>OV121083.1:15989285-17189285 GCA_921293015.1 Phorcus lineatus
AGGAGCTCAAAGCTACTCTTTTGAATTTTCCATCCGGTTGTGCCGCTGTAGCTGGATGCGAGTCGTCTCATTGGCTGGATAGATAGCAAGCGATACGAGGCTTTTGGTCTAAAGGATATCAGGGTTTGTGGAAGGAGCGTGATCAGCGGATTCAATTATCCTGATGCAGCAGGATGACTCAATACATAGATGGTAGTCTTTGTTAAAGGGAAGGATGATATGACTTAAGATTATAGATTACCAGTGTATCTGTATACTCACTGAAACACAACGTCCTCCCCTTCCTGGCTGGTCCACATGACGGACTTGCTGGTCCTCTTCGTCTCGTTCTTGTGGGTATAAGCATTCTGTGAAGCCAGGAACAGTCTATCAGTACATCTTATCATAACTTAGGAAGGACAGATTTATGATTGAATGATGATATGGAATGTATTTTAAGGCACTGTAAAGCGCACTAAAATGCTACTAAGGGCATATGAGAAACACTGCTAAAGTAACTGATTTATATCAGATCGGTTGGGCACAAAAAAGGCAATTTTGGATTATACTTTGATTAAGTCCACCTCTTTATTAAACGTATTCTAACTGAGATCAAAGGATGAAATATTCGTTATTAAATTGTATGAGTAACTTCATCGATTTCTTCTACACATTACAAGAATCATCCTGGGTCACAAATGGCTTAGTGATCTGAAACGCTGAACCATCTTATCCATGTGAATTTTCATAAGGATATTTGTACCCGCCCCTGAGTTTCGTTATGAAACAATAACCGAATAAAACGGCTTGATACGGATAGTGGAAATGTGTGGTTGGTAATAGTAGTTGCATTAAGCGTAGCGGTTTTCTTCTTTGGGTTTCAGGCTATGAGCTGTTTGATATTGCCGATATCGTAGTTCTTTCGGATTTAATAAGTCATTGCATTTATTCCCTCCGCTTTTTTAGAATTGACTATTTCACTTGAATACGAACATAATTCAAACTAATAGAAGAGTCCTGAAGGGCGGATTGCAAGTTATATTTAGAGATATGCAGTGTGTATAATTTTTATATTTAAATATTGGTGTAAGTAGGTCCTTGAATGTATTTCATAGCTATTCATCAACATTAAAATTCAAAAGTTTTGGTTGATCTAAGGCAAGTAATAATAAAGCGCGGAGATATTTTTATATTTTGTTTTTCACAGAGCATACTCAAACAAAGATGGTAGTGTTTGTTAAAGGGATGGATGCTCGGGGTATATTTGTTGAGATGATATTTTAGACGACACTCCCTCTTGTGCCATTGAGCCGTCCAACGCACGTCTGAATCATGGTCTACAAAAGCGACACTTAACGGACTATAGCGACGTATCTGCACTAACTTTAACACTATCGTTTAAAAAGACTTTCGGATCTCCTTTCCCTTGAAAATGACACCAAGTTGTTTGTATCACTTTTTAAAAAATTGTTTTGACAAATTTCCTCCAATAAAGATACGTTTATGCCTAATTAATGATCGTCAGCGGATAGAAACGTCTAATTACTCAATCTACTCGTCCGTAGCCGTAGAAGAAATTTTCAAGTATCAAGCTTGAACCATGGCGGCCATCTTTTGTGCGAACATCTTTAAATCATTTGAGGCAGAAAATGGATTCTAATTATTTAACTGAACGGGGTACATTAGAAAAGAACTTATTGTTTTGATGAATATCATTTTATCGCTATTGATACCATTTACTTTCGTTTTCGTTGAATCAGTATTAGTTTATTTTTAAAACGTTCTGCTGTCCCTTTAACGCCGTAAAAAGGTGCTGATGACAATGAACAATCCACAAATGCTCAATTTATGATAATTATTAGTTTTCTATAAACCACAAAACACATTGTGTCTCGATTAAGCGAGTGAAGTCTGTTATAGATTTTCTCTGAATATATGACATAAAAACAGGGACAAAGGTGCAAATCGGTTTTTAAAATCAGAAACCTCGTAAACCTCGTAAACCTCGAGTTGCTAAATCAAATTTAGTTAGAGGGTCAGGTGATTAGTTTGCCCAATTCTTACATTGTCATATTTGCCTCCTGGACACTTGATTGTCTTCATATCCAAGTCAGGAGTGGCGAATGAGAAGGTACCGATTGGCACGTTGGATCCAGTTTTCCTCGCTTGCAGGAAGACACCCTCGAAGAAACGGTCAGTCGGTTCGAGAGATGTCAATGTCACTGAAGTTTCAAAAATAAGGTCATATAATGTTCTACAAATCTTTTAGATTCTTTGAAAATGTATTTAATACCTTAATAAATTGTTAATCTTTTACATCGTATATAACATGTATGAGTGGAACTATTTTCGATGATTGATATTGGCATTAAATACGGCATTGTATATGACGAATTAGATTACATATAATAATGCACAGGTTGTTATATTATAGGGCATTGCACATGTTTTTATATAGGACCTTGCACAGGTTGTTATATAGGATATAACACAGGTTGTTATGAAGGGCACTGCACAGGTTGTTATTAAGGGCATTGCACAGGTTGTTATGAAGGGCATTGCACGGGTTGTTATATAGGGCATTGCATAGGTTGTCATATAGGACATTGCACAGGTTGTCATATGGGACATTGTACAGGTTGTTTTATAGGACATTGCAAAGGTTGTCATATAGGGCATTGCACAGGTTGTTATATAGGGAATTGCACAGGTTGTTATATAGGACATTGCACAGGTTGTCATATAGGGCATTGCACAGGTTGTTATATAGGACATTGCACAGGTTGTCATATAGAACAGGTTGTTATATAGGACATTGCACAGGACATTGCACAGGGTGTCATATAGGGCATTGAACGGGTTGATATACAGGGCATTTGACAGATGATCATATATTGCACTGGTTGTTGTACAGGGGATTTCAAAGGAAGTTCGATGTTTACATACATGCAATTAGAACAAAAATTTTACTTACATTTGTGGTGATATGTAAATATTCCCAATAATAAGATGAACAGGTAAAACGTTTTAACTAAGTTCTAATCCAAAATGTAAATCAACATTTGAGGTTTGGCTTATGGCTGTCAATGACCAATAATGTGATCAATCCCAACCCACCCGTGACCTTGTCGCCGCTCGTGTAGCTTGAGGCACTAATGGTGATGTTATATGGAGGGGGTAATGTCTGTGCAGGTACTTCATGTTTTGGCGTCATGTCACCACAAGCCTCCAGTGGCGCCCCGGTCTTGTAGCCATGGCAATCAGCCAAGATTCCTACCAATACTAGGGCGAGGAACTGAAGGAAGGAGAACTTGGTAAGAATTCAGGAAAATTCAAATCCATTAAATTATTCGAAATACAGGAATCTGTTTAAGAAATATAGGCAGTACAACTTATTAAGGAAACAATTACAAGTTAAACGTAAACATAAATACGTTTTCTGCCTGAAGGAAACTCCCCGTATAAGATATGATCCGGGTCTGACAAAATCTTTAGGGATAATTTCAAAATTCTTTTCATAAAGATATGACGACTTTCTAAAAGAAACTCCGGCAATTTTCCTAGCAATTTGAACAACTTTCTTCAAGCGAAACAATGATGAAAGAGGGAAAGTACACCTTTATTTACATTAAAAGATGGTAGCTTTCGCATGTAATGTAATCTTTGTTGACACTTTTTGAAAACTGCATCAGTATTAGCATTCCAATTTAATTTACTATATATTATTGTACTTGTATTCATCTACTATCTTATAGATAACATAATTCATGCAGATAAAAGCCTTACATTTCATTCAAACATCAACAATAGAAAGTTGCGTCAAGGTTCTTGAAGATATAAAAAAATCTATTTGTTAAAAAGTATTCAGTCAGAATGATTACATACCACAAACTCCTACAGTGCCCCCTTTCTGCTGATGACTATATAACTACTATTGCCTGTGGTTTAATTGCCTGTATCCACATCGTTCATGGTTCACATTACTACCTGCTGCTGTTGAAATTGTATATCTATACAAATGAATTTTAAAAAATTCGAAAAACTATGTTTTTCATTATCCAGGAGATCGGTATGTAAAAACTAGGTATGAACCAACACTGACAGACGTTTGTTTTCTTCAGAAGTTGTTCACGATGCGGTTGAGAGCATACAATAGTGCGCAAAACTTTATTTAAAATACCATGGGAAGTAGCACGTTCGTAGATGAATAAATCGATCTCAAGAAAACGAAACTAAATGCTTCCAATTGCAAACAAATTTTTAACTAAAGGAAGCAGTTTCAAAACGAATTACCAAGTTTATTAAAGCTATGCGAATCAATATCCCTACCTGAAATAATTAGAAGGCGATCACACAAAAATGGCCACTAGTGATTTGATAAATGTTTTTGACAACTACGGATGACCTAGTTTAGTTGAAAAGTTCTAAAACGGGACTACTGTCCTTTAATTATAATAGCAAATTCAACTAGATTTCATCTCCATGTATCTCACTTTTAAGGAAGCGGTACATATAAGGGGAAACGGGCAGTTTTCATTGAACAGACCAACACGTCTTTATTAAATACTATTTTGGTTGTTAAACAAATATATATGTGTTTGGGAACTAGGTATCCTGCACAGATGATGAAACATTAACGTTATGTCTAAACTGAACTGTGAAGAGTTCCTCATAGGATCATTGAGTTTGAAAAACCGTTTGTCTTTGAAAAAAAAGGGGGACTTGAAACTTAAATTTAAAAAAACGATTTCACGTTAGAAGATCAGTGTTTGTGTTTATTCATGTATTATCAACGATTCTGCATTTTTTCGTAAGCCTTTAATGACTCGTCACAAACGCGTGATTTAACTTTTTCACAAGATATGTTTGTCATTATGAACTTACAAAACGGCCACATGTGGATGCGCAAACCACTTCAAATAGCCAACTGTACTCACTCGTAGACAAGGTAAATGTACTTTTACTAAGCTGCACCCGTCTGTGTGTAGTCATCTATGAATAGTGCGTGTGTACTGACGATCTGAACTCTCAAGCCCTTCCCTTCCCACAGATCGAAGTTCTTCAAGTAATATCTGCTCACGCTAGCCCTGTATCAAGCGGACTTTTTACTGGGATTCCTGATTGGTTGCAATCAATTAAATTTACGGTCATCGATGTTGATTATTCTGTTCCTGATATCATGAAATAACAAAGGTTCCTTCAACTGTCTGTTGCGGAATACATATCTTATACCCCCAAACACAACTACAAAAAATCCCACCTATCGCAGCCAATTGATATATTGAGGATTCGGCAAGAATTCAAGAAAATGTAAGAATACGAATACGAAACCACTACCGGGAGTTGCTGACAAAAGTAGAACACGTTTATGCCCTATATACTAGTATCGGTTTGTAAGGGACTTAATAAAATATGATTTGAGAGACGCCGGTATTGAAGGAATGCTTTATTGATAATAAATGATTTAACAGACAGAAGATTTATCATAAATGTCAGCTAAACACATAGAAAAAAATCGAATTTCAAATAAGAAAGCCCAGATAATGAATTTGCTTCAAACATAGAAATGTCGTTATCCAAGGAGCTTGAAGCTACTCTTATCAGATATCAGGGTATATAGGAGGAGCTCGATCAGCGATTCATTTACGCTGGGTGCAGCAGGATGGTCGTAAATGTGTATATATCATTTTTCAAGTGTAGGATATCTAGATAACGCAAAGTTACTTCAGGGCCGGTGAACATACATTGCATGTCACATTCGTCAAGAAAGAGTTCATCATGACTCAGCCAAATTATGTAAATGAGTTCAGTATACGAATTTGATGGGTTTCCCATTGCGGATCGTACCCTGTTTAGGGGCGTTCTTATATCGTTTATAAAGAGTTTGATTGAGATAATTAGAAATTCAAATTTGGCAAAAGATTAAAAAATGATCTTAATGTTATTTCGTGTGACGTTTAAACGTAAATGCCATCGAATATGAAGTTATTTCCAGGGCGCTGTAGCTTCCACATAAATGATGTTTTTGTTTTTCTTATTGTTCTGCTTGTGATATATTGTCTTAACAGAATCCCGTTTATATCAAATGAATGAAATGACTTTGTTAACTGCAAGAGAAATGTGTTCTGCATCAAATACATTAACAACTTATCATCTCAAACGTCACACGAGCATATATATCAACCGAATGTATTACTACCCGGATAAGACTTCAGGTTCACTAAGTTATTTATCTATAGAACTACTTACAAGGGCATCGATTCAAATATTGCCAACACCGTTGTTCCTAAGAACAGGCCTACCATACACACGGCAAACATATCTTCAAAACTAAATACCTATATACTGAAACAGAACACAAATCGTCAAAATAGGAATTCAAACCCTCCAAAACAGAATTCATACCCGCCCAACAGGATGCAAATACCGAAAAAAAGGACAACAAATCGTTTGGAATGGAAACAAAACGTGAGGAACGTTTAACAAATCACCTCAGACCCTCGCTTTCAGTCTAGCAAAATGGCTTTTGATATTATGTTTGTTTTAGCTTTGACATCACACATCGGGATATAGCGCAACTGTACTAAGCTTCAAATAAAAGTGCATGGATGTCGCTGACAGTCTTTTATGAGCGATTCGGTCCCTAGTGTGACCAAAAGCGGTTCGCTGTTTGACTCGGGTAGGCTTGTAAAAATTAGAGCGGAGTTCTCTTGCTGAGTAGTAGAGGATTGGCATTACGGTTGGCTGGTTACAGACAACTGAGTCAGTGACATGACAGAACTGATTAGTAGAAATGAGCTAACTGGAATGTATTTATTACAATTTAATCGGCGGGAGACTATGTTTATCATGACGAGACAAATTAGATATAATCATTCAACAGACGTATCAGTTTTTCTATGCAATGTGAAGCAAACAAACCTTTTTGTACAATATCGACTTTCAAGATGACTAAGATATTGTTACACTTTTACCCTTTCTAAATAACTTTTTTAATGCTTACTTAAATCCTCCTTCACCCCCACCATTTCCTTTAAAAATTATGTTTTCCCCTTTAAACCTTTTTGTTACGTTGCTCAATTTTATTTTTCCTTATGTATAACGTTATAAGTGTAGGTTTCGATGTCGTAAGACAAAGCCTAGGTTTACAACGGTGTCTCTTGAAGGATCGCGAATATGATTCCAGTCCAAATATTACCAGAGGGCTGGAGCTGGGTCCTCTTTAAATTTCTTTCATTTACGGTTTGTTCTAATGATGATCCTACTTCAAAACTTAGCTTCAACACAATCTTATTACAAGCCGACAAACCTAAACAACTGATTTTCACCTGAGGTACTCCATCCGCGCTAGTCATTTTAGCTTATTTACAGACAATCTGTTGTTTACATACTAACACGTTTATGTGACCTCATTTCTGGTGCAGCGAGAAACGTCGGGTAACCTATACGTTTGTTTGCGCAAAAAGATAGTGATAGAATTGTCACGCTGTAGAATGTATGAGATATGCAAAACGTTTTCGTTTCAAATATCGTTCCTCATATAGAGAAAATTTTAGCTTACTGCACTCAACATGCCCCGAAGAGAACGGGAAAACATACCAGATAACCATGGGTTAATTGTATATTCCATAAAGAGCCACTCCGTGTGTTGTTGGAGTCATGTATGCCAAACTTTATCAATGGTGTCATTTGATCGCGAAGTATCGACTGTTACCAAAAAGACACATTTTAAAGCTTATTGGGTTTTTTTTACAGTGACAATATGAAGGTAGAACGTCGCAATTATGATCGAAAACCGGACAGTGCCGCGCGTCAAATAGTCAAACGTAATTTTGTAGACTTATCTAAAACAGCCAGGAGGACAGTTAGGAGTTGATAGTGTTTGTTAGGTTATATAACTAGTACCCATGCATATTGGACGTGATATCTTCACCTCTGTTCATTTATAAAACTGTTTTTAGATTTTTATTCAAAAGCCGTATTTGTCTAATAACTTTATTTCCATACTGAGAGGCCACAGGCCTGTAGTACATAGTACATAGTTATACATTTACAGGTAGTAACACATTCTTTCTAAACATAAACGCTTTGTGTATATAAATGGACAAATTTTCTAAATGTGATTTACTTTGGTTATTCATAAGAGATATAAACTTATTAATATCAGGGTGCTTATAAAAATATTTCTTTATGTACATAATTCTTAAAGAATTGTATGCTGGGCAAACACATAAAAAATGATATTCATCCTCGACTTTATTTAGATCACACATTTGGCATATTCTGTTTTCTCTTAAGATTATCTTCACCTCTGTTCATTTATAAAACTGTTTTTAGATTTTTATTCAAAAGCCGTATTTGTCATTATATACTCTTTTGGACATGAAAAGTTACGATGTTTTGATTTTATATAACCTCATATGACATTTAGGTTCGTATCAAAGGTAAATAATATGTTACGAAAATCACGGAGTGGCTCTTTAAATGGAATTGAAAGTTTTCAATGCTGGTACTAGGTTTAGTGTCGATAATTTGGCCTACATATTTCAGATATCAAAATTCAATGGCTTTTAACTTTCTGCACTTAGAATGTTAGATATGGATCATGTGGAGCTAAGAATGGTAGTGAAATATCACTTGCTCATAAAGCGTTACTTTCGTTCTGAAAATGAAAAATTACTAGTTTTTCCTTGTTGAACATTTATTTCAGTTGAAGTTGAAGAATTTAGAAAGATAGGTAAGGAAGATTTTAATTCAGAGCAATTTGTTATTACCTCATCGCTTCAAGTTTTCATCAAAACGATGTTTTTTAATTTTTTTCATGCAGAATATAAATGGATGCACCTTTTATGCAAGGCCTTTTATTATTCGTAGTATCCATGTTATATACCATTTGATCAAGATATGAGCAATTTTCACATTTTTTTAACTTGCTAAACCTTGATGAAAACCTATATCTTTATTTGGGCACAAAAGGTAGTACAATTTCGCATTGTCAGAGGCAATATAAACAATTCAAGAGCAGATACCTTAGTGTATTGCGAAAGGCGATGATATACTACCTACATCAAAGAAGCCGCTAGTATCAGGTGCCAGTTAGCACGACACGGCGGACTCCACAGTAGACTGTTAGTCATGGGCGTTACAATGATAAATCGTTTAGTTGGGCTTGCTGTTTGAACTTGATTGGGCAAAAAACCCACTTTGTTGAGGCTCTCTCGAACCATTCTCATAATGATAAATGTATGGATAGGAAATAAGACATTTCAAATTGATTTGATCTTTATTTCTTAAAATGATTATATTCGGCACTTGCTTAAAGCTCTCATGAGCCTTACTCATGATAATATAATACATGTGTTTATTAGTAATTACGACATGATATGCCATAGTTTGATTCAGATATTTGACAGAACTGCATATTTTTAACACACTGTCTTTCAATTAGAAACCTTAATTTATTTCCATCTATTTCCGCACACCTATAGTTCGTAAACACAACGATTGCACAGATAATGCATATATGTCTGGATATTCAAGTACTAACGATACGAAGTCAGATAATCTATCTCTAGAGTTATTTAGCAAACATGTACATATTCAGGTTATAGAGTTGAATCTGAAAAACCAGCAGTATTTAATTAACGTTGCATTAATATGCATGAACTACCATATCGGAAATTTTCCTCACAGAAAAGCAAAAATGGCAGCAACTTTGGTTAATAAAATAGCAATAGTGATATTATCTTACTAAATTGGTGAATTTACAACATTGCTTTAATAAACTATATTTCATCCTTTGTTTTCAGTTTAGAGCTCAGGTAAATTCAAAAGCTACACACATTACAAGTTCAGCCGTTTTCATCTGTCCATAATTTTTCCGTTTTGGCACAGCTAACCAAAGTTTTTTTATATCCCTAAGCCGACTTTTGCCGTCTTAACCTTTTCATCGTTGATTGCAGGTCAGTTGTAAACTAGAGAAGGATATCTATTCCATCGCTTCGATCAAAATCTTAAGTGAATTGCCATGTCCTCATACGTCATAAAATAGTCAATTTGAACCGGAAAAGCGTGCTATAGTTCCTTTAACATCTACACACTGTGACCGGAAAGCCTCGCCTTTCCTCGGAACTACATTGTCAATATTTTGGCTTATAAAAAGGTTGTACACAGGGAGAGGTACATAGGGTTAAATGACAGCAAACAGAGTTGAACATATTCATGACTTCGTACATTCTACACATCTGCCATTTGCTGTTCATTGATAACTATCAGGTTTATTAGACTGGAGTAAGATCTAAACTATGAAGATTCTCATATTATGTATATTTGTTACACTGTTATTTTATTGCTTGTTCTATTAATTTCACCAAGAGGCCATTAACCAAGATTATTCTATATAACTGTGATTTTTCAGTTTTTTAACAGGGAGGATTTCATGTACGATGACTATATTCATACTAGATCTTTTTGCAAAACGGTGAGGTGAGGTGAGTTGGTGTTTAACGCCGCTTTCAAGATTATTTCACTTATATCGCGGCTGCTAGTATTATTGCAGGGAGAAAGCCCGCAACATTATTGTGGCTATACATTGCGGTGAAACCTGCGATCATCGGCTGGAACTTTTGCAAAAAAGACCGTAAAAGCGTTAGTTGTTACAAGAAGTGGCCCATTGAAATTATTTTTCAATTTCAATTGGACAAATTCATCGGTATTAAGTTCTTTTGAAAACATACTTTGAGATATTCAGGTGAGATAAGCATATGATCATAAACAGGAAAAATAATTATGAACATGGAACATGTTAAGTCAACATATTTCTAGAGTCCTTTCTCCAAAGACTACTCTATTTTGTGTATGGATAATAAAATCATATAATTTAATTTTTACCTCCTTTATGATTGGTTTAGAAATCTAAATAAAAACTGGGCCTCCGAGGCTCGGTGAAGCAGTAAGTGTGGAAAGATTACGATAAGCGTATCACGGGCCTTTATGCAGATGGTGAAACCTCGCTTCTGTAAAGAAATCTTAAATCCATGACTTTACTCACAACGACTCGAATTAAAATTTATCAACTGTCAAACAGTTAAAATGACTTAACAATCTACAAAACTTACTAATGTTGGTGTGTTGTCACCCAAAATACATACACAAATCACCTTTACACAAAAATGCACTATAGCATGATTTTTCGGATCAGATTATAAGGCATATTAGCTTGCACCTGCATTGAAATACCTATCTTTATTATCTATAATATATATAAGATCTTATTCTCATATCTGACCAGAAATCAACAATGAAAAATTTAAAACGGCCAAAGTCGCCTTAGAAATATAAAAATTGTAGCTGTGTATAAAACGGAAAATACATTGACAGTTGTAAACGGCTGAACTAGTAATGTGTCCTGCCTTTTAATTTACCCATACGCTGAACTGATAATAAACAATGAAATATTGTTCATCAAAGCAATCTTGTATAATAATCGAAGTAAAAAATGTTATATTCGCATTGTTGTTGTTTTAAGATAGCGACAGCCGTTATCGCTCTTTTAGACGTAGGCACGATTTGAATATTTCCAATATCATCGTTCATGCGGATTTTATGTAACGTTGCAGTAAATACTTCCGGTCTTTCTTAATCAAATTTATAGCCTAACTACGTACATAGATGTAAAATAAATTTCGAGGTAGATTACCTGAGTGCGGATTCGTTAATATCATCTTTATATGTTGTATATACGAAATGTTAGTGTGTCCTAAGAGCTTTCAAAAAACATCATTTGATATATAAGCCTTCTCAAATTGCTTATTGTGAAGTTGTGAAGAAAATGACGAAAAGTCATAAAATCAACAGGTTGATATATAATTCTACATTGCAGAAACATCCTGGTGATTCGAAATTACATAAATTCTGTACTTATAAAATAACCATTATATAGACTTTCAATGTAATGAGAAATAAAATCGTCATCGTATAAATACATCTTTGTTTAAGTAGAATGAGATATCACTGTACGTATAAAAGAATCATTCTATAGACTTTCAATGTAATGAGAAATAAAATTCTCATCGTATAAATACACATTTGTTTAAGTAGAATGAGATATAACTTTAAGTGTACATTTTTGTCCGTCATATGCTCGGGAGACATCGATACAGGTTATATACAATATAGTATATGATCTGTATCGATGTCTCTCGAGCTTGTGTTGTCTGTTACGCCATTCATTACAATGAGAAACCGTGTTCAATATCGATAGTGGTCTGTTGAAGATTGATCTCTACTGCAGAAGTCTTCGGTTTCGATGTCATAGGTAATTCCCCTACTTACATTCATACATTTACTATTTGAGGCATATTGTCATTAAAACAATGTCCTTTATGATTTAAGATTTGTCCCTATTTGTAAAAAGTCTAATCTTGATTTAATTGAAGATAAAACACGTGTTCTACACTATTGGAAAGCCTATTTGGATATAAGGAAAATATTTCTTGATAAATATCTTAGACATCCAATTTCACAATACACTATGGTTAATCTTATGCCATCAACAGATAAAGAAGTGGTTAACAATTTATGCCTATTTTTATATCAAGTTAGAAAAATAAGAATGTTTTTCTATAATGCTCCTGCAATATCTACCTGCTTATGACTGTATTATTGGCCAGTGGCCTTTTTTTTAATGAAATGTCTGTCTGTCTGTCTATTTGAGGCATATTGTGGGGTATCAAAAAACGGTATCTTTATGTTTTAAAACGCACTTACCGTAAACATAATGGCCAGAGTAGAGCTACGGGAATGAGTGTGGGCTGCTTTACGCGATCTGATGGGATGTGGTGTGCGGTAAAGGTATAGACCGTATGCGTGTCACTCTACCATTGAACAAACACGGATCTAGGATCTGTCAACACAGACTCTGCTCCTTTGCATGCTTTATTAGACCTATAAAAAAATCGCAACTTACTTTGATAAATATTTTAATTCGATTGTTTCAAAATCTGAGAAGTTTAATTTCAGTTGTTTCAAAAGTTGAAAAATTGTTTTGAATCACTTGTTTAAAAAAAATTTAATGGTTTTATACAATAGTTTCAAATGCACAAATTCACTTGATTACTTATTCTTGAATCTTATATTCCTTGATAACACTGTTTTCAGTGGGGTATATTTCCGGTTTTTAATTAAACTATTGACACAGTCATGGCAAAAATATGACCCTGTTATTTATGGTGGGATTTATTCACACAAACCTCTCCCATCATTTATGTCTTTCGTTATTTATTCGAGAAGCTTCTAAAAACCATTACCCACGAGGAAAGTTGACCTTGTTTCGATGTTATCATTAATGTTAATATCTAACCCCGAGGTTATAAAACGTATATGTACGTCAATCGGTTTACTTTTTCCTCTCCGCGTTAGGTACAATTATTGGGTGAGAATAACACGTCTTTTTCAGCAAAATGCTTATTCAAAATAACAATTAATGAAATAAATTTCGTCACGAATAAGGTTCGTTCTAAATGTCTCCCGGGATTGTGCTGGCGATAAACGTAAGAAAACAGTCTTGTCATCTCGTATCATGGTTGAGATGAATTGTTTCTGGACATTCTGAAATTGTTATATTAATTGCTAACTAAGAAAATAGTTCTGGTACTTTTCACTTCATTAGAAAGAAGGATTTAATGTTTAAGTTATTTAGAATGTAACGTATTCAGTATATTATATCTACTTTAATATAAGCAATCAATCAAAGTTTTATTTTCGACAATTTCAAATGCGAAGTTGATGTGTCTACGTTAACACGTCTTAACTTTTTTTAAACAGATTTTTTTTGCGAGGTATTGCGAATTGCAATAATGAGTTTTGTTAAACACAACAGAAACGATTTCCTGGTTAAGTGTACATAGAAATGGTGAAACATAAATTCTTTTTTAATGGCTCTAATGGGGAAAATGTTCCCCAATAACTATTAGTTTATGCCAAATATATTATTTTCAGAGGGTCAATCATCTCATGACTGAACCCGGACATTCGTAATCGTAGAAGAAATAAGTAAAAAGTAAAAACTAGTGTCGGCCATTTTTTAACACCTTTTAATCATTTGGGGTAGGGGAAAGGTTCCAATAGCTGAAGTGAACGTGGTACATTTGTTTTAGAAATGCTTCTTTTGATTAAAAACATTGTCTGGCTATTGGTAACATTCATTTCTTTTTTCATGAGATCACTTTATCCATTTAAAGAAACCATGAACGACTGGTTTTAATGTATTTCAAATATTTTAATCATGTTTATACAAAGCCGGGGTTTTTCAAGGAGAAAAGGTTGCAACACCTATTGCGATGAACGTGAGATCATCGGGTGGAACCCACCACTCAAGGATACCATAACAGAAAGCAAACAGAGCGCAACGGTCAAGTGTAACCCGTTCTTTCAACAATTGTTACGCCATTGAAGCGCAACATTCTACTTTCAGATTTTATTGAAGCGCTATGATCGAGTTTAAGACAATTTGAGAAGTTCTCAAGGAATAAAGCAGAAAAATCCCGATCATTTTATAATCAAACCCGGAAGTATCCCCAGAAGTAGAAAGAAATGTAGATTACACTACTGACCAGACAGAACACCTAACCTACTTCATTGCACTTGGCCATAATTTCGAACTTTTATAGGATGAAATAATGTTTGAATAAGTTAGACTGTAAGTCAAAACATAGAAACCATTTATACTAATGATATTTAGAGTAGATTTACACATATGAATTATATGAATATATAGTTATGTGAAAGCAATTAAATTATGATAACAGTTATTACATCGCAAGACTATTGCACGCATCGGTGATATGCATATCATCATATCGAGCGTATCATTGAAGTCATCACTCAAACACCTGTTGGCCTCATGCATAAATACATAGTATACTATACTTATAAACTTTAAATGTATGATTCAACAGAAACAAACCAAGTGTATTGACTCCAGTTTTCAAACACCGGACACCGGCAATATTCATTCCCTGTAGTATTGTGAATAGTTTTGTTATTCATCGCGTGATTTTACCATTATCATCAACATCAGCACGAGGAATAAAACAAAACCATTCACATTACCAAGGAAATGAATATTGCTGATTGCGAAATGTTACCCAACAAGATTGCTCCGAGGGCACCACAGTCCCTGGCAGATGTCCTGTCGTTGCACACTTTGTTTCATACTTAATAACGGGTTTTGTATGTAACCTGAACATGTAAGCTTGAAGGAGAACGTGCATGTAACCAAAGGTCAATGGGCATAACTCGGAAGAATTCATCGTGATTTTTTTAACTTTCTAAATTCTCATCCCTGATTTATACCCGAGGCATGTTCAAAGTTACGGCAAGATTGAGCAAAAACTGCGGGAGGAGATGATTGTGCAAGTCATGTACACTCAGCCTAAAACGGCAAAGTCATCGTCCCAAGTTAGACAAGGGCAAAGGCTCTGGGGAAATTCTCTTAACCTTTCAAGATTTCGATGTGTCCATCACTAATGTATACCAAAAGCATGTACAAAGTTTGAGAAGATTGACACATACCGTGGAAGGACTAAGCATGATTGACGAAGGACGCACGACGACAAAAACTACACGAATAATGCTCTACTTCACTTGACAAAAATGCAATTTAATTTTAATACATATCGTATTCAAGCGCACACTCACAACTTAACATTTCAAACCTTGCATACAGTACATTTTTCTTCTTTAGATGGAGATTCTTTTTAAAGTAAAGCACTATTTACGATGATTTCAGGTAATAAAGAAAACGCAAAAGCAATTCATTGTACATCACCCTCAAAGACCTTTCACTTGACAATATAAGTAAGGAATATTCGACTTTATACGATTGATGTATTCGATGTCTGAGAAGATAATTTCAATAACTTCTTATAATTGCCTCTATAGGGTGCACTGGTGTTAATTCTTAACTATTACTTTCTATAATTCCCTCTATGAGATTCACTTATGTTAATTCTATATCATTTCTTCCCATAATTCCCTCTTTAGGATGCACTGGTGTTAATTCTTAATCATTACCTCCTATGCATGCCTTCTATAACACACCTCTATATATCGTTTTCATCATTTCTATAATGTCCTCCATATCTCTCGATATTACTAACAATCTATACACCTGTCATCCAACATATAAGGATTTTGGAAATGATGTTCGTTTTCAGGGTATAAGATTTATTCTAAAAGTCTTCTGCAATGTCTTTTGTATACAGAATACACTTGAAGTAATACTTTCGGTCGCTTCCTTCGATATCTTCAAAGGGATATAATCGAGGAGAGCCTTTCTACTTTCTTCAAAAGGATACACGTGTGCAAATCCTTTCTATTGCCGTGTTTAATAAGGGATACACTCGAGGAAATCCCTATATACTTGTGAAAATACTTTCATATACCGTATTCACTATAAGATGCACTCGAGGAAATCCTTTCCATTACTTCCTGTAGTAACTTCCAAAGGACATTTCTAGTGCAAATCCTTTCATTTGCCGTATTTAACAAGGGATGCACTCTAGGAAATGCTTCAAAGGATAGGCTTGTAAAAATCCTTTACATTGCCGTATTCATTCATAGGATGAACTCTAGGAAATGCTTCAAAGGATAGACTTGCGTAAATCCTTTCCATTGCCGTATTCATTCATAGGATGAACTCTAGAAAATGCTCCAAAAGGATAGGCTTGTATAAATCCTTCCCATTGCCGTATTCATTCATTGGATACACTGTAAGAAATCCTTTCCATACCGTCCTTCGAAAGCATGTTCCTGCTTAAATCCTTATATTAACGTCTTCAAATAATGGCACTCAAAGAAATCCTTTCTAGTAGTCCCTTCATTACATTCGGAAGGTTTCAATCAAGGAAATCCTTTACAATACCTGCTTGAACGTCTTCAATAAAAATACAAAGATTCTTTCCATAAATCCTAAAGGATTCCTTTAGAAGATCCTTTAATGTCTTCATTTAACGTCTAAGGTTTATCAAAAATATTCATTTGTTATAACTGCGATGAATCTTTTTAACAAGAGAAAAGGAATCAATCCATTCCTCCTTTCTTGTTTTGGACATGCCCAGTAATTGGTTTGAAATTATTTAAAATGAAAACTTAATTTTTCTTCTGCATTTTCAGTGAGTATCCCGAAAAGATGTACCATTAATTCAAAACTTCCTAGGGAATCGGCATATATTGTTTCAGCCTGTTTCATATTTCTTATAATATTTTTGAAAATCATATAAGTTAATTTAGTTTTATTTCAAATCCGACCGACTTAATTATGCCGAAAGCCGTAAAAGGTTTATGGAATGCAAACAAGATTTGATTTAGTTGATATTAACCTAATTTTTCATGTAGCCATATCATGAAATTTAAAGGGCATCGACGGTACAATAAGGTTACAGCACTGATACATATTAAGATTTGCAACATGGCAATCTTCATTAGGCATGTTGACGTTGGAGAAACAAAGGCCTGAGCGTGAGTAAATATCCACTTTCATTAATCATAGTTTCCTGTTCAAAAGCAAAGAGCCAGACCATGTGTCAATAGACACAGGGTATTGGAAAATTTACAATGGCGGCAACATATTGGCAGTAAACCAGTGTCTTTAAAGTACAGTGTATGTCACGTGTGTAACTATTTATATGGGAGGGGGGGACATTTTGTAAAATCTATCTTATTTCATCATGTAAGTGTATGTTAACGGGTATTTCCGCGTTGTTCAAATGGCAGTTGACAGAAAATAATATTATCTACAATCCGCCAATGAGCTGTGGTTTTGTCTTTTTAAAAACCGTGGCTGTTTCATAACGATATTGATATGATGTTATGTATCCGTATCATACAAAATTACACCAAATCGTTATGGTAGGTTTCACTTTCATTGTGGTCTTGGTTACAAAATAAAACAATTTGTTAAATACCGGTTTCATTGGACAAAAACATTTGACCGCATTATCGGTCTTGATTGTATACTTGGTACCAACAAACATCGATAGATCTTTAAAAGGACAGTCGTATCGGGGTATTTTGTGGAAACGAAATTCAAGGGAACATTCACGTTTATATAAGTATGTTATCAGTACATGATTGTTAAATAACTCAATTGAAACATTTTACATTACATTTTAAAAAGTCGATTTTCCTCAAAGCAACGCGGCGGACCTTAGCCGATAGATACGCCTCTTTAAAGTAGTATAAGTTATAACCTCATTTAATGACAACATTCATTCTTCATAAGTTAAGATCAACAAAATTTGTAGTATCAAGTCCAACTGTTGATCTAATTTGAAACAATAATAACGGCCTCCCCGATGACTTCGACATTTGCCCGTTTAAAGAATCAGAAAAAATGCCGTAACTCGAGTGAGCCTGCTTGAGACAATTAAGGAAAGGATTCAGCCTGATGGCTAATCCTTGAAATTATGGCTTATCGTTGACATACTTGTTATTTATTACAGGTGTATCAACCGAAAATCGACAGGTACTTCAATTGTCACGGAAACACTGTTGCAGCTCTTGGACGACACTACCAACATACAAATGACCTTAACCACGCAATGGAGTTTCCTACCCTACTCTGGATATGGATCTTACTCACTTAATCGCTAATCAATCACATGCAAATAATCCTGCAATAATACTCAGAACCATTCCTAATACATGGAGAATTCATCCTAACGCTTTCAGAAAAAGCTACATCAGTTTTGACTCCCTGCATATTAAATTGCATCTCGACAAATTCTTTCAGAAACCCATTGACATAATCGGCTGCAGTACTGCAGATTTTATATCAGACATCCTACTTTTTGATGGAGGAAAGTATTTTCATGAATGAATCAAGATTCAACCAGTCACATTCCGATGGCTGCCAAACTACCACTGACATGTACAACGCCTCTGCCATTTTAAGGAATCGTTTCGATGGTGGTTAAGTAGTAAATAATGACCTGGTGCCGAGCGGTTATGGCAAATAAACTCGCGAGGTCCCAGGTTCGAATCCCTTTCTAAATCTTAAATCTCTAGCTTGTTGAAATTTCAAAATTTTACAAGTCAATTTGTTTGTTCACATTGAACATCTCATAACCGACAGGTGTTTAATATCTGAAATGTTGTTAGAAAAAAACAGGTTAAACCTCAACTCATGTACTCACTCATAACCGACCATGGTAGTTATGAGATAACCAACCTGCGCACATGGTGGTTATGGCATATAACCTTCAAATAAAACAAAGGAAATAAATTCCCAAGGGGTGTAATCCACAATATTTTTTGGAATAACATCTTGGAGCCACACTTTATGTCTGGCTGTCCAGGGCAACTTTACTACTTTACTTTTATAGCCAGCCACACCCTCCAGCAGACAGTCACAGGATTAGAAGTAACATTCCTTAATTCTTCCTTACATGTCTGTTTGGGTTAATAAAGCATCATCCATAAATGTGCTTCAAAACAAAAAGAATTAAACCATAGAATGATTCTTTCTACAGTTTCTTTTTATACCAAGTATATATCTTTGATGATATCAATAATAACGGAATCCTGCACATAACATGTTCATAATCTGTTTTTAATCATCTTAATTTAATACATTCCAGATGCTTAGTTTCATTTGCAGAAATATAACAAGAGATATTTGTTATCACAACAATCAATCAACATGAACTTTTGTTCTTCCATCTGAAACTCTGATTGTTAATGAAAATTATCAGTGTAAAGGTTCAGAATGGTTCAAGTGCTAAGTGGACGGGGAAACGGGAAAATATACATACATGTTTTACGCTAATCATTGTTATGAAATTATGAAAAACACCAAAAGTCTCTCCCAAGATAAGTGTTTGCCAATACCCCTTACACAACAATGAATATTACGTATTTCTATCTTAAAATGAATGACCATAAAAGTTTATATTGTCACAATTTAAAAACAAGGTATAGTGCCTGTGACCCATCCTACAATAAAAAATGTTACAGTGGTTTCCATCTGAATTCTAAGAACGGCAATGACCCATTTGAATGTAAGGGCAATACAGTTCTAAATGTATACATATCCTTTAATGTACAAATGTTTAGTCTGCCAGATAATCCACTGATTTTTACTTTCTATATATTTTTTCAAACAATCCCTACTCCTGTCATACATTTCAAACAAAACCTGTGAAGGTCCCTTAAAAAGGTAAAACAACTTTCAATCTGTTTTCTTATAAACCTCTGTATGCAAAATTAATCTCACATTTGATTTTTTCATTGGCTTGCAGAATAACTAATAATCTGACAAAGCTAGATGGAACTTTAAAATATAGAGAATGAAATTACATTGAAGATCTTCAATGCGTGGCATAACTTGTGCCAACCCCAA
The DNA here is from genome assembly GCA_921293015.1 of Phorcus lineatus. Classification (NCBI taxonomy): domain Eukaryota; kingdom Metazoa; phylum Mollusca; class Gastropoda; order Trochida; family Trochidae; genus Phorcus; species Phorcus lineatus. The sequence goes on from OV121083.1 coordinate 16,009,666, forward strand.
TTACTAACTAATCTAGGCCTTCCAGCATTTCCTCAAGTTTTCTATGCTAACAAAACAAGACTGCAAGATGGATCTTGATAATCCAAAGAAATATCTTATAAAAAAAGTAACCTTATGCAGAACAGGGCCCTGCCCTCAACGCAGCATTGTTTGTGCAGAGTTTAAATTAGCTAGTGATGGATATTGGCTAGGAAGAGGTATTGCCTTGCAGAGGAAATTAGTCAATAAATTGAGCTTACTCAATCGCTTCCATGTAAAAGTGCTGCATATTGGGACGTTACCATTGCATTTTTCTAAGACAAAAAAGAACAGTTAGTTAATTACAATAAGGAAATAAACAAAAATTTCTTTCTTTATATCCCCCTAACATAGAAGGGGTGCGATTACCAAACACATAGAATACCAGGCGGTTGACATCTTCAAAGATTTATTTGTTACCTTTCGGCGCTTGTTAGAGCACCTTCATCAGATCCCTTTGTCATGAAAAGTTCCAGTTATTGAATGATCAATGAAAATAGCATCATTTTTATGAGTGTTTAGGTTCATTGATGTTATTTATGATTCATTAAGACACAGTCAATGTGAAAAACATCTTATAAAATGTTGATAATGTAAACAGTAGAATAACTTCAAAATCAGCAGTTTATTTCTCTCTACAAAGTGTACCCTTGTCACACAGAATCATTCTAGAGTTGTTTGTCAGTTGTCCTAGTTGTCAGAGTTACACAGAGATCAAAAACTCATTGTTTTGGAATGAAGTTGTTTTTGATTTGAATTCTTTGATATTTCATTATGATTCCAAACACCACCAAACCAAGGAGTTACACAAGGGAGTTCATACAGTAGATGCCTACAAACAAGAAGGTTGGCAAAGATTCTACCATATATTATCTTCTCCCAATAACATCCTTGGTATCAGGTAGAAAGTGTTCTCCTAGCTTCACGCCTTTGCTCATCTTGCCATGGAAGAGATTTCAAGGTTCACCATAGTTTTTTTTCTTGATAATGTGTTTGCCATTTTAGATCTGGAACAGCTGATATCAGTATGTTTGTTTGTCAAAGCAGGTGCTTCAGGACTTAGCATTCAGGTACAGCTTCCTCACAGAGTTGTTATCGTCGGTTGCTTTAGAATCCAAACCTCATCACATTTACTTTTTCTAGTTGACAAGCATAAGTCAGGAACTAGTTGAGCATCCATTAAGAATTGGTCTAGCATAGGTAAAGAACTTGTCAACCATAAATCAAACATTGGTCAAGCATCAGTCAAAACCAGTCAAGCCACACAAATTAACAGTCAACCATCGATCAAACATCAGTTAGGGTTCAGTCAAGCCTCAGTCAAAACCAGTCAAGCCTGAGTCAAAACTAGTCAAGCCACACACAAAAAACAGTCAACCATCGATCAAACATAAGTCAGGGTTCAGTCAAGCCTCAGTCAAAACCAGTCAACCATCAGATAAGCCTCAGTCAAAACCAGTCAACCACCAGACAAGCCTCAGTCAAAACCAGTCAAGCATCAGACAAGCTTCAGTTAAAACCAGTCAAGCATCAGTCAAGAGAAGAGGCATATTTGGACTTCCAGACAAAATATTTGTCAGCTGAGGCTGTGAGGAGACAAGCCTCTGTTGGGTGGAAGGTGAGGGAGTGCACGGATCTGCTTGTACCGTGGTTTATCTTGTGAAGGATCTTTGACTGCAAAAAAAAAGGAGTTTCTGGATAAAGACTTCTTTATTTTGAAACAATTATGTATAAACATTCTCTTTTATCAGTTTGAAAGTGAGCAAATAAACTTGCTTTTCTTAAACGTTGATATATGTTTTGTAAACATTTCTTTAACCAATGTTCAGAAGCTGCAATTCGATCAAGAGATAATAATAATAGAAGAACCAAGGATAGGAGTTAAACTGGACACATTTGGGGGGAGGTCAGTATGTTATCATTTGTCCATGCTTAATCAAGTGTTATACAAAGTATAAGTTATAAATAATGACCGGGTGCCGAGCGGTTGTGGCAAATAAACTCAAGAGGGCATAGCCGAAGCAGAATTTATTGCCATTACACAAGGGTCATTTATTGGATTACACTCCCACGGAACATTCCTACAAAGTTTTATAACTAGTATTTTATATATAATGAATTCATAAACATTTTGCTGTAACACTTTGCGGGTGAATGTGTCCTTACCAAACGAGTCCAATAGGTTATTAACAGTTACAGCACACGCCAACTTGAGATTTTAAAGCTAAATATTTCATTCTTTTCATCAGAACATTACCTATTACCTATAAATACACATACGGGGAAAGTAAGTAAAGATATGACACATCAAAATATACCTTGGCTGGCTTGGATCTTTGTTGGCCTAATTGGTAAAGGCATTGCTTGACAACATAGAGGTCCGTGGTTCGAATCCCACTATTGCTGTTTATAAATCTTTTATTTCTAATTAGCTAAAATGTCTGATGATAACTGACAATGGTGGTTAGGAGATAACAAACCTGTGCAGATGGTTGTTTGGCATATATTTAATTAAAACAAAAGAAATAATTTCCCAAGGGGTGTAAAAAAATGAAGACACTCTTCATTAAAAGATTGTCATATTGAGGATCACTCTATCAACAATGTGGATGATACATACATCAACAAGATCCCAGACATATACTAGTCCATCCTCGGAGCCGCTGATGATGTGGGTATCCTTGTGGTTCAAACAGCTGTCGATCTTGTACTCCTTATTCTTGTGCCCTTCATACCTGTAAATACCAGTGAAGATCAACACTGCTCCAATGGAGAAACATTTTACAAAAAAATACCAGAAAATGAACTCTTTAAGCAGTTTCCTATGCAAAAGTTCTAGTATCACATTCAGTTTAATAATCGAATGTTCTGACGTGTGAATTAGTTTACAATTTACAGGTCCTCAAACAATAGCTGGGAAGTTAAAGCCAAGCAAATCCTCATCCTGCTTCATCAGCGTAATTGAATCCGCTGATCGAGCTCCTTCCATATACCCTGATCTATTTCGAGCCAAATCCCTCGTACGGCTGGCATCAGCTTGATGGTGATGGCTGTGCTCACCTGTTATTGTTTAAGCCAATGAAACCTTGTAATCCAAGGAGCTTGAAGTTACTCTTTTGAATTTTCCATCCGGGTTGTGCCGCTTTTGCTGGATGCGAGTCGTCTCATTGGCTGGTTAAATAGCTAGCAATATGAGGATTTTGGCCTAAAGGATATCAGGTATATGGAAGGAGCTGGATCAGCGGATTCAATTACGCTGATGCAGCTGGATGGCAAATCCTGTGTACCATCCGTTTATCTGTGTCTATAACATTTTGTTACATGCAGAGAAATTGTTCAGAATTTCAGTAATCTGAAAAGCTATGATTTGTTGGATGACTTATAACTTTTCCTGCCTGCCTAGTTGGGTAAAGATGTCAGAAGATGTACTTAACTTTTACTTCCCAAAACAAAGTTGATATCCAAATCAATCAATGAAAACTGATTAAGTTATACGAGGAATACGATTTATCTGTCCTAAGTGGATTATTTTGCGATAAATTCTGAGCTTTAGCAATAATTCATGAGTTACGAATAAACCATTATTCTGAGCTTAGAGTTGGGTATCCTTTTTCTCACCCAAATCAAATTTTTTTAAATTTACGTTACTCATAGAAAATACATTCGTGAAGGTGATTTGACAGTTAACTTGGTCATTGTATTCATGTGTTATTTCATGTTTATGGATCATATACTCAGCAAGACAATCTCACATGGACGAAATAGTAAAACAAACCACTTATAAACAGTTTACGTTTCATGTTATTCCATACGAAAAGATAAATGATGCTTGTTTTGAAGTCTCGTTGACATGTGAGTGCTAGACACACCAAGCAAATGAAAAGAAAGTACTTCAGAAAGCCAATCAGATTTCCAGTTATATTTAGAAAAAACATAATTCCCATGACCTTTATGAAAACTTTAATACCCGGCATATTTGTGTCCGGTTGGGTGAGAATATTCCTTAAATGCCTTAAATGGCCCTTAATCATATCAAAATGAGTCCCTTTGTTTTAAAATTCAAATTTAACTAAGCAGATTCTCAAACATATTTTCCCATCAGTCTAGCAGGTTTTATTATATAAACAGTAAAAAAACAAGTACCAATTCAACAAAAATCAAAACACTCGACTCACTCATTGAGAAGTTCCCCCGTATCCTTGTCAAGAAGGCGGAGCTTGTTGTCAAGGGTACTGACTAATGAACACTGCCCGTCTCTGGTGAATGTCACGCTGGTCACTGATGCTGCAACCAATGAGCAAGGAGAGGAATCAGTGCATGTGAAAAAGATAACTTTTCAATGGCCATAATTCAAAAACATTCAATCCATTACAAAGCAATAAGGATTACATGACCCCAATTTACTGTCATTGTTTAAGTCTTGTTTCTATAGAAACTGTATAAAAAAAATTCATTTAAAGAGGCAACCTCCCCAACATTTACTTTTTTGGATAAAACGGACAAAATTACTTCCTGACTCTTGTCCTGAAATATTTTCTGAGGACTTAAAGTAACTTTGCTGAATCTTCTTGAATGAAATCTATCATCTGAGCACTAATAAGAAACAAACTTTTGGAACACTATCAGTATGAAAATATTCACTGTTCCTATGACTTTAACACCAGAGTTTGGCAAAGACAATTTTTGTTTTGATGTTGACCATTGGGATTTGTTTGGCTAACTGAAACACTTTTTGGTCATAGAAAAGGAAAAAAAATTTAAATGAGTTTAACCAATTTCGTTAAATTTAAAAACTAATGATCAATATATCATGATATAATAGGATGCAGTGTTTCCCCTGGAATTTTAACAGTTGGTAATAATGAACTGGGTGCTATTTTCCCCTTTGATGTAGGTCCAAAGATTCATCTGCTTGTTCATTTCTATTTAAAATTGAAACATGTTTGGAATTGATTTGGAAAATAGGGTGAATATCCGTAGACAATTTACTTAACCATTGGCAGTCAGAACAATAAATTCAGCTTTAAATATCTGAATGATTATATCTCGCGCACTTCATGGTTACATTCCATTTTATGCAAACAGGGGTTTTCCGTATCACCGTATTATTTAATTTAAGATCATTCATTGTTGGATAATATGGTGAAATTATTTAAGTTGAAAACTTGTTGTTTTATCGGATAATATGTCCAACAGTTTTCTAAAAACAGGACAGTCATAATTTTCATCGAACTATGACAGGAATTTATCGGATAACTGAAACACAAGGATGGTCAAGAATACAAAACCTTACCTCCAATAAAGTCTGAAAAGAGCTTTCCATTTCTGAGGTCATATCTCCTGATTCGACAGTCAGCTGAGCCGGTCAGTATCTCATGGTCAGAGACCTGGATGGACGTCACGCTGTCCTTAGCTTCGTCCATTACCTGCCATTTATTAATCAACCAATTAGAAATCATTCACTTTGAATGAATTTTGATTTCCGGAAGTCAAATCTGAAACTAATCTAACACACAGAAAGAAAGCACAAAAATCTTCTAAACAAAGATTCTAGTGTAACTAGCTGTCAAACTGACCTTATTTCAAATGTTGATGATTCTGCACTCATTCTTACCTGAATAACATATTACCTAATGCAATCTTGTTTTGGACAAAATCTTAATGTACCAATAAATTAGAACAAATTTCCTATGAGGGTGTTATGTTCTGCAACATCCTAGAGGGAACCTTTTACTGATGACAAATTCTGTCAGTAAACAGCTATGAATCTCACAAACCAACTAACAAATGAAAAATAATGTAAAACATCATGCCAATACAGCAAATTTGAAATTCATTTCATATCGAAAACATTTTTAAAAATGGCATACTGACATATTTTTCCAAAAATCATGCCTTAAATCATTTAAAATGTTTCATAGTCTTTTATTTGGATGTCCTAGAACTTATGTTCAGATATTTTATCACAGGGGCTTTCTTACTTTTTTAAGGTCTAACCCAAAAACCACAGACGCCACACTCTCAACATAGATATAAGTATTAATAATACAATTATACAGAAGGTACAAATTCAGCCATCTTGGATATCTCACCTGCCCGGAAATGGTTTATTGGCTAAACTGTACTTTATCAAGTTCTATTTCTGTCAGAAGAGATCCTAGATGGCTGACTTTATCATATCTTAATCATACCTATTTATGTATTTTGTAGGTACACCTTATACAATTATACTTAGTCGCCTGTGCCCATAACATACCTGAATCGGAGTTGTCTTCCTTGTCCTACTGTCCCATGCTTGTACAGTACTGTCTAGTGATCCAGACAGTATGATTGTCGATTCCTCATTGAACTGCACACAATTTACTGTACCTGTATAAGGAAAAGAAACAACCTTCTTCTTAAGACAAAAAATAGCATACAGAGAACATCCTTATCTCATGAAATGCTGCCTGAAAATAACTTTTTTCGTGTATTTATAATAAAATGAATTTAAACACGTTTCTTATGAACCTTTAATATATATTGTAGTTAATAATAGTTAAGTAAATAAGTAAAAGATTTTTTAACCAATTTAAATTTTCAAATATTTATAGAAAAGGAAAATGTATGAGTAAATTCTACTTACTAGATAGTTAGATAGTTAAATGTGATGAAAATTTTTTTCTAAAAAAAGACAATTCATTAGCAGAAATTCATTAAGATAAAAAAAGATTTGAATGTCAAAAATGCTAAACTTAAAAAATAGAACTCTCGAAACTAAATTTTTACAGAAATGATAAATTACACTAAACTCAAATGAAAACTGTTTTCCTACCAGCATGACCTCTATATTTCCTTATAGCCTGTCCTGTTGATACGTCGAACAACACGACCGTTTTATCCATCCCTCCTGAACAGATCTGACTGTTGTCGGACGAGCACCGGGCATCGAGAACCTCGTAGCCGTGTCCTGCGTAAGTCTTCAGGAGTAGCCCTCGATGTGGATTCCATAACTTGACTGTCTTGTTGCTGCCACATGTCACGCTGTAACTGCCGTCAGCTGACAATAGAAGAAAGAAAATAGTATATATGATATAAATATATATATAAAATAATAAAAATATGATGTAAATGTACCCAAAAACCAGCCAACATCCTTTTTATGGATCTGCACACCATTCTCAGATATCTGTTCTAATCTGCAGGTAAGCGCCACCTCTTACAAGTTCCATTGATTTAAGAATCATTTGAAAAGAATTATTAAGGGTTTAATCAAAGTTAATTTTATATTATATGAGATGTACATTCTATATCAACCCTAAGACAATGTCACAAGGTTTGATTATGACTTCCGTGTATTTTATATCATCAAGTCATCTGTTTTCAATCATCATTTCTGTCAGTCGCTTAGAGTCATTACAATGCCAAAGAGGTTTTCTTGGCAAATACAGTTTGAAGTAAAAAAAAAAAAAGGGTCTACATGAAGTAAATATTTTTATCTCAGTTCAATGATGCGAATATGTACATGAAAGTAGTTGTGTACTCTCCTTTGTAGGATGTACATGTATAACAAAGAAATCTGAAATTTAATTCAAACGGCATGCTAATTTACAACTTCTACACTAGTGTAAAATACATTGATACACTTCAAAGCAAAGCCTTCTTATTTCAAAATCTCCAAACCCAAACATTTCAATAAATTGTTGAACAATTTTTCCTTACAATCCTTATTTTTATTACATTAACTTATTCATTGTTTCTTGATCTCTATTAATAACGTATTGAAGATTGTTTGGGTTATCTCAGTTTGCATACATTGCCTACCTGACAAGATGATATAAAGATGACAGTTGTCAAGGATTTAAAAAGTTACTCAGTCAGCCAAAGATAACGTTTTGCCATAGCAACATGTCATTAGCATGTAATTGAATGAGAGAATTGTCGTGTTCAAATGTTATTTTCCCTTCTGCTGTAGGGACTCATACATTTGATATTTCTCTTGACATTGAATACTATGTATATCTCATCGAGTGAAGTAGAACTTAATATCCATTCATATATAATGTCAAATGTTCTATTCATTATATCCCCACAAACTTCTCAAAATATGATAGTTTTATCAAAGGAGTTTGAGTAGCCATATCCCTTCACCATTATAGCCATCCCATGTCGTCATTCAAGTAGCTCTTGATGTTACAGATGACATAAAATAATTTCACTAAGTGAAAATACAGATTTTATTTTCACAGATAAATGGCGTGAGTCACCATTAAAAATATGATGAGACGTTTACTTCTCACCAGGATCATACAACCTGATGTACCATCTTCAAGTAATGACAATGGTACAAGATGGTATATCAGACTAGTATCTGAAGGAGAAGCATGTAACAAATTTATCTTACTTTCAATCTACAAATTGGCGAGTTTTTTTTTACTGTCCACAACAGACTAGCAATTCACCATTTGAACACCCTTGAACACAATTAAACAAGTAATGTTATTAGTTGTCTTCAAGCTCAAAGATTTAAGTGTGCAAGAAGTGAAATGTGAAATTTTTTTAAAACTTAAGCTCAAAACGTTCAACAACACTTCTGTAATTAATATTCACAAAAAACTTAGCAAACTAATGTAAACTCTGAACACTGTGTGTGTCATTATGTTACATCATTTCAGCGTTATGCGACACCCCTTATCTTGGCGAGTAGCTCTTTCTTTGGCAGAGAGGTACAAGAAATGTGTACACTATGAGAGTTGATAGTTGCAGGGTACATTGGGGAAAATGTATCAACCATAAGCCAATGAAAAACTAGTCCAGCTTGCCAGACGCTTCCTTTGTGGATCTCTAGGAACCAAAGCCTATTCTATCTGTAGCAGCTTCGAACTAGATATCATGAATTTTTTAAAAGGTAAAAAGGACTTTAAAGGTGATAAGGTTTATCCTTACCTAAACTTCAAAAATCAGTTTTAAAATCTATCAAAATCATGATAATGGAAATATTTGGTGTATAATTAAACACTGTCGGTGTATCTTTAGCCTCACTCATTCATGCCAACCTTTCGGAATAGGGGGTAGTCTTTTGAAAACTTTCAGTGTCACTGACACTTCACACTTCACCATATATATTTTACGTTAATATCATCAATGAAGCTCTAACTTTAACAATGACGTTGTCTTTATCCAATAGGCCTATACTGTATTTTCTTGGATGAATGTGCATGTATCTTTTAGGTGTGTAGCTTTGACCGACAGCAGTGGAACAAGGTTTATTTTCACTGAAGCTTATTTCAAGTTGAAGTAAATCCTTTGGAAAATAATCTTTTAAATCAATTCACTGTGTCAATGTAACAAAATGTTCACTGTATGGAACAACACTCATATATTTTATGTCTGCTTCAACAATATTCACTTCTGATTGCCTCTAGTATAATAAAGATCATTTGTATAATAGACTTATAATTATCAAATGAACCACTGAATTACCATTAAAGCGAACTGCTCTAACTGCTCCCTGTTTGCAATCAACAGAAGTTATCAATTTTTCTGGGATATCGTCTGACATGACATTACAAATGGTATCAACATAAACACGTTGGTAAAACGTTGTAATTGGGGCTTATCTCCCTTTACCGGCAACAATGCGAAGTTACTTTATAACTTTGTTTCGCAAACAAATATAATTATAAAATTATATTTGTTTGCACAAATAAGAGAATAATCAAGTATAATACGTATTTTTATCATTAGCGTTGTAAAAATTAACATTCCTAAGTCATTGCTAGCTAGTATTTCTGAAAAGATTGATACGAATCGGTGGCTTAGCACTTCAGATTCAAAATGGCTGGCGCAAACACGGACTTTTATTTGCGATATTATGTTGGCCACAAAGGCAAATTTGGCCATGAATTTTTAGAATTTGAGTTCAGACCCGATGGTAAGAATGGTATTTTACATGATGAGATTAGTTTTTATTTAAAGATACAAAAGTCACTATGAAAATGCAGCTTTGTTTCGAAAAGGGCACCTGCTCTCTATTTTGGGTTATTTCAAAACACGTGGAAGAAGATAATGCTTTTCTTATTTGAACAAAATCAGTTTTTATAGCAATTTTGATAACGTTTTCAATTACAAATGCTGGTAACATTTATGTGCAGTGTTACGAGTGTATTGGAATTCATTTGATTCTAAACACCCACTACGAACGTGGAATTTGGAAACTAACCGATTGGGATTATGGGGAGTGGGTTGTGTTTCTTTCAACTTCTGCTTTTAATGACAAATTGATCAACAGGTAAACAAACCTTTGCATAAGCCATATGCAAAACAATTGTTTCAAATCCATGTCTGGCAGAAAACAGGCTCCCAAAATTCCTGACTTTTCACTTTATCGCCTTCAACAGTGTTTCAGATTTACGGCGCGACCGCGACATTCTCGCATGATTTCTAAAAAATGTCGCATGGGTTTTCAGCCTTATGCGCCTAACTGTCGCGTGTAATTGTTTAATTGTACAATTGAATTCTGAAAAAGCTGTCAACTCATCTTCATAAAGGATACAATAATAAACTGTCGGGAAATCGCAAGTCCTTATTGTTTACATGCTGTTACTATACCCTCCCTCCAATAACTTAAATTTCCGGTTACAAAGCTCCATGCATCGACCGAGCATCATATAAATATATCAAGCCCACAGTGTTTGGAGCTTGCGTTAAAGGGGGTGCACAAAGGAACAGCGACCTATATCATATCTGAGGTGATTGTCACTGTCAACTTTCATTACAGGGTCAAAAGATTACGTGGTGTGTGTCAAGTAGTTAATATGCATCATAATTCTACTTAATCATGTTTAAAAGAACTTGAGTGCTTTTAGTTTACTCAATGTAATATATTTTCAGTATTTTACCACGGCACGGTTACACGTCTATAAATAGATCTGTACATCGTTTGCTTTGCTGTTACAATAAAATTCTAAACACCCAGTAGTGATTAACTGAATGAATGACTAGTGAAACTTGCTTATTATACATTGAAATGTTAAGCATTTAGTTAAAAAACTGTTTGGAAAATTAATGAATCAGAATGATTTGAGTAACTGAATTATAATTAAATTTTAGACACCTGCTGCATAGTTCCCATATGTTATTTTCAATATATATCTTTATATGACCGGCTTTAATAATGGGATTAGGGAAATGGAAACATTTATGTCACAAACATCAGAACAAAATATTTGACTTTTTTGTTTGTTTTAATACTTGACTCATTGTTTTTAAAAATGTCTCATCATTTCTTAGCTTCATGAGACATTTGTCTCACTCTGACTGAAAACAATCTGAAACACTGCTTCAAAAGCAAGATGAAAACCTGAAGGATTATTGCCTCTAAAGGATTCAGCTGTATTTACTCTACACCATGGTTCATCTATGTGAACTGAAAAAGAGATCCATCTCAGCAAAATGATCAGTACCTGATCAAGTCAGGGATTACCTAAAAACTAGCTAAAAGCGGATGATATAGCTATATATTACAGCGTTCGAAATCATCATATAAAGATTGCACTGGTGCAGGTTAAAATCAGTTGGTGCAACTTATACTAGTTACCAGACTGCACCAGTTGCAGTTTGAAAAATAACTTACATCGATTAATTTATAGTACTCAAACGAATTTATTAGAAATGATAACAAAAACGTTCGTACTCGACGCCGATGATTTACTTCAGCATTTGATAAAAATAGATTTGACCTGTCCTGGCATTTCTCATTTGCATATTCGTCACAGCTATAATAATAATTGTCCAATCACATCCCGATTAGCTTGACACATCATTACTTCAGATTTTTTCGTGAAAACTCTTTGTTCTTGTGCAAAACCTCGGTAAAACTACGATCGTTGCATAGCAACCGAGTCTTCCGGTCTCACGTCTGTCACGCGTGTTGTCTTGATGTAAACAAAATGTCATTGTCGAAAGAGCAGTCCTCAATTTTTAAATTCTTTACAAAAACAAACAAGAAAAAAATTAATCTGATCAAGTTGAATCGGAAAGTACAAAAGATGTTCCCATTACTGACAAGGAAGGCCAAGCTGCCGGTACAAGTGGTGAGAATCGTGCGGCTAGGCCTACGAGTTCAGAAAAGATCGATGATTGTGTTGAACCTAAGTTAAAAAAGTCAAAAACATATTCTTTCAGAAGTGAATGGAAAATTGGCGGAGACTGGTTACATTTTGATGAAACTGATAAGGTGATGTTTTGCTTGATCTGCCGTAAATTTGATAGAAGTGGAAAATCAAATACATTTCGTTCAGGTTCAAAATGTTTTAGATTACTCGAAAATGCATGAACATCAAACTGATATGTTGAAAATATTATTTACATCTGCACAATGGTTATTAACTGTTGTGATCATATGACAATGTCGATGATAGATCAGATATGATATTCAGTAATTTTAAGTCTTTTTAAAACCGTTTCATTTTCGTCTTCTTCACACATGAATAAAAACAAACTGACAAGTTTTGATAGTTTTTTTTATACAAACTCATTTATAAAGGTGATCACTTTGGTGCAGCCAGAGTGGCTCAGGTGCAGTCTTGTAAAAACAGTCAACTGCACCTGTTGCAGTTCCTGAAAAAAAAACGTATTCGTCCCCTGTATTAGTTCATTGAAGCTAAATACACCTATAGACTATGTCAATCAAGTTATGAAAGGATATATGTTAAACTGTCTCTTGTAAACATAAAGTTTCTCCCCTACCAAGTCATCTGTTATCAATACATTCTTATTTGATTAAATTAAATTTCCAAACCCCAGAGTTTTCACATTATTAGTTGTACACTTGATCGACAAAATATTTTCTAACTTATTATGATAAAACCTTATCTTGCAGGGATGCTTCTTTAGGCATCCCTGATATAGTACTGTTTGTAATATTTGGTGTTAGATTCATAAAAGTGAAATAAACATCTATTGAGTGCCAAACACAGGGAATAAGTCGGATTCTCTGAAATAATGATGAAATATTCACTTTTTAATTATATATCAGTGTTATGTCAAATACTTGTAAATAAATACTTTCCGGAATTATTGACCTTACTTCTTTGAGAGACATTTAGAAGTTGGTGAGATGAATAGAGAACAAGTTCAATGGATTTACAACTACTTTATTGCAGGATTGCGACATTTCGGTGCAGTTACTAACACCATTATCAAGCAAGCAATCGCAGTTGATGATCAAAACTGCCCATTTAAATGTGATTCTCCAAAATGTATATGCATTGTTAGAATAGAATGGGGTATTGCATAATTAACAGGTGCCAATTTTGTATTCTTGTGGTTTTTCCCTCATCTGATGAAACGTATCTTCATTTACAGGAAAACTGAGGTATGCCAATAACTCCAACTACAAAAATGATACAATGATCAGAAAAGAGGTAAGTTGAACTGCTAAATTTGGTATTAGAGTTTCTACAATAGTATAAAGTCACAAGATGGCAACTCTCAGGATTATTGCAGTCTTTAAATGTGAATACCCAGGGGGACATATTTACTAATAACAAAGAAAGATAACCTCTTACAAGTAGGAAAATATCTGAAATCTTCAACAACAAAATTTACAGAAAACAACTGAATGGAAGACTTTCCCTGCATTCCCTAAGGAACAACTGGATACACTGCTCCTTTTATACTTTGTCATGTTCAGATGTTTTGGTTTTTTTGATAAATAATGAATCTGTTGTTCTTTGTTGAATGCCATATTAGTACAGAACATTATGTTGGTAGGCATATATTGAAAGTTATCCTATTATTACTCTTGTCCAGGCTTATGTACACAAGTCTGTGATGGAGGAGCTCAAGAGGATCATCGAGGACTCTGAGGTGATGCAGGAGGACGACAACCTGTGGCCTTCACCGGACAGAGTCGGCAGACAGGTGTGGTTCTCTCTTCTTATCAGATTATTCTTATTCTATCTACTTATTCAATTATAAATTCCAACCATTGAATTTAATTATTCCTATTTGATTAACAAATCTAATAATCAACAATTTCCAAATCTTTGAAAAATTGAAAGATATCATCATAAGACAATGCAAAAACTCTCCAAGGGAGGTAAATCTCATGTAGTTTTGTTCTCAAGTGAAAATATGTGGTTATTAAAAAAAACATTTTTTTAATTATACGTTGTCCTTATTGATACAGGTTACAGTTACTTGGTTTTTATTTTTAATTGAATTTGAATTTGCATTTGAACTGAATAAAAAATTTGGATTATGTAAATCGTAGATCAAATCGGGATGGCTAGTGTCTTATCAGTGCACTAAACCAGCTCTAATTCAGCAATATCTGAATGTTGCAATGCTTACCAATTTATTAAACTACCAAATGACTTAAAACTAGGCAATACAGTAACTCTCATTATAGGATAAACTGTAAATCATGAAATCTTAGAGGAATTCATTCATGTTCATACCGACAAGACATTTTGATCAATTTACAGACTTCATTGACTTATTTTTATTGTTATTTAGAGCTAAATACTTTTAATTCAATATGCTCTTCAATATTTTGGTACATAAAATGCAATGAATTTACTAACTGGTCAAAGTCAAAATTACTGACAAATGAGACTCTTGTTTAAAATTTCTTTCTCATGATAGTCATTGCTTAATTTCCCTGCAGGAGTTGGAGATTGTCATTGGCGACGAACACATCTCGTTCACCACATCAAAGATTGGATCCCTTGTTGATGTCAACCAGAGCAAGTAAGTCTAGTTGATAAGATGCCTAGTCATATATATCATAAGCATAGCAGTAGAAATCATAAGCATAGCAGTAGATATCAGGGCCTAGATTTTCGAAGTTCTCTTGGTGCCAAGATAATCGTAAGCCAATGTTAATGTATGGTACTTACGACTATCTTAGCACTAAGAGAGCTTCAAAATCTAGGCCCAGAAGCATAGCTGTACATATTTATTTATTGCCAGAATGTGTGTTTACTTAGTCATCTCAATCATTATCTCACTTAAGCTAAAAAGTCAGGACCTTTATAAATAAGTAGTTACATTATGGCAGGTCCCCATATAACAAATATTATGGCTCATATTCTTGTTTTTTATGTTTTGATGAAACACAATGCGAAACATTACTCTTCTTAAGTTAGAATTTTTAGTTGAGATCATTTTCCCCCTTATTGCTTTAATTTGTACCTCAGTCACTGACTAATTTAAACCTTGTTGCCAACCCGTCAAAATTTATGTTTTGACTGCAGCGCCCTCTTCAGCGAAAAGCTGCAATTCACTTAAGAAATCTCATATGTCGCAGCAATCTGGTCAGCAAGCATAGAAAAGTCATTGGGGCTGGCTCAAGTAAAGGCCATGCTTGGGAAGATAATTTGAGATATGCATTTCCCTAACTGAGCAGACATGATTTAAATCTTTTTGTTTTAGTTTACAAATTGTTGGGGTCTTTTTATAAAATCAAGCTTAAGAATAAACCATCCATGGTGATACTTCAACACAATCTAAGGAACTCATTTATTTGTGTGTATTTCAGGGACCCAGAAGGGCTGAGGACTTTCTACTACCTGGTTCAAGATTTGAAGTGTCTTGTTTTCTCTCTGATCGGTCTTCACTTCAAGATCAAGCCAATCTAAATATTTTACCAAACCCCTTCATTTTATTGCCATTGTATGTCATGTTCCCATGATTCATTCATTTATGTGTAAATAACAATAAAGAGAATCTGAACAATAGGAGTTTGTTCTTGTGACGTTTCATCTGAAAAATGTTTTTCCAAATCAACATGTTTCTAGTGTCAGCATGTATTGCATATGCTGAAATGTGCAGTACTGGAGTTATGAACTTTGATAGCTGCCTTGTAGAATTTATGTTGTATTCATAACCTAATGATCATTGAAGAAACTAAGATAGAGCTATTTACTCTTAGGCTTCATAGCTGGAGGTATTCATAGGGTCAGTAATTCTAAAAATGTTTATACCCATTAGGCAATTACTCTTTACACATATATTAAACTTACTAATACTAGGCTTTCATCATCTGGAGAACAAGATTGAATTTTGTCCTTGGGAATTTTTATGGGGTGAAGGGGTCTTAAGAGATATCATTTATATAACCCCTATCAGCTATGGGGTCTTAACACAAGAGCTCAGCTTTCTAAGCCGTTTGCTTCTCACATAAAGTGCAAAAAAAGGTTTTTGGGGCATGGCCGATAGGGCCTGGCTTAATAGGGGCCACAAGGTCACCAAACCTATTAATCTTTATCCTCATTTGGCAAGTATAGTCTGGATACAAGATTTCAGCTTTCTAAACCTTGTGCTTCTGAGCTATAGCCTTCAAATCTACAGTTAAGGATACTTATTGCCTTAGGAATGTCTACACCGTGCGCCATGAGCATACTTTAGTGGATATGAGCGCTATACAAATACGCACTATTATTTTTACACAAGATTTCATCTAAATACTCCTTTTTTGTTCTGAAGGGCGTGCCTTACTTGGTTTGTGATTGAATAGCTGAGTTGATACCAAGTTTTGAACGCTCATTAACTTTTAAAACATTGATGGATATATCTATAATGATTGCGTAATTCATTTTCTTAAAGTTTTAGGCAAAACACTTTCTGAAAGGAATAAAAAATAATATTAAAATATATACAAGTCTTTACTTGTAATAACATAGAGGTAGTTCAAGAAATCCTACGCTAACCATTTGTCACAAAGGTACACCTCTCAGGATGTAAATGGTGAAGTGTGACTGGATAAGTTGATTGTGCAGAGATGCAGTTTCAAAAGTAACATTGTGAAAGAGTTGCTAATAGTTGTTATGCACTTGTTTTGACGCTAGGGTAATCTGAAACCAGAGAAGTGCACACAATAGAAAAGAGTTTAACGTAGGATGTTATTACTTGTGCTATCTCTGTGGCAAGAGAATGCTGTTATTTAGGAAGCATTAAAAATAACAAAGGGCCAAGGAAATCTTTACTGCTGCAAGGGAGACATTTAGTGTTTTACTAGACATGCTCAAATTTCATCTTGCCCTCATTTGACAAATTGTCATTGTGAACATCATTTAGCAAAATGTCACCAGAGATGACACTCAGATACCAAGGGAAACAATGAATCTCTGAGCAAAAGGGATGACTGAAAGAGGGGCAAAGTGAATAATGTGTCCATATTATACAATATGTTTTGAAAGCAATTTGAAATTTCTTCTGATGACCTTCATAGAGGACACTGATGTTTATTTAGAAAGTTAGACTGTGACAATGATTAAGTCTATGCAGTGAAAGAATAAAAGCATTCCTTGTTGCATTAACCAACAAATTGCTGGTCTTGTAAGACATTGGTCTATTAAAAAATACCAATTCAGAGGAGGCATTATGAAGTAACACAAAGTTATTTATCTCAACTCAACTTGTAAACACCTGAGTATTTAATACTATTATATAAATGATATGATTTTAATTGTTTTCATTAGTGCACAAACAGGTTTTGTAGAATTTGATGATTGTTTTTAAAAGCATTTAGTGCTTACGGAGAATATTTCCACAGATATAAGATTGTACAAATCAATCAAATTATTGTTACTCTCAGAGTGCAATTTTTTTAAGAATCTTGTTTTCTACCTTGTATCAAGAATTTAGGAATATGATATGGTTTTATCAATTCCTTCCAATTTTCTGTCAGGACAACTTGTCTAATGCACTGACAGTTAATTTTGGTAACAAATTTCATTTGGAGAATTAAAGGGTATGTATCTAAGACTTTAACATCAACAACAAAAATGCAGATGAGCTACAGAGCCCATGTCCCATATCTTTCTGTGGGTCTTTTAATTTGCTGGGCGATTATTCAAGGTACATGTACTTTATTTTTCAAAAATTTAAGCTACTTCAAAAGATAAGCTTTGTAATTTGGAAAAAAAACAGTTAATTTTTGAAAATGCAAAAAGTTTTATCTCTTAACCACAGATAACCATGAATCTCGTTCGTATAATTTGTTTTTTAAATATAGCAGTAACTCGTGGGATTATAATGTCTGGATTTATGCCATTTTAGGTGTACATCGCTGAAAACGATCCCTGCATTCATGTCAGGGTTGGTAATTAAATGCGAGTTGGTATTTTGAGTTACCTCCCTTGAACTATCGTCTCTCCGACCCGTTGAAGTTACAAAAACAGGAATGTTCAACAGTTCAAATGTCGTGGGACTTGAAGCTGTCATTTCAAAGTATTTCCACTGGTTTGCTGAGTATTTTACAACCATGAAACAAATATAAAGGGGGTATGTCAGACAGAAAAAGAAACTACGGTCATGATTCGAGGTCGAGGGAGAATTTCACTTCGTATGGCAAACGACGAAGAAGCGAAAGTAGGCCTAGACCATTCTTTTTTAACCACGATCATGACTTCAAACATTATTTTCATGAAGATAAAATGAAGACTGGAAAACAGTTCTTCGAAATCTTTTACGGATGGAATTCACCATTCAGTCAGAACTACGTGACACCCTTCTCAGTGGACGATATGACTTTCATCTGTGCTCAGCAATATTACATGTATCAGAAAGCAGGTGCGTAGATTTTATGTGCGCTTCCAAATATTGTTCTCTGTTTGGATACAACTATCATATTTGGAGTCTTACTTAAAGTTTTCATAACCACAAACATATTTCACTATTTTCTTTGGAATATATGAATGTCTGAATGCCACTTTTGATGGGCGGCTTAGATCTATCTGGCCACAAACCAGTGAATGCATGACTGGTCACACGCCCATTTTAGATAAATCATTTGAAGCGTTTGGTTAAAAAAAGATATCCACATCAATGGCAATTAAACAATTATTTTTTAAAGGCAGTTTTTCAGTTGCAATAATGATGCGCCACTCTGTACAGTCTGTTTATTAATCAACTGCACTGTTTGTCATATTCATACATATTTGTTCTTAAAAAAAAGTTAACTTTACATGATGGTACACCACTTCTTTTGCTGAATTTCAATTCTTTTTAAAGTGAAATAGACTGTGTTTTATGAAATTTTAATGTGGCTTGAATTGAAGAGCCAAAATACCATATGTCTTCAAATTGTTCAAAACAGGTTCAAATTGCCTTGCTAAAAATTGCCTCTCTAAAATTAAAAATTATGCTTTATGCTTGATTTCAATTGTAATCCAAAAACATCAATGTAAATGTAAGAAGTCAAAAATCTGCCTCCCATTACATGAATAGATTAGTTTACTACAAACTACAAACTAAGTGCCATCTAACTATATTTTGCCTTGTGTCTGCTGTAAATACATTTTCCGAAAATAAGTTTGAGGAATTGGCAATTGCCACTATCCTGTTTTTGACTTCAAATGTTGACTCTAACCTCTTTATTGTCACTATACTGAACTCAAGCTTTAATCTCATTAAAATCAAATCATTGATGCAATCCCTTAAGTCCCTATTTTTAATTGTCACTTGTCACTCATCTGTGATCTTACGGAATCCTGTTGTGATATGTTTCCACAGGAAGTACCAATATTTCCTATCACTATTGTGCTTTCAACTTCTGAAAGTAACACGGTATATACTTGGAGTATAATGTTATTAAAATTGTTGAAGTTTAATATAATAATTGAAATCTTGGCGCCCTCATTGGCTTTCATGCATGGGCAGAAATACTGGTCTACCATGGCGAACCTGACACACCACAACTTGTCTACTGTTGTACAAATATATGTCTGTCTCGCAGATTATTGATTGATTCAGGTTGTTAAGCCAAAGTGCCCTGGAAAGCTGAAATCATCCATGTAATGGACAGCCCTACCAACTGATTGGGGTCATTTCTGTTTATAGTATGGTACTCTACCAGATTCCATCACATCAAAGATGAGAGACAAG
Source organism: Phorcus lineatus (assembly GCA_921293015.1). Classification (NCBI taxonomy): domain Eukaryota; kingdom Metazoa; phylum Mollusca; class Gastropoda; order Trochida; family Trochidae; genus Phorcus; species Phorcus lineatus. The sequence goes on from OV121083.1 coordinate 16,029,559, forward strand.
GAACAGATAAATGATTCCATTTCAATTGTGAAATGATGTTTCTATTGTCTACATCGTTCAACCATTGTATGTGATATAACAAAAACAAAACTAAAATAATTTATCATCCAAAACTGTTTTAAAGTGGGAGATCAAGCAATGTCTCTTAGGAGATATCATTTTGACAGTAGATTTTGAACAATGCTCTGCTGCTGTCAAGTACAGAACATGGCATTTGTCTTACATCATCTAGTAATGATATCACAATGCTATGACATCATAAACACGTCACAATGCTATAACATCATTAACACAAAGTCTCAATGCTATGACATCATAAACACGTCACAATACTATGACATCACTGCATTGGGAATCTAAGGGTATTGCAGTGTTTAGGGATGTAATACTTTTCATGAAAACATAATAAAAAATGATTTCGGATGATAAATAGAATCTTATCCTTGTGTCTTCTGATATCAAATATATCAATAGACACTGTGGTGAGATTCCCTATTTATCATGAAACACAGATTAGGTCTTATCTTTGTCTATAGACATGATAGCATGTCAAATGAATAAGGTGCAAATTGTCTTGCAAATTGTTTTCAAAATTAAACTGATAACATATTCTTACACTGTCCCATTTAAGGGTGATCTACTTATGATCTTATTAATGAATTTTTTCAGATGCTCATAATTATCTTTTACAGTGTTGTTTGAAAACAAGGAAATTCAGAGGCAGATACTGGACACAACAGACCAGAATGAAATGAAGAGGTTAGGTAAAGAGATTCCAAACTTCGATAGACGGGAATGGATGAAACATGCTGTGGAAATTGTCCAAACTGCAAGCAGAGCAAAGGTACATACATGTTTTGGTTAGTCTTGTAGGTGAAGACTTTATATATCTATATTTAATAGAGCCAAAATAAACTATTTGGAGTGCAGAAAGTTTCTTTATATATAGGTACATATTCAGCTAAAGCAAATTATAGATTTTAAATTTTATAGCATGTTAAAAAAATCATTAAAAATAAATGATTTACAACATTGGATATTTAATGCAAAGTGTTGAACAATGAGAGTCAACCTACTTACATTCTAGAAATCTTCATTTCTAAGTCATGGCATGCAAAGACACTTCATGCGCCTTCCCTGTTCTGTCTTCAGACTCTGCATCAAGTTATTTTAACTACACCTGCAAAAAGTTAAATTTGTTGCATGACCCAACTGCCATAGGGCATACATCACCAATTCTGGCTTGAATTGGCCAGTGATGTGAAGGAAGTTATATCTCTGATTGTCATATATTTTAATTTCAGTTTACCCAAAACAAGAAGTTGAGAGATCAGCTGTTTGCAACCTACCCAAAGATTCTGGTCGAGGCAAATCACTTCGACAACATCTGGGGTATAGGGGTGGGGAAACATGACTCTGCAGCCTGGGACATGAGGGCGTGGCAGGGGGAGAACCTGCTGGGGTTTATTCTGACGGAACTTCGAGATGAGCTGATGCAGCTTGAGGAGACTGGAGAGGCTCTGATGGCGGGAGTGAGAGAGAGTAACGCCATTAGTATCAGAGAGAAGAGGAGTCAGATCAGGGCTAGTGAGGGGAATGTTAGCATGCATGAGAGTCAAGGAAGCCTAAATGAGAGTTTTGCAAATGGGAATGAGAGTGAAGAAACTGTCAATGAGAATCAAGTGAATTTGAACGAGAGTCAAGGATGTTTGAATGAGAGTCGAGGATGTGTGAATGAGAGTCAAGGAAGTGTGAATGAGAGTAAAGTGAATTTGAATGAGAGTCAAGGAAGTGTGAATGAGAGTCATGAAAACATGAATGAGGCTCAAGTGATTTTGACTGAGAGTCAAGAAAGTCTGAATGAGAGTCATGTTAGCATGAATGAGAGTATAGAAAATGTAAATGAAAAATATGGTAGTATGGTCGAGGGTGCTGAAACTAATAATGAAAGTGGTGCCAAAGAAATAACAGAGAGGGTCTTGGCGGACCAAGGAGAAAGTGCCATGGACAAAAGTACAGAAATTAACTTGGACACTAATGTGGACAACAAAGAGAGTAAAAGTGACAATGTTGAGAGAAATGTCACAGAGACTGATGGTAAAGAAAATACACATAGTGAGAGTGAAGAGAATAATGAAAAGGAGAGTACAATACGAAGAAATACTGAGAGTTGCCTCAGCAAGATGAAGAGATGCAGAAGTGCAAAAGATGGCAGCAAAGACAAAATGGATTGTGAGCAGGGAGAGAGTGACTGCCATATGGATGTGGATGTGAAGGAAGAGGGAGAGATTGAACATGACGAGAGTTGTGATGAGAAGAGCAATGCATGCTGGGAAGAAGAATGGAAGACGGAGGACATTGTTGAGGAAAAAAATGAGAAGCAGGACAAAGGAAGAGAGTCAAGGTCAAGGAGAAGACATAGCGAGAGTCGATGGGGGAAGAAAGAAAACTGGGACAAAGACATTGAGATTAATAGAAGAAATACATCATGGGAGATGAAGAAACCTGAATCATTATGGAGAGACAGGTCGTCTCCTGGAGCCAGGGTTGGCGTCGAAGATCTTAGAGAGAAGGTAAACCGCAGGAGAAGTGAGAGTGTTTTGCCCCGAATGACACCATCAAGTTCGAAACATAATCATGTGTACAAGTCCTACTTTGAACCGGAGAACATGATACATGACCCCGACAAGTTGGAGCTGTTCTTTGGGTGGTATTCTCCATTCAGTCAACACCATCCCGCCACGTTCGAGATCAAAGGGAAAACATTCTCCTGTGCTGAACAGTGGTATATGTACAACAAAGCAGGCAAGTAGGTTTTTTACTTTCAGCAATTTCCTTACATTCACCAATTTTGACACACATTTAAAAAAATATTTGTGAATGTCATAAAGCTTTACAATCGATTTTTCGTTGCCGTCTCTTAATGATAGATTGAAACTCTAGGAAAAACTTTGGTTTGGATGTAATTGTCTTTCAGTCACACTCAAACATCAAATCATCATTTACTCTGAGTTTTATATTTACTGAATAAACTTGTATCATTTCAGATATTGATTTTCTTCTCTACTTTTCATAGAAACCAAACGTCAGGAATTACAACTTGTTAAGTGATGTAAGCAATGTTAGATTGACCGATGGCTTATGTAGGCTATCCAGGAATACTAGAGCATGAATTGGTAACAGTGGCAGACCAGGATTGTTGATGGAGGGAGGGGGTATGGGGGACCGTTACCCATTGAGTTCACTTTTAACTCATCTGGCCTGAAAGGCCCAATGGCTTATGTAATGGCACTTTGTCCTGAGTCCATCCGTAAACTTTTCACTATTTCATATTCTTGTTTAGAGCCATTGACTCAGGAAATAGGAAATCTGAAATCTTATGTACAGATTCTTTGCCCTAAAAACCTATAACTTTCTTCTACCTCTGAAGCAAATGGCGTAGAAAGATGCAGACTTCTAAGCTGGTCGGGATTCTGATTTGTAGATTTGGTGACCCAATAACCCATGATAAGGGTCACAAGAGGCTCGCCCTATAAAAGCTATTTTCATCTTCTTCAGGTGCAGTGGACCCAGAGAGTTGCGACCTTGGGTTAAGACTCCTTACCTGATTGGGATTAGAATTCATAGTTTTGTGACTCAAAGACCCCCAAATGGTGACCCCATGTCCATTTTTAAAATGAATTATAGATACCCTGATGAGCTACAGAGCCAATGGCTCCTTTTTTTTCTACTGAACTCCTAAACACCCCTTTGGGTCCACCACTGGATAATTATTAAATCACATCTGTTTGCAGTGCTGTTTCACGATAAAGAAGTTGAGGACAAGATCATGGCTACGACAGATCCTAAAGAGATGAAGATGCTTGGTAGAAAAGTCAGAAATTTTGATAGAAAAATCTGGATGGAGAACGCCATTGACATTGTTAAAAGAGGGAATCTTGCCAAGGTTTGCATGTCAAACATCAACTTCTTTTGTCACTTAAAGATGTTTTAGCAATGTTACAAGAAGAGGGGGTAAAATCAACAAGAGAGACGCAATGTTTGTGTAACATCCCATTTACAATTTACTGCAGCCTCACTGTAAGCCTTACCAAGCTGCTTCCTTCAATGTTTGCAGACTTTAACCTCCATCATCTTACTGATATTGAGACAAGTATATTGGTTAAAATGTTACTGTCTTCAATGCACATCAGGCCCGTAGCACCAATTTCGAGAGTGGGGGGGCTGAAATTAGAGATTTGCTTGGGGGGGGGGGGGGGAGAATAACGTTTATACTTTATAGGTAATGATAGATTATTTATTTAAGAAAAACACCCGCTTACAACGTCGGTGAGACCAAATACAGTTTTTTTCTCAATCTGCAGAAAAGGGTCAGATGCCTCATGAAACTTATAATATTCTATTTTTTCATACAAACATTGAAATGAAGAGCAAAAAAAGTTGTTTTCTTCCCTAAAATTAGATGATTTTCAGCACCTTTTGAGCCCATGAGGTGCAAGGAATTTGGACTTTTTAAGAAGGAAACATACATTTTAATGTAATTTTTTAAGTTGTTTCTTATTAAGTAAATATGGAACATTGTTTTTTTATGACATCTGTTGACTAATTGCAGTTCTCCCAGAACCCCCACTTGAAGGAGAAGTTGATTGAGACCTACCCCCGGGTGCTGGTGGAGGCTAGCCCCATGGACAACGTGTGGGGGGTGGGGCTCCACAAGAGTAACCCTGCTGCATGGGACATGAGGTTCTGGAGGGGGGAGAACCTGCTAGGCTTCACCCTCACACAGGTCAGAGACCAGCTGATGGGCAAGAAATCATTTCCTGGTAGGTGTAGGTCACAGTACACTATCATCTTGCTCCATCAACATAATGGAATCCACAGAGCTCCTTCCAATGTCCAATTTTCAGATCTCTATTCTGCCAAATGCTTCGTATCCTTGACAGCTACCTCTTCATGACCAGGGTTAGTGTGGATTTTTTCATGAAATGTTGTTATGCAAGGAGCTGAAGCTAATATCTTGAACTCAACGGATTTGTCATTCGGGTTGTACTGCTATTGCTGGATGCTAGTTGTTTCATGGGTTCTTTGATTATATACCCAGCAATACAAGGCATTTGGCATGAAGGAGATGCACAGAGTTCCATTAGACTAAGATGTAACTTGTAACTCAAAGTTATAATTATGGGTTAAGGGTGCCCTCAGTACTATGGGTGCTTTGTGAAATTATTGCCAGGGTATTTGAAGGAGCTTTGTGGATTCATATACGCTCATAGAGCAAGATAAGTAGTCTATGTATTTTCTTCATAGTTGACCTATTGACAAATCTTAGTCAAAAAGCCAGAATCTTAACTTTAACGATTATTTGATTGATATATTTGTCTCTAGATCTGAGACCTTCACTTCTAAGGCTGTTGACTTTAGTAGTATAAAATGCTATGTTAAAATCGTACAACTCAACGCATACCTTCCCAGCAGTACAATAAAAATCCTGTTTAGTTTAAATTATAGAAAGTTGCATTCAGTGACGTTCAAATTCGAAATAAGCATTTTGTTCCTTACGTAACCTTAGTGATAAAACAATCTCATTGTGTCAGGTGAACACTAAAGTCCAGGAAATCTGCAAAAGGCAAAAAATATTTCAGCACCAATTTAATTTCATAACAGACCTTTGTTGTGATTGTGTAAATTTATGTAAAGGGAAAAGTCATGGACAATGTTATGAAACAGTACTCATATCACCATTGTATTGCTGTTTTCATGTTCATTATTTTCTTGTTGATTTCAATGAGAATTGAGATAACAAGAAGTCACAGACGTCATATGATATATATGGCTTGATGGAATTAGGGCTAAAGGATTATGTAAATGGATATTATGGATTGTTACTTGTAAAGGGGTAACTAGCGAAGAAATGGCTTGAGTAATCTGCTTTTGTTCAAGGGAAACATTTTCAAGTGTTGATGAGCAGATAATTCATCTATTTTTTTAAATTGAAGACTCAGTTTGACATGATTAACTATTTTCTCCCCATACAGTGAGTGCAGGCAGAAGCAAAGAGAGGGGAAGAAGTTTGGTCCGCAGAACTGATTTCCCTGACGATTTTAATTCAAGAAGAGACAAGCACCGCACTGAAAGTTTACCATCTCGTCTCACCCAGCCAGAGATTCGTAATCACGAGCATGTTTACAAGTCTTACTTTGAGAGTCGAAACATGGTCTGTGGCTACAAAAACTTTGTGTTCTTCTTCGGGAAGGAATTTCCATTCAGTAACCATCATCCAGCAGAGTTTGTGATTGAAGGCAAAACGTTCACTTCTTCAGAGCAGTACTACATGTATCAGAAGGCAGGTCAGTACTGATGCGTGATGGGTAAACTGTCTGTACTGATGCATGATGCGTTCTTTAACTGTCTGTACAGATGTATGATTGGTAAACTGTTTGTACTAATGCATGACGGGTTAACTATCTGTTCTGATGCATGATGGGTAAAGTGTCTGTACTGATGTAGGGGAGGTATAGAGCAGTAGTTAGCGCGTTCGGCTTCGGATCAAGAGATCCGTGGTTCGAATCCCACCAGGGGCTCAGCAACTTTATCTGCAGTCAAGAACTGTTCTACACGCAGTCAGGTTTGGGTGCAATGCTACACTGAATTTCAGCGTAGTACCACCCGTGGTTCGCTAGTTCCAGTCATTGCTCGCAGGTTTCACCGCAATTCATAGCCACTATAGTGTTGCGGGTTTCCTCCTGCAATAATACTAGCAGCCGCGATATAAGTGCAATAATCTTGAAAGCGGCGTTAAACCCCAACTCACCTCGACTCTATACTGAAGCATGATGGGTAAACTCTCTGTACTGATGTATAATGGGTAAACAGTAACTACTAATGCATGATGGGTAAATGTCTGTACTGATGTATGATGGGTATAGAGCAGTAGTTAGCGCGTTCGGCTTCGGATCAAGAGGTCCGTGGTCTGAATCCCACCAGGGGCTCGGCAACTTTATCTGCAGTAAAGAACTGTTCTACACGCAGTCAGGTTTGGGTGCAATGCTACACTGAATTTCAGCGTAGTACCACCTGTGGTTCGCTAGTTCCAGTCATTGCTCGCAGGTTTCACCGCAATTCATAGCCACTATAGTGTTGCGGGTTTCCTCCTGCAATAATACTAGCAGCCGCGATATAAGTGAAGTAATCTTGAAAGCGGCGTTAAACCCCAACTCACCTCGACTCTATACTGATGCATGATGGGTAAACTGTCTGTACTGATGTATAATGGGTAAACAGTAACTACTAATGCATGATGGGTAAAATGTCTGTACTGATGTATGATAGGTAAACTGTCTGTACTATTGCATGATGGGTAAATGTCTGTACTAATGCATGATGGGTAAACTGTCTGTACTGATGCATGATGGGTGAACTGTCTATACTGATGCATGATGGGTAAACTGTTTGTATTGATGTATGATAGGTAAACTGTCTGTACTGAGGTATGATAGGTAAACTGTCTGTACTGATGTATGATGGGTAAACTCTCTGTACTGATGTATGATGGGTAAACTGTTTGTACTAATGCATGTTGGGTAAATGTCTGTACTAATGCATGATGGGTAAACTGTCTGTACTGTTGCATGATGGGTAAAATGTCTGTACTGATGTATGATGGGTAAACTGTCTGTACTATTGCATGATGGGTAAATGTCTACTAATGCATGATGGGTAAACTGTCTGTACTGAGGTATGATGGGTTAACTGTCTGTACTGATGCATGATGGGTAAACTGTCTGTATTGAGGTATGATGGGTAAACTGTCTATACTGATGCATGATGGGTAAACTGTCTGAACTGATGTATGATTTTAAACTGTCTGTACTGATGCATGATAGGTAAACTGTCTGTACTGATGTATGATGGGTAAACTGTCTGTATTGATGTATGATAGGTAAACTGTCTGTACTGAGGTGTGATAGGTAAACTGTCTGTACTGATGCATGGTGGGTGAACTGTCTATACTGATGCATGATGGGTAAACTGTCTGTACTGATGTATAATGGGTAAACAGTAACTACTAATGCATGATGGGTAAAATGTCTGTACTGATGTATGATAGGTAAACTGTCTGTACTATTGCATGATGGGTAAATGTCTGTACTAATGCATGATGGGTAAACTGTCTGTACTGATGCATGATGGGTGAACTGTCTATACTGATGCATGATGGGTAAACTGTTTGTATTGATGTATGATAGGTAAACTGTCTGTACTGAGGTATGATAGGTAAACTGTCTGTACTGATGTATGATGGGTAAACTCTCTGTACTGATGTATGATGGGTAAACTGTTTGTACTAATGCATGTTGGGTAAATGTCTGTACTAATGCATGATGGGTAAACTGTCTGTACTGTTGCATGATGGGTAAAATGTCTGTACTGATGTATGATGGGTAAACTGTCTGTACTATTGCATGATGGGTAAATGTCTACTAATGCATGATGGGTAAACTGTCTGTACTGAGGTATGATGGGTTAACTGTCTGTACTGATGCATGATGGGTAAACTGTCTGTATTGAGGTATGATGGGTAAACTGTCTATACTGATGCATGATGGGTAAACTGTCTGAACTGATGTATGATTTTAAACTGTCTGTACTGATGCATGATAGGTAAACTGTCTGTACTGATGTATGATGGGTAAACTGTCTGTATTGATGTATGATAGGTAAACTGTCTGTACTGAGGTGTGATAGGTAAACTGTCTGTACTGATGCATGGTGGGTGAACTGTCTATACTGATGCATGATGGGTAAACTGTCTGTACTGATGCATGATGGGTGAACTGTCTATACTGATGTATGATTTTAAACTGTCTGTACTGAGGTATGATAGGTAAACTGTCTGTACTGAGGTGTGATAGGTAAACTGTCTGTACTGATGCATGATGGGTGAACTGTCTATACTGATGCATGATGGGTAAACTGTCTGTACTGATGCATGATGGGTTAACTGTCTATACTGATGTATGATTTTAAACTGTCTGTACTGATGTATGATAGGTAAACTGTCTGTACTGAGGTGTGATAGGTAAACTGTCTGTACTGATGCATGATGGGTGAACTGTCTATACTGATGCATGATGGGTAAACTGTCTGTACTGATGCATGATGGGTGAACTGTCTATACTGATGTATGATTTTAAACTGTCTGTACTGAGGTATGATAGGTAAACTGTCTGTACTAATGCTTGACGGGTAAACTATCTGTACTGATGCCTGATGGGTTAACTGTCTGTACTGATGCATGATGCATTCTTTAACTGTCTGTACTGATGCATGATGCATTCTTTAACTGTCTGTACTGATGAAGGGGAAGTTTAGAGCAGTAGTTAGCGCGTTCGGCTTCGGATCAAGAGGTCTGTGGTTCGAATCCCACCAGGGGCTCGGCAACTTTATCTGCAGTAAAGAACTGTTCTACACGCAGTCAGGTTTGGGTGCAATGCTACACTAAATTTCAGCGTAGTACCACCCGTGGTTCGCTAGTTCCAGTCGATGCTCGCAGGTTTCACCGCAATTCATAGCCACTATAGTGTTGCGGGCTTTCCTCCTGCAATAATACTAGCAGTCGCGATATAAGTGAAATAATCTTGAAAGCGGCGTTAAACCCCAACTCACCTCGACTCTATATTGATGCACGATGGGTAAACTGTCTGTACTGATGTATGATGGGTAAACTGTCTGTACTGATGCATGATGGGTAAACTGTCTGTACTGAGGTATGATGGGTTAACTGTCTGTACTGATGCATGATGGGTAAACTGTCTGAACTGATGTATGATTTTAAACTGTCTGTACTGATGCATGATAGGTAAACTGTCTGCACTGATGTATGATGGGTAAACTGTCTGTATTGATGTATGATAGGTAAACTGTCTATACTGATGCATGATGGGTAAACTGTCTGTACTGATGCATGATGGGTAAAGTGTCTGTACTGATGATGGGGAGGTATAGAGCAGTAGTTAGCGCGTTCGGCTTCGGATCAAGAGGTCCGTGGTCTGAATCCAACCAGGGGCTCGGCAACTTTATCTGCAGTAAAGAACTGTTCTACACACAGTCAGGTTTGGGTGCAATGCTACACTGAATTTCAGCGTAGTACCACCCGTGGTTCGCTAGTTCCAGTCATTGCTCGCAGGTTTCACCGCAATTCATAGCCACTATAGTGTTGCGGGTTTCCTCCTGCAATAATACTAGCAGCCGCGATATAAGTGAAGTAATCTTGAAAGCGGCGTTAAACCCCAACTCACCTCGACTCTATATTGATGCACGATGGGTAAACTGTCTGTACTGATGTATGATGGGTAAACAGTAACTATTATTGCATGATGGGTAAATGTCTGTACTAATGCATGATGGGTAAACTGTCTGTACTGAGGTATGATGGGTTAACTGTCTGTACTGATGCATGATGGGTAAACTGTCTGTACTGAGGTATGATGGGTAAACTGTCTATACTGATGCATGATGGGTAAACTGTCTGAACTGATGTATGATTTTAAACTGTCTGTACTGATGCATGATAGGTAAACTGTCTGCACTGATGTATATGGGTAAACTGTCTATATTGATGTATGATAGGTAAACTGTCTGTACTGATGCATGATGGGTGAACTGTCTATACTGATGCATGATGGGTAAACTGTCTGTACTGATGCATGATGGGTAAACTGTCTATACTGATGCATGGTGGTTTAACTGTCTGTACTGATGCATGATGGGTAAAGTGTCTGTATTGATGATGGGGAGGTATAGAGCAGTAGTTAGCGCGTTCGGCTTCGGATCAAGAGGTCCGTGGTCTGAATCCCACCAGGGGCTCGGCAACTTTATCTGCAGTAAAGAACTGTTCTACACGCAGTCAGGTTTGGGTGCAATGCTACACTGAATTTCAGCGTAGTACCACCTGTGGTTCGCTAGTTCCAGTCATTGCTCGCAGGTTTCACCGCAATTCATAGCCACTATAGTGTTGCGGGTTTCCTCCTGCAATAATACTAGCAGCCGCGATATAAGTGAAGTAATCTTGAAAGCGGCGTTAAACCCCAACTCACCTCGACTCTATACTGATGCATGATGGGTAAACTGTCTGTACTGATGTATGATGGGTAAACAGTTACTACTAATGCATGATGGGTAAAATGTCTGTACAGATGTATGATGGTAAACTGTCTGTACTATTGCATGATGGGTAAAATGTCTGTATTGATGTATGATAGGTAAACTGCCTGTACTGAGGTGTGATAGGTAAACTGTCTGTACTGATGCATGATGGGTAAACTGTCTATACTGATGCATGGTGGTTTAACTGTCTGTACTGATGCATGATGGGTATAGTGTCTGTACTGATGTAGGGGAGGTATAGAGCAGTAGTTAGCGCGTTCGGCTTCGGATCAAGAGGTCCGTGGTTCTAATCCCACCAGTGGCTCGGAAACTTTTTCTGCAGTAAAAAACTGTTTTACACGCAGTCAGGTTTGGGTGCAATGCTACACTGAATTTCAGCGTAGTACCACCCGTGGTTCGCTAGTTCCAGTCAATGCTCACAGGTTTCACCACAATTCATAGCCACTATAGTGTTGCAGGCTTTCCTCTTACAATAATACTAGCAGCTGCGATGTAAGTGCAATAATCTTGAAAGCGGCGTTAAACCCCAACTCACCTCGACTCTATACTGATGCATGATGGATAAACTGTCTGTACTGATGCATGATAGGTAAACTGTCTGTACTGAGGTGTGATAGGTAAACTGTCTGTACTGATGTATGATGGGTATACTGTCAGTACTTTTGCATGATAGGTAAACTTTCTGTACTGATGTATGATGGGTAAACTGTCTGTACTGATGTGAGATGGGTAAACTGTCTCTACTGATGTGAGATGGGTATACTGTCAGTACTTTTGCATGATAGGTAAACTTTCTGTACTGATGTATGATGGGTAAACTGTCTGTACTGATGTGAGATGAGTAAACTGTCTCTACTGATGTGAGATGGGTATACTGTCAGTACTGATGCATGATAGGTAAACTGTCTGAACTGATGCATGATGGGTAAACTGTCTGTACTGATGTATGATGGGTAAACTGTCTGTACTGATGTGAGATGGGTATACTGTCAGTACTGATGCGTGATAGGTAAACTGTCTGTACTGATGTGAGTTGGGTAAACTGTCTGTACTCATGTGAGTTGGGTAAACTGTCAGTACTGATGTGAGATGGGTAATCTGTCTTTACTGATGTGAGTTGGGTAATCTGTCTGTACTGATGTAAGTTGGGTGATTGGTAAACTGTCTCTAGCTCTCGCCTGGGAAATACTAATATTAAGCTCTGGCATCATAAACATAATATGTCATGGAAACTCATATAATATCCTCTAATTGATTGAATGACAACTTACTTTGATAATTTATTATGACATTTCCTTTTAGTTTGTGTTTTCATGTGTATATTAGACTGTATAAGACTTTCATATGCAAACACCATTGTAATTCTATCGATGGACTTTCAGTGATGTTCAAAGATAAGGAGATTGGGAGGAAGATATTGAACTCGAGAGATCCTAAAGAACAGAAAAGATTTGGAAAGCTGGTCAGAAACTTTGATTACAGAAAATGGCTTACAAAAGCTGTTGATGTGACTAAAACAGGACTGATGGCAAAGGTGAGAATAAAAGGTAGCGGCTACCAACACTCATACTAATTTGTTACCCTCCTGGCTGCCGGGTGCTGTTGATGTTCTTTTTACTAAGTAGCCAACACGCCCATCTGGATTGTGAGATTTGAATTGTTTTAAGTGGCATTTGCACAGTGGCCATTGTCATGGAGTGTCTTTTCAAACCACAAGCCTGAGTATTTTGTAATCTACATCTGCTCCAGTTCCAGTAAGGAAACATAGCTGATGCAACTTATTGTACATTGATTTAAGTCTTCATCTTCTTCATCATACTTCATTAACACTTAAATTGTTGTATTTATTGCCAAATCACTCTGAATGTCAAATTTTCATTTATCACAAAACTTAAGCAATAATCTGGGATAAGACTCCGGCTGTTCCATAAGATTTTCTAACCCATTCAGAGCAATAATTCTTGAAATTAGCATGAATACCATATTAGTGATAATAAATGGTTGATCTCGGTACCCACGTCTCAAGTTCAACTTTAAGAGGTCCACACATTATATTGTTAACAAGCCTAAATGATTAAACATTGAGTATATAACACAAAACTTTTGCTTTGTAGGCCTAAAACTGTAAGAGATCAACCTTGTGTGTTGATGAACATAATGTATTGGTAATAAAACCACACAAAATAGCTAAATGGCAACATAAAATTGCATCTCAAGTTGGTTGTCGGTGTTAGAAAGCTTATATGTTAAATTGTAGGGAAGCCTATTTGAAAAAACATTAATAAAGCTATTCAAAACAAGATTGTTGAAATGCTATCAAATCTATTGCAGTTCTCACAGAACCCCCATCTGAAGACCCAGCTGCTGGAGACCCACCCCCGCGTGTTGGTAGAGGCGAGCCCTGGGGACAAGATCTGGGGTATTGGGCTTGGGCGAGACGACCCTAAGGCCTGGGACATGAGGACTTGGAGGGGGGAGAACCTGTTGGGCTTCACCCTCATGAGTGTGCGGGAGGAGCTGAGGAAAGGGGAGGAGGACAGGAAGAAGGGGGAGAGGAGGCGGTCTGAGAAGTTCAGGAGAGACAAAGTTTACAGTGAGGACTGTGGCAGTGAAATTTGTACTTCATGTACACTGTCATTTTATGAGAGTTTTTTGGTTACACTTGGTTCAGCAGTTATGGTGATGATTTTGTTTGATGTTTTATTTTGATATTATTTTTATTTTTACAAATTTTTAATTTTTAATTATTTTGACAAAATCGGAACGGGTAGATACACTGTGATTGTTATATACAGTGACAGATCCAGGGGGTTCTTTGAACTTAAAAGTGGAGATGGGATTCATCCTTCATAGGTGTAATTTGTCCATAGAATTTTAAAAGTTTTAAAGCACCTCCCTGGATCTGCCACTGATTAAGAAAAGTCTTTCAGCATTATTTGGAAAATTTGATGAAAATTATACCTTAAACTTGAAATTGTTTTTCTTTTTGACATTTATCTAGATAAGAGGAAGGTTATCCAGTAAATGTTATCAAAATATTAATACATGTACCCTCTGAAATGTTTAAAGCACAAAGTGGGGGAAATACAGTTTTTATCAGCATCTATTTGCACTTCTAAATAGAGTAACTGACAAGTATTGTTTATAGCTATGGAGCTGTAAGGTCAAGAGTCAATGAATCGTCAAGGAACGATCTTTTGAATTTGGTTCCACTGCAAAATATGAGTTTGTTTTGCTTTTCATTTAATTTTGAAAAGAATTTTCAACTGGTCCTATTTTTCTTCTTGTACCTTGCGGCATTTATGGTCTTTGTACGGCTCCATATGGATAGTGTCAATTGGCCTTGTCTTAACCATCCTCCTTTCATGTCAATCAGTAACCTACTAAAATATCAAATTGTGCCTGCCTAGCTAAATGGCTGTAATGCAAGGATCACCTGACTCAAGCTGTATGGAGCGGTATATAATCACAAACTCAGCATGCTGTTCTGTTTGATTTCATTTAGATTGCCTACTTCTAATCATTTACTGTGGAAAAAAAACGTCTTAAAACTTCAAAAAGACATGCTATAAATGAAATAATATGATCATCTCTACATTTGAGAAATATATATTATTGGCAGAAAGTAATTATTAATATAATTCAATGGTGTTTGAAAGGAAAGAGTCATATGTTATTAATCACATGTGAACAGCCTGGCTGAAAATCTGTGCTATTTAAATAGCTAAATAACAATAATAATCAAACAATATTAATTTAATTAATTGATCCTGTGCATAAGCCTTTTTCTGCATCCAAGTTCATTTGAAATGACTCGCAGTAGGCTATCCAATCATACCTTGCTTTATCTCCAAGATCAAAATTATACCCTATTTTCGTGTCATAATCTGATTAAACCATCATGGAATAACATCAGTCAGTTTGTTGTTATTCTCTCTTTAGATATGAACTTTCACGATTCAAACCACACTCTACTGAGCACTTACGACATCTCTCTGAAGTCACAAAACTCATCAAAGTGGCAATTTTTTTTACACAAACATAGATCCCTTCTCATAAAAGCTTTAAAAAATAATTGGTCCTGGATAATGTTTGTACAAAGGATCAATGTAATCAAAAACTTCCCCTACTCCTAGGAATAAAATTCAAAAGATTGACTCTACTGAGATTTGTTTCTATTCCACACCGTCCAAAGACACTTGTTATGGTTGACAACCTTTTTGCGCTAGCAACTGTTTGCATGAAAAAGCATGCATTGGTTTGATTTTTAGCCATCAGACCTAAAAGGTCAGATGGTCTTATGTCAACATCCATCGTTCATAAACCTTTCACCTTTTCAACCTCTCTAAAGTTGCTATACTCCCAAAGCGGAAATTTTGCAGGGATGTACTTGCACCTAGGTGACACAAATTTGTACTTTTGGAACTGACCTCCCCCCTTTCAAATATGGGTGTGGTCAGCATTTTCCCTAAAGCAGTTTGCATAGGAGGGTGCTCAACCTCAAATGGACTTACATCTATTTTTGAAAAACTACCAATGCCAGTGCTCTCAAATTTTGAAAATATCATCTTTGTGGGATGGAGATTAAGATGTGTAACTTTCATTGTCCAATCCCCAATAATATGGAGGTACCAGAGTTGCAAATCTGGGGTGATTAGCCGAAACCTTAGCCTAGGAAATCCAGATTTTCAGAATAATATATTTGTTCAATGAAAATAAATGTTTGAAGATTTGATTTAAACCCCCCTACAAATATGGGAGTGGCAGGTTGTGTACCTTGGAATATTCATTTGTCTTTTGTGCAAAAACCATTACTTCTAGGAAACTGAAATTTAGAAAATGTCATCTTTGTTAGATTAAGATGAAGATGTGAAAATTTCATCTTCCTGTCTCCCAAAATAAGGGCATTGTAACTTTAGGATGGCATGTTTATGGTGTTTTCAATCGCATGATTACTTACATTAATTTAGCAGTTGACATTTAAGACTAAATTAGATAAGTGCCTATAAATGTCTACTAATAGCTTAAAGTCTAAAAGATAAATTTCTTACTTCTTCAAATTAAAAACTCAGTAGGAGAATGGAATCTTATGTAGATTAAATAACTAGCAGATTACAAAAGGATTTCCTTGCATGTTGCAAACCTTTTATTTCTTATGTATTCAGTCTTTAATGGTGCATTCTTTGTTGGATATGTTGGTGTTATTTTGAGTGACTGTAAATATGATAGCTGCTATCATAGGGTGGGTGGGGGAGAGGAAAGATTGTGTCATTTGGGTTTATGTTTATCTGGAATGGATAGTCAGAGTGTGAATTTCTCAAAATGTAGTTACTCCTAACAGATATATTTTTATGAGAATTTGTTTACAATATTATAATATGATTTCAGAAATATGGTGTGATCTATTTTCTTCAAATTTAGTGTTAAGTCATCTTGAACTCATGCAGTGACACTAAACATTTTAGTGATTTAGTATTTCACCTGGAGAACTATGTGTTATAGTCTTCAACATCAAACAATAAAGACCGATGAGCTTCAGAGCCCATGGCTCTACTCTTATGCATGACCTGATTGTACTAACCACATATGAATAGCAAAATTAAACAAACTTAGTTGGTCAGATTCAAGTAAGTGCCTCAAGTTAATGGGGGTAATGAGGGGAAATCAAAATTTAAGCAATGTGAAGCAAGTTTTTTTTATGTTAATAAAGTGTTTTCTTTAATATGGTCGAGTGATCTAGTCATACTCTAACCCCTATTAAATATGCCCAATGGATTGTAATAAGACTGATTAGTGTAATGAAAGTACAGGCACTCCTCTTTCAAAATGCAGTTATTTCTTTCCTCGCTATTTAGATCATCTCAGGGCAATTCTTATGCTGTATATTCAGACTTTAGCAAAATGATGTTTTGTGGCAAGTCAAAAAAAGTAAAACAAGTAGGTAGGGGTACTGTTGATTGATATTCAGAATTGAAGGCAAGGCAATCATTTAAAGGTTTTTGATTACTGCAATTGTTAGAGAGAAATTTATGTAAGTGATGAACATTTCGCCTGTGTGGCTAACACTTTCCCTTGCCATGATAAGTCCTAGACTTCAAGTATTGAAAGTATAAAATGAAGCTGAAAGTAAGACAAGGACATGTATGAATCCATTGGGACCTCAGGGATTTCACACAAATGGGAAGTGCCAATAAGAAGCATGAAATAGCATGATGTTGATGCTTTTGTTTTTAACTTGCACATGGAAAAAAAACATGTTGATCTTGATTTGGATAAAACTGACATATGGTGTTATTCGTAGGTATGCACGGAGATGACAGTGATGAAGAAAGTGATGAAGATGAAGCAAGAAAGGTCAGCCATCGAAGTCGAGGTAAACGTAGAAGAACCCACCACGACTCACCAACCTCTGAATTGGAAACGAAATATTCGACGAAAAAATATAGTAACACATCAACATGGAGAAAGAAATATTACAGTGATAGCGACAGTGAAACAAAACATAGCAGAAGTTCAACATCAAGGAAAAAACATGTCAAACATAGAGAAAAAGATAAACACAAGAAATATGACAGTAGCAGTGATACTGAAAGCATTTGTTCAAGGGGAAGGAAAAGATCTGAAAAGAGGAAAGGTAAAGTTGAAATGAAAACAAAAGACCGTGAAGTCCCCCAATCAAGTACTAAATATGACCTTGAGAGAGAGGAAAGTCCCAACGGACAGAAATCCACAAAGTTTTCAAGGGAGAAGCAGAAGAAGAGATCCAAAGATGAAAAACCATGTCAAAGCTATGACAGAAGCAGTAGCTCAAGAGAAGACTCAATTGACAGGATTAACAAACCAAAAGGGACACATTCAAAGGATACTTCAAGATCTTCCAAGTATGAGAACATCAGTAGTAGTGATGATAGCTCCATTGAAAGATTACGCAAAACATCTGTCACAAGTGAATTGGACAGTGATCAACATTTTTATATGGCCAAGTTTGAAGACAAAGTTCGAAAGAGCAGAGGAATTACTTCAAGGTCAAGCAGGAGGGACACCTCGGACACAGGAAGCTTCAGTGAGAGTTCTGAGGAATGCAAACGTAAAGGGAAAAGATCCAAAATGAGATCTAGGAGTACAAATGCTAAAGAAAAAAAGAAGTTCAGAAAAACAGACAAGACAGAAACAGATAGTTCAAGCGATAGTTATGATAACTTCAAACAAAGGAAGAAACAAAAAACTGCCATGAAACAAGAGATTGACCAAAGAGATAAAAGAAACCGTGACAAAGAAGAAGACAAAGAGGCATTGTCAAATGAAGATTTGAAAATCCAGTATAAAACGAGTAGTAAGAATGACAAGGAGGATGACATAGAACAGATGAACAGAAACAATTCCACATGTATAAAGAAAAAAACAGAGAAGAGCAACAAGATCTCCAAACCTGGCAAAAATCAAGGTCAGACACAGGAGTTGGCCAAGGATGTTGATGGAGGTGAAGTCTGTAAACCTGCGGCAACTGGTGTGAACAAAGATGGCAACTTCTCTGAAGAAGGAAATGCAAAGAGTAAGAACAGGAAGAGGAAGGCAAGACACAGCAGCGACGCAGAGAGTCTTAATGAAGATCATGGTCACAGCCGAGAGAAATCAAAATCGCCTTCAGAGAAGTCAAGGGAGACAAAGAGAAAGAAAGTGTATGAAAATAATGAATCTCATGAAGATAAAAGATCAAAATCAGAAGAAGACGATGATGAATCAAGAAAATCCAGGCATTTTCCAGGTAAAGTAGCCAAGGAACAGATGGATGTCAAATCAACTGATCCTGGTAAAATATCAAATGTTAATGAAACAGAGAAAGAGGATGCTGATCACACTGATAGAAACAAAATAGATAACATTTCAGTTGGTAGTGCTGTGCTGTCCAAAACATCTGAAGATAGATTGAGCAAGAAATCAACTTCCTTTGAAGAAAATAAGCAGACGTCTTCAGTTTCCGACCAAACATGTAAACAAAAACATGAGTATGTCACAATAGGAAAATGTGATGTTGAAGATATGAAAATTATTAAAGAAAAAGAAACTTTCAAGAAGAAAGAAAAAGAGTTTAAAGCCAAAATCAACAAGAGGAACTACCGTCGAAGTGATGGTCATGAAACTTCAGAGACTTTCAAATCATCAGAAAAGGAAGCCAGTCATATTGACAAGGCAGAAAGACGACGTTCAGAGAAAGCTAACCAAGAAAGTCTAAAACTAACACAGAAACCAAGAACAGAGAGTTCGGAAAGAACTAACAGGAAAAAGTCAAGGAAGCAGGAATCTGAAGAAAGAAATTTCTCAAGAAGACATAGTACTGAAGAAAAAGAGAGACATATCTTGATAAGTAGCAAATCCAGACAAGAGGATTGCAAGGAGAAGAGGAGATATAGTGACAGTCTGGAGAGGAGAAGTTTTGAAAGAAAAGAATCAACATCTTTCAAAGAGAGGCACTCTGTTGAAACATCTCAACGGAAGGAAAAGTGGTCAACACACCATGAAAGCAGAATTATCGATAAATTTGAAAGAGAAGATACAAGACTGAGAGAGATGAAAAGTTTCAGAGAGAAGAAAGATGGGAAAGAGAAAAGCATTAGGTCATCATCATCAGTCTTCGAGTCTCATGTCGAAGTGGACTCTGATGAAGAGGAAGTATTTGTACGTGAGACAAAGAAAGGTCAAGGTCACAAGAGGAAGTTTTCATCTGTTGAGTCAGCAGAAGAAAGCATAGAGAGACCATCGCACAAGAAGAAGAAAAAGAAGGAGAAGGAAGATTATGAAGAGATGAAAAATTACGATGAAAATAAATCTAAGAAAAAGAAAAGTGATGATTGTAACAAAGATTTGGAGAAGAAAAAAGAATATGAGGAGACGAGAAGTAAGATGGAATATCAAAAAGAATCAAGCAACAGAATGGAGTTTTCATCAAATATGAAGAGTCACAAGGAGGAGATTTTCGATGAGGAATCTGAAAGGGAAGATAAAAACCATTTTAAAAAGGTTTCATCAAAGAGAGACAAGAAGAAGAAAAAGAAAAAAGATAGAAAAAAGAAATGTCATGATGAATCTGGTCATGATATTGAAGATCTGAATTGCAACTTAGAAAAGAAGGAGAAGAAAAAGAAGAAGAAGAAGAAAGATAAGAAGTCTAAAGAAGGAAATGAGGAAAAATCAGAGGAAGATGATGAATCAAAGAAAATGGACTCAAAGATGGCTGCCACCAAAGTTGTCAACACCAAGATGGCCGCCAAGAAGAATGAGAGGAAGAGCAATGAGAGTGACAGCAGCCGAGAGGAGAAGAAGATTTGCATCAAGATTAACAGCAACATTAGGGTTACAAAAACCGGAAGTGGAGAAGAAACAGACTGGTCAGCAAATTGTAAATTTGATGTTACATGTGACTCTACACAGTGAACAGGGTGGATTAGATAGTTGGTATACCCTTTACATGCTGATAAAGTTCAGGTTTACTGTGTAAGTTATTATTTAATTATCATTTAACCTTTGTCAATCTCAAATTATTCACTTTAAAATGTGAGGTATGATCTTGAAAATGGGAAAGTTGCCATGTCTTGAGGAATACAGCAAATTCACCTAATTTGTCATTCCCAAATTATTCACATATAAATGTCAGGTATATTCTTAAAAATGTCTGAAGTTTCTGTGTCTTGAGCAATACAGCATTATGACATTGCTCAAGCATCTAATGCTTATTGTCAATAGCTTATGTATTCAATTTTTAACAACCTATTACAGATAGATTTAACTCAAAGTATCAATTGAAAGATTGTGTTATAAACAGTAATTTTATGAAGAGATGGAGAAGTATTCAAGAATGTCCTCAACCAAATTGTATTCATATTTTTGGAGACAAAACTTCTCCGAGCCATAATGTCAGAAATAATACTACAAGAATCTGATCATTGTCAATCTGAGTCAGTCTATACATACTTTAAAGACTCATTGTATTTGAAACCCTCTAAACAATGACAAAACTGTTGTTTATCTTTTCATTTAACTCCGGGTATGTCCGATCAATGTAATGCAGCTATTTGACTTTATCATGAGCATTGAAACAATGTCTTGTGTGTTGACTGGGTCTCAAAATATGCAAAATCAATATGATACAATTTGAAATCCAGAATTAATTTTATTCAGTTGCACATTAAACATTGGTTCTGCATATTAAAAGGGTGTCAGTCTATGAGTATCATATATAGTATTGATGGTTTCATGAAACAAGTGTTTTTTCTGACTTTATAGGATTGTTCATGCTTGTTTTGTAAAAAATTTGGTCATACAAAAGAATCTCAATATACAATAATCATTAATGAGAAATTAATTAGTTATTTGCATATTTTTGTTTTTGTTCTCATTACTGCCAGCAAACAGAGACCACTTGTGTTACTGTTGCGAGAGTTTTGTAAAACAAATTGTTTGATTTAGAAATAATTGTAAATTCAAAAAATATGTTATTTTGATCTTTTCATAATATTGAAGGAATAAAAGCATATTTTTCAAAGTGGTTAATTTTCTTGAGTCTAAGACCTTCATTATCATTGAACTGAAAGCACAATTTTAATGACAATTTAGATTCTCAATTCGATTTTCAATCAGGTACTTATTTAAAATATACATCATGCAAAAAAACAATTTGCTTTGTAGCTAATCAGCCTATTTGATGTGCATGTCATCCACAAAATGAAAGATTTTTGCATGCTTCAATTTTTCTGTCAAAACATCACGTTTGCCAGTTTCAACCACCTGCTCATCTAAGTCTTGTATTAACTCAACTAACTGAAAAATCTGGAGATATCAGAAATATCCAATTATCCCTGATGAGGACGCTCTAGGGGGAGGCTCAGGGGCTTTGAGGCTCTCCCCCTCCCTTAAGAAATTTTGTTTAAAATCGACCGTGAGGCGAGGTGGAATGGGCTTAAACGCCTCTTCTAAAAGTATTTCACTTACATCACGGCTGCTGAAATTCAGTGAAGCATTACACCCAAACCTGACAGCATGTGGAACAGTTCTCTACTGCAGACAAAGTTGCCGAGCTCCTGGCGGAATTCGAACCACGGACCTCTTTATACAAAGCCGAACACACTAACCACTGCGCTATCCAACCTTCTTAAAATTGGCCATAAAATTGGTGACCCCTACAACTTTTAGATAGATGAACCCCCCCTTCACTGCTTTACCCTTTTAAAATTCCTGGATCCACTCAGTTAGCCAGTGATGGAGACTCTCCCAACTTGGGACTGTGGAGCAAGTTAGAGTAAGATTATTTGTCACCAAACATGCGCGTCAAGGTGCATCTACACAGTATTTCTGTATTAAATGCTTGTCATTCATTGGATGAATTACAAACAAAAGATCCATTTGTTCTGTGAATTATCAGTTTTCAGTATTGCTGAAACGTCAATGATCAATGATAAAATCATCTGAATGGTTTTCTTCAGATTCTCTATTCTGTGTTTCATATAATAGGCTGATGATATATAAAGGAGAGGCTGGCTGTTTGAAATGTAAAGGATCTATGATCTGAATGTTAATCCCTGGGTATCATTGCTCGTAGATAGCCATAAAACAAGTGTTGCCATCTTTTACAAAGAAACCTTTAAGCTTAATTTGGTAAATCCACATCACAGTTTCCACCGTCACGCCATTTCAGAGGAACTTTAAGTTGTTTTAACAAGCCGCTTGAAGGATTGAGAAAAATAACTTTAAAATCTCATGAATGGCCTAAGTTGATAATCAAAGGCTGCAAGTGTCAATCTGTGAAGACTAAAGATATCATTCTTAAAGATTCTAAAAAGAATAACATAATAAGATTTAGGTATATACTATCACTTTCAGAAAGGTACAGTAAGCCCTCAGGGTATCCTTAGTGTCATAACATGTTACAAATACCTTGATTCAGTTGTTCTTTAAAAAGAAAATTTGAAACACAAGAAAAACCATAAGTTTATATCAAATTTTCTTTTTTATTCCTTTTGCTTTCACTTTGTGTTCACCAATCCTTTGAGAAAATGAAATACATAAAGTATTGTAATCGAAAATGATATGTACAATAATGAGGCAGTAACAATTACTGAAAATAACAAGTACACCAAGATAACAGTTATTTTTATCTACAATAAATTCTACAAAAGGGCAAACTAAGGGTTTTTTTCAATAGTCAAATGGGAAAAAAAAATGATTTTTCAATTTAATAAGAAATATTAGGATTAATTTCAGACAGCCCACTTTTCAAAATTGATGGATTGGCCGCTGGAGAAAAATAAAACATAAATATTGAAATTCCTAGAATATATAACTGATACCATTAATAGTAATTTTGCAAGTTGTCGGATATTAAGAAATTCAATGTCTTATTTTGCCATTGGGGGAACAATCTTTTGTCAAATAATTTTTATGAAAGAAAGATGGATGAGTTATATAAGTCATGAAACCTTTTTTCAATCATGCACAGATGTGTGTATTACAAGCATCATAAGACATTTCTAACATGTTTAAAAAGTATCAAGTCCTTCAGAATTTGTGGAATTTCAAGATGGTTGACAACTCTGGGAACACGTCTTCCAAGGTGATGTCTAACTTTCGTGCAACAGATAACCTGCAACGTATGAGGGGACGAAACAATTTCACGAGAACGTTTTAGGACTTTCAACATGTCCTCGCTAATTTCATTATCAGAAGAATATTCGGGACATTCACTAAACACCTCCATGGACGGATAGTAACCAACCTCTAACATCAAGTTAAGAAAGGAGGCATTTCCTGCCCTCAATGCAATTGAAAATGCAGTTTGTCCTTTCAGATTTTTGCCATCTGTCTTTACACAGAGATCAATAAGAAGATATCTGGCACATGCAACATCTCCATGCTGAGCCAGGATGTGGAGTGGTGTCACTTGGTCCATGTTTGTCTGCTCAGGATCTGCACCATATTCTATCAAGAGCATCATCAACTCAAGCCAGTTTCGATTTGCTGCAATAATGAAAGGAAGAACTTTGTTTGAAACAGATCTTAGAGACACACCACTCTCTAACAGAAGTCTAACAGTATCAACATCTGTACACAAACTGCAGGCCTGGTTTATAAATCCAATATGGCCGTCATCCATCAGTTTTACATCTGCACCATTCTCAAGCAGATACTTGCAACACATGTGATGTTTTAAGGCACCAAACAGCGGTGTTGCTCCAAGGCTGTTCAAAGCGTTAACACTTGCTCCATTCTGCACAAGACATCTCACAAGATCTAGATCGCCTGTGTGCGTTGCTGCATGTAGAGGGGTGGCATTGTTTTTATCTTTCACATTCACATCACATCCATAATATTCAACAAGAAGCTGCACCACATCAAACCTTCTTGCACGAGCAGCACATATTATTGGCATATCTCCGTGGCAACCTGCATCCAAAATATCTGTATTTTTGACATGAGGATCAAAGCCAATGTCAATAAGTGCCTTCACTACTTCAATACTGCCCCATATAGCAGCAATGTTTAGAGGGTAGGATGGAATATTTTCCAAAAAGTATGACATTCTGTAGAAACATATTTTGCTGTATCTTTTCAGCAGCTGTGGACCATCTCTTTGAATCATAAGCAAGGTGTCTTCACTACTGTCGTTAGTAATCAGTGAATTCATGTAATAGATTTGGTCAATATTTTCAACCAGTTCTTGCTGAAAGTCAAGTGAAAGTCTTTCTGGGACAGGGATTCCCCTTTCCATTGTTTGAAAATGATTGACTGTACAGCTGTAGGTAGAAACACTTGATGACCTCCGACCTCAACCTGCAGGGTATAAAATCATACACATTGACAAAAAGAAAACATTTCCGGGTAGGTTACTTCACAGCTGTTCAATCAAGTCAGATCTGTCGTCTTCAAAGTGACAGTAGTTTCTGTGTTTTTAAACAACTTGATTTCCTAGATCTGTCTCAACAGTTCAAATATGTTGGCCTAAAACACTCACCAATGCACGCAAAACGTCACCTAAAAAGAAACCAAAGATTTCGTCTGCAGGACGACTTCTAAGGGAGCTAACTCTAATGTTATTTTCGGAACTCCTCACACAGTGGTGTAAAATAACTATGTGAGGAGCTTTAGTATTCTGAGTCCAGAAAAATCACTCATATCTTGTCAATTTATGTTTACCTTTCATATTGTCCATGAAGAGGAAAACCAAATGAGAGATTCCAGATGAAATCAGTCTTGATTCCCCTTGTAAAAATATACAAAAATAGGATACCTTTTTCTTGTGATTCCAATCAATGAATGTTAGGCTAACAACAGAAAATCAAACTTCCGCTTTAATCATCAAAATAGATGTAACAAAAAATTTTATGACAGATATAATTGACAGACATATTAATACAACCAATACAAAACTGAAAAAGCAAAAATAATTTTTACAACTCAGCGTTCTCATTTGCCAGTGTTTATTATTACATTGATGTTAAATATTCTCTCATACTGACATCACTCAAGTCAGACACTTCTCAGCAACATTTATTTAATTCAATCAAAAATGTGTCATTTCTGAATTTCCCTCTCATCTGACACCTTTTTAAATAACATATATCCCCTATTCCAAACTAATATTTTTGTTGGTTTAGAGAGCACATACTACATGTCATATGAAACATCCACCCATCCATAAATATGCAGCGAAGTTGTTTTTTCGGAGACTGTGTTAGTTTAAAGCTTCAGGAGCTTGATAAAATAAATATACTGTTACAGTTTACAACAAGTGATATTTATTTAGACAAATATATTCTATCATACTTTTTTACTGAACAGTATAATACACCATGTAATAAATAAAAACCATACTAGTAATGACATGTTCATAGTGATATGACATAATTGGTAACGTTATGTAACAATTGAATAGAATGACCTCATAAGATGACCACAATTAAGCGAATCATTCTTTAAACTATTCATTTAATTCTTTAATATGAAATTTATGATGTGATAGGAAATATAATAAATACAACATTTGACAAATTTAGTTGAATACCATGTACATATGTATATTAACAATAATTTCAATGCCATTCAAGAAAAAATGAATTTCTACTTCAGTACACCTAAATACATGGTAATGAGAAATTTCATTTGCTCTCTACGTAGTAGGACAATTCTCATTTATGAAAAAAAATCTAGATTCCGTGGGTTATTTTTGTCATTGGACGAATCCAAGTGCTGTTTACCCTAAAAAATCTAACACAATCTTGCCGGATGTTAGGAGTGCTTCCATCAGATAGGATGTAACAAAGATTTACTGAAATTATACTTGTCGACTATGGTTGACCTAATATAAAAAATAGAGCCATTGGCTCTGTAGCACATAAGGCTTTCTATAATTTATTTCACAAATGGTCACAGGATCACCATTTTTTGGCCAAAGTATCATAAGTCTATAAATTATATTCCCAATGTGCTAAGGAATCTGTTCATAAAATTTTAGCTTTCTAAGCCTTTTGCTTCTGTTGGCGCTTCATAGGGATCACCAGGTCACGAAATCTATAAATAAGAATCCCCATTAGCTAAGGAATCTGTACACAAGGATTCACTTTTTAAGTCCTCTTACTTCTCACCAAATCTATAAATCAGAAACTTCATCTGTCAAGGAGTCTGTAAACAAGATTTCAGAGTTTCTGAGTCAGTGGTTCTGGATAAAATGAAATAGTTAAAAGTTTACTGAAGGAGGGATGGACAGACGCTGGACCACATGCCAAAAGCCTATTGGGCCTTTCAGGTCAGATGAGCTAATAAAAAGGTTCTGTCAAGGTGAGCTAAAGTGATTTGAGGTTAAGTTGTGGAGCATCTGGTGGAATTCAAACCTCGTAGCTCTCGATCCAAAGCCAACCACTACACTACTCAGACAACTTGTTCTGTAGAAAACAATTTTCTATTCATATTAAGTGATTTTTAAAACATGTTAATAGTCTGTGTAGAAAAAAATCAGGAAGACAATAAGTACTTAAATAATATTTATTTTCAAACATTTCATAACATTCAAATATTCATAAATTAAAATGTGGCAAACGCAAAAACATTGACAGTTCGAAACCTAAAGAAGAACTTAAATCTTTCAATTCAGTTAACATGGAGATAATGATGACCAAAATTTCTGAAGAGTTAACTCGGACCATAAACTTTTGTTGTTTCAAACATTCTTATAGAAAGAAAATTAAACAGAATAAATACAAATAAAATCAAATGATGAATTAACATTAAAAGTCAAAATTTGCACTTTTGTTCATTTTTCTATTGCAACACCTCAGAGGAAGAGAGTCTGAGTTGTCAATTTCTTTAAAGTGCTTTAAACAACTCATTTGTCTAAATTTTCCAATAACCTGTTGTTTTCCTTAAAGTCGTAATTTTCTTTAGATAAGTTTTTATATCTATCAATATATATATATATATAACTGTTATAATTTGAACCATCCTGTAAGTGCTCTTAGTACATAATAAAGTGTATTTGTATCAGCTTTCCTCTACTTGCAATAACCCGATATTCATCAGGCAAAAAGCCTTGTACTGCTATATATAACCAGCCAATGAAATTACTTGCTTTAAGCATTAGCAGTACCCCCCAGAGGTCACACAAGTGTTGTTAACATTAACAAATGAGTGGCCTGCTTACTACAGGCAGTTTGCTGGCATAAACAATCATAGCGTCATGGTATTTATTATTTGGCCCTCCATACCATTTTGACAAAAGGCCTTGCCAGACAAAGGTGCATGGCGTTCAAATTATTTGGCTCTCATTGAATGACACATCACAAGCTATAAATTGGGTTGAGTATCCAGCCATCATGGAGTTGTTGGAGTCATATAGGACTAAGGAGTTAATAGTGTTTGTTAGGTTATATAACTAGTATCCATGTATATTGGACGGGTTGTCTCCGCCTCTGAGGAATTATGGGGTTGTTTTTAGATTTTAATCGAAAATCAGTATTTGTCATTTATATGTCTTAAAGAGATGAAAAGTTAAGATGTTTTGAGTTTATATCACCACATATAACATTTAGGTTCGTATCAAAGCCAACTTATATGTTATGAAAATGACGGAGTGGCTCTTCAATGCCTGATGTGTAACACAGCTACAGAGATACAAATTAACTGATGTAGTACGCAGGCTGAATTCAAATATAAAATGCAGTTGATTAATATGAATGCACATGTTTTATCCTATTATAAGAATTGTCAATAGAAATAAAGAATGATATACATAACAATCAAACATCTACTCTCAAATGAGCCATACATATCTGATCCCTCATTACATTAGGAATTTCTAATCTATTGACTTTGGTCAAACCCTTTCTGCCTAGCTGTTTCCTTATTGTGTAAATACTCCTGGCGGCCAGGGAAGGCACTGTCGATAACAAATTCTTAGTAGCCGTTATCAGGTTTTCATGAACTTCCTTATTTCTATGCATTAACCTCTGGTCTAGATTATCATCTCTCTCCAGACCGAATTGTAGATCCTTTAATGTTGGAACATACCCAGCTGAAAGAATCAACTCGGCTGTTTCATTTTTAGCATATTTCAGAGCAAATGCGTAAGGCGAGACACCAGTATGTGTGACACAATCTATGGAAACATTCTGTTCCACAATGAGATAGCGGGCACAGAGGGAGCTTCCAGCCTCTGCTGATTTATGGAGAGGTGTCAACCCGTGAACATCCTTCGATTCAGGATTTGCTCCATTTTCACATAAAAGTTTTACCATGTCAATCCAATTACATCGTGCTGCACAATGAAGGGGGGTAACTCCGGCAAAGTCTGCTTTATCAACAAGTGCCCCTGCGCCAATAAGTGTCTGAGCAATGTCAATGTTGTCGCTATAATTTGCAGTGTAATGCATCATAGTTTCTTCACAGTCTCCAAGAGCGTTCACTTCTGCACCTTCGTCAACAAGATATTCAACAATACGTAGTCGATTGTTCATAATAGCCTCATGAAGAGGCAAATGATGGCCATTTTCAGAATCATTGACACTGATCCCCATTGTTACTAGAAAGTGGACAATGTCTAAATTTCCTACAGCTGCTGCCATGTGAAGCGCTTTCATTGTCGACTGTAGACATACTCAGGCCTTGTTTGGAAGGGTAGAATTTCTTTTGAAACAGGCAAGTTCAAGATGATTGTTTCCACTGGGTTGCGGATATTCTTGTTCACCCTGAAAATGGCACAAATATTATTAATAAAAGTTATAGACTGATGAAGAAAATTGTTTTCAGTTACATAACACTTGTCTGGACATAAACAATATTGCATGTAAACACGGGCCGTATAAACTATAATAAAGATTCTAAGAATTTACTTAAGAGTCTCTAGTTGCACACTCACACAAGAACACTGCTGTGCTTTAGAAAAATACTGGCCAGGGTGATAAGAACTGAGCAGGAGAGTGGTATTTTCAGATGACTAAGCCCTTACCAAAAACTACTTATTTCGCCATGAAGAGTAAAGGGGCGTAACTCTAAATGACAACACTGGCGGCTGTGGGTACGTTCGTACCCAAACCGAACTCGTCATCGAAAATCTATCTACGAAAAACAGAAAATAAACTCCTACCCGTACGAAAACTACATGTTATGGTTGCTTGTCAATATTTGACAGAACAATTGAATATTTTCAAAATTTTTGTAAATATGGATAAGTGTAAATTGAATTTATTATCACCTTTCGGCCAAAATAATTATTCATGGAAGGAAATTAAAGTCACCCATCAACCAGCATTCACTCCTCACAGGGGTAGCTCCTACAGGAATACGAGACTACTCTTCTGGGAGAGAATGAAAAATCAATAAAAATGACGTGTTAAGTCAAGTAAACATTTGAAATGTGTAAAATGAATACCAAATAAAATCCAAAAATAACATTGGAGACATACAGTGGTTTAGCACTTATAAATATTAATGGTACTATCATGCCACTTTGTCAAAACAGAATTTTTCCAGTTTTTCAAAAACAACTTATCAACGACAAAGACATCAATAAAGTATTACTTACTTAAATAGTTTAATGTCCTTATCATTAACGCAAGAAAACTAATTGGTGATTACTAATATGGTAAGAAGTAAACTATTTGCATCAACTAATGATAGTTTAAGACATTGCACTAGAAATAAAAGAACCAAAAATATCCCACGAAATATGTTGTATCACATATGCAATAATTTTTATGATAGTAAATATACAAACGTGTGCAATTTGAATTGCTCTTTGTATGTAAATATCGAAAAACGTTAAGTAACCCAAACAAATATTCATGAATATGTATTAGTTGGAGACAATAACAATTGCACAAGTTCCCATTTATCAACTATAATATGACCAAAATTGTCCAAACAAGCTGGCACCTAATTTATTTAGCATTTCCCAAAAGAGACATGGGGTCAAAATAAGAATAAGACCACTTACAATTGAGAAATTTTGACTCCAGCTTCCATAGATTTCTGTCAGATGAGTTCCTGCAGTGCTATTGGAACATATCTAAATATATAACAGGGATATGTTTTTTCTTCATGTCCTAAAAACGGAACTTTTGGAAGAATGAGGGTGGAATAAATCAAACTTATGTGACCACCATATTCCATGTTATTTTCGCTAAATTCGAAACTAATTAAGTGAGAAGCTGTATTTCCAAAATAAAACAAATTTATAAAGGAATCTGAAAGACAACCTGCATATGAAAATTCCAAAACACCCTCTTGGTTTTTTTCAGACCCTTCATACAATATCTTTCCCCATTAAATTCTTTTTGAAGAGAAACGAAATAAAACCCATTCGTCCATGTGTGATCGATAGAGTGCTTTCATTCCGGTTGAAGTATTGTCTAAAAAGTTTTTATAAAATGATCTGTTCTCTCTCATATTTCTTTCAAGAAGACTTAGACAAACGATCTTTCTATTCACAAGTGTTTACATGTTCACACTACCCGTATTTGTTGTTCAATAAAAATAACACTTTCATTCTGATTTAACATTACGAGATACAACAGTTGATTCATGAATCTTTTCAAACAAGCCAGTACACTGTCGCATTAATTCTGTAGATATAAGTATGATATAGATGTGATATGAGATACAAATAAATAGACCTACAAATAACTTTTTTTAGATTTTGTTTCAGTTCATTAACGTGTAAATTAAGTATTCCCTTTTTCGGTAACTTACTTCTTTTATATAAAAACGTTGGATAAGTGGAATGTAAACTAATGTATAAAACCACGTGATTAGACGACAGTCAAATTTCGACACCAAATTGTTATACGACTTTACAAACTTAAAATATTTTGACTTACTAAGATAGGGACGTTAAAGTAAATATTTTGAAATTAAACAAAGGCGTGATTCACAAATGTCTATCATGTGTATGTAACAGGGACAAAAGTGGCTTTGTTTTGTGAGGGTAGCTCGCTGATCTATATTTCATTGGTCTCTCAATCGTAAGTGTCTGTCACTTGTATAAATATAGGAGTCGCTTACACAATGACCTTTCGAGGGTGACAACCATTATATCGAGATAGCTTGTAGAAACCAGACCATCCCTTTCACAATCACTCGTCTTGTTTTTATCTTAACTTTACTCACGACATAACACTCGTTTTCACTTAATTAAAGAAAACAATGAATAAAAAGTTGTTGTTGATTTAGAATTAAATGTTCAATTCAACCCCGGGGTATATAGCTGACGTCATTATGTTCAGTTAATATTAAGGTAATGGTTAAGCTTGTAGAAACCAGACCAACCCTTTCACAATAACTCGTCGGGATTTTATCTTAACTTTACTCACGACAGAACATTCGTTTTCACTTAATTAAAGAAAACAATAAATAAAAAGCTGTTGTTGGTTTGGAGTTGAACGTTCAATTCAACCTCTTGGTTTTGTCGCTGGCGTCATTATATTCAGTTAATATTCAGGTAATGGTTAAATCAAATGGGGGAAATAGAATTAGAAATGAAGTTACATAACTAAAGGTAAGAACTTAAACAAAACGTAGAGAGATTAAAAATGTTAAAAGTAAAACTTAAATAGAATAAGAGACCCGTTAAATAATATCAGAAGTAAAATGAAATGATGAGAAATAAAAGATATAGGAGATTATGAAAAGTTGAAAAAAATTAATTAAATACTTTGTAAACCACCTCGGTTAACAGACTGAATTAAACGTAAGCTTGTGAATGTCCGACCATCAAATGGTCATTTAATCACCACACAATGTAAAAGAATCAGGTTGCCTCATTAATGTCAATATAATGTCCAAATGTATATTTACCTGAGGGAACTATTTGATAGATATTGAATATAAGAAGTTAGTGTTTGAATGTGAGAATCATTACTTAAGAAGCTTATAGGTATCGGACATCCCTTTCACTCCAATAAGTTGTTAGCATGGTATTCTCTGTGCAGTCCATTTGTTTCTTGGTTTATTATTATACAAAAACGTTTACAGATATGTCTAAGAATTTCACAAAATTGAGTAACGAAAATCACACCAAGCTGGAAACAGATTATATACCGGAACACGTCACTGTCTGACTGGTTGATAACATTTAATATTATTTTTCTTTAATAAAGTAAAGTAAGCATTTGAACTTTATTTTTGAATTCAGTTGTTAATGGGTTATTCATATAAAATTTCTAATGGATTTGCTTTAAAGCATTAAAGGGAATGCTATTTGTAAAAATTTGGTCTTAAGAGCTTTGCCAGAATTCGGTCTGATACCAGTGTTCCAAGGAATTCAAGTTTTTAAAAATCAAAGCTTGGAAATACATAAATCAAAAATATTTTAAATAGTTTTGATTTTAAAAAATCAAGAAGTTGGAAATATAGAACAACATGAAAAACTAGGGCAACAACCACTTTACGTTGTCGATCGTTACGTTTACAACAACAATTGTTTAGATGTCATTGTACTTATGGATAACACGCAATAAAGCGTGTACATTTATTGTTGGTTCTCTTATGACAAAGTCAATACAGTAATTGATTGCATTGTTGTTTATGTACTAAACCAAAAATGCAACCAGATCATCTGACGAAGAACAATGTAATTCATATATCGCCATAGTAACGGAAGTACATACTCAATTGAAATTCACTTCCGGTCTATCGTGTAGCAAAATGATTCGTGTAGATCATGATGCGTGTCGTATCAATCGTATGGTAAACATGTGTTGTCATGGCGACGGGGTCGGCCATGTTGACTTCGCGGCTGATGATGTTTCATGTTTCCGCTGATGTTGTCGTGATTTATTGAGAGGCATCAGGGCATGTATTGATAATCGCAAACAAACAATGAAATATTACCCGTCTTCTTTACTAATCAAACGTACTCTGTTTTATTGTTCATGATCACCAGAGGCCATTAGAATCACAGGTACATATTGTATGAATTTATTAACTGTCACGCCAACTAAAGCCATGTCTCTACATCACACTAAATTAGCTTTCAGCCAATTAAGTATAATCCTTAATACGTCAATATGTTTCTCTCAGAAAAGGATTACATACTTCAACGTTATTACGCTGGACGGGCCGTTACGTTAATTCATGATTCAATCCTGGACAAATATTGACATTAATTCTCTCTACACATTGCAGTGAAATATTAGCTTTCATCTGGTTTACGTAGTTCAGTCAAAATTTCATAAATGTACCGATTTATATCTTGTAACATTTTTCATGAGTATTTCACAAAGTATGAGAGTGTTTACATTACATCAGTGTTTCAATGGCACTATGTATCACCAGAAATATCGAAAAATCTAACTAAACAAAAGCTAATACATGTTTTCACAAGATATTTCTTTTTTTATGGCTGCAAGAAAAATATATAAACGCAAACGAAGGAAACATTTATTTCTTCTTTGGCAATCTAAGATAATAGGGAAACGATATGTGAATCGAAGTTCCACTTGGACGCTTTTGACTTTAGAAAAACTAAGAAAACGCTAAAACACATT
Source organism: Phorcus lineatus (assembly GCA_921293015.1). NCBI lineage: Eukaryota > Metazoa > Mollusca > Gastropoda > Trochida > Trochidae > Phorcus > Phorcus lineatus. The sequence continues at coordinate 16,063,749 of OV121083.1, forward strand.
ATCTAAAGTAAGTTACAATTATGTTTACTGCCAAAATCTTTTTAAAAAACCGGTTTGAAGAGAGTATAATACACTATGTTGTGTTTCATCATAATTGTAAAGACATCTTTAAACGTCCTTAGTGTTCGTGCTTACAATTCGATTGACGTGTAAACAGTAAGAGTGGGAACGAGTTAGGTGTTTACAAATTAATTTTTTACTATGGAGCCGTTTTTAGGCGTGTCCATAGGCTGCATGTTAATACCTATAGTCTTTCCCTGCATTAGTGCCTTACTCTTAACACTATTATTGCAGTGTCCGATGTACGTGGCTCTATTCACTTGAAAAACAAGACATGTTCAATGTTCGTGATCACAATAAATTTGATTATCGATATCGTTAATAGGATAGGTAATATCTAGATCCTTCACTGTTTCTCATAGTTAGTTTTTAGTTTCAAGTCCTCGCCCATTTTAAATATTAAAAACTTTTTTGTGGAAAATTGTATTGCAATAAAAAACAATAAAATCATGATTTTGATAATAAATGGTATCACCTCTGTCCAGCTCTTGAATGAACATATGTATTCCATATTCGAATTACATTTTGTACTCTTTATTGTATGTTCTATTCAACATTGCTTATGTTTTCTACATTGCCTGTATGTAACTATATATACACTGGGAACTAATAAAAAAAATAATAAACTCCTCGCCCATTTGATTTAATTGGGTATTTGAGATATATTTTTAAATCAACTTTTTATTTCAAAAACACTGTTGCAAATAGGACTTCAATCCAAGGTAGAAGAAGCCCAAATGAAAATTAAAATATGGAGAATTTGAGATTTTCTGATTTTTTTGCACGAGACAAGGACAACACAATCACTCATCAATTCACACTCGTGTGTCTTCACGACTATGAGTTTGCTATCAGTCCTTGTTTACTAGACATAATAAGGACCATTGTAGAACTTGGAACAATGAATATAAAAAGACGTTTAACTATACATTGCATAAGTTGAAAACTAATTGTAGTTATGATGTAATGCCTGATACCAAAATGATTCTCTCTGCGTAGTTTCATTCATCCTGCCCGTAATAAATACATTATGTTAATTTAAAAATATGTAGACAAAACCTTATTTTCAATATTTAAGAACCAATGTTATGATAATTGTAATTTTCAGATATGGAGTATATGGGTGGTTATCAACCTCTTCTTTTTTTTGAAAATCCTTACATTTCAGGCAATCATCAGTATCAGATCATAAATTATTGACTCAAAGCTTTAATATGTCGTTGTAAACACAGAACAGTTTTAGTATAAACATAGTTTTAGTATCAATTTAAGTGAGACTTAATAAGGGTTTCAGCAATCTAATAGTAAAACCTACACATACTTTTGATCCTCAACGTTATCATTACTTTTTAATGCATAGAAGTTGAAACCACATTTTAAATAAAATCTTATGAATAAAGAGAAACATAAGTTCAGAGCAAATTCAATATCATCAGCTTGTCATATTATAAGTCCTTGACCATGCTGTATTCAGTGAATAGTCGTGACAGCCACTGCTTATACACACTTAAGTGACATTAAACATACATAACCCAACATACATACATTATGTTTCCAATGTAAAGAACGCATTTATAATTTACAGTCAGTTAGGTACATTTTCGTTGTAAGAATGCAGTTCATTATAAAACGTAATCGTATTCATAACACATATAACGTGTCACTTTAATCGACTATTCCCTACATCTCCGCAATCAATGTCAGTTTTGGGTGCTTAAAACTCAATAATACTTTCCAGTCAATTGAGTACATTTTCATTCTAAGAATGCAGTTCAGTAGAAAATGGAATCTTATTCATATCACATATAAGGTGTAACTTTAATAGACCATTCCCTACATCTCCGCCCAACAATACCAGTGTTTTGATGCATAAAAGTGACACCCCGAGGTCTCAAATAGATCCAAGTTCATCCCTCCCAAAGCGTGAGAGTACATATATTCACTAGGGGATCACAATACAGGCGACAAGACCAGCCATGTGTAATAAGACCCCTGAAAGGAGAGGCGGTATCAACTAGTCGTAAGAAAGTATGTGGTTAATTTGATACCTATAAGAAACTTGCTGTATGCCAAGTCATGTTACCGTGTCTTAACGACTTATTCCTTTATTCCAAAAGCAACAAGAGTTATATAGAAAATTCTCTTAATCCTTACCCCTTGGTGTGTTGATACCAGAGTGTGTAATGTTACGTGAAAGATACCTCATTTTTCATATTCGATAAACCATACCGGTATATCATTCGTATTGTAAGTTTTACAACATTGCTGTTAATTTCATCATTAACCATAAAGTAAAAAGAAAATTTTAATCACAAATGGAACCCTCTCATACCAGTACTTGCGTGACCACAACATGTACTTACTTACGTTATCTTACTGTATTTCTATATGTATTACTATACCATATTTACATGTACATGCATGTTTTATTATGATTGACATCACTCCTGTACATCTTTTCACTGTTAATAGAAAATATACAAACCATGTATCTGTACTCATAATATGAACATATAATAACCCATACTTGTAATCTTTGGAGCTAATAAAAAAAAACTTAAAGTAAGATGAGTACACAAATAGAAACAGGAAATTCAAAAATACCATTCATCTGCATAAATTGTACTTTTATATTCTTTGATGGTTCAATTTTACTGACATGTTATGTATATATTTTTCAAGTAATAAAAGAAGTATGGCAACTTATATCTTTCAAACTTAGCCCATATATTTTACATCAACCAAAACATGTGAATAGTATTTTATGATTCCTTCCAAAACGTCTATTTGTAAAACAACTTAAAATGTTTTCAAGACCTACAGTTTGTATGCGAATAAATTGTGATATCTCTTTCCGGGATTGTAGAAAGGTTTACAGACTAGTAATTAAACCGACAAAAAAATTGTTTTCAGAAAAAGGTAAAACTATTACAAAGTTGTTTCGCCAATTATCCACCGGTTAAAAGTAAATGTAATTCATGATATTGCGTATGATGTATATGACAAATACAAGAAAAGTTTTACAGTAATGCCTTTATCAAAGCCACAACAGCAAATCCAGCATTGAAAGGTGAACCCATACAGATGATCATACTTTCAGGCAGATAAAGCCATATATCAACCATGTGAAAATGTAATAGGTTTGCGGTTCTATGCACTTTATGTTCTATTTAATCCGTTAACGACTTCACGACCTGGTCAATGTTCACCCAGCGTGTAAGTAACAACTTATAACATACTAATGTTCAAAGGGGTGGTTTATGTTGGGATATATTGTTGATGATATTCTTGCATTGAGGACATTTAAGGGTGTAAGTGCAGTATGGTCATGTAACTGATGTGCAACAATATATTGATACAACATCGAAAAGACAAGATATTTCATAAAAGCCAATATATCAAATTCCATCAAAAATCGATGATGTATCATGTAATGGTAATAATTACATTTCTCTGTGTAATTTTCTGAATCTTTCACCTACGGAAGACCTATGTGTAACTTTAGCTCTGTTCTGTCATTATGTACATCCCTTCATTATGTGTATAGAGTGTGAATGTCTGGTGAGTAGGACCTCCTCGCCTTATGAATCCGTTAAAAAAACAATTCAGAATCTGGGTATGATCCCCCATTTGTAACAGGGGTTTCTGAAACAAGATTAAGTTAGCCAAAAGGAAGAAATAACTATGGTAGAGTAGCAGGGTGAACGTGGATGACAAAGGATGACAACACTTCTGCCGGGTGTGAGAACGTTTATTTCCGATGGCTTGTTTTTGAATCTGGATCTGATACCCCATAACAAAAAATATAATGATATAATAAACATCAAACATACTCTGAGGAACAACAAGCATTAAACAAGGTGATTTACCGTTTTATTGGGACAACTTATCTTGACTCACCTGAAGTTAAGCATCAGAATTTCATTAGAATGTATGTCCAAATTATCGCTAAAAAGTAATTTTTATTCACCGTGTCTAGAATGCTTATCAAAGAATTTTCTTCATGTGCAATTGATCAAAATAATGATTTCAGAGAAATTGAAAATTGAACTATAAGTACAAATAAAAACAAAACTTCATCCTTAAGAAAATGAATTGCCCAGTAGCCATTAACTCAAGTTTATGCTATTTGAGATTCCATTATTCATTTAGGCAGACCCCACTGGATATGAGTCAAATAACTTAGTAAAAAAACTCCCATCCATACTACCATAATATAACATTTATCAAACCCTTGATACAAATAGGCCTGACATCAAATGCAATCTCGTGTCACAGGTACAATACTGTCACCGCAGCGACTGTTTTCAATGTAAAGATCTGATGTAGGTAATATGCTTAACTCTTGTCGTTGCCGGCTAATATAATTAAGTAGATATTTATCTCGTCTCTGCGCCAAGATGTCCAATAATGCAAAGATTAAAAGACGATTTGTTTAGAAATAGATATAAGGAGGTGTATTGTGCTGTGAAGTTTTGTTTTATCACATGAAACTTCCTTATCAGATTCTTTTTTTAACAACTGAGAGAGCATTTGATATATATCACAGTGTTGACATAAACTATGTCACCATATCACTAAACCTTGTTTTAATACATCAATTTCGGTGTTGTTTAACGTATTCCCCTTGGTGTTGAAGAAATACAAATTCTATGACTTTCAACTTCTCTATCACAAAGAGACGCGTTGTAGATACCACACTTATGTATTCATCAGACCACTTCTAAATGCCACTAGAGAAGTCGTATAGGCATTGTTTTAAAATGGAATTTTTTTTATAGATCATTATGTGTTGTTCCTTATAAAAGCGTACATCAAAAGGTTCATTTTCAGGTTAATCATAACCAATACAGTACTTACTGACATTCATATCGTAACAAAATAACATATTTCCAACTATTTCAGGTCTTTCTTGTAATTTAATGCCAATGTTTGTAAATTTGTGCAAAGATGCCTTGTTTCGTATACAATACATGTACCAATTAAACGTTCCAGGGTTAAGAGTTCAATCATTCACCACTTAGCAGGTCAATATAATTGGTCTCTTAAGGAAATATCCTGTTCCACGCGTGTTGTCCCTTGTAAATAAAGAATAATTTGGGAACAACAGCAAAATCTAGGAAATATTGATAAATTCTTATCCGAATTTGTGTTTAGACTAAAAGTAAATTATGAACAAGAATGGTATACTTCACTTGTTAATAGCTGAAAATTTTCTTTTTATTCTTGTTTTAAATTGAAATTTGGTGTTGAATTCTACATATGTAATTTATCATTATCAAAATTTCGATCAGCCCTTGCTAGATTCAGATGTGCTTCACATCCCCTTCAGATTGAAACCGGTCGCTACACTAATCAACCAAGACAAAATAGATTATGCTCTTTATGTAAAGATAACTTTATTGAAAATGAATTCCACTTCTTGCTTGTATGTAAATGTTACCAACATCTAAGACGCTTGTATTTACCGCATTATTTCTATTCAAATCCAACTATTCATAAATTTAACATGCTAATGTCAACTGAAAATCACGATGTTGTCCAAAACCTATCAATATTTATTTACAATGCTATGACTCATAGAGATTCATTGTTACGTCAATAATATATTGACAAATGTTTATCATGCTTATTAACTTATTTATTGTTCATTACCTGTGACTATTTATATCTAATGCACATATGTATCGCTCTGTGACTACTGAAATGTAGACTGGGCCTATGGCCTCCACTACAAATAAATAAAGATTGACTGAATAAAGAATAAAACCAGGTCCCTAATAGCCATGTTCTTCAACTAAATGTACTGACATTTGACAACACTTCACTTCCACACCTGCTTCCCAGTGGTTGGGATCTATTTTATCATTCATTGAATTTTTTCAATAACACAATCTATCACATCTATATGTATGTATCGGAGTTTTAGAAAATAAATGACAGATTTGAGGTCGCATTTTTACGAAACAAATTATTTTACATGTTGTTTCACAAATTAATTATTTCTATTGTGGAACAGACACTGAATTAAAAAAACATCTGAAAACGAGAAATTATACATTTGAAATCTACTGCTACCGCTAGCCAAGCTTTCGTCCATGTAATTGACAAACAATAAACACATTTAAAAGTAAGATTAACATGATAAAAAATGTATAGGAAAGACCAATCTAGTTAAAACTAGATGTATTGATCCGTCAATAACGGACTTCGGGACGTATTATATTACAGCTAGTTTTAACTAGATTGAAGAAAGACATTATTAGATGTGTATGATATTATCATGTTCAGATTGTGATATATTCGTAAAGGTATCTTTTCACTTTTATTTTCTGATATATATTTGAATGCACATTTAATAACAACCTATTCTAGTCTTTTGATAGTCGCGCTACAAAAGCATGTTTAACCAAATAAACAATATTCTTACATTAGTATTTAACAACAAATAGTCAATCTAGAATCGAAACGTTCGCGCACCCTTACTTCCTCAAGTATACAATCGTATAAGTAGTTATTTATTGTCCAATTCTGAAAAATTGATAAGAGAGTGCCTCGTGTAACCTTTTAAGGTCAACAATATTTCAAAGTGTCATTACCTCTGTTTCGAAACGTCCTACATTATTGATATACAGATGTATACATCTCAAATCCTAAACATATCACTATTAGTAATGATTCTATGATCTTAATTCATGTCATGCAAACTGCAATTGCATAGCGGCATAATTGTGCACATATTACATGTCAAGAAGGAAAATTTATAGTAGGTGGTATACAAGGGTATAGCTTTAGTCCTACTTCATTACGGTTATATACAGACGTATGTTAATCCTATTACTTCCAATGACCGTACCATGATACAAAGGTGGTGAATTGTCAGTCCAAGGTGCTTACATGTTTACTGGCCACTGGGTAAACTTCGCCCCTCTTTGATAAGCCACCATGAGAAGCTTTCGTGAACTCTAGTTTTGTATTGACGCTCTCATTACCTATATAGTGTGTGTACCTACCCATGTTGGAAAGTGCTCGACAAACAAACACATGTATAACAATGAAAGCTTCATACACACACCCAAGCTCCAAATCCTGGTCGATGGCATGTTCCGGTAGAAGAGGATACCATAGAATTAAGTATGTCATTGAAGAAAATAAAGAAAATGAAATAGAAGATCTTTTGTTATTTATGTATGAAGATTATTATAAAAATTCATTGAAAAGATATGATAACTAAGTAAAATAATTAGTTTTGTAATGAATACTGATTTCGTCAGTTTAAATATTTGTTGTTATTTTTTTACAGTAGTTCGAAATTCTGGTTTATTTTGTTTGGAATAAACCATCGTCCTTTTAACATATTTCATTAATAAACAACTTGATATAATGATCGAATTTCAATAAAAATAGCGCTAAAAATGTAAGTGACAAAAAAAAACTATATTTTGTCGAGGACATGGAGTTCTTTATAACGGTAAGTATGACTTTTGTTTCTGCCAGTTTATGTTTTCCCGGTTTATATCTTAAAATGAATATGCAGACTTAATTGGACTAAGCAACCCATGTGATACACAGAGGTACGTAAGTTATGTAATCCTGTAATTTTCATTAGACTTGGTGAGCGGGAACAAATATTAAGATCGGTAAAGACTTATACGAACTGAGTGATACTTATCCATTGCATTGGTATATCCATTTATTTAGCTCAGAATTGTATTACAATGGACTTCGTTTGATGTTAAGTTTATCATCTTCCCAAACAAAGATGTCTCATCGCTGATAAATGGTATTACACTGGGCATCGTATAGTATTTCCTTTATCCCAAGTATAGGTATACAAGACACACGACTTTTGAGAAGATTTTTGCATTGTTTCTGATTTCATTTCTAATGCAAACAACAACCTACCAACAAACTCGCTCCATACAACAATGACTAACGGTGAATACGCTAATGTACTTATACGAAGCAAATAGACTGGAAATGTCTATGATTCTCTGTATTTACATATGGCAAATATGTTTGACTATTGGCCTCTGAGGGATGAAAAATAGTATTGGGATTGTAGTGATGGAGGGAATTCTGGGTTGTGGGGATCGAGGATGGGGTTAGAGTTGCTTGAGGGAATACTTTCTGGACAAATCGATCGTTAATACAATGATAGAAGAAAACAAACAAACGTTTTACAGGTATGTGTTAATAGATTGATATTTGCCTAAATAGGTTGTGTGACTTTGTTGTTATAAATCATGTTGCTTCGAGCTAATGGCATTACGATATGACATTGTCCCTGCTTCACAATATCAGAATAAATGACAATCTTTCACAAATGGAACTCATGCATTTCTTAAAGGGGCACAGACTATGTTGTTGGAGTCAAATATATCAAACTTCATAAATGGTGTTATTTCATCGACAAGTATTAGTTGTTTCTGAAAATTAACATCCCAATGCTATAAGTTAGCATAGTGACAATAAACAGGAATGTTTCGATCTGCATCCCTGCATTCGATGGATCACTTTTATAATAAACGTTTGTTTCATAAAGGAACTAATAGTGTATATATCATTTTGTTTTATGATTGCTTTGAACTGCTGTTATTGGCAAGTTTTTGATCGAAGTCATTTACTTTTTTCAGACATTTAGTGATAAAATTACCAGTCTGAACTATAGTAATCGCTAAAATCCTAGGCAAAATATTTCTAATGAGGGCATATATTCATGACTAAAAACTTCTTTTTTCAGAGAGCACGACTTCTCGATACGGGATTAAACTGCATCGAAACGTTGTATGCTTTGAATAAAGAAGTACATCCATAAACATCTGTCCTGTTCTATTTCCAAATTCTAAAATGCTACTCAGTGAAATTAAATCTACATGTATTATTCGAATAATAGAAGAGCAACAACTTCCAAATGAAGCAAAAATTACAAAACACTGTAGAAATGCAAATCAAAATCAAAATCAATAATGTTTTTTTTCTTCCTGATACACTTACTTTACTCTTGTTCACTGTCTGCTGTCTGTGTTCACTATGTATTATGTAAATCAATTTTGTACATACTAGGAGAGGGCATTTTAAGTTGGATAACTTGTCCCCAATCCTTTTCTTGCGAATAAAATATGTTTAAACCAGAAATGCAAAAAACTCAACTGTCTAAATACAAGGTTTACTCAATGATTCTTTATCAAAAGTTGAATTAATCAATTTTATCAACAAACTTAACGTGTCTCTCTTGCTTACAATGTACCCCAAAAATATCCGAATCCGCATGTTGTCAATACTTTTAACAAGTATCACGTACGATTGTGCTTGGACTCTATAGCTAGGGAAACATTTACAGCTTGGTGTATGTTAGGAGAAAGACAATTTTATTTATGACACTGGAGACTCACAATAAAGTTTCATTTTTCAAGAGGCATTTTGTCAGAAGTACAAGTAAGGGAAATATTTACTGTTAGTTAAAAGTTTATGGAAAGACAGTTTTTATTTACGACACTTAAAACTGATAATAAAGTTACATCTTGAAAGTGGCAATTGCCAGAGGTACTGTAAATCTTCATTGCAAAGTCGAGGATATCCTGATGCTACGTGCCACCGTGTCTTGTGGCGGAGGAGTCCCAAATAATCCAAATCATAAATGTCAGAATATAATGCCACGATCATAAAGATATTGCAAGAGGATTCAACACATGGTGAATCGATGTCATTATAAAGGAGACATCACACGATCTGTATACAAAGGGATTATGAGTGATATGATGACACGCCCTCATTGCTTGACTTGTTACCAATATATATCAAGCTTTATAACCAACTACTGACAGAACCTTATTTACGTTAAGTTCAATCAAAGTGCTACGTTAATAAGATCAAACGATAAGGTGTCCTTTATTATAATGCTATTTATTGATAAAATTGAATTGGAAAATTAAAAATAAAATAAAAAGCTATACATCGTGCGATACATTTACCGTAAATGAAAACTTTATAAGCAGGTACCATCTAGACATTCTCATAAATAACTCAGCTTGAAATCATCTAGTGCAGTTGCTTACACTGGATTATTTCGTAAATACACCGTATTCCATTGATTAGAATAGGGTTAGGCAACTAGTCGTTATTCTTGGTACTGCTTATAACGGTCAGTTCATCCGAAATTTCATTAAACAGATTCAAGCTATGATAGCTAATACCCGCATGAGGGTGTTCATGTTCAAATCGTATTTATGTTAAGAAAAGGTCAAGCTGTTGACTGTATGGATTACATTTCACGTCTATTAATTCGAAATTTCATTAAAAGGATTTAAAGTCTGAGAGCTAACATCTTGAGCTACTCAACTGAAGTCAGATGCTAAGAAAATAGCCAAGTTATTGACTATATAATCTTATAGCTTTAATACAGTCTATGACCTCTTTCTACAGAACACACCCTGACCAAGGATATATTACTGAAAGTGTCAAAATCAGTTGTAACAGTAAATTTTATTTTGAAACTTTATCATATATCATGTTAGTCTAGTCAGAAAAGTGTCATGTTCTTTGGAATAAACAGGATATGCATCAGCAAGGTATTTCGAAACATATCTACTTAATATGGATATTAATATATAATGTGATTAATGTTATTGTTCCTCTTTCCCTGGCCGTATCGTGTCCTTTGCTCTTTTTACACAAATGATAGTGAAAATCTTATAAGTTGACATTGTTCAATTAGTTTTTCTCAAAAAAATAAGAACAGATTGTCGGATATGTATTAAAGACGATTCTCATTTGTGTGAGCAGGGTGTCTGACTTCAAAGACAAAATTCTGTCCATTTGTAAAGCTTCTTCCCAACAATGGTCCTTCACATTCACATGCAGGCACTTAGGGTCTGACCTTGTCCGAACGACACAACGACTGTAAACATTGCCTTTGTATGTACTTGAATACTGGTCATGGACACTTAATCTCGATTATAAACAGCAGCACCTTTCGAAATACAAATCACTCTCATTCTTAACCAAGTTTGGTACCGGGGAAAAAATCCTTTACAGGGTGTCTTTTTTAGAGTACGTCCATGATGATTATGATCGGTAAAAAAGAGAATTCGGAGAGAAAGTCGTAAGAAAGTTAGATTGTAGGTTACATGAAATCATAAAAAGTTTTTAAATGTACTAATGTAATTATCTTGTTTATAAACATTATCATATCTTAAAGGAAAATAGCGGTGTTTGTCTAATGATTAATGACTTTATTTGCCAAATGGATAAAACAGTTCAGACAATATTGTGCCGTTTTAGAACATAACTGACATAATTTTCCTGAAAAGAGTTTTACTTGAATATTATAAAGAATCATAAAAAGAGATAATTCGTTAAGAGAGTACTAACAGAATTAAGCATTTTACATATATACAATTTTACACCACCAACGATATGAAGGAATATGATAATCAAAGGTCCAAGACAGGTGTAAACACAGGAGTATCCTCATCAAAGAGGACACCTGTTTACATATATTATTACCTATGTTCTTGTCAGACAGGTAGTTGTTGACGCCAGATCATGGCTGTGGGAGTTCGGATCCCAAACAAAGAAATCAACTTGGATACCGTAAACATTACGCTGGAGGTCGAGTGGGGAGGGTTGTGCCCATTGCCTATCTTGAATATTTCGAACCCTTAAGAGGTAGTTATACTAAGATTGTTGTTTACATTCACAGAGTACGTCTACAAGGACGAAGCGTTGTGTGTAAGGATACAAAAGTTGGTATCCTTTAGCAGGACTATAATTCATCCCGTTATACATGTCATTCACTCAATAGTTTTAGCAATTTCTTCAATAGTCTTTGTATTGTAAGCAAAGGTAGAGATTATTGTCGAGGTCCTGGTATGAATGATGTACTTGTCGGCCGTTTCACTAAACGATCGTAGTTGGACGGTTCCCTAGACCTTTTCCCACTGATGTTTGTATGAAAATTCTTCTATTATAAGAACACCCGTGTTATAGAAATAGTACAGAAAGGTAAAGATCATCTTACTTGGTATTATTGATGTACATTGGTTTAGATAAGCCTTTATTTATAAGACGTGTGTTTCTTTAAGATTCCTGCCACCACAAATCCATTGGGTGTAATTCAGTAGCTAGTGATCGACGGCAAAGAATGGAATCCTCTAATTGTGATTATGATAGTTGATAGATGATTCGGGTTGAACGTCATAAATTATTGTTATTACAAAAGCAAGTGTACAATAAAAGATATGAGTTTTGTAAGAGCATCTATCCCGCACCTTGAAGGGGAAATTAATACGCACCCTCCTAGCTATGTAATTTCGAGAGTAGAAACACGGTTAGCAAATTTGACTTTCTACTTCTTGACACTATTTTAACTCCCTGATATCACCATGCACGACAAAATACCGGAAATCACGGTGAAACAAGGATTGCGTGATAAGGGATACATACGTGCACTTATGCAAAATCATACAAATAATCACACACCAAATATGTTTACATCATGAGTTATATAATACCTGACTTCCCTGCAATAATTACCCATTTGAAACAGTTGAAAGTAGTGCATAACTTTCAGATCACACCATGATTGACCAAATGAAGGCAATTCCATTTAACTTTGAAATGTTCAAAGTACAAATCAAACATTCCATGGAACACGATCCCAAACAAGATCACGTCACGCCTGTTTAAAGATAACCTCACACTCCTTATTCTTTCCGGTTTCTCCTTCGATCTGGTGACACGCCCTGGTTTGATTCACGTGCACGTAGAGGTCAAAGGTAAAACAGCCTCATAGCCAGTCCTCTCTAAATAATTATGATAAAGGCTTTCTTGTACCGCGCATATACCCATGACAGAGTGAGCTCAAGGCGCACAAAATGTATTAGTACACTCACGGAATAGTTCCTCGATGCAGCTCATTCAGTGTTCAGGTACCCATTTGTACAGCTGGGTAGACTGAGTGCAGTGTAGATGGAATGTCTTTACAAGGGCAAAACACGGTACAAGGCCCATGTTACAAAGGTTTTGATGCATCCACTGGGATTCAAACCCGGGCCATTGGCGTGATAGGACAGCATGCTCACCTTTACACCACTATGCTTCAAAAGATTCATTGTCGTTTAATCTCTCTTCTATTTAATGCTGTTGATATGTTAGATTTTAATTTCAAACTTTGATTGTTGCCTTTACAAAAGATGCATACTGGGTTCTATGAAGTATTCTATTTTTGATCATTCTGACATCTGACGAATTAATAAAAACATTTCTCATAAAGTGTTCTCTCAAGCATTGGCTTCCCAGCTCATTAAACTCAGCTTAGACGTAACCTTCGACATTATGGTATACCAAATTCCTTACATGGTCTTGAAACATGTCTTGATTTGATTTACGTACCTTTTCTAAAAGGTAGAAGAAGAAAGCATTCTTTCACAGGTGTGATATTGAATTGCAAAATAATGTTGTCTTGCATCACGGGTCACTTTCACAGGTAAAGGAACGGAGCCTTCTGTCACAATACCTTCTCGACTATTGTATTTCGCTGTTATATTCTTACCAAAGGTTTCTCTTTTTCAACTTTAACAAAAATGCTCGTATCGTATGTATTCTCATAGAAAATGGGACTATTTAAAAATATTTCTTTTCAAAAATCTATACGATATTTGAAAAATTATACCAACCCGTCGTATCATGCAAAAGAAAACGTTCTCGTCTACAATGTTTGTCTGTCAGACAGAACTAATAGAGCTCCGAGCAGATAAAGTTACCCCTATCATTTCCCGTCCTTCAGGCAAAAATTTCAAAATCAATAAAGACCTTTCAAGCTAAGGTGTTTTCATCATCACAGGGTTTCTATCATTTCAAGTCCTTCGGGCTAAGGTGACCTTATCACTCAGTTTCTACAGGCGAAAGTGACCCTATATGTTGTTCCAGACCTATAATTTAAGCTAAGGTCCTATAGGCTAAAGGCTAAGTTGTCTCTATAATTCCAGGAATTTCAGGCAAAGGTGTCCTTATCTATTCAGGCTTTTCATTTTGCCTCCAAGTATTTCTATCAACTAAAGCCTTCCATATCATTCCAGCTACTTCAGACATAAAAAGTCCCTTTTATTAAGTCCGTCATATTAAGATGATTATATCATTCCAGGTTCCTCGTACTAAGGCTTCTTTTCAAAAGTTTCTTTCGTGTCATTTACGGTATTTAGGGCTAATGGTTTCTTACATTATAGAGCCTCCTAGCTTAGGGTATCATTCAGATACAAGTTTACATTTATCAAAACAATATTTTAGATTAACATTCACTGCATAGAAGGGTCTGTTGGCACGATCTTCTAAAGAAATATTGCTCAATTCTTATGAAATGTAAATGTTTATACCTTAAGGCATAGATATCATTTTTAATATTTTATTTATACCATACACCCTTTTATTTGGGCTAACAATGATTGCGTCTACATGAATGTTAAGTATTCAGAAGTATAATTCTTCTGCGCGTAGTAATAACCGTTTGATTTTACTAAATTATAAATACTATTTTTAATGCGTGTTACAACTTGATTGTCCATTCTTGATATAGTCTTTGGACATTGATTTTACATGAAGATATATGTTTTGCTTAATAAAGTGGGTATTTTTTACAAACTCGTCATCAAACGTCAGTTGGTGTTAAAGGAACACTTGAGAGTGTTGATATATCAGTCACCGCGACAAAATTAAACTCCCCTTGAAAATTCCTCACATATATTTTAACATTTCCTTAAATATATCAAGAAACACTTCCTTATAGTTCACATAACCTTAAATTACGTGTTGTACATCTTAAACGTACTTTAACGCACATGCAGATGATTATTGGTGTGTCGGCTCTGAAGAACACTCCCATATGACCTCGCTTATCAACCCTTCTGCTTCATCCAGTAGCAAGTATGTGAAAATGGCCGGTGTCAGGAACTGATCGACTTCAAAGAATCAACTCTGAACGTTGAAATGTCGTAAAGTCTTGTTTTACAGCCCTTCAGAGCTTCTTTAAGATTCCGGGTTTGCTTTATTGCCCCTCTAAATTGTCTATATTTTATTACGTAATTACAATAGTACGGGGTATTAACTTCATTTTAAAACAATCTACACTCATGTGCAAAAGAAAGGTTATCACCTAAAACGCAAAATAGTTTAATCCACGAGAGAGAAATATTACTAACACATTGTTACACCATGTCTTCGGTAGCCAACTTCGGTAACCTAAACCTTTAAACATCACCAGGTCATGTCTCTGAAAGATCACGCCTTTGAAATATCTGGAATTTGGAATCTTCTTTATTAGACGAGGAGAGAAATAGGACTTTTCGGCATGTTTGATGACATCCTACATCAATAATGCGTTAACGTATTAAATTCTAAGAAGATATAGAGCTTCAACAATACTTGTGTTTATCAATTTAGTAGACATGGTTAATAAAATGCAAAACATTCTGTTGGAAAAATCTTGGTAATAGTCATTTCAACACACTTTCTGTGTTTAACCAGGTATAAAGATGCAAAAGCCCATGCCCTGAAGAGCGAAATTGTGTATACATATTCACTAAACATACGTGTATTAACTGCGTTCGAATTAACTTGATCCAGCAACATTCTCTTTTTTTTTAGTCTTTTGAAATATTTCATCCTTTCTTAAGTCCCAGGGTTCACTGTCTGTTTCCCTCAAAATTATATACTGTGCAATATATGTATGTCAAGTCTGAAAGCTTCCGACTTTTAAAACTAATGATATCAATCTGTACATAAAGGTAGGGTTACTCAGAACAATAACTGAATTGACAGATCCGACAGAATCATATTATACAAGAGAGGCACAATAACGTTGACTTCAAACATCTTTATTTCAAAGTTTATGTACAACTAATGACAAAACACAACGAGGATGCAAACAAATGAGAACATGAGATGAAATCAGATGCAACAAAATATGTAACAACTAGAAGAAGTACTTATATAAGCGTATGGAAGTATTCAAAGCACCCCCGTCTCCTATAGAATTCTCTCCCAAAAGAGGTAGCTCCGTCAACAATTCCTATACCGACCTCTATCCATTCTCTCCCAAAAGAGGTAGCTCCGTCATCAATTCCTATACCGACCTCTATCCTGTATTAAAGTTAGTTGTGCAATCATCGTTTCGAACGTTAGCATTCGTTTTGTCTAAGATGCTTCCATATGCTAGGGGAACGCTTTACTAATTTCGAATGTGCAAGTATCATTTTCTTTACAGTACACGGTCGCCTTACGTACCTACTGAATGACAATGACAAACTGTATACAATGACAACAAACATCTTATCCATGAACGCATTGCCCTCATTAGCTGAAACATTACAAGATAGTTTATGTTGCAATGTTTGGCTGCTGTGGAAAATTGCCGCAAGCCCGGAAAGAGCTTGTATGACAACAGAGGAAATATGACAGAGCTACCTCTTAGGGGAGAGAATGCCCAACGGAGTTAATTCAAGCCATCTCTTAGCATACATGACATGACTTAATAGACATCTGAGGGGAGAGAAACATTTCGGAACAGAACAGGGGGCCGTTGCACAAAACGTAACACTAAGGGTGTTAACCTTAGTGCCATCATTTAACATTGCACTAAGGCTACCTTAGTGACTTAAGGTCACCTTAGTGTTTTGTGCAACGGGACCCAGAACAACTATTCACGTACAAATCTATTGACGGAAGTAAAGCAAATTTGTAAATGCATTCAAACATGTTGTAAGATCTTGTAGAAAATGTTAAAAGTGAGCAACTGCTTGAGGCACGCTTGATTAAGTAAAAGCATTTTAAGTATACAAGATGTAATGGTTGTGCAGTAATGAAGATTGAGTATATTCCATAGAAAAGGTTTTACCTTTCCCCGTATCCAAATGGTTCTCTTCATTGGATTTTGACGAAAAATGTTAAGATTTGTTCGGTTTTCTGTTTTCGAAATTGTGTCAAAAGCAAACGAAAACCTAATTAGTGTAATCTGATCCCGTGTTTGCAAACTTTTCATTCGAAATATAGCGATTAATAACACACTAGCGAACTCATAGCATCAAGTTATTAAGTCAGGCTAAATCGTTTTTCTTTGGTGATGCTATGCACAAGGAAGATACCTTAAATTCGCTTGTAATGGATTCAGCAAGATGCAAATTTTCATTATAGCAAATATATTTTAAATTCAAATAAATATGAAATCTTCCCGTCCGAAAGAAAATCGAGAAGATACATACCTATCATTCTACAGACTAAATCCATTGCAAACTGAGTGACCTTCGGTCAGTTTTGCAATTAAAGTTCCGAAACATAAATAACATAATAGTGCAAAATTATGATTATCGCGAGGCTCTCGACCTGACCGATGCATGGACCCGCATACGGGAATAAACTGAATGTCTTGCTTTAGGCCGACTCACCGACGACTGGCTCATTTCCGAATTTTTGGCCGAAGCAGCTCTAGCCTTCTCGCTAAGCATCGTGTTCTCTTGTACCGTAGTTCCATCGGGTAATACTGTGGGAATAACGCCATACCTCTTGTACATATCTATCCGCGCCCTGTCCATATCAGTGAGTCCTTTCATTGTCTGCTTTAGCATATTCCAGTTGAAGGCCGCGTTGCTTCCTTTCTTCTCCGCGATCATCTCATTCACATATCGTCTGATGACCCTCCAACCTCGACGGGCGTTTTCAATCACAGTCTTGCTTGGCGGGGGCCGTTCTTGGACTTCGCTGATGGCTTCGTTTCGTAGTTTCCGCCGCCGTCGGGTGGAAGCAAGAAGTCTGGACGCAACATTTGAGATGTTTCCTGCTACCTTGTGGGGTTCCGGTTCATATCCATAAATTGGGTTTCCGTATAAATCTGTCATCGTCTTTTGAAAGGTGTCACTCGACGCGAAAGAAATCCGTGATTTCCGTGCAGCGAAGTCTGACGCCACGTTCACGCTTCGCACGTGATCCTCGAAGAGATTCCAAGCAGATGTGCTGCAGCTTGAGTTTAGCACGGAAATACACTCGTCTGTGGAATCAGACGACATGCTCTCAGATCTCCCACGTGTAAGGCGTGATGCACGACTGTCCGTTGATCTCACTGAAACCCGTCGTGTCCGAGAAACGCTGCTTTTTCTGGAAAGATTTGGCGTTGGTGCTTTGACACTATCCCTTCTATCAGAAGACTCGGACACTCTTTTCTGAGGACCGAATCCATTTGAATGTTGTCCTCTCAAAGGAGTTCTTATCAAATTGGATTTGTTTAAATTATCCTCTCGTGGAATGGATAGTCTTTTATTATCATTTGCACTGAAGAGAACTGATTTTGATCTCTGTTTGTCCATAGAATTGTCGAGCATGAAATTATTGACCAGCACTTTGGGTCGTCTGCTTTCAACATCCCCATTCTGTTTGTTCATAGTGCTAAAGCGATCATCATTTACGTCAAGCTTCATTGTTCTTGAAAGCAGTTAATCCTTCTTAACCATAGTTCCTTTCCGATTTAGTGCTTGTAGCGTATCTTGAGAGAGTGACCGGGCGATATGACGTTTAGTCTCAAGTGGAGGGTGTTCCCTGTAATTCCATGTAGTCGATACAGTTCAATACAGTATTAGTGATCTGTTCACAGGATTAACTGTTATGGAGCAAAGAATAAGCTATGATCGGATCACAACTGGCACAATTGAGAATATGTACGTAAGATTCCCCTGCACTAATGTTTGATTTGATAAATATCCACATGAACTCCAAGCATATTTTTAAAAGTCCTGTTAGCAAAAAAAATATTATACTGAAAATATCCAATACTTGAAAATTACGAAAAAGCCTTCTTTTCCAAACTGGATGTTTGTTTCCGTATTTCTTAAGCTTCTCTGTCACTTGAAAGAAAGTACGGAAGTCAATAGTCATAATATTATTAAATTCAAGTTCACAATGTTGTAACGTTTCATCGAATTATCCGATTCCATTGAAGATGCACCAGTGTCTACTCTTAGACGTCTCCTTCTTCCTATTCAACCTGTCGTCTGCTTAGTAATTGTCGTCTGCTTGCTATTGCGGTTGCCTCATCACAGCGGCACCTGATATATACAACTCGTCACTCACACTGACTGTAGACTGATCCCGCTAATACCTGGGATTGTCAATATACTCTCTACGTGATCACGTGCTACACGGGTTTAATGCATGGGCGGGGTTTTGTTGAAAATCGAGCAACAAACGACCCAACGGGTGGATGCCTTGTTCGTGATCGAGGAGTTTCATAGTGAGAAAATTTGGATCTTTGTTATTGAAGAATATGTATGACATCTAAATAATGTTTTCATACGATTTAAATGTTTAGATCATCAGAGGCTAATGTACGAATGATGAAATGGATTGCAGGCAAAATACACTCTTTATCAAACAGAGGAACAAAATTAAAAGGGGATTTAGTAGAATGGAATACGTTCAAATAACGTTGAATGAATATAAAGATTAGGACAAATTCAATAATAGAATTAGGTTTAAGAATGTTAATATTTCATTTATCTATGATTTTTATTTCATTACATAGTTCCCTGACCTTACCATTTACCTGATGATGTCACAATGCTTTGTAATATCCTTAAAATGATGACGTCAAAATGCTATTACATCATAGTATTCGGAATCTAATGGTGATACGTCTATCATTTTCAATAAAACTTGATTGTTAGTGATTTTAATGATTAATACGCTGATGTTTCCTGATATCAAATGTATCAATCTCGTAGATAGAACTAAACGTTTCTTTAATCAAATTGTGAGATTCGCTATTTGTTAGTTCATTTCACATCAATTGATGAATGAAAAGATTTGATAATCATTGTATTTGTCAAGGGGGAACATCTAATCTTTTAATTATTACTATTTTGCGGTAAAATCATTATTAAAAAATATCGGAACTATCAATGATAAAACAGAGTATCTCACTCACATTTATTAAATGAAATATATTCGATAATCTCCATAACTGTTAAATAATTCTAACAGAAATTTATTTCAGTGTAAATGCTGGCGAATCCCAGAATTATTTTCTCCTCAAAATAACATTCTCTTCTGTATATACCAAAAGTCTCATCTTTCTGCAGTTATCGATCCCAAGACTGTGCCCTTAACCTGTAATCTTTGTTCAGTTTGGTGCAGTTCGTGTTGAATGTAATCCTATTCTGAAAATGCCATATTACGGCATATATTAGTGCCAGGTTTGCTGATTTCCGCTCAGTCGACGCCAGCAGGACTTACTAACAAACTTTCCAGAGGTCCAATAGCGAATAATCCCATTAACTAATATAACTACTGTAACTAGTACACGATGTTAACTAACTGAACGGCATGGTCGCTGACAGTCTTATATAATACTATTATGCATGGTTTGTAATGTTATGACATGTATCACAAATCCACAGAGGAATTAAACATTGATTTTAGTCAGACATCAGACTGCAACTATAAAAATTTGTTTTTAGATCAATACTTTCGTTTATAGAGGATGAGATATAAAAGTCATAAATCATTGTTACATTGTTAGTTATATATGTTTATTGGAATTATAAAATGGTGATAATTCTACAGTTGATTTTTTGTTTCCCCTTTGTTCTAACCATATTGGTATCCAAAGGGAGGTAAATTTGTTCAGAATATCATAAATATTTGATCTTTTATGAGAACACATACAAATCTATTTTACCTGTTTTGGGACACGGGTTTTATTAGGGTTAGCTATAAGGGGCAGAAGCACGTTTGTCTAGATAAATAAAACATACTCACAAATAGGAAAATAAATGTTTCAAACAGTGTACTTTAATCGTAAGAAGACAGACGGAGAATCATTTTTGTGTTTAAAATACAGTCTACGATTGTTTCTACAAACCCACAATGTGGAATCAATTGCAGAAGTTATCAACGTGTTGCTTTCTATATCTTGCCTTTGTTACTTTCCACCAAGCAAAAACTTGCACTTGGGAACATAATTCTTACGTGAAGTCGTTAAAGAACGGCCTGGTCTGTTTTATCTGTAGATTATACGTGAAAAGGCGTCATCAAACGTCATTAGCAAATTGTTATTATAATATCTAATCTCGTAATCGAATAGCAATTAGGTAATAAACCAGACTCTGGGTTACCTCGTGTATGAATTGTATAAATCAAAATTTGATTAAAATTTTGTATTGAAAATCAATATGGGGTGTGCGGTTTTGTTTTGGTTTGTTCCTTTTCTATATTCCTGGTTCCGCCACAGACAAAATGCTCTTCTAAAGTGTTTACGGAAGATTCACGCATGGCGATTCAAAATTCAGTGCGCATCGGTATGCCCGACTCTATCCCCGAGTCTAAATCGGTCGCTATATTCAGTACACTCTTTGGTATTGTCTTCCGCCTCCTTAGTTACCAATAGAACGTAACAAGAAATGAAAGTCGAACTGATGAAATTCTCAGTTACAAAAGTCCATCAAAGTAGTACTCAATATTGCTTTCATAATTTCGTGTTGATTACAGTGGGTTGTGATTGATCACCAATACATGAGACTGATTGATTGATTGATTCCTACTGACCCACTACGGTTGTTATTTAAGCCAGTACACGTCAAGTCATATCTATTGTTGCTTCTGAAGAGGGTCATTCTTACCGTTTTCGCAGACCCTGGATTTTTATAATCTTAAAGAAAGTTAACAGAACGTTTATAATGACATCTCTCGGTTTATATATTTCCCTTGACCCATGAAGAA
This sequence comes from Phorcus lineatus, assembly GCA_921293015.1. Taxonomy (NCBI): domain Eukaryota; kingdom Metazoa; phylum Mollusca; class Gastropoda; order Trochida; family Trochidae; genus Phorcus; species Phorcus lineatus. The sequence continues at coordinate 16,085,568 of OV121083.1, forward strand.
TATACATATCTATATATAATAAACTATAGGTTCACGTGGTTATCTTCGTATCGTCAAAAAATACATTTTTAAAAAGCAAAATGGTTAGAGGAAATAGTGGATGATGAATATATGTCGAAGAAAACTCTTTGTATAGATATCCCCTCATCATAATAATAACCTCGGTCCCTGGACTGTGGGGGCGATGATGATGATGATGATGATGATGATGATGATGATGATGATGATGATGATGATGATGAGGATGATTATGAGGATGATGAGGAGGAGGAGGATGATGATGATGATGATTATGAGGATGATGAGGAGGAGGAGGATGATGATGAGGATGATTATGAGGATGATGAGGAGGAGGAGGATGATGATGATGATGATTATGAGGATGATGATGATGATGATGAGGATGATTATGATGGTGATGATGATGATGATGATGATGATGATGACGACGACGACGACGACGATGATGATGATGATGACGACGACGATGATGATGAATTTGTGTAGCGCCTACACACCAGTAGTCCTGCTCAGTGGAGCTTTCTAAACAATGATTAAGAGTAGAAAGTTAAGAATTGAAGTATTTAACAAGTGTACCGTTTCAAGTTTAAGTAGGTCGTTTTATTCCAAGATTGTCGGGTCGAGATTGAGCCTATACAGCAGATTCAGCGATGCTGCATTTATACCGTTTGCCTTTCCTCAGAGTCATCTTAAGTTAAATCTTACCAAGTCTTTTTACATGCGCTAAGATTGCACGTATGACGTCATGTCGACGATAACATAAATATGCTTGATATAATTGTGAAATATTGCAACACGTCATGATGTTAGGGATTTAGTATTACCTCATATCGTATACAGAAAAATATATTTTAAGCCTACACATATTTTTCTGCGAAAGGGATTAAATAAAGAAATGGTCCATATTGATGAATTAACTTACATGTACGGCTTAATCCTACTATCTTTAATTCCCGTCGTTCGTGGGGTTTTATTTCCACTCGATAAACATCTTCAAAATTGACAGTTTTTATATTTTTTAATGCCATCCATGCATTAATGATTAATTTATCATTCACATTCTTCTTATTATATTTTTTGGGAAATTCTAATTTTCAAATTCTTTTATAGTCTATGGACCCCCTAATGTTTTCCCTTGCCAACACGGGGACCCCCCGGGTGAAGATATATACACATACATAAATATATACCTGCTTGTGACTTCATTTATCTATTGTTGACAGCTTCTGTCAAACGAGTTGTATATTCTCAGGACGGAATCATATGACAGCTATTGTTGGTTTCAAAGACGGAATGGTCACAAACCGTAAAATCGGACCTTTCATAAGGTGCGATCAGTTTTCGGACCAGTGTGATTCTCGTATAAAGTTGAACAATACGCTATTGAAAGTTGATAAGTCATTGAAAATTGATGAGTCGAGTGAAAATCCTTGAAAGACGTTGAAGGGGGTATGTTTTAGTGTCAGGTATATTTTTAACGGTTCTGAGAAAGGTGATTCTTTTCAAACCAAAACAATGTGTAAAGAAAAATGAGATTTGTTTCATTGTCAGGAATGCATCTACTTTTAATAACCCTATTGTCTTGTCCTCCTTAATAACTTCCTTGTTTTATATTTAGAGAAGGGCGACACATATTCTTTTCTACACGTTACTTACTCCATTAATACTGCTATTGCTGTTATGATTTCTTCTACGATCAATGCTGCTGCAGTCAAACCACCACCGCCACAAACACGATGATTAACTCTACTACTTCTTCTACTACTTACGCTACCATAACTGCTGCTGCTATCAATACAACTACTACTACTACTACTTCTACTACTACTATTACTACTACTGCTGCTATTACTACTACTACTACTACTGCTATTACTACTACTACTACTACTGCTATTACTACAACTACTACCACTACTACTAATTAATACCACCACCACTACTACTACTACGATTACTTCTACTACTACTACTACTACTAATTAATACCACCACCACTACTACTACTACTATAGTATTACAACTACAACTATTACTACTACTACTACCACCACCACCACCACTTCTATTTCTACTAATAATAATACCACTTCTACTACTAATACCACCACTACTACTATTATTACTACCACCACCACTACTACTTCCACCACAGGCCCTCGAATCATTAAAAAAAAAAATTAATTTAAAATTTATTTTTGAGAACACCCCCTGAATCGAATTGTACCTCTATTAATAGTATATGGAAAGGCCAGGCATATACTATTAACAGAGGTACAATTCGATTCAGGGGGTGTTCTCAAAAAAAAAATTAAAAATTAAAATAATTTTTTTTAATGATCCGAGGGCCTGTGACTTCCACCACTAATACTGTTACTACTACTAATACCACCTTTATTATCACTGCTATCATCACAGTTGATGCTATCAATACCGGCACAACTACTACTACTGCCACAACTGCTATTGGTACTGCAACTGCTACTACTGTTACAAATACTGATTGTTAGCTCATTCCAAAGAAGTTGTACTCAATGCGTGATAAATAATAATAATAATAGCTAGTCGAAACATATTGTTATTTGTATGTGACACGTAATTAACTTATAAAAACACTAATATTTTTTCAAAACGTCAATTATCAAAATTGTTTTTATTTATTGTCATTAAATAAGTTTTGAAGTGGTAACGATACCTGTCGCCAAGTTTTCCCGGAAGTAAACATTCGGAACGGTTTAGTATGATTAGTATATCTTATCACAGATTCAGAATATCGACCCCACTTCAACCATTACTTACAATGATATGAGATGTAATGAAGAGAATGAAAAAGAAATGCCAATGTGTTTTTGTATTGATGATGGCAAGTTGTTTGAAATACATAAATATTAAATTAATAATTTTGGTGAAGCAATCGTGACAATTACGCATGTGGTAGGTAGCAGGTTACTATTTGAATAACCCGCCTACCCTCCTCGTACTCGGGTGCGTTTCAGTCTTAACTACATCTAGAAATTACATACAGTTATGATATAAGATAATATTATTCAGGATCGAGATTTTCGAAGCTCTCTTAGTGCTAAGAAAGTCGTATGCCAGTGTTAATGTATGGTACAAAAGACTATCTTAGCACTAAGAAAGCGTCGAAAATACCGGTCCGGGAGTGTAAACTACGTCGTTTATGAATGTTTTTTTAATCTTTTCTTCAAATGAATAACAATGACATTACATGAGATATTTACCTTTTCTTCAAAAAAAGTTGTTCTTACATTTGTTACATGAGAATTCAAATGGTGTATAATGTATTTAGTATTTCATTCTGATCAATATACTTTACACTGACTCTGCATAGCGAGCTTACTAAACAACAAGACAGTATCGTATCGCATGGGTGGGAAGAGAAACTAGGTATTTTACGAGTGCTGCAGCGTAATCGCTGAAGAAATGAAACCAGGTATATGGCAATGATCAAGGTTATTATCTTGAAATTAGTAATTCTAGAGAAAAAAAATTCTATTACATTAAATTTATGCTTATTATTTAATCTCCGAAATTTCTTACATTAATTCGAGCTTTCAAACATTTTCAATACATAATGTGAACTTTAAAGTCACCAAAGTTTTCAATCTGATAAAAAGATGAAATTTACTTCTTTTCAACAGTATATTGATTTAACGCTAATAATGCTAAGAAAAAGAAAATCTTTATCCCTTTACATGTATGCAAGTTGCATAACAATTTAAATATCCCCGATTCATATTTCTACTTTATGGCTTTCAGACAATCCGTTAACAAATCATAATCAAATCATTGTAATGGAATTGGCGCATGTAAGCAATGGTATAATTATCAGGTTTTTTGTTGCCAATTTACTGAACCGATTACCATTCTGAATATAATCTAAATAAACACAGTGGCTCACGATTAACATATTAGGTTTCATTTTTTATTCTTATGCATTATGGAACAACGATCCCTTACTCTTTGAATTTAGATGCTTTATTATTTTTTTTTTTTTAAAGTTTTGTTTGAATTAAGTAAGCGAGAGATTACACTTTAAGACACTACTGGCAACTATTTTAAAAAGGACCACAAATGTTAATAACATAAACGTTGAAATTGATATCATTTTTAATCTTAATGTAGGAATTTTTACGCATTTAATTTAATTTAATTGACAAGTTGAATTTTTCTTAGCTAGTTTAAACGAAGGATGAAATGACAAAGTAAACACTTTTCTCCTTGTATTTCATGATTCTATTATGTTTCAATAACATCTTCTTCCTTTTGAAGGTAAGCAAGTATTTATTGTTATTGTGTCACTTCAATTTGATTTTATCATTTTCAAAATTGATTACATTTCTGAAATAAAACCAACATATCTCTACATTATAGAGAGATTTCATTGTTTTGAATGAATTTTCAGTATGAACGTAATTGTTATGTTTGATTACAGTGTTTTTAAATTCTTCTCTTCAAACATGAAATATAATCATAAACAAAACCTTTTAGTTCATACCATTTTCTCCGAAAGTCAAGCTGTTAAAATGATTCAATCGTAGGCATGTCCGACCATTTACTTATTACTGAATAACCATCAGCAAAACAAACATATGAGATGAATATATTCATCATAAATGTTTGAAATATAAAAAAATGTTTCAAATATAAACGAAAAAGACTGGAAAACTTACCAAAGGACCATATTTCGAGCCCATACAAATACAGATTTTAAATGGTTCCAATATTCATTAATGCATAGAATTTTGCCAACTAACCTACTTGTGTTTAAGATCGGTGATATTGAGAGTCAGTTATGTTCATTCTGTAAAACTGAAACTGAAAGTGTAATCCATCTCTTTTACGACTGTCCAGAATCAAACAAAATATGGAATGATTTATTGACTTGGATAATATCAAGAACAGACATCACTGTGAATTTTTATAAGGAGAAAATAATATTTGGATTTCCAAGAAAAGGAATGATGTCCTTAATCTAATAATTACGATTGTTAAATTTATACTTTTTTTAATAAGATCATACACTCGTACGCCAGGATTTGATAAAATCAGGCATGACATTAATAAAGTCTACAATATCGAGAAAACATGTGCGATGTCTTCCTGCAACTATACCAAATTTATTGGATTATGGTCTGTTTATTATCTGTTTGATTGAAGCTATACAATTCTTTTGATATGTTATAGATCGTTTATTTCTGTCAAAGAGGCCACAGGCCCATAGGACATACATAACATTTGCAAAATATATATGTTTTTGAAAAAAATAATCATATGAACATTCGTCCCGAAGAATAATTAGATATGCATATCAACATTTCATGCTATGTACAATTGAAATAAGTGATAACCATTTTACTTCTAATACAATTCATTTATGAAGCGTATCATAAAGTTTAAATGCAAAATATTCATATTTACCAAGATTTAAAATAGTTCCTTGACAATTGGAATTCATTATGTTTCGAAAAGTTTCCCTTGTCGGATTTACAGTATAATTACTTTTGATACATTTTTTACGTAAATCGTTAAAGGCGGTACATACCAATAGGAAATGAAATTCATTTTCAACATAATCTAATCCATAACGTGAACAATGAGTACATAATCTACATTCAATATCAACACCAGTTCTACGTCCTACTTCTACCATTAAATTATGATTACCACATCTAAAATTAAGTTAGGTTTGTCGATATAATTTCTCTTGAATATTGATAAGATATGATTCCACATTTAATAGAGATTTACAAATGTGGTAGGAACCAAGACGTGAGTTTTCAGCAATATTTGAGCGCCATTGTTGCATGTCGATATCCTTTATACGTTGTTTTACTTCTAACAAAAGATCTTCACGGCTTCCAAAATCTTGAGTAATCCAAACGATTCCAAATCCAAGTTTATATAAAATCTCCTTTAAATTGTTACTCATGAAGTTCGTTTAGAAAGATCGATATTATACAGCATGTGATAAGTCTGTTTTGATATGTTATATTGTTACCTTTAGTTGTCTTTTAATCAATATTAGAATTTGGTCTGATTGCCATCATCTGTTTGATTGAGACTATACTTATCCCTTTGATATGATGTTATACTGATACCTTTAGCTGTATTGCTTGCCACAATATTGATATCTCATGTGATGTTAATGTACCTAACAAAAAATCGAATAATAAAAAAATGTTTGAAACAATCTAAAATGAATACGCAGAACTATTGTTACTATTGTCATATACGCAGGTATTTGCTTTGCCTTTTGTGAAGGATTGTTGGTCATTATAATTAAGCTGACCTTATGACCTGAGGTGTTGACCAGATGTTGGGAATTAATATTTACGTCAACTTACTGGGTAAAAATTGAAATTATACAAAGTCCCAGAATATCTGGTTTCCAGAAAAAAGGTCGCTGTATGTTTCCCTTACGATCTTCCATTGTACGCTGTGGATTGAAATGCGCGGGAAATTCATCATATTTCTTTCTCTGCTTGTTTTGATCTTCTAATGGATGATTTGAAGAATGTTCGAGATGAGGGACTAATGTAGACATGGTCATGACATATGAAAACAAAACTTGTTACAAAGAAAAACATTAATGATATCAATTTCTATTCAACATTCTTCACATTTTATAACCCCACGTAAATTACTTTGTCTGCTATTGCAGTACGTTTTTTTGTCGTACATTTCACCATAGGCCTATAGCTTACATTACACGGTCCATATATTCTCTTTTTCAAATGAAAACTGTGAAAAAGAACAAGAATGAAATTGTGAAATAGAGAAACTACAATTAATTAGTAATTAAAGCCTTGCTATGAACTATAGGCCAAAATGTGTATGCATGGTGAGTTTTACTCTCATCAAGCTATACAAATCTTTGCTCTCATCATTATCAGATCGATGAATATAAAGATAAACAAATTATAAAGTTTAATATTTTATATAAAGCTGAAATACATATATGCTCAACTAGCAACATCTAAAAAACATTTGGTCAGAATAAATTAAGACTTGTAAATAACAAAGTTAATGTTTGGTTTTGCAGATGGCAGAATTTATGGCATATATACATTCCTATACATTAAATTGTAATTATCTTGCGCAATGAAAAGTTTCAACAAGTTTCGAATATCTGTCAAATGGATAAAGACATCGAAACCATTGAACTATTTCAATTAACACCTTTGTCGCCGATTCTTGGCTCTTTCATTCACAAGTTGTTGTCGGACGTGGCGTCTGCTTCTATTTTTAGCCGCAGGCTTTGTTCACGGATTGGCGGGATAATCTCCGCGTTATAGCGAAAGTGATGCGGAGACAATCAACCGCCCTTATATAAGCACCGTGTTTTTATAACGAGACATTTATATAACTGTTGAAATTACGTAAGATATGTCACATCGTACTTATGTAATGTGGTTGTTAATGCTAAAATATATGGTTAGAATTGTCAAAACAACATTTCATGACACTCAAAGATTTACCATAATTATTCATTTGAGAATTTGGTTCAATTTACTAGAACATTTTTATATAAAATCCAATTTAATATCTGACTTTAATAAACTGAAAGGACAAAATATTATTTGACTGTTTTAACACACGAAAAATCTTTCTTTGTTAAATGTAAAATTACGTTTTGGAAACGATATCTATTTAAGACATTATCAACATATAAAACATAAAGGGCACACCGTTTGGCTCTCCTTTAACGTATTTGCCTGTAATCGTTTCCTATTTTTTTTGATAAACCAAGGATTTATATAGGCCTATACACGTCCTTGGATAAACCTATAAAGATTCTGGTAGAAAGGGTCAAATCCAAGCAATGTTCAACATCTTATAGAAATAATAAATGACAGAGGTAATCTTTTGAGACGAACATCAAGTTTTATATGCATTTTGGAAAACTTTTCGGTTATTCAATATTGTTATCTCACAAAGCACTACAGTTCTTAAAATGCTGTCTCGTCAATTGTGGCTGTTTTGAATTTGATTGTTTTTTTAATTATTGCATAATGGACCAAAGCACACAAAGTGTTTATGACACTGATATGATTAAAGCAACCATTATTTAAATTTTAAGAACCATAAATTTAATCGCACTTGATATTGGTTATTTGAGAATAACTACATTTAACTAGTACATCTACACTGTTGACCACCACCCCATAACATTCACTTATATGTTCTGATTAAAAGAAACAATTCCCTGATCAGATGTACATAATAACCTAGACTAGAGAATATTTATTTAGAATGATTCCTGAAAAAAGGGAAATTCACTATTAAGAGTAGCCTGTCGTCCATGTCTTGGACAAAACATTAGGAGCCCTCTAAAGTCTTAAAATGTTGGCAAGTCTAACTGTTTAGATCAATGAAATGACTTTTTTCATTGGTAATAATAATCCATAAAACAACAAACACAAAGGAATAGATGGTAAAACTTTATTATTATCACATTTAATATCAAATAACATAATACTTCACACTTAATAAAGAAAAACAATGATCTTCATATTTGACATTATTCATGAAATACTTTTTGCTGGACAAATAATACAGAAATATTGGTAATATTTCAATAAAATGTTAGGCCATTATCAACTTTCTTATAAAAATGCATTGAAAACAAGATATGTAATTCTTAGTGTGGTTTACAAACCTGAAATCAAATGATTTACCTATAATGATTTCAATATTTGAAGTACCACCATTAACTAAATACCTTATAAAGGGCTCATTCATAAAACATTTTGACAACATTGGACGGAATGTTTAATAAACTTGGTCATTTCAAACAATAACAAACTTAACATGTGGACAACATAAGTTCAATACTTCACATTGGGTCCAACATCAATCTACTCCATATGGTTTTGTGAAATGGGTCCAAATAAAATGGTTGTAAAAGATTTCAAGTAATATAGAAAAGAAAGTGAAACTTATGACATATCACAGTTAGAGTAAACATACAAGTAAATAAAACATGATTCGCTTAAAATAGTATGATAAAAACTTGACATGATTTATAAAAAGAATTCAGTTTGTACTCATTTCAAGTACAAAAAAGTAACAAATTCAGCAAAACTGAATATCACAGATATCTTTTCGTCATGAAATCTTTTGTACTTTCATTCAATGATTTCTGAATTTCTTCATATTTGACTTGATCAGCCTTTTATTTTATACAACAGTCAGTCCTTAAAATATTATTTAATTGACAAGAAAATATATCGTTTATATCAAATGAAATAACAATTGCATTTTGAAGGATTAAGTCAGAATTGTATATAGGACGAACACTATGACATGAAGGTATAATAAAAAGGCATTGAGGTTCAACATAAACAATGTCATTTGAAAATATTTGGTAACAGATTTAAGGCAAAGGAATTAATAATGCTGATAATACTTCGAGATTGAATCCTCAAATCCACTTTCCCGCTGCGTTGTAGATAAAAGATTGCTTGCCTGCATTCAAGGGTCGATAATGGGCTGAAAAATAAATAAAAGTAAATATCATTTGACAAGATTATCAATTATTTTTTAAATTTCGAAGATTTTAACAAAAGATATGATAAAGAGGATAAAATAAATGACTTTCTATCTCTAGGTGTTTATGGCTAGAAATTTAGATGAGTTGTATCAGAGTAACTAAAATTTGAAATGAATTTTCAAACAAAAAGTGCAATGAATGAAGGTATTTGTTTGCAAATGTTCAATCAAGTTTAGAGCTGTATACATCCGTACAAAGTTAATCATGGTCACTCTCACATTTGAACAAAATAACTTAAAAGCCCAATTTTTTTATGTCTTAACATTTTTCCCAATAAAAATTAGATTATGCAAAATGTATTATCCTCAGAGCGTCAAACATCTCATTTCTCAACCCGATTATTCATCACTGTAATAGAAATCTTAACCTAACAAAACTGCATTTAGCCATTTTAGTGTGAACACCTTTTAATCATTTGAGTAATGGAAACGAATTCTCATAGCTTAACCAACCTCAGTGTGTTAGTGTAAGGACTCTTTCAATTGATTTTTTAAAATTTTCTTGCAATTGGTAAAATTTGTCATCCTTTTTGATGAAATCACATTATGTCCACAAAAATCTTATACACCATACTTAGACGCCAACTACAAGATCACAACCAATGGCTTATGGCTATCCTTGCGTACTATAGGAACTGACCAAAGAGTAAAGAACATACCAGGACCGGGCAAGTCTACAGTTAGGGTGTGTGCGTCTCCTCCCCACCTCCCTGTCGCTGACACAAATGCAGCACTGGACATGTAGTGTTTCGGGGGTCCCTCGTAATCAACTACCTCATAGCTCCCAGGGCCTGGTGAGGGCGGGGAAGGGGGGAGGGGCATTGCGGGGGCAGAGATACACAGGTAGTGCTTCTTCCTGAAACAGAAAATATTTGAGTTAGTAAAATATATCAGACAACATAGATATCATGAATCTATATGATAGAATAATATAAATGAGATGATTAGGAAAGAAAGTTAGATAGATGTCAGGTTCAGAAAAAAGTTTCTTCTGGTAGTCGCTAGCCTGGTAACTTGCTCGACTAACAATCTTTTGGGTTATAATATATATAAAAGTATATATTGTTCTCAGAAGTGATGTTTACATCAGACATGGGGTTTAAGAATTTGACATCTGTAAATAAAAACTCACGGGAAAAGCTGTTTGTTGACAAGTTCTCTGTCTACGGCTGAGAAATATGTTCCTGGACCCGGGACCTGTAAAAATGTGACCTTTTTTAAATCTTGATACACCTTAGATTGCTGGAAAATTAGCAGCATATTATAACAACATCATATAGAGGTTTTGATTAGCATGGCTTTGGCAATAGTTCAGCTATTAACAGCATGACATCATAGAGAAATTACAAAAGACATGATTTCCCCCAAATCTGCGACATCAAATTGGAATTAAATGTCAGGTATATCCTGACAGAATCACAGAACCATCGCTTTAACTTACAGCTGGAGGGTCAGGATGCATTTGTCTTCTTGTACCAGACCGGAAACTTGACACCGGAACTTTGGGTGCTTCATGAAGTAGATCGTCTTTAACTTGATACTGCCCTGTTAATAAAAAAATATATTACTAAATATATGACAAAATGTATAGAAACACATGGCAATGAATTCTGGAGACGATTAAACTGTTCCGAAACATCTTCAACTTGAAAATGCCCGCAAAGGATGAAAACCTTGATTAACTAATGCGTAATGATCACTTTAAGTACTGAGTTTGGGTTGATAGATGTGAGCATTAATTGTGACCCCATGAGGGAATAATTACATAAAATGCTCCATTATATTTGCTAATCTAAAGATTTCTAAGTTTGATAATGTGTTCGTTCATTCTGTTCAGTTTGCAATGTTTTCAAAAAAATATTTGTATTTCTGGAGATAAGTTCTTACATGGTGATGGCAGGGCTGCTGCCTGTTTAGTGTTCATGATTTCTCGTTTGGACTGAGATTTGAAAGCAGAATTGGCGCTGACATTGTTGACTTTGCCTGGCTGATAACCCAACATCTGAAAAAAACCCATAGAAAGTAATGAAATATCACGACAATATAATAACATTTTGATGATTTTCAGTTAAATACAAAACACTTAAGACAAAGTAGTACTTACATTGTAAGAATTAGGGGCAGGTACTCCGTCTCCTTTACGTCTTTGCTTGGCAATCGGGTGATGAAAGTTACTTGTTGCATTTGCTCTGTTGAAGTCTTTCTTTGAAACAAGAGTTGTTTGGACAGCGTAGATTCCTGGCCCAGGACCACTTGATGTTTGATAAAGTAGGTTTCGTTTGGACTGTAAAGGACATTCATCAGAGATCCTGATTAAATCTTAGTGCTTAAATATGTTTTTTCACAAAAATCTATGACATTGCAAAATAGATAAAGCTTTGAAGCATTTGTATCATTTATTTTAAGATATCATCATCATCAACTTATTAAAGTATATATATAGGCCCCTGGGATACATACAATGACATACAAATATACAGACATATACAGAATTATAGAATAAAACATAAAAAATCAGTGAAAGTATTAAATGTCTAGGTATAGAATTGACTTCACTCATTACAAACAGTTGAGTTTTGACAATCTATATTAGGATCAAGAAACTGGATACTTATAGTCTGATAAGATACATATCAAATTTAATACATTGTCTATTGCAAAATATGTACTGTTGATGTCAAAATTGTATTTTGCCAGGAAAAAAGGGATCTGTCAAAATTTATTGTACTTTGCTATAAAAAGAAATTAATGAATGTACTGAATTATGTTGTTTTGAATAACATGATACGTATCATATCAAGAGATATCTGTATCTTCACAAAGCTAAAGGACATTACCTTTGAAGCAAAGCCTCCTGTTCCCTTTTTGGAAAAGGATGTACTATTGTTATCAACTTTGCCATGTCGAACATAACTCCCTGGACCAGGGGCTTCAGTCTGTAAACACAATCATGATTCAATAAACAAGTCTATCATAAATCTGAATGTCGCTTCAACAGAAAAGTATAGAAGTCAATTGATTAAATGGGTGATATAATTATCTATAAATTTCCCCTCACTTTTAAGGTATCAAGTAATCTGGCATGGATGTTACAAGGATAAATCCAAAAGTTTGTGGAATGACATTTAAGCGTTTAAAGGACTCGTTGATAAAGCTTAGCATAGATTGTTTCATTTCTGTCACTAATTAATCTTCTTTTCAAAATGAAAATTATTTGATAGTCTCATGTATACTTGAAATATTATCACAAAGTATTGATAGAACTTCAACGATGCATGATTTTTTGGGTAAAGAATTTGACAGGCAATACACCCACATATGATTTCTGGGGTGAGTGCTAAGGATCGGCTCTATAAATTTCATATAGACATTATCTTTGTCAAAATTTCTGGAGTTAATAACAAACAAAATGGATGACAACTTCTCACTTCTGAGAACACGATTTTGACACAGCTTCTTGTGTCATTGTCAAGATATGATGATGGGTTGAGGCAGTTACATATGTATGATATTGATAATAAACAATGTTCTCGAATTTTGTTTTGATGAAGAGACACATCGATAAGACTCTGCTTATTGGAGCGTTTGAAGGGTTATGTTCTAGACTGTCCCAGTATTTCTATAGCAGACACAATGGTAAGCTTAGTGAATCCATGAAAGTTAGAACACAGATCCGACCAATGAAATTAAGAAAACGGATGCAAGTTTTGATGAGACACACCACTGTTACTAGTTCCCAATCTTTTAGCATCATGTAGGATTTCAATCAAATAGGCTGATTATATAAATACATGTTGTCAGCAGGTTTATTATTTTGATTTTTTCAATATATATAGATTGTTCAGACAAATGGTTATGCAGTATACTCTTACAATATAAGAAGTTTGATTGTTTGGCAGCTCAAATCAAATACTGCAATTGTGATAATCCTGAAAACTAATTTTTTCAAAGATGGAATGAGAGATGAAAAACGGTAAAATATTTTTCTGTGTAAAGTTAGTACAGACATGCCTACATGTCAACAGTTAGTTATGGAGAAGGCTTTATTTTGTCATACAAGCTTTATCATTTCATAACAAATTCATCATGCTTTAGATTTGATTCTAACTTGACCTCAACTGATCGTTGACAAGATGCAAACACAAAGAACAAATGCTCTTTTGATTTAATCAGGATTGTTAGCTGGAAATCAGCTGCACAAAGTTCAAGTCAGGGGGTAGGCTGGTTTAGATTTCTGATTCACGAAGTCCTTGTCACTCTTCGCCAATAAAACATTTCCAATCAAAATTGAAATGTTACAGTGTCCCATTAATGACTTGAGCTACCTATGCCATAATGTGGGGAGAGAATGATAATAACCATCATTAGAAAATTTACAATGCAGTATATTTTATAAATACTTACGATGTGTGTGTCAGAGTGGAATCTCTTTGATTTACTTAGGAAACCCTTTTTATCAGCATTGTCTGTGACTATCGTTTGAAACCTGGTTGGAATCGATGCATTTGCTGCAACAACTCCATGACCTGTTAAAAAGCAAATATATTTCAGACACAAAAGATCTCTCGTAAACAATGTTCAATTCTACACATGATTTAATTGAAATATGGTATTTTCAGAAAATATCTCACGAAATATCAAAATTAAAGGTTTTTTCGTTGTCATATATTTAAAATTTTGTCTTTATCGATTTCTAATATGAAAAAAAATAATCTTAATTTGATATTTTGACATTATTATAATTATTCACCTTTATGAATGTGTCCTGATGGATTTCTACTATGAATTCTTCGAACATAGTCTTCATCAATCACTTTGATGCTGTCCGCCATATCTAAACACTTGACCCACTCACTACTTCCTCCCGGAAGACTATGTCAATAAAATAGTTCAACAAGCAATTGTAGTGCAAACACGTACATTTTTTCAAACTGAATAGTTATCATTGCGTATGGAATTTGTGACTTTATCTGACTTACATGTTTATTCCAAACATTATATTTCATAAATTTTAGCTTTATGTAACCTTTAACCTCGCGTAATAATAGTAATCGGTAAATTGTTGGTTGCTGTGGACTAACATGGTATCTTCCATCTTAAAGGGGTGGTGATTTAATGTATTGTAAAATATATGGTTTAGGTTACATACCTTTATCACTCTACGTTTTAAATATTCATCATATTTTATTTGCAGTCTATAACATTAGATTTACGGGAAAATGTTATTGAATCGTTCATGATATTAAATTTTGATTTGAATAAACAACCCTATGGAATGTTCTAACATGACCAATCAGAGACGGCCAAACAGCTGTTCTTCTTAACTATGTGCTGATTGGTTATTAACACAAGGCGCGCGAGTTTATGAACATCTTTCCCGTACAATTTGGCATTGGCTCTGGAAACTGCGGGAGTGTGCACATTGTTTGAAAATTTTTGAACATTTGTTACCTACTGAAACTTTATTTTACAAAACACTTTTAAAATGCTTTCTGCACACCAACAAAAAACCATCACCATCAAGGATGCGGATCTTTCAGCTCAGGTTCGAAGAACGAAAATTTCCGATGAAAATGAGGTTTGTTTACGAGCCGTTTGCAGTTTGACATATTTGGCGCGAATCGTAACTTCATCAATGGACTAAAAATAATTTGAATCCAGCGAATTCGTTAACCATTGCAGGTTGAGGATGATATATATTGCTTGTTTTAAAGATAACTATGTTCCCTGATAGTTGCCATCAATTTTGCAATCCCTATAACTTTGTGTCAAAAATAATTTTTGCACCGCGCGCAGACGACTTGCAATAAGCTCGCGCAGTCGGCTGTTAATGTGTCTACATATATTTATAAATCTATGTGAACATGTATATTTGAACTATTTCCGACATTGTTTTTAGAAATATCTAAAGAGAAATTTGTTTTTTACTCATAAATCGTAAATTCGTTCTTGAAAATAAATGGCGCCATATTATCCCTTTGTCATCGAACAAATGACGGCAACTTCATGTCTTTATTTTTTTTTCAATCTTAACCTTCCCATTGTATAAGAAATGTGATGCAATGAATTATGTTTCTTAAGTTAATATTCTGATTAAATTTAAAGGTACCTCACAAAGATTCAGTCCTAATGAAGAAGCCTAAAGTGTTGGGTGAGAGTCAAAAACAGGTTCGTTGGTTTTTCATTTCATATTTGTATTACTTTAATAAAATGTGTTTCTTTGCAAACATAATTACTTCGTTCAGAAAGAGAAAGATTTGTAACTTGCAGTTTGTAACGATAATGCCTTGTTTAATTGATAGATTGCTAAATTTATTATCAACTTCTTCATCTTCTATTTTCAGAACATCATTGTTACATCTGATGAGGTAAGTAGACAAGATCTGCATTCTCAAAACTTCAATACTTCCGAATGTGATTGTGACATCCTATTTAACTATGCATATGGCAGTTTCTGAAAGATTACTGTTTGAAAACAAGCCGTGTTTTAATGAAACATTAGTTCATGTAAGCGAAATACTTAAGTGTAATGTAAATTAACTGCTTGCTCGAGGTATTAGGAATCACTCTGAGTATTTTTAACCTGGGATGTATGCTACAACATTGTGCGTGCCGTGGTCATCACCCACTCCAATTACAAATCGATTCAATGTTAATTGATAAATTTGTATGTAGAGTCTATCCTTCATTACCACTTAAATTTCAAGTGTCCGAACCGATTTTACCTCCCCCTCTCCGTCCGAAATAGTCGTTAATCAATTAGCCGATAAATTTGTAAATTACCAGAACACAAACATAACTGAAAATCGTGGCACTTAGCGGGTTAAAGATCTCTCCCTACAAAACAACAAATTAAATTGTACATGAATATAAACTGTATTTAAGATTTCATGAGTTTGGTCATTTATTGAATGTGTATGTTGTGAAGTGTCCGGGCACATTTATATTTCTCTAGATATTTTTCGAAAATGTCAAATTTAATCAAAATTTTGGAAGATGAATCGTAGGCCTACTTGAATGAAAGAATAATTTACTTCGTCACATTTCAACCCTAAATTAATATTTCGTTACCAAATCCCCCTTTTTTGACAAATAAAGGTGCACATAATTTAACCATTAGAAGTTGTTTTTTTTATTTCAAATAATCCTAAATTTAGTTTTAAAACGATTTGTAAGCCCAGCATAGCAAAATTATTGCAAACCCCGCAAGCTTTAGGAATAATAGAATAATGAGCCTGTGACGTCACATCACAAGATGGCGGCTGCCACGGACGAAACTAGCGATTCTTTACGGTTTGTTCTCGTTATTGTAGAACGTTGAAAAAAAAGCAAGATTATGGTTAAATATCTCCTTTACCGTCAGTCCAAATGGCATTATGACACAAGCTAACACATCTAACACTGCCTCGGAAGTGGATGGGGTCTGTCTGCCTCTCCACAAGACCCGAGTTTCGCGGCCGTGAATAAATAAAATAAACTCATAAAGGTCATTTACCGCAAATTCAGAATTTGTTCCAATTAATTTTGATATTTTCATTTTATTTCAACATTGTTATGTGCAATTCATGCTAAACATAATAAGCAAACTATTCCACTTTTTTCTGCAGCCAATGAAGAAGGCACCAACACAGAAGAAAAAGCTGAACTTGTTCAAGAAGCAAGACGAACCACTCTTGCGTGACAACCCCAACCGATTTGTCATCTTCCCCATCCAGTATCATGATATCTGGCAGATGTACAAGAAAGCAGAAGCCTCATTCTGGACTGCCGAGGAAGTTGATCTCTCAAAAGATCTCGGCCACTGGGAAGCCCTGAAGGATGAGGAAAAGCATTTCATATCTCATGTACTCGCCTTCTTTGCGGCTAGTGATGGAATTGTCAACGAGAACTTGGTATGCATGAACATTGCGTTTTTCTTTTTCTTTTTTTCACATTCATCAAAATGTGGTAAAATATGACAAAGGTACACCATATAAATTTGGGGTATAAGGAATTTTTTAAAAATATTATTGAACCAGCTTAAATCCAAGAAATTGCCTTATCTGTTAACTAGTCTGAAATAATTTGACTTTGTTTCCATTGATTAGAGGTTGTTTTGTGTGAAACTTAGTTGAAAATATTTCTGAACTGTAGGTTGAGAGGTTCACCCAGGAGGTTCAAGTCACAGAGGCCCGATGCTTCTACGGGTTCCAGATCGCTATGGAGAACATCCACAGCGAGATGTACAGTCTGCTCATTGACACATACATCAAGGACTCCAATCAGAGGTAAGAATCTTTAAATCTTTCCCCATGTAGTGTTTTTGTATAAACCATTCCAACTTTGATAAAGAAGTCTTAACTCCACATTGGAAAATGATGGAACAGTGAAAGGATATTTGACTATCATATTCTATTAAGTGGTTCATATATATATATAGATAGATAGATAGATAGTTGTGCTTGACAATTCCCACTTTTTGTGATCGCATGACTGACACTAATTTTTTAATTTGTGTACTTGACAGGATAGTTGCCAGTTTTAAATCATACAACATATTACATAAATTGAAAGATATTCTATTATTTCCAATTTCGGCAACTTATTTGGCCAAATAATTTAAATAATTTGTCATTTATAGTACAATAATTTTGTCATTTCAGGGACTACTTGTTCAATGCCATTGAAACCATGCCATGTGTGAAAAAGAAGGCTGACTGGGCAATGAAGTGGATGAGCGATGACCTTTCATCTTATGGAGAAAGGGTTGTTGCTTTTGCTTCAGTTGAGGGAATCTTCTTCTCTGGGTCATTTGCAGCAATCTTCTGGCTCAAGAAGAGAGGAGTCATGCCCGGTCTGACTTTCAGCAACGAACTCATCAGCAGGGATGAGGTGAGAATTTGTGAAAAAAGCTATATAGAAAACAATCCTGGAATTATTTTAACTTTTGTACTTGATTGAAGTGATTTTCTTGAAGTGCAGTAAGTTTTCAGAGGTAAAAAAATAAAAATCTACACCGGGTCAGAATTTATCGACGACTCTTTAAAATGTTGATGACGGCCACTGATGTCAACTCACCAGATTTGGATGGACTGATGAGCATTGAAAGGCTTTTGCCTCGGGTTATTAAATTGATAGTTGTAACTTTCACTTGTTTCTTGACTCGTTAGTCATTTACAAGGACCATACTCTGTAAAATGCGAATGTGAATTCTTTATTTCCCCCAAAGGGTCTTCACTGCGACTTTGCCTGCCTGATGTTCCGTCACTTGAACCAGAGACCATCGCAGGAGAGGATCTACGAGATCGTAAAGGATGCCGTCCAAATTGAACAAGAGTTCCTTACAGAAGCCCTGCCCTGCAATCTCATCGGCATGAACTGTGATCTCATGAAGCAATACATAGAGTTTGTAGCGGACAGGCTGCTTGTAGAACTCCAGTGTGAAAAGGTAAATATACAAATTTTGATAAATAACAGAAGGAATTTTGTATAAAAACTAGTGGCAAGGTGGTCAAAAACTTCAAATTTTCTTTTAATATACTTTCTTTATACATCTTGAAATGGACAAATAATGCAAAAAAAAAATTAGTTTAGCTTAGATTAGATGATTGTAGTATTTGGGTCAGGAAATTAAAATGTTTAACATGTATAGGTCTGATTTAAATTTTTATCTGGTTTCCCCCTATAATTCTCATTTTTTTGCCAATATATTGTTTTGGATAAATATCTAAACCAGATGTTTTGCATTGTGATGCTTTCATGAAAATGTTCTATAGTTTTTAAAAAAAATTGCAAAAGCCTGATAATAAAAAATATCTTTACTTTCCAGACATACAATGTTGAGAACCCCTTTGACTTTATGGAACACATCTCTCTAGAAGGAAAGACAAACTTCTTTGAGAAGAGGGTGGGTGAATACCAGCGGATGGGAGTGATGTCTGGTGGATCAACAAATCACGAGTTCACTTTAGATGCCGATTTCTAAACTGGATCCTTCTGTGCAAAGTGCTGGAAAATTTATTGACATTTCACTTCCCAGATTTTAATATAACCTTAACTGTTGCTATTTTTTTAACCTGAAGACTTTTAACCCAAAATGGATTCCAGAGCCAATTTTAAGAATTCATTGCCCAGTAACTCATTTTTAAAGAAATGATGAAACAGCATAAAAATATTAATGTTTTTTTTAAATGTTTGCATGTATGTATTGTATTGAATGTTTTAGTTATGTTTTAGTGTGTCTTTTTTACATGTATATTTGTTAATAAATATTTATTACAAAATCATCTTATTTATGACTTGGTACTAAATATTGACAATATTGAGAAAATGTAATCTAGATATACAGTTCAGAATTCAAAGGTCAAAACCAATGGTAACTAGAAATATGTGCATGTGATGCAGTGTCCCCCTGGCCTGAAAACTGAAAACATGTCTCCGGCAAAGCTTTGCCCAAAGCTTTGCGGGAGACATAAATGTACTTAATGACCAACATAATACTGTTGGGCAACCATTGGTGTAGTTGTTTGGTAAAGTAATAGTTGTGAACATCATTTAAATGCTCATTGGATCAGTAAGCTGACGAAATAATAGGATACATTAATCAACCTTCCATTTAATATGTTTTTAATTCAAAGAGTCGATTGAATAAATCAGTGGAAAGTGGTATTTAATTGAAGGAAGTTTAGTATTCTTTTCATTGATTGCCGAAGTGTACTGAAATAACACTGGGGACGGCAGCTCTAGCATTGACATAAGCCCAATGGTGTTACACTGGTTTAATATCGTATAAATATTACACTGCAGAATCTTACACAGGCAAAAAATAAGGGCTGATCTAGATTAGATCAAAACTGACTATTTCTGAATAAAGATTAATATTTTGTGCCAAATTAGTCATTGTAGGTCTGCATAGTTAAACGGAATCGTCCTCATATTTGCCATGGATGGTTAAGATTATCACAATCATATGGGGATTGTCACTGCTGAGAATAAGAAAATTATTGTGAGTGCTACTAGTATTTCAAATTGAATCCCTCAAACCTTTTTACATGTTTAAATTGTAAAATATAAACTTAAATTTAATGTTATAGCTGAAGCAAATTTCTGTTGCAAAAAGGACTAGTGTAAAAGAGTGGAGGTTACATACTTAGGTCTGACAATTTAAAACTAGATTGCTGTGAATTGAACAGGAGAATAGCTAAGTACATTGCCATGTTGAGTTTTGTAATGAAAACTTTTCAGAAGTTTGGAGGATGTGATCAAGACAAGGGTCTTTGTCATGTCCATGGAAACTAAAAGATACACCTCTAGTTTAACTCTTTAAAGTTTCTCTTGATATATGTATCAAGCTGATTGGGTCATGAGTCCATGAAAACTGTTGAATATAATTCATTGGTAGGTCTTGCCCTGTCTGTGAAGTTTGCAGCTAGCATTTACAGTGAAGAAGATATGCTCCAAACAAATGTCGTCATGGATTATGATTTCAAGTGTAAGAAGCTGGAATGTATAGTTTAAGAGATATGCCCTGGACAAAACCACTTTTAAATCTCAAGATAAAAACTTCTACCAGCTGGTCAATAGGGTGTTTATGTCTGTTAGTCTAGACACATTTGAAATGTTATTTTTGGGTTACAACTATTTGAATACTGAAGTCCTGCAAGTTCATAATGCGACAACACTTACCGGTAGTGATTATTTCATACAAAGTTACCTTCCACAGAAACTGAAAATTTAAAAATCTTGGAAATTGCTAACTTCAAAAAGCTTGACTTCATGTGTTAAATCAACATGCCAAGGTTCATAGAGTTGGTTTTAACGGTTATCAAGGTCTGTTCCTGAAACATTGTGATCAGGTGCGGAGCCAATGACAATATTTCCCCACATTACAAGCCAGGGGGGATACTTTGATTAATTCATATACTTTGTGCCCAGTTAAGATTCAGGTATATTCAAAAGAATAAGGGGCCTTAATAACACACAAACTCAAAATATCCAAAGCTGAACATGACTTTGGTTGCTTTTACATTTTCATTATTGATTGCAGGTTAATAGTTAATAAGATTTTAAGAAGTATTTCCTCGCATCAACAGAAATTCTCTTGGAGTGTGAAAATTTGTACTGTAGTGCCTTGATCATAGCAAATTAGTTATTGTAGACAATACGAGGCTATTACTAGGGTGAAGCATGATTGCAGTGTGTAGCTTTCATGTTCTTTAGCATGTGGAAATGCATTGTAAAAATATGGAAATAAATTTTTTTAAATATTGTTCTTTAGCATTGGTGTGGACACATAGAGGATTCTTAAAAAAACCTTCTAGTTAGGTCTTCAGACGAAAGTCGTGAAGACCTACTGTTATTATCCTGTTCGTTCTTATTATTTGTACAGAAAGTGTGTCGCTCCTACAGCCAAAACTGCACATGCAAAGTACGTGCAACTTTCAGGCATGAGAGCCTCTCAGCTCAAGTTGATACAGATGCAGGCAAATCTGCACTTGCTGTCTCCGTTGCAGAGTTACAGCCCCTTTAAATTTCGCAAATTAACATGGGCAAAATTTTCAAAATGCACTTAGAGACTTGCAACTTGCTTTAAAAGATGCGCATTTGCATCTACTACAAAAAAGTAAATCATGACAAAGTTGTAGGTCACGTGCTTTAGACGCCATCTTGCTTTTACTGCATTTTTCAGCATTTTCGACCCCATGCGTCTTTGAAAATCTTCTCCTCTGAAGATACTTGCTCGCAATAGCTGAAACTTGTACATAATGCAGCTGATGCACTGTCCTATTCAGGATACTCATCAGAAGTGCGTAACCCTAATACTTTTTTCACAGTGACCTCGAAAATGTCCAAAACTGCCAAATCGCCAACTTCAAGGGCACATAACTCTAAAACCTAGGACAGGAATTGCATGATTTTTACAGGAACGCAAGACGACCTTGTGATCTACGAGAATCATTAATGAAATAGGTGGCGAACAGTCTCTGTCGCCTTTTATGAAGTTCAAAAATGATATCAAAACATTGCTTTTCTATCAGACTAAATGATCGCAGGACAGACGGACGGACGGACAGACAGACAGACAGACAGACAGAGGGGAGAGAAAGATCACCAGCCTTAATGCAAAAAAAAAAAAAGAACTCCAACCCTCGAAAATTTACTGCATGCCCAGATGCACCTTTCTTTTGAGACTAGCAACCTTGTCGGGGATTTTGACACGCTCACTTCCAGCAAGATAATTTTGGCCCGATTTTGCTGCTGTCAATTCTACCCTAGATGCCGACTTGAAACTTCTTTCTTACCGCCAAAAGAATAGAAAGCAAGGAACTATTGCACCTGATGAATGCATAGGCTTCTGAAGACCGTCAGTATTGCCCACAAGGCAATCCTAGTTAATACTATTTTTATTAAGCAAGTTAATGATTTAGTTTGGAATGAAATTGTTCACAAATTTAGTAAAATAGTATTTAATGATAGGAAGTTTAGTATTCTGTTTATTACTCACCCACACAGATCAAGCTAGACTAACAAAATTAATAGTCCCTGAAAAAATATTTTACCAAAAATGTATGTTCAATATTTGGTATGAGTCCAGTACAATACTTTAAGCAACTAGACTTGCCTACTTTTTCTAGACTTAAGAAGGCTCCTTTAATATTTTGCCATAGGGTCTAGATAAGAGACTTAAGATTAAGCATAACTGCATAAAGTGCTGAAACTTCAATTTCCTTGACTTTGCAGTCATTATGACATCATGCTTGCACACTATTCTGACGTCATATGTGCAGTGGTATTACATTAGTTTAATATTGTATAAATACTACACAGCTGTATGTTTCAAAGGCGAGAGTTGTTCATAAAAACACTTATGACAAAAATGAACATCAAGCTCTTTGGAGATGAAGAATGTAAAGTGACACAGGGAAGGAAAAATCAGTCATTTTTAATTCATCTGATACAAGATATAACTTCACAGGCTGCAATATATAATATAACTTCAACATGACATCAAACTCAAAACAGTTACATCCTAAACACATTCTTACATAGTACTGCTAATGCTGATTAACATCCTGCACCAAATATGCTTACTTACATCATCTCACTCAAAAAAATTAAAAACACTTGAATTTTACATCGTTAAAAATTCAAAGAATAAAAGTTAGGTTATCTCATTTGTTGTAGGTATATGAGATCATTTTGGCAAGAATAAAAAGTTGCTGTATATTACAATATTAAATAAGGGTTATCTTCCACTGATTTTACCGGAGAATTTCTTTCTTGGTTACTCATTACTCAAGTGTTGTTACTCTTCTTTGAGTGAGTACATTACATTACAATATGTTAACCTGCAAATTACTGACAATCATGTTTCATTACTGGTAAAAACATTAATCTTCAGAATGAATACTTATATGTATTTATAAGAATTACAGTTGTCTTGATGCTTTATGAAATATCCAATGAGTAGTTAAGTGGCAAAGATTAAAACATATTGATAATTTACTGTGAATTTGAAAGAAGTTGAGAAAACTTTTCAATTCAAATTTCATCTTATTAGCTTGGCTCTGCATCCTTTGTAATAATCAAAATTTTTAATATCTGCTTCATGAACACTTGAAAAAGATTGAAAATTATGGCTATAAAAATACTTAAGACCTACAGCAGATCTCAGGATATTTTGAGCAGACAGATATTGATTAGCACGTTTGAACACTAAATGTAATGAATACAGTAGTGGATAACCAACCTTTTCATTTAGCCATTACGGGTCGGCTATGTCATTGTCATTGTGTAAAGATGTGCAATGTGCAAAGGATTATGGTTTGAACAGCAATACATATCTAAAAATATAGTTACTATTACCGTTGAGCTGTTACAATACGATAAATACTTCAAATATATACTTCTATTGCTTACATACATTAACTGTCTGGAATGATGTTAATGTCGGACCAATTGTAAAAAGCGGAGATGCTTGCTTGTCTTGACTAGAAGAAAAACATAAGATATCTAAGTATCACAGCTAACTTATCTATTTTGGCTCCTGAAACATTGAAAAAATAACTTGAAATCTTCATCAACACGCAAAAACTCAAATCGTCTACCTTTCTCAAATTGAAAAATTTTAAAACCAGGTTTGAAGGCACAATTGCATACTTAAGAATTTTTTTATATATTGAGGCATATATATATACCTACTTCTGGTTCTTGTTGATGCAATACTGAACTTATTTTTTAAGTCAATATTTCGGGTTTAAGAATGTTTTAAAAAGTTTTCATGGTCAAAACCATTGAGCGACATAAAATATTTGCTCATTATCATTATAATTGTCCATATGTGCAAAATTGAATGCACAGTACAGTAGTCTTTGTCGTACATACAAACTTTTTTCAACAAAGAATTCAATAGTCTTTTTTAAAGGTTTTAATGAAGAACATTGTTTCAATTGCCAGAAAAGTTACCGAAGGATGTTGAACATGCTTAAGTTTTGGACACAATATCATAAATCACAAAGTAACCTTTACTAAGGTTAATATTAACTCCCATTCTTTAACATTGCATTAAGGTTACCTGAGTGACTTAGCATCAAGATAGGGCCTTATGAAAGGAGGCCTTTCACACAGTTCATTAGTTTTCAATGCAAAGCTGCATTAACTAATACAAGCTTTTAAGTTTTTTCCTGTTTTTGTGATGAGTATATTTTTAACTGACGGTTGACTGTAACATCTTCACTGAACGTTTTACATTTCTGCAATTGTGCCTTTAAAGCAAAGGTTATCACTTCTCACAAAACAAATTCTTTCTGCATCTAGGCATTGAAAAATAATCTCCCATGACATTCTTTGAAAAATTATCATCAATGCAAATCATAACTTGAAATAACTATCATAATTGGCGTTTGTATGAAATAAGTTACTTAGCTTCAATGAATACAACAAAATTACATCATCAATTAAAAACATCATTTTTTAACCCATGAATGACAAATGATGGAACAACACTACATTGGTTCACTGGTCGAGTCTAAATCTGTCCACTTCAATTTTTTGTCATTTTTTCCTAAAGAGGTTACTCATTTCTTCCCACAAAACCTCTGTTACAAATAAAAAAATCCAAACTGATGATCATCAAAGTTAGCTGTTCAATCATCCGACGTTCAAATCTGAACGTTGGTCTATTAACATAGCCACGAAAGTTCCCTCATCTATGCGCTGTCACATGTTTCTTTAAAGATGGAGGTCAGCAATGGATGTAAGATGATCCTTGATTGGATGAAATAGGAACAGTATCCACTTGGATAGTTTCCAAGATCCTAGAAATAAGGCCCTATTGTAACCAAAGGTCACTTGGGAAGGTATATGTCGCCTTGACACATATCTTACAAGATAGAAGTTAAGGATGTAAGATGATCTTTGATTCTATGAAAATAGGGACAGTATCAACTTACGTTATCAAGATTTTGTGACAGCCTGGAAATATGCCCTCATTGTAACCACTTGTTGTGTAAACTCTGTAGGAAAAAGAATTCACTGAAAGATGTACAGATTTAGAGATCTATAGATGAAAGTGAAAGATGTCTTGTATCTACACGGTGATTAGAAGTTGTCATGGGTGTGATATGTTGACTATTTACACTTGTAATGAAACATCACTCGTACGATATCTGCAATAATACAGAAGCTCAAAAAGTTCCAAAAAATGGAACCAGGTTATGATTTAATATCATATATAAGATGATTAATAATCATAATATATGATAATTCTATTATTTTAAAGTGTCCACTTCCTATCATGATACTCAATATGGAATGAAATCTAACTTACATTTTAAATAAAGACTATATATAATATAAAGATAAAGAAGTTTTTTTTAGTTAATTTGAGTGAAATATTGAATTCTCTTTTTATCCACGCCTTCAACATAAAAAACTAAATTTTTTGTAAAAGTTCATTGAAATGTATGACAAAAGTATTCTGATCATAGATTCTTCAAAAACTGAACAATATTTAGCAATAAAACTATTCATTCACCAATCAAGATGGACAAAAGTAACTTGTTTGGAAATGCATGGCATGGAATGAATATTTCCGAGGACAGAGTAAATTCGTCAAAAGTAAGTACTCATATTTGTACGAGTTTTATAATTCATCTGCATGTATAACAAGTTTACATCAATGGTTATAGGCAATCACAATAAAATTATTGTCACTTGAAGTTCATAAAAACAAACTTTTGACAAACATAAATTACCGTTAATACTGAATACAACCATTGGGAATAAAAGAACACTTCATAGCTTTAAAAAACAACAAACAAGAAAAACATATCCATGTGAAAAATCCCATAAGCAAAACAAGGCATTTATAGAATAAACCTTGATAAATCGTCAAGCTTGAACACAAAACAAAAATATTTAGTTACAAATACAAGAAGTTAACAGAACAGCACTTGTGAAATAAAAGATTATCACAACAATGATAATATTTTGTTAATAAATAACACACAAACGGATGGCATCAAAGGTCAAGAAAAAATATATAATTGCATCCTGCTAATTCAGCGTAAATGAATCAGCTCTCGCTCCTTCCTTATACCCTGATCTCTTTTGGGCTAAATCCCTTGTATGGCTGGCGGCTTGATATTTGTACCTGTTATTTTTTCAGCCAATGAAATGTTGTTAATTAAGGAGCTTGAACTCATTTGATTTTTCAATCTGGGTTGTGCCGCTGTTGCTGAATGCAAGTTGTCTCATTGGCTGGTTATATAGCTAGCAATACAAGGGTTTTGGCTTGAAAGAGATCAGGCTATAGGAAGGAGCGAGAGTGGATTCATATATGCTGATTTAGCAGGATGATATAATTGGTAATTATTGAACACATATTTCAAAATAATAGATGGTTATCAGGATACAGTTTTATATAGGTTAATTTCAGAGGAAAAAGTATGAAATATATATATTGGAATATTTCACATCTATATTTATAGTTCTTCCACTCATAAATATAAATGAACAAAATGAAATTATGTAGAATATCACATAAGCCCTCAAATATTGCAAACAGAAAAAAATTACATCCCAAATAAAGTACTAGCAATTATAAATTTTGTTCATTTGGTAAAGATTTGGTTAGTTGTATTTGGAGAGAGAATCCTCTTGCCTTTCATTTATCCCCATTTTGATATCAAATTCCGTAAAAAATCATTCTGAAAGACCACTTGAGAGCCAAAAAACCACTAAAGCCATCTAACTTTTATTTATTTGAACTGATCATTTACTGAAAGTCAACTGAACAGATGACAGTCCATAATCATGAAAATGGGTTGGTTGATGAGATATGGCAAAGTTACAAAAAGGTTCAAGGCCAAATTTCAACGAACAACTAGATGTAACAAATTACAGTCACAACCAGTAATATGAACTTGGAGTTGCATGCACCAGCCAGAAGTATTGGTCACTTGACATGCTTTCTACAGACGTTAATGTTAACTTAGCGTAGCACAGATATTTATCACAAGATGAGTTCTGTTTGGTACATAGTCACTTTTGCATGTTGAATTGAAATCATCTAAATATGAAGTACATAATTTCAATTACATTTTTGGACTAATATTTAACTATTGTCATCAAATTTACCAACTAAAGTACATAAATGAAAAACGTTACCAATAAATCACCAATAAATGTTAATCAACTATGTAAATCTATGTTGATCAGATTGTTGCTATTCAAGTTAAAAATGACGTAGTCAAGATGATTATATGAAAATGAGCATAATGAAAAATTACAGATAATAAAATATATAATAAAAATAAAATTCATGAAAATTATTCATACTACACTAAATTAACTTGACAAAGTGTCAAATACTTTCAACACTGGCTTGTACTTCAGCCGATGTGTCGACACTAGAAGGATGTGCTCACAACTCAAGTTGAATGTTACAAGTTGCAACAGCAAATTGTACAGAAGATGGACTTGTATATGTAGGATGGATCGTGAAGTGATACTCCGAGTCTAGCATCCAATCATGACAACAGATACAATCACAGCATGCAAACCACAGACACGTTGGATGAGCACTCACCTCTCTATACTTCACAAAGTCTCCCTACATCTCATGACCAAAATTTAAGGTGCTGTTAAATGTCTTTAGTTTTTAACTCATTCTAAAGCTTCGATAAAATTAGGGGAACCTATTTGGCCCTGTTAAATTCTGATTGAAGTTTGACTTCCTACTTCAAAATGTTGGCTTTGAATGTCTATTTTACAGTTTTAGCTTTTAATATTGTTTCAGTTTTGATGATTTAAACAATACGTCTATCAAAAAGATAAATAATGATACTGATTTCTTGTCCAACAAAAATATTCTTCTGTTATTTAAATTTTGATAGATATTTTCAACGAATTTTTTTCCAATTAATTAGGACCTTGAGAAAAAACCAAACTCTCAGGCTTAGAAAAGAAATTTTCTTGGTGTGAAGTGATCACTGAGCAGGAAGAAAGCACTAGGAGAATTTTTCAGTCTCCGTCAAAGACGAGAACAATCTGACAATTCAAATCACACTGACTATATTCAATCTGTCAACAATCAGAAATGTTTTGACTTGTACTCCAGTTATAGAGAGAACCGTGAATTCCTTCCCCTTGACTTCAGCTCACTGTGAACCTGCAGGAAATAATACTTGCTGACAGTCTTCTGTAATCATGGTACACCATCCAAAAACCATCAAGGAGTAGAAATCAATAGTTGTTCTAAACAACCAGACCAAGCCGCCAATCCAATTTCAGAATCTCATTCATGAAGAATCACTGATAACCCTGAATTCCAGTATGATTCCAGTTTGAAAGTTGGCATGACTCTCCCCGTCATGAAAACAATTCCAAGCTGCAAATGGTCATGTGAAGTTTTCTAGCCATGACATGTCACCTAGAGGTGAAAGGTCATGTCAGGTGGCGAGGCCGTCCCCCTCCTCGTCCTCACAGCACTTGCACATCTTGCACTTACAGCACAAGATGCATGGTGCCGCCAGCAGCAGGAACGGGGACGCCACCAGCAACAGCACGCCGAACCCAGCAAATATACCAAACACCTGCAAGAAAGAGCAAATTTACAATATGATTACTGTTCAAATACTGCATTCAATCAGTGGAAAACACACAATTAGTTATTTTTTAACCCAAACACAATTTTCTCATGAGATGGAAAAGCTATTTATAATTGAAGACAAAATTTTTCCCCTCACTCAATTACACTAACATGGCATATATTATAAGAATAATCAACAAGATGCAAGGAATTACGGATTATCTGTCCTGAGTGAATTATTGTTATAAATTCCAACTTTAGTAAACTCGGTCATTGTATTCATGCGCGATGAACAAAAATTATGACATGGTGCAGTTAAATGTAGTCTCAGCAATTCATTACATGTTTGTGGATCATGTATCAAGCAAAACAATCCTAAATCGAAGGAAATAGTAAATCAGACCACTTATAAAACATTTTATATTTCATATTATTCCATACAAAATTAAAAACAATGTTTGATTTGAAGTGTTTTTGACAGGCGTACACAGAATCACTGAATGAATGAAAAGAAATATTTCTGTCAGCCAATCAGATTTCGAGTTATTTTTAGAAAAAGTGTAATTCCCATGACCATTATAAAAACTTTAATACTCGGCATACTAGTGCCCTTTTGGGCAAAAAATATATATAAAGACATATGCCGGTATACTCCAAATATTTGGAGGCATTGGTGCCATTGTGACATAAGTCCAATCATTGAGGAAGAATTTATTTATCTTTTATCTAATAGAGTATTGACAAAATACTGTAGTATTGAGAATCGTGATACGCAATCTGGCCATACATATATCACAATAAAAAATGTATCATAATACATTTTGTTGAAATTGTTTATTTTGCATAAAAATCAAGTTGTCTGTCAAAAGTTTATCTTTCCTATTTTTTAATTTCCTGATTATAACATATTTGGACATGTATCAAATCGTACTGTTATGAGATATCATGATATTTATCAAATCATGAAATGTCTGAATCGTCACAATTCTACTCTCTTAAACCTGTTAAATTCATTATTGTCAAATATAGATAAAAACATAATGTCATACAACATTTTCAGAAGTTAATCTAATTTAAAAAGTTAGAAAAGGACAATGGAAGTTTTTTCATTGTTGTGCTGAAAATGGAGATTACCTGTGTTCTATGCCATATGACAGAAGCTCTGGAATGTCCCAGTTTGTTTTTACATGGTCCCTTGTCGTAGTGTCGTAACAAGAAGTCATCCTGAAACAAACAGTTCCATAAGTAATTCAATAAGTAGTTCAACCTTTGCACCTTGCAGTGTTTAAAGTAAACATGCTACACTGTAACAAGTGATTATTGGTCCCCTCGTCACAACCACAACCCAACTGATCTATGTATTGGTTATCATGACCATTTGGATTCTGAAACAGAATTTCACTAAACACCTGCCCTTTACACACATTCCCAAATAATGTGTATCAGTCAAAAATTTCCTGACTCAGACAAATATAATTACACCTACTTAGTGATGGAAGATTAAAGTTTACGGATAAAATCCATCAATTGTTTGAGAGGATAAGCATTCTGTTTCAAGGATTATACTCATTCATTTTTGTAACCAAATTCGACAATCATTTCTGACACTTAAAAGCTTGACATTAACCCTTAAGATGCGGGTCCCGGAATATTCCGGGATGAAATTAGCTTTGCCCGCAAGTCCTCTTAGCGGGATGCGAGTAGCACACTCTATTTTTCTCACGCTAACTAATTATGACCGCGGGTCTCGGAAATTTATTGCCTAGCAGTAGTCTCAGTTCAACGCTTGTATTTTCGTTCCGGCTGTCGCTAAGCAACCGTGTTTTGTTTCGTTGGTGTTCTAAATAATGCGCGAACATGCTCCGAAAGTTATGAGAGTATTGATAATGTTTATCGTACCGAAAATAAACGTTAAAATCACTCAATTTTTCCCCACTCCCCGCCGCACGTGCTAATAGCCTGTGGGCACTTTCTACCCTCTCGCACGAGCTTACCGACCCGCGCAAGCTATCGTTTACTGAGACGCGTGCACGCCTTCCTATCGCACGCCCTATGTTCTGAACCCTTGGGCGGATTTCAATATAGGTGGGATCATTTGAACGAGAAAAAAAATGTCTTTAATTCGATGTAAAAAACATATGTGTGCCTCGTGAAATAAAGATACCACATGTGCCGCAAAAAAGGTGATTTTTATATATTTTTAGTTTTACACTGTTTTGTCACACCAATTTTCTCATGATGTGCTCAACATATTTTGACATTTCTTATATCACAAGATAGAGAAAAAGATTGTCTTTAATTCCATGTAAAATGTGTACATGCGCAACAATTCATAAAGATACAGCAAGCGCCGCACAAAAAGGTAATTTTGCCGACTTTCTTATCATGTGATCTGAAGCGCGATTTTCATGTGCCTTTCTTTCACAATGAATTTCTTTTACACCGTGAAAAAGATTTTGTTGAATTTTACATCACTATAAAGACAAATGAATTGTCTCTAATTCCCTATATCAATTATTATGCGCGCAAATAAATAAAGACTCAACAAGTGCCGTAAAAAGAACAACTTTCGCACTTCGCAATTCCGTTAGTGATGCAAATAGGGAAACTTTGGCACTTCATATCCCCGTGTACAAATGACACATTTCAAAACCATTTATATCATTATCAAGAGGAATAAATTGTCTACAAAGTGATATATAAAATGTACATGCGCTAAAACAAACGACGATGCAGCAAGCGCCGCACAAAGGGTTCTTTTCATGTGATCTGAAGTTCGATTTTCATGTACCTTTCTTTGGCACTCGATATCTTCTATACCACTTGGCGGATTTTGATAAATATTACGTCTAAATAAAGACGGAACGTTGTTCTTCATTTCAATATATTGATCATACATGCGCACACAAAAATAAAGGCACAAGAAGTGCCGCAAATTTGGCAAGTTTCGCATTTCGTATTTCTGTAACCAAGTGGCGCGCTCAACAACGTTTGGTATCAGCGTAAAGAGCAGAAAATTCTCTTCAATTTGATATACAATTTGTTTATGCGCTCATAGAAATAAAGACTCAACAAGCGCCGCTAAAATGTTATAAATAAATGTAATAAGTAAAAAAATTATGAAGGAAACCCTGTTTCTTTAGTGTTCAATTATAGAGTTTTATAAACCATGAAAGTTGAAGGAAAAAAAACTTTTGGATTTACATTCATAGCGTTATTGATGTCTTTTTTTAGTTAGGGGATTTTTGCGTCGGGCACCGCCATCAGTTCATGGGAAAATTGTCCAACGAAAATGTTGTGGTTGAGACACAGTATGTTGGGGATGCCGTCGGGAACCGCCATCAGGTCATGAGAAAATGTGTCCAACGAAAATGTTCGTGTTCGAGAAAAAAAATTTCAGCGGACTTTCGTCGGGCACCGCCAGCAGGTACCGGTATGTGTTTTTTTCTGCCAAATTTTTGTTGGTCGAGGAAACTCATTTTTGAAAAAAAAGTTTGGTAGCATTCCGATGTTTTAAATAATTTGCTATATATGTCGGGATGGCATGAGTTCCTTCCAGTGAACTAAAGACAAGGGGCCGGGTGCTCGTTGACTACGGCCGTCCCGACAGATAGGCCCGTGGAACCTATCATTATCGGAAGTCAAGAGTTGAAAAACTTTTGTAATCCACAACTGACAATCAGAACTTTCCTGACGTAGAAGGCAGTTGTTCGCGACTCGCCGGCTCGTTGCATAGGAGTCAGAAGGCGGCATCAGGGTTGATAATGTTGATACAACGTCGGCGGCCGTCGGTGCCATCGGCACCTTCGGCGGGATTGTGAAAAGTCGTCCAAAAGTTAGAAAGTGTCCGGCGACATTAGAACTTGTTCGGCTGGATTGTGAAAAGTTGTCCGAAAGTTAGAAATTGTCCAGCAATGTTAGAATTTGTCCTGATTTGTTATTTTTGCAAATCGTGAAACAAAATGTCCGGCTTTCGCCAGGACAATCAGAAAATGTCCGGATTATTGATGACCGCTGGCGCCAAAGGCGCGCAACGGCAAATTTGTTTCAAACACTTACAAAATGTGGCAATTGAATGTCCATGAAGCTCACATTGAATTTCTCTGTACAACAGGTCATGTGTTGATGTTATTATATCTTGCGTGTGCCTAAATTATTTTCAATCATTTACAGATTGATGTGAAAGATGCCTAAGGCCAGGAGGCCGCGAACCAGGAGTTGGGAAGGTCCGTCAACGTCTAGCGACGACGACTTCATCAACGAGGTCCATGCCGATGAAGCTTCTGATATGGAATCAACTGATGAGAGTGATAGTGACAGTGACAGTGACAGTGATAGTGAAAGTGACATTGATAGTGATCAAGAAATAAGAAACATTGCAAGAGACATATTAGCTGGTACGGGTGAAACTGCTACGGCTGGTACTTCCACAGAGGAAGAGTTCAGTGGCTTTGACGAGCAATATAATGAAATGGACACACATTTTGATGACCAAGATAATTTTATGGATCGCTGGGAAGAGGGGCCGAGGCAACGTGGATGTGTCGAATTGCATTTTACTGGTGCAACGGGATTAAGACGGTTTATAGAATTGCCTGATAACCCGCAACCTGTAGACTTTTTCGGACTGTTTTTTCATGAAGATGATTATGGATCATTGGCAGCAGAAACCAACAGATACTTCCACCAACAGGTCGATGATAAGGTTCTGAAACCCTGTTCACGGTTGAGGCACTGGTATGATACGAATGCCGAAGAAATGAAAGTATTCATTGCAATGACAATAGCAATGTCTCTGGTTGTACAGAGAAACTTTTCTGAGTATTGGTCAACAAGTGATGTTACGTCGACGCCCTTCTTTTCCAAGTGCATGCCCCGCGACAGGTTCTGGCTACTGCTAACGTATCTACATTTGAATGATAACAACCTAATGCCGGGACGAAACACTCCGCATTTTTCACCAATGAATAAACTTGGCTATCTGTACCAACGCATCGTGCATCGTTTTTCCAGAGTTTATAAGCCGCATCAAAACATTTGTGTTGACGAAGGGTTGGTGCCTTGGAAAGGCAATCTGAGTTTCAAAGTATATAATCCCGACAAGCCGAAGAAGTATGGGATAAAGGCCTACATGTTGTGCGACTCAACAAATGGTTATGTTTGCAAGTTCAAACTCTACACTGGAAAAACAAATGAAGCTGTTTCTGTTGGTGGGAAAACGTATGATCTCGTCATGGACTTGGTGAAGGAATATGCTGGGAAAGGGTATCATGTGTTCATGGACAATTTCTATTCCTCGGTGGCATTGTATATAAACTTGTGGGAAATGGGAACTGGTGCGACGGGAACTTTGAGAGGAAATCGCAAAGGCATTCCTGAAAAGCTAAAGAAGGCACAGAAGAATCAGAAGAAAGGGGATATGACAGTCTATCACAATCAAGACCTACTCGTTTTGCGGTATGAGGACAGGAAGTCAGTGTTGCTCATGTCAACCGTAGAAGACGCCGAAATTGTAGAGACAGGAAAGAAGAACCGAGTGACTGGGGAAGCAAATACGAGACCACGTATTGTGCACGAATACAACAAATATATGGGAGGTGTGGATCGGGCCGACCAGATGCTGTCGTACACCCCGTTCAAAATGAAAACTCTTAAATGGTGGAAGCGCGTGTGGTTTCATGTGTTGAACGTTGCCATGTTGAATTCTTACATTATCTATAAAGAATTCTCAGAAGACAAACCTTTGAAAACAAGCCGTCAATTTAGAAAAGATTTGGTGCAGCATATGATCACCTTCGCCGAAACAGAAAAAGTGCCCTCCCTGCGCAGACGTCCTCGCGGCCGGCCGAGCACGAGCGACGATAGTGTCTTGCGACTCCATGGTCGTCACTTTCCATCAAAGATTCAGCCTGTTGGAAAGAAGAAAAACCTAACACGCATGTGTGTTGTTTGCTCCAAAGCGAATAGAGAACTTCGTCGAAGGGAATTCGAAGAAACAAATCAGCCAGTTCGAAAGAAGAAAAGTATCGAGTGTAATGTGGCTCTATGTGCAGCACCATGTTTCAGAATTTATCACACGTCACAAGATTGCACTAAAGCTTATATCAGTTTGATGTCAGAGAAGGAAAATGAGGGGGATAATCAAGAAGATTGAAGAAAGAAGAAAGAAGCAGAAGTGTGGATGAGCGTTACTCTCCTTATAAAGTTTATTCTTCACATCAATAAGGTGAATAAGTGTAATATAAAATACTGATTGTCAATAAAATAATCTTTTTTTTAAGTCGTAAAAGAGACAGAGAAAGTCAATGTGAGCTGTCACTGGACGTTCGATACGAGCCGCATCACGAACCTACCCCCGATCTTTCGCAATTTGTTTTCTTAGAATCGGGTGGCGAAACTTCATACTTTTTACATCATCGTAAAGGGAAAAGAACTGGCTTTGATTCATTATGAAATGTGTATGTGCGCAACACATAATAAAGAAGCGGCAAATAATGCGAGAAATGTCGCAATTATCAATTTTTTCCCCCAAATGTCTGAGGGTACCCCTCTTTAACGGTTCATATCTCCCGAACTATTTGGCACTTTTTAAATTTTTTTCCACCTTTCTCAAGCGGAAAGAATGATCTTTAATTCCATGTATAATATGCATGTGCGCAATTAATAAAAATGGTGCGGCGAGTGCTGCGACAAATGTCGCAAATAAAACGATTGTCAAAATCTATTTTCAAGTAGTTGAGGGTGTCGCTCTTTCGCGGTTCATATCTCCCGAACCATTTTATACTTTTTTATATTTTTTTCACCTATTTCAAGGGAATATAATTGTTTTTAATTCCATGTATAATATGCATATGCGCAGTCAATAATAACGATGCGGTGGATGATGCGACTGGTGTCGCAAATAGAATGCTTATCAAAATTTGTTTTCAAGTAGTTGAGGGTATCACTCTTTCGTTTTTCATATCTTTTGAACCATTTGGCACCTTTTCATTATTTTTTCACAGTCGTAAGGACGAAAGATTTATCTTTATTTCCATGTATAATTTGTACATGCGCAGCAAGAAATAACGATGCGGCGTGCGTATAGAATGATTGATTTTATTATCTCGGAATGTTCGCCCGCGTGTGACTGCACGCGCCGAGAGGATCGGTACAGCAGGAAGCAACGCTGGTGCTTAGAACACTGGCACTCGCATGCTGGTGCCTCGGGGGTGCCCCGGGGGTATAACGGTACTAATTAGCGTACCGATGCCAGACTGCCCAAGGGAGAATTAGTTCTGGCTAAAAATCCCGTTATGTCGGAGCATCCTCGGGGTACCCCCAACCATCTTTCGCGGCGTATATCTTTTGAACAGGGTGACATATTCTAACAATCTATTATCATCATAAAGAAGAATAAATTGTCTACAATTCAATATATAATACATGTATGCGCGCTAAGTATTAGGGATTTTATTCAGCCGGAAATAAAGACAATCTTTAGATAATTGTAGAAATCTAACTAGAGGTCGCATTGTAAAAAGATATATATCATCGTAAAGAGGAATAATGTATCTTCAATTCCATATAAAAAAATTAATTGTGCGATTATATTTAAGGATTTTCCGTAACTCTAAATAAAGACAATCTTCATATTGCAATAGAAACCGTTCTAGGTAAGATAAAAATTTCATTCAAAGTGTCGGATAAAGATCGTTCATTTGTGTACGGGATTGGTGGGCTACTTTTGTATCGAACGGTCAGTTTCATCCGTAATCCGCCATGTGAATACACCATTTATCGAAAAAACAGCCGCGACTCGCGGTGCGAAATAATTCAGCCACAGGGGCTAATTGCGTTATTACCGTAGCGAGGCGAGTGCTGGAAAATTCAGCCACGGGGGCAAAACTGGTCAAAATAATATTCAGCAACGGAAGGGTTAAAAAACCATTCAAACATTGCAATACTGAGGTGAGGTGAGGTTATTTAGTTCTTAAAGCTGCTTTCAAGTGTTTTTCACTTATAACACCACTGCTATTACTGCAGGGAGAAAGCCCTTACACCATTGTGGCTATGCATTGTGGTAAAACCAACAAGCATCGGTTTGATCAAGCAAACCATTGGTGGAACTGTTCTGAAAATCAGTATAGCATTGAACCCAATCCTTTCTGCATGAACTGAACTGCAGACATAATTACCATTGGGATTCAAAACCCAGACCTCTTGATCTGAGCAATGATAATGCAGCAGAAGTCATGGTTTGTTAATTGCTAAATGATACATTTTTCACAAATCACACTTTACTGGCCTATAACTGCAATATTTAGTAAGTGAAAAATGTTATGTACATACGTCTAGTGAAGCAAGGCAGTACCAACAGAAGACGTGTTTACATCTCTTGCACATCATCTGGGCACATCCATCGTTCCTCTCTATAGGCACGTGGCACACTGGACACCGTTTGATCTTTGCATCCTCAGCACTGCTGAACGGAATTCTGAAAAATAGTCCGCTGGAGGTTTACTTACGAATTATAACATCTTAACTGAGGTCAACTGGCAATTTAGCAATTAGCAAATCAGGGTTATTCCCTCTTTAACAATTATGTTCACGCTAATTTGTCACTGACAACAACCAAAGTGCGAATTTGTGCAAAACAATTCTGTGTGGCTAAGTTACAGGACCAATAACTCATTTTAATATAGGAACATGGCCAGGAACTATTTCTTGGAAATTCTTGAGTAGCAGGTAGAGATACTAGATCATACTAGAAATCACAACAACCAGGATAAAGGCAATCAGTAACATTAATATCAAACAATGAATTTTATATAGATATTACAGACATAATGAAAGCTACAGTGATAATTGGATAGTGAGAAGTGAAATAATCAATTATGTATGAAATTGAAGTATTTGCACTGGACTGTGCCATGACACAAAATATGAAGTTCAACTCACCCTATATCCTCCTGTCGACCAGATATCATAACTTCGTCACAAGTTTTTGTTGCATGCCATTTTGTTTTACATATGGAACAAAATTTCAGACCACACTGGAAAGAAAATAAGTTTGCAGATTTAGTATTTCTCTCAATACATAGAAAATATCTACAGAGCAATCCTCAAACATTTTGAAGCTCAATCTAGCTAGAATAGCAGGACAATACCACTTGAGGGGAACAGGTCATAAGCTTGACAAAGGACTTGTCCATTAATTTCTGCCAAGGATTTGCCTTGTTGATTTGTACAGATCTTGTTATGTATGTGTAAAATTCAACACAAATTGCATCACTCTAAAAGTGTTCATAGTAATCTAATCGGAGAAAACTAGTTTTTCAAACAGAAGAAAAATCAGCTTCCAATAAATCTACACAAATTTATTAAAAGATATAAATGCTCTCTAACTCACAGTGGGACACTGGACTGGTGTAGGCTGCACATTCTCAATGAGCTGTGGTGGAGGGCTTGAGCAAACATGGCAGACAGTTTCACATCCAACCTCGGGGCAAAACGTCCGGTTAGGATCCATGTCTACCTCTATAGGTATAAAACAAATAAATAGGTCTAGGTAATCATTGTTGTTTTGAAGGTCAGGTTGAAATTTGATGACCTTTTTAGCTTAGTGACCCATGAAATTATTGAAGTAAGATACTTTTTCCATTTTAATAGATAGTCTTTTGAAAATTTCCTAAAAATGTACCCCTTATCTGATCACATAAGTCTGGCTAATGATTCCATAAAAGCTCCAAAACTGGACTTTGATGATTTTTCAGGCATGATAAATGATATTTATTACAGGCATTTATTTCATTATGATATGGTTTGATGGAAATGTGAGCAGGATCATCTTTCTGTCATCATTTACAAACATGAAAACATAAGTAATCACCACATACCTCTTAGATATTTAAGTCTTTGGTATCTTTCGAAAATGCTGCTTTCAACAAGTTTTTTAATCTGGAAAAAATAATGAAGGTTAATTTGAGAACTATTCTGTCAAAGATGGGTAACCTAGTAAAGGTTTAGAAATATATAATAAGATGATATTTCGGCAGTAAATTATTAAATCTTAAATTTTTTAGTGGCAATGAAAATTATAGGAGGTGATTGCAACATTTATACAGAATGTTGAGGAAATATTTTCTTCTCAAATTGATAGTTATGACATATGTCAACATGACTTCAAATATGTTGAAAGGTTATGATATACGTCACGAATGAAATGAGTTATTAATGTTCTATAGCAGTGATACAAGAAAAGCTTTTACAAAACATCTTTAACAGTTTGTTTGGGTTTATTTTATGGGAACACAATTTAGGACTGAGTATTGTTTGTATTTACCTTTTTATTGAGAAGATAAAAATACATATTACATAAACTACTACTTATTGGTGAAGATTTAAATAAATAAAACTTAAAAACAGTGACTATAAACTATTAAACAATGACTGATGACAAAAGCGACCATAAAGGAACCAATATAACTAGAAGTTTTATCTTGCTTATCCCTTTACTTGAAATGATTTTATGATTATCAGTGTCTGTTTAAATTTGAAACAAGCCATACCTCAGGCGCCTCTAACTTGCCCTGTTTCTTACACTGAGCATCAGGACACGTAATCTCAGCCACGTTGCCCTCGGTGATCATCACTACCAGGTACTGGCGAACACACTGAAACAAACATTGGTTTGAAGTGGACAGGTCAAACCCTTGTCAATATCCAATTATGCTACTATTAATTGATTTTGCAAAAGGCATTTAGAAGCAGCATACTGAAGAAAAGCAAGAATTTCTAATATCAACTTCCCTCAACTTTGGAATGTGCATTTATAATTTGGAAGGTAATAAAACAAAGATAAGGTATGGATGTACAACTTTTGTATTGTATACACATTTCAAGGTTTTAAGGCAAAATCAAGACTCATCAGATTAAAATCATCTTCCCACGCATGGCCTATTCTTACGCCAGCCCGAATGACTTGCTAAGATAGGCCTTGCTGCATTTCCCGTACTTTTTTTGTGCTTTTCGCCAAGGCTACTGCAATGGATTGCAATAGACCAATGAGTTATCATCTGAGAATTGCATCTTTTTGCCGCAGAGGTGCACTCAAAACACAAATTTTCACTGGTTGGCAGCCAGTGATAGAGACTGGTGCAATTTAAAGCCAAGCGGGGCAAGATAAAGGTAAATAACATACCTATTGAAGGGACACTCATTTTCCTTGAAGAGCTACATGTCAATACAATAAAGAAGTTGTACATACATAACTTATCTTTCTTACATTCAAATTCTTTATTGTATTTACATACACATTTTGTAGTATATTAATACTCCTTTATGTTTTCTTTACATTGGTATGTACATGTATCCAATTGTGCTATACCTCACATCCTACAGGATGAATGAAAATATGAATACACATTTCTACAACGTTGTGATTTCACAAAAGTTTAATAAAGAAAATCTAGCTGTTATTATGTCAATGTACAATATCAAATATCAGGGCTGTCGATTATCTATTCATGTTCCATTATTGCAAAAGGCTGATGGGAGTTACAACAACTTTCTTAGATTTTGTTCACTGGTTGGTTATGCAAAAGCATTTTAAAGCTATTAATATTAATATCAATATCAAAACGTGAATACTTTTAATATTTTGCAGAAAGTAATATTACTATTTGATAATATACATATATACTTGAGGAAACAGAAACAAATGACAATGATATATCTACAAATATAACATGCTCAGCACAGGGACTCACTACCACAACGTCTTGTGAGTTTGAGTGAGTGCTTCAAGTAAGCAAATTGTACCACCAAAATTTTGCATCCTGGTGACCCACAGCTTAAATTTGTACAGGTTCTTTCCAATTATTTTGAGTATTTGATGTAGGACTTGCACAAACTTCCCCAATTTGCAAGGTACCTCACAAAAAAATTACGGTTTCTAGTTCTGACCTGACAAGCAAAATATTCAAATTATAAGTGTTGTACTCACCGACTCACAGTACAAACACTTGCAGTCATGCAGCTCGTACATCTCCGGTAGAGGACACTCCATCAGACACAACTTGCATGTTATCAGCGGGTCGATGGCAAGGTCTACTGAGCTTCGGGACGCCGAATATGTCGCCATCATTGCGCCAAGCTCTTCACCTGGCTGAAACACAACAGAACATGGTAAAAATATACTTGAAATATATAAGAAGTGGAATGAGCTGAAACATGGCTGTAAAAAAATTAAATGGTTTATCATACTTTGGTATCTTAAAAATTTCTCAAGGATGAAACATAATTAAACAAAATCAAGAAACTTGAAATATCCAAAAATTGAGAAAAGTTTAAAGCAGTCCTGAGAACTTCAACAAACAAGTGTTATCACTGAAATAGATCCACATAACTTTGGAACATGATAAAACACAATATTTTGAGAGACAATTAAAATGTCGACTGTTGCGTCATCACTTTCTGATAACATTTTCTTAGGTCTGAAAAAGACTGAATTTTCTTCTAATCAGACCAGTAACATCTCTCATGACATCATTCCATAAATCATGTCATTGTTAATATATGTAACATTGTCAGGTCACTGTAAAATTTCAAGAAGTCTGCGCAAGGAAAATATCAACGATCAGTTTGATAAAATCCTTGGAAGTACAATGTACAAACATCTTGTCTCAAAGTGTAATCTTCTATGAACATAAATTTGGAAAAAAACCTTAAAAAGATATGTGATCTTTCTTCATGCAGCATGTAAAAAATATCTCTATGGAGAATATTTTTATGACCACAACAAGGAAGGAAATAAAAACCATCAGACTATCAAGCTGCCGTTTTTAATTAATCTTGAACAACGGGCTATGATTCACAGCTCAACTTCCTCAATGACGTCAAGAACTATTTCAAACTTAAACCAATTTCTTCAACAAGTCATTTTGAAAAAAAATTTTGATCAATCATCTAGAAACATTTTCAGCTTAG
Source organism: Phorcus lineatus (assembly GCA_921293015.1). Classification (NCBI taxonomy): domain Eukaryota; kingdom Metazoa; phylum Mollusca; class Gastropoda; order Trochida; family Trochidae; genus Phorcus; species Phorcus lineatus. The sequence continues at coordinate 16,128,205 of OV121083.1, forward strand.
TTGAGAAAAAAATTCTTCACAATTCAAAATAGTTTCAAATTGTTTTTGTAGACCCTATTTTCAATTATCATAAGAATTAAACATGGATATCACCCACAAAAGTAATTCATCAATGCTTAGATTTCAAGATAAGGATATTTCTATACTATGCCCACAATAACATCAATCTTGTCACTAACCATTGTAGGATATATAGAGGATACTAAACGACCTTCCATTTTAAATTGAAGGAAGTTTAGTATTCTGTTTATTACTTGACCTCAATAATCAAGCATGATTGCCAAAAGTGTACTGACAGAACGAAACATTTCAGCGACTTGGCCGCCATTGTAACGGCAGTGCCAACAATGTGACGTCATAACCACACAATATTATGACGTCATACGTGCAGCGGTATTACACTAGTTTAATACACTGCAGTATCTTACACGGGTGAGTAAAATAGTACATCCTCAAAAAGAGAGGGGCTTGGATATGCATTTTCACATTTCTTTTGACCCAGTGAGCACCTCCAGTTGCCTTTGGTCACCCCCATGAATATTTGATGCAAGAATATTCTGACTAATTATCATTATTGTACATTTTGCAAGACATGGCAATTGTGTATCTATCTTCAAAAAGAGACAGGTGCAGAGAGGCTTGGATATACATTTTCATATCTGTTTTAGTCATCACCTTTGCAAAACAATTATTTGATATTTAGATATCTAAGAATAGAATATAAATATGCAAGAGGAAGTCAATAAGTTCACAGAAGTGAATAATGATACACCCTTGAAGACATCATCGTTGATGTCATATGAGATAAGCCATCTGACTAAAGACTACAGACATAAACAACCAATCCCGATCATTTTCACAGGTACCTTCTTATAATCATTGAAAATTTCTCACGAAAGAAGGGGTGACTGTGACAGAAAATATACACATGACCAATCTAAATTGGAAAGAACCCTCCACCATATTCTACTGTTGAAAAACTGGACAGCTTTTGAGGGGTTGCAGCTCCTTGACTAACGGTCAGGAAGGTCTATTGAACCCATTACAGATGATATGGTTGTACGTGCCCAAGGCAATGTCTGATAATAGAATAAAGGTGGACAAGATATCTTCAGAGTGTGGCATTTCTCATGAGCACTTGCACATGTCCAAGGTGCCTGCAAGATGTGAGCCACGAAACCTAAGTGCACAAGGTTGATACCAGAGAGTTGAATCCAGTCGTGAGCACTTGGACATCTACAGTGCTGATCCAGATAACTTTCATGCTCGTCTGGTTACAGCTAATAACACGTGGATCCATCACTTGGATCCTGACACTATGAAAGTTCAGAACTCAGAGTTCTGCTGGCAAGATCATTGCGACCATTTTCTGGGATTCAAGAGGCGTTATTCTTACAGACTATTATCAACCAAAAACTACAAAAACAGGATCTTATGCTGACTTGTTGAAGCAATATTTATAATCCATGGTTATTTCATCAATGTGTAGATCGCATTCGAGACATAGGTTTATATAAACTGACATTCTAACAAAGTCATCAATGCAAAATCAAAATTACTGGTTGTGCTGGGTTTCAACCCCACATCCCCAAGCTGTATTGTGATACATGTCTGTTTACTTTGATAGAGTTCCACTAGACCTTTATAAATATATCATTTGAAAATAAAATAACTGATTTCTGTTTATTCACTCTGCCTGTGGTAGACTTACTATTAAAGGAAACAGAAAGTAAATTATTTATTTCTTCACTGGAAAAAAATTCATTGAAATTACCCCCAAGTTACATATTTATTTATGTAAACAAACCAGGGATGATGAACTCCCCTCTCCCTTTTACTGTCAAATCTCCCATATGAATCAGATATGCTGTGCCCCATTTACATCTCAGAAAGTGAGGACAAGTTTATTAACACTAAATTATTTGCCATGGATGGTCAAGATTATCACAATCATATGGGGATTGTCACTGCTGAGAATAAGAAAATTATTGTGAGTGCTACTAGTATTTCAAATTGAATCCCTCAAACCTTTTTACATGTTTAAATTGTAAAATATAAACTTAAATTTAATGTTATAGCTGAAGCAAATTTCTGTTGCAAAAAGGACTAGTGTAAAAGAGTGGAGGTTACATACTTAGGTCTGACAATTTAAAACTAGATTGCTGTGAATTGAACAGGAGAATAGCTAAGTACATTGCCATGTTGAGTTTTGTAATGAAAACTTTTCAGAAGTTTGGAGGATGTGATCCAGACAAGGGTCTTTGTCATGTCCATGGAAACTAAAAGATACACCTCTAGTTTAACTCTTTAAAGTTTCTCTTGATATATGTATCAAGCTGATTGGGTCATGAGTCCATGAAAACTGTTGAATATAATTCATTGGTAGGTCTTGCCCTGTCTGTGAAGTTTGCAGCTAGCATTTACAGTGAAGAAGATATGCTCCAAACAAATGTCGTCATGGATTATGATTTCAAGTGTAAGAAGCTGGAATGTATAGTTTAAGAGATATGCCCTGGACAAAACCACTTTTAAATCTCAAGATAAAAACTTCTACCAGCTGGTCAATAGGGTGTTTATGTCTGTTAGTCTAGACACATTTGAAATGTTATTTTTGGGTTACAACTATTTGAATACTGAAGTCCTGCAAGTTCATAATGCGACAACACTTACCGGTAGTGATTATTTCATACAAAGTTACCTTCCACAGAAACTGAAAATTTAAAAATCTTGGAAATTGCTAACTTCAAAAAGCTTGACTTCATGTGTTAAATCAACATGCCAAGGTTCATAGAGTTGGTTTTAACGGTTATCAAGGTCTGTTCCTGAAACATTGTGATCAGGTGCGGAGCCAATGACAATATTTCCCCACATTACAAGCCAGGGGGGATACTTTGATTAATTCATATACTTTGTGCCCAGTTAAGATTCAGGTATATTCAAAAGAATAAGGGGCCTTAATAACACACAAACTCAAAATATCCAAAGCTGAACATGACTTTGGTTGCTTTTACATTTTCATTATTGATTGCAGGTTAATAGTTAATAAGATTTTAAGAAGTATTTCCTCGCATCAACAGAAATTCTCTTGGAGTGTGAAAATTTGTACTGTAGTGCCTTGATCATAGCAAATTAGTTATTGTAGACAATACGAGGCTATTACTAGGGTGTAGCATGATTGCAGTGTGTAGCTTTCATGTTCTTTAGCATGTGGAAATGCATTGTAAAAATATGGAAATAAATTTTTTTTAAATATTGTTCTTTAGCATTGGTGTGGACACATAGAGGATTCTTAAAAAAACCTTCTAGTTAGGTCTTCAGACGAAAGTCGTGAAGACCTACTGTTATTATCCTGTTCGTTCTTATTATTTGTACAGAAAGTGTGTCGCTCCTACAGCCAAAACTGCACATGCAAAGTACGTGCAACTTTCAGGCATGAGAGCCTCTCAGCTCAAGTTGATACAGATGCAGGCAAATCTGCACTTGCTGTCTCCGTTGCAGAGTTACAGCCCCTTTAAATTTCGCAAATTAACATGGGCAAAATTTTCAAAATGCACTTAGAGACTTGCAACTTGCTTTAAAAGATGCGCATTTGCATCTACTACAAAAAAGTAAATCATGACAAAGTTGTAGGTCACGTGCTTTAGACGCCATCTTGCTTTTACTGCATTTTTCAGCATTTTCGACCCCATGCGTCTTTGAAAATCTTCTCCTCTGAAGATACTTGCTCGCAATAGCTGAAACTTGTACATAATGCAGCTGATGCATTGTCCTATTCAGGATACTCATCAGAAGTGCGTAACCCTAATACTTTTTTCACAGTGACCTCGAAAATGTCCAAAACTGCCAAATCGCCAACTTCAAGGGCACATAACTCTAAAACCTAGGACAGGAATTGCATGATTTTTACAGGAACGCAAGACGACCTTGTGATCTACGAGAATCATTAATGAAATAGGTGGCGAACAGTCTCTGTCGCCTTTTATGAAGTTCAAAAATGATATCAAAACATTGCTTTTCTATCAGACTAAATGATCGCAGGACAGACGGACGGACGGACAGACAGACAGACAGAGGGGAGAGAAAGATCACCAGCCTTAATACAAAAAAAAAAAAGAACTCCAACCCTCGAAAATTTACTGCATGCCCAGATGCACCTTTCTTTTGAGACTAGCAACCTTGTCGGGGATTTTGACACGCTCACTTCCAGCAAGATAATTTTGGCCCGATTTTGCTGCTGTCAATTCTACCCTAGATGCCGACTTGAAACTTCTTTCTTACCGCCAAAAGAATAGAAAGCAAGGAACTATTGCACCTGATGAATGCATAGGCTTCTGAAGACCGTCAGTATTGCCCACAAGGCAATCCTAGTTAATACTATTTTTATTAAGCAAGTTAATGATTTAGTTTGGAATGAAATTGTTCACAAATTTAGTAAAATAGTATTTAATGATAGGAAGTTTAGTATTCTGTTTATTACTCACCCACACAGATCAAGCTAGACTAACAAAATTAATAGTCCCTGAAAAAATATTTTACCAAAAATGTATGTTCAATATTTGGTATGAGTCCAGTACAATACTTTAAGCAACTAGACTTGCCTACTTTTTCTAGACTTAAGAAGGCTCCTTTAATATTTTGCCATAGGGTCTAGATAAGAGACTTAAGATTAAGCATAACTGCATAAAGTGCTGAAACTTCAATTTCCTTGACTTTGCAGTCATTATGACATCATGCTTGCACACTATTCTGACGTCATATGTGCAGTGGTATTACATTAGTTTAATATTGTATAAATACTACACAGCTGTATGTTTCAAAGGCGAGAGTTGTTCATAAAAACACTTATGACAAAAATGAACATCAAGCTCTTTGGAGATGAAGAATGTAAAGTGACAGAGGGAAGGAAAAATCAGTCATTTTTAATTCATCTGATACAAGATATAACTTCACAGGCTGCAATATATAATATAACTTCAACATGACATCAAACTCAAAACAGTTACATCCTAAACACATTCTTACATAGTACTGCTAATGCTGATTAACATCCTGCACCAAATATGCTTACTTACATCATCTCACTCAAAAAAATTAAAAACACTTGAATTTTACATCGTTAAAAATTCAAAGAATAAAAGTTAGGTTATCTCATTTGTTGTAGGTATATGAGATCATTTTGGCAAGAATAAAAAGTTGCTGTATATTACAATATTAAATAAGGGTTATCTTCCACTGATTTTACCGGAGAATTTCTTTCTTGGTTACTCATTACTCAAGTGTTGTTACTCTTCTTTGAGTGAGTACATTACATTACAATATGTTAACCTGCAAATTACTGACAATCATGTTTCATTACTGGTAAAAACATTAATCTTCAGAATGAATACTTATATGTATTTATAAGAATTACAGTTGTCTTGATGCTTTATGAAATATCCAATGAGTAGTTAAGTGGCAAAGATTAAAACATATTGATAATTTACTGTGAATTTGAAAGAAGTTGAGAAAACTTTTCAATTCAAATTTCATCTTATTAGCTTGGCTCTGCATCCTTTGTAATAATCAAAATTTTTAATATCTGCTTCATGAACACTTGAAAAAGATTGAAAATTATGGCTATAAAAATACTTAAGACCTACAGCAGATCTCAGGATATTTTGAGCAGACAGATATTGATTAGCACATTTGAACACTAAATGTAATGAATACAGTAGTGGATAACCAACCTTTTCATTTAGCCATTACGGGTCGGCTGTGTCATTGTCATTGTGTAAAGATGTGCAATGTGCAAAGGATTATGGTTTGAACAGCAATACATATCTAAAAATATAGTTACTATTACCGTTGAGCTGTTACAATACGATAAATACTTCAAATATATACTTCTATTGCTTACATACATTAACTGTCTGGAATGATGTTAATGTCGGACCAATTGTAAAAAGCGGAGATGCTTGCTTGTCTTGACTAGAAGAAAAACATAAGATATCTAAGTATCACAGCTAACTTATCTATTTTGGCTCCTGAAACATTGAAAAAATAACTTAAAATCTTCATCAACACGCAAAAACTCAAATCGTCTACCTTTCTCAAATTGAAAATTTTTAAAACCAGGTTTGAAGGCACAATTGCATACTTAAGAATTTTTTTATATATTGAGGCATATATATATACCTACTTCTGGTTCTTGTTGATGCAATACTGAACTTATTTTTTAAGTCAATATTTCGGGTTTAAGAATGTTTTAAAAAGTTTTCATGGTCAAAACCATTGAGCGACATAAAATATTTGCTCATTATCATTATAATTGTCCATATGTGCAAAATTGAATGCAATAAGGTTTTGTAAATCGGGGCAAATGGTATTTGGTACTGTACAGTAGTCTTTGTCGTACATACAAACTTTTTTCAACAAAGAATTCAATAGTCTTTTTAAAGGTTTTAATGAAGAACATTGTTTCAATTGTCAGAAAAGTTACCGAAGGATGTTGAACATGCTTAAGTTTTGGACACAATATCATAAATCACAAAGTAACCTTTACTAAGGTTAATATTAACTCCCATTCTTTAACATTGCATTAAGGTTACCTGAGTGACTTAGCATCAAGATAGGGCCTTATGAAAGGAGGCCTTTCACACAGTTCATTAGTTTTCAATGCAAAGCTGCATTAACTAATACAAGCTTTTATGTTTTTTCCTGTTTTTGTGATGAGTATATTTTTAACTGACGGTTGACTGTAACATCTTCACTGAACGTTTTACATTTCTGCAATTGTGCCTTTAAAGCAAAGGTTATCACTTCTCACAAAACAAATTCTTTCTGCATCTAGGCATTGAAAAATAATCTCCCATGACATTCTTTGAAAAATTATCATCAATGCAAATCATAACTTGAAATAACTATCATAATTGGCGTTTGTATGAAATAAGTTACTTAGCTTCAATGAATACAACAAAATTACATCATCAATTAAAAACATCATTTTTTAACCCATGAATGACAAATGATGGAACAACACTACATTGGTTCACTGGTCGAGTCTAAATCTGTCCACTTCAATTTTTTGTCATTTTTTCCTAAAGAGGTTACTCATTTCTTCCCACAAAACCTCTGTTACAAATAAAAAAATCCAAACTGATGATCATCAAAGTTAGCTGTTCAATCATCCGACGTTCAAATCTGAACGTTGGTCTATTAACATAGCCACGAAAGTTCCCTCATCTATGCGCTGTCACATGTTTCTTTAAAGATGGAGGTCAGCAATGGATGTAAGATGATCCTTGATTGGATGAAATAGGAACAGTATCCACTTGGATAGTTTCCAAGATCCTAGAAATAAGGCCCTATTGTAACCAAAGGTCACTTGGGAAGGTATATGTCGCCTTGACACATATGTCTTACAAGATAGAAGTTAAGGATGTAAGATGATCTTTGATTCTATGAAAATAGGGACAGTATCAACTTACGTTATCAAGATTTTGTGACAGCCTGGAAATATGCCCTCATTGTAACCACTTGTTGTGTAAACTCTGTAGGAAAAAGAATTCATTGAAAGATGTACAGATTTAGAGATCTATAGATGAAAGTGAAAGATGTCTTGTATCTACACGGTGATTAGAAGTTGTCATGGGTGTGATATGTTGACTATTTACACTTGTAATGAAACATCACTCGTACGATATCTGCAATAATACAGAAGCTCAAAAAGTTCCAAAAAATGGAACCAGGTTATGATTTAATATCATATATAAGATGATTAATAATCATAATATATGATAATTCTATTATTTTAAAGTGTCCACTTCCTATCATGATACTCAATATGGAATGAAATCTAACTTACATTTTAAATAAAGACTATATATAATATAAAGATAAAGAAGTTTTTTTTAGTTAATTTGAGTGAAATATTGAATTCTCTTTTTATCCACGCCTTCAACATAAAAAACTAAATTTTTTGTAAAAGTTCATTGAAATGTATGATTAAAGTATTCTGATCATAGATTCTTCAAAAACTGAACAATATTTAGCAATAAAACTATTCATTCACCAATCAAGATGGACAAAAGTAACTTGTTTGGAAATGCATGGCATGGAATGAATATTTCCGAGGACAGAGTAAATTCGTCAAAAGTAAGTACTCATATTTGTACGAGTTTTATAATTCATCTGCATGTATAACAAGTTTACATCAATGGTTATAGGCAATCACAATAAAATTATTGTCACTTGAAGTTCATAAAAACAAACTTTTGACAAACATAAATTACCGTTAATACTGAATACAACCATTGGGAATAAAAGAACACTTCATAGCTTTAAAAAACAACAAACAAGAAAAACATATCCATGTGAAAAATCCCATAAGCAAAACAAGGCATTTATAGAATAAACCTTGATAAATCGTCAAGCTTGAACACAAAACAAAAATATTTAGTTACAAATACAAGAAGTTAACAGAACAGCACTTGTGAAATAAAAGATTATCACAACAATGATAATATTTTGTTAATAAATAACACACAAACGGATGGCATCAAAGGTCAAGAAAAAATATATAATTGCATCCTGCTAATTCAGCGTAAATGAATCAGCTCTCGCTCCTTCCTTATACCCTGATCTCTTTTGGGCTAAATCCCTTGTATGGCTGGCGGCTTGATATTTGTACCTGTTATTTTTTCAGCCAATGAAATGTTGTTAATTAAGGAGCTTGAACTCATTTGATTTTTCAATCTGGGTTGTGCCGCTGTTGCTGAATGCAAGTTGTCTCATTGGCTGGTTATATAGCTAGCAATACAAGGGTTTTGGCTTGAAAGAGATCAGGCTATAGGAAGGAGCGAGAGTGGATTCATATATGCTGATTTAGCAGGATGATATAATTGGTAATTATTGAACACATATTTCAAAATAATAGATGGTTATCAGGATACAGTTTTATATAGGTTAATTTCAGAGGAAAAAGTATGAAATATATAAATTGGAATATTTCACATCTATATTTATAGTTCTTCCACTCATAAATATAAATGAACAAAATGAAATTATGTAGAATATCACATAAGCCCTCAAATATTGCAAACAGAGAAAAATTACATCCCAAATAAAGTACTAGCAATTATAAATTTTGTTCATTTGGTAAAGATTTGGTTAGTTGTATTTGGAGAGAGAATCCTGTTGCCTTTCATTTATCCCCATTTTGATATCAAATTCCGTAAAAAATCATTCTGAAAGACCACTTGAGAGCCAAAAAACCACTAAAGCCATCTAACTTTTATTTATTTGAACTGATCATTTACTGAAAGTCGATTGAACAGATGACAGTCCATAATCATGAAAATGGGTTGGTTGATGAGATATGGCAAAGTTACAAAAAGGTTCAAGGCCAAATTTCAACGAACAACTAGATGTAACAAATTACAGTCACAACCAGTAATATGAACTTGGAGTTGCATGCACCAGCCAGAAGTATTGGTCACTTGACATGCTTTCTACAGACGTTAATGTTAACTTAGCGTAGTACAGATATTAATCACAAGATGAGTTCTGTTTGGTACATAGTCACTTTTGCATGTTGAATTGAAATCATCTAAATATGAAGTACATAATTTCAATTACATTTTTGGACTAATATTTAACTATTGTCATCAAATTTACCAACTAAAGTACATAAATGAAAAACGTTACCAATAAATCACCAATAAATGTTAATCAACTATGTAAATCTATGTTGATCAGATTGTTGCTATTCAAGTTAAAAATGACGTAGTCAAGATGATTATATGAAAATCAGCATAATGAAAAATTACAGATAATAAAATATATAATGAAAATAAAATTCATGAAAATTATTCATACTACACTAAATTAACTTGACAAAGTGTCAAATACTTTCAACACTGGCTTGTACTTCAGCCGATGTGTCGACACTAGAAGGATGTGCTCACAACTCAAGTTGAATGTTACAAGTTGCAACAGCAAATTGTACAGAAGATGGACTTGTATATGTAGGATGGATCGTGAAGTGATACTCCGAGTCTAGCATCCAATCATGACAACAGATACAATCACAGCATGCAAACCACAGACACGTTGGATGAGCACTCACCTCTCTATACTTCACAAAGTCTCCCTACATCTCATGACCAAAATTTAAGGTGCTGTTAAATGTCTTTAGTTTTTAACTCATTCTAAAGCTTCGATAAAATTAGGGGAACCTATTTGGCCCTGTTAAATTCTGATTGAAGTTTGACTTCCTACTTCAAAATGTTGGCTTTGAATGTCTATTTTACAGTTTTAGCTTTTAATATTGTTTCAGTTTTGATGATTTAAACAATACGTCTATCAAAAAGATAAATAATGATACTGATTTCTTGTCCAACAAAAATATTCTTCTGTTATTTGAATTTTGATAGATATTTTCAACGAATTTTTTTCCAATTAATTAGGACCTTGAGAAAAAACCAAACTCTCAGGCTTAGAAAAGAAATTTTCTTGGTGTGAAGTGATCACTGAGCAGGAAGAAAGCACTAGGAGAATTTTTCAGTCTCCGTCAAAGACGAGAACAATCTGACAATTCAAATCACACTGACTATATTCAATCTGTCAACAATCAGAAATGTTTTGACTTGTACTCCAGTTATAGAGAGAACCGTGAATTCCTTCCCCTTGACTTCAGCTCACTGTGAACCTGCAGGAAATAATACTTGCTGACAGTCTTCTGTAATCATGGTACACCATCCAAAAACCATCAAGGAGTAGAAATCAATAGTTGTTCTAAACAACCAGACCAAGCCGCCAATCCAATTTCAGAATCTCATTCATGAAGAATCACTGATAACCCTGAATTCCAGTATGATTCCAGTTTGAAAGTTGGCATGACTCTCCCCGTCATGAAAACAATTCCAAGCTGCAAATGGTCATGTGAAGTTTTCTAGCCATGACATGTCACCTAGAGGTGAAAGGTCATGTCAGGTGGCGAGGCCGTCCCCCTCCTCGTCCTCACAGCACTTGCACATCTTGCACTTACAGCACAAGATGCATGGCGCCGCCAGCAGCAGGAACGGGGATGCCACCAGCAACAGCACGCCGAACCCAGCAAATATACCAACCACCTGCAAGAAAGAGCAAATTTACAATATGATTACTGTTCAAATACTGCATTCAATCAGTGGAAAACACACAATTAGTTATTTTTTAACCCAAACACAATTTTCTCATGAGATGGAAAAGCTATTTATAATTGAAGACAAAAATTTTCTTCTCACTCAATTACACTAACATGGCATATATTATAAGAATAATCAACAAGATGCAAGGAATTACGGATTATCTGTCCTGAGTGAATTATTGTTATAAATTCCAACTTTAGTAAACTCGGTCATTGTATTCATGCGCGATGAACAAAAATTATGACATGGTCCAGTTAAATGTAGTCTCAGCAATTCATTACATGTTTGTGGATCATGTATCAAGCAAAACAATCCTAAATCGAAGGAAATAGTAAATCAGACCACTTATAAAACATTTTATATTTCATATTATTCCATACAAAATTAAAAACAATGTTTGATTTGAAGTGTTTTTGACAGGCGTACACAGAATCACTGAATGAATGAATAGAAATATTTCTGTCAGCCAATCAGATTTCGAGTTATTTTTAGAAAAAGTGTAATTCCCATGACCATTATAAAAACTTTAATACTCGGCATACTAGTGCCCTTTTGGGCAAAAAATATATATAAAGACATATGCCGGTATACTCCAAATATTTGGAGGCATTGGTGCCATTGTGACATAAGTCCAATCATTGAGGAAGAATTTATTTATCTTTTATCTAATAGAGTTGTGACAAAATACTGTAGTATTGAGAATCGTGATACGCAATCTGGCCATACATATATCACAATAAAAAATGTATCATAATACATTTTGTTGAAATTGTTTATTTTGCATAAAAATCAAGTTGTCTGTCAAAAGTTTATCTTTCCTATTTTTTAATTTCCTGATTATAACATATTTGGACATGTATCAAATCGTACTGTTATGAGATATCATGATATTTATCAAATCATGAAATGTCTGAATCGTCACAATTCTACTCTCTTAAACCTGTTAAATTCATTATTGTCAAATATAGATAAAAACATAATGTCATACAACATTTTCAGAAGTTAATCTAATTTAAAAAGTTAGAAAAGGACAATGGAAGTTTTTTCATTGTTGTGCTGAAAAAGGAGATTACCTGTGTTCTATGCCATATGACAGAAGCTCTGGAATGTCCCAGTTTGTTTTTACATGGTCCCTTGTCGTAGTGTCGTAACAAGAAGTCATCCTGAAACAAACAGTTCCATAAGTAATTCAATAAGTAGTTCAACCTTTGCACCTTGCAGTGTTTAAAGTAAACATGCTACACTGTAACAAGTGATTATTGGTCCCCTCCTCACAACCACAACCCAACTGATCTATGTATTGGTTATCATGACCATTTGGATTCTGAAACAGAATTTCACTAAACACCTGCCCTTTACACACATTCCCAAATAATGTGTATCAGTCAAAAACTTCCTGACTCAGACAAATATAATAACACCTACTTAGTGATGGAAGATCAAAGTTTACGGATAAAATCCATCAATTGTTTGAGAGGATAAGCATTCTGTTTCAAGGATTATACTCATTCATTTTTGTAACCAAATTCGACAATCATTTCTGACACTTAAAAGCTTGACATTAACCCTTAAGATGCGGGTCCCGGAATATTCCGGGATGAAATTAGCTTTGCCCGCAAGTCCTCTTAGCGGGATGCGAGTAGCACACTCTATTTTTCTCACGCTAACTAATTATGACCGCGGGTCTCGGAAATTTATTGCCTAGCAGTAGTCTCAGTTCAACGCTTGTATTTTCGTTCCGGCTGTCGCTAAGCAACCGTGTTTTGTTTCGTTGGTGTTCTAAATAATGCGCGAACATGCTCCGAAAGTTATGAGAGTATTGATAATGTTTATCGTACCGAAAATAAACGTTAAAATCACTCAATTTTTCCCCACTCCCCGCCGCACGTGCTAATAGCCTGTGGGCACTTTCTACCCTCTCGCACGAGCTTACCGACCCGCGCAAGCTATCGTTTACTGAGACGCGTGCATTTTGACCCTATGCACGCCTTCCTATCGCACGCCCTATGTTCTGAACCCTTGGGCGGATTTCAATATAGGTGGGATCATTTGAAAGAGAAAAAAAATGTCTTTAATTCGATGTAAAAAACATATGTGTGCCTCGTGAAATAAAGATACCACATGTGCCGCAAAAAAGGTGATTTTTATATATTTTTAGTTTTACACTGTTTTGTCACACCAATTTTCTCATGATGTGCTCAACATATTTTGACATTTTTTATATCACAAGATAGAGAAAAAGATTGTCTTTAATTCCATGTAAAATGTGTACATGCGCAACAATTCATAAAGATACAGCAAGCGCCGCACAAAAAGGTAATTTTGCCGACTTTCTTATCATGTGATCTGAAGCGCGATTTTCATGTGCCTTTCTTTCACAATGAATTTCTTTTACACCGTGAAAAAGATTTTGTTGAATTTTACATCACTATAAAGACAAATGAATTGTCTCTAATTCCCTATATCAATTATTATGCGCGCAAATAAATAAAGACTCAACAAGTGCCGTAAAAAGAACAACTTTCGCACTTCGCAATTCCGTTAGTGACGCAAATAGGGAAACTTTGGCACTTCATATCCCCGTGTACAAATGACACATTTCAAAACCATTTATATCATTATCAAGAGGAATAAATTGTCTACAAAGTGATATATAAAATGTACATGCGCTAAAACAAACGACGATGCAGCAAGCGCCGCACAAAGGGTTCTTTTCACGTGATCTGAAGTTCGATTCTCATGTACCTTTCTTTGGCACTCGATATTTTCTATACCACTTGGCGGATTTTGATAAATATTACATCTAAATAAAGACGGAACGTTGTTCTTCATTTCAATATATTGATCATACATGCGCACACAAAAATAAAGGCACAAGAAGTGCCGCAAATTTGGCAAGTTTCGCATTTCGTATTTCTGTAACCAAGTGGCGCGCTCAACAACGTTTGGTATCAGCGTAAAGAGCAGAAAATTCTCTTCAATTTGATATACAATTTGTTTATGCGCTCATAGAAATAAAGACTCAACAAGCGCCGCTAAAATGTTATAAATAAATGTAATAAGTAAAAAAAATTATGAAGGAAACCCTGTTTCTTTAGTGTTCAATTATAGAGTTTTATAAACCATGAAAGTTGAAGGAAAAAAAACTTTTGGATTTACATTCATAGCGTTATTGATGTCTTTTTTGAGTTAGGGGATTTTTGCGTCGGGCACCGCCATCAGTTCATGGGAAAATTGTCCAACGAAAATGTTGTGGTTGAGACACAGTATGTTGGGGATGCCGTCGGGAACCGCCATCAGGTCATGAGAAAATGTGTCCAACGAAAATGTTCGTGTTCGAGAAAAAAAATTTCAGCGGACTTTCGTCGGGCACCGCCAGCAGGTACCGGTATGTGTTTTTTTCTGCCAAATTTTTGTTGGTCGAGGAAACTCATTTTTGAAAAAAAAGTTTGGTAGCATTCCGATGTTTTAAATAATTTGCTATATATGTCGGGATGGCATGAGTTCCTTCCAGTGAACTAAAGACAAGGGGCCGGGTGCTCGTTGACTACGGCCGTCCCGACAGATAGGCCCGTGGAACCTATCATTATCGGAAGTCAAGAGTTGAAAAACTTTTGTAATCCACAACTGACAATCAGAACTTTCCTGACGTAGAAGGCAGTTGTTCGCGACTCGCCGGCTCGTTGCATAGGAGTCAGAAGGCGGCATCAGGGTTGATAATGTTGATACAACGTCGGCGGCCGTCGTTGCCATCGGCACCTTCGGCGGGATTGTGAAAAGTCGTCCAAAAGTTAGAAAGTGTCCGGCGACATTAGAACTTGTTCGGCTGGATTGTGAAAAGTTGTCCGAAAGTTAGAAATTGTCCAGCAATGTTAGAATTTGTCCTGATTTGTTATTTTTGCAAATCGTGAAACAAAATGTCCGGCTTTCGCCAGGACAATTAGAAAATGTCCGGATTATTGATGACCGCTGGCGCCAAAGGCGCGCAACGGCAAATTTGTTTCAAACACTTACAAAATGTGGCAATTGAATGTCCATGAAGCTCACATTGAATTTCTCTGTACAACAGGTCATGTGTTGATGTTATTATATCTTGCGTGTGCCTAAATTATTTTCAATCATTTACAGATTGATGTGAAAGATGCCTAAGGCCAGGAGGCCGCGAACCAGGAGTTGGGAAGGTCCGTCAACGTCTAGCGACGACGACTTCATCAACGAGGTCCATGCCGATGAAGCTTCTGATATGGAATCAACTGATGAGAGTGATAGTGACAGTGACAGTGACAGTGATAGTGAAAGTGACATTGATAGTGATCAAGAAATAAGAAACATTGCAAGAGACATATTAGCTGGTACGGGTGAAACTGCTACGGCTGGTACTTCCACAGAGGAAGAGTTCAGTGGCTTTGACGAGCAATATAATGAAATGGACACACATTTTGATGACCAAGATAATTTTATGGATCGCTGGGAAGAGGGGCCGAGGCAACGTGGATGTGTCGAATTGCATTTTACTGGTGCAACGGGATTAGGACGGTTTATAGAATTGCCTGATAACCCGCAACCTGTAGACTTTTTCGGACTGTTTTTTCATGAAGATGATTATGGATCATTGGCAGCAGAAACCAACAGATACTTCCACCAACAGGTCGATGATAAGGTTCTGAAACCCTGTTCACGGTTGAGGCACTGGTATGATACGAATGCCGAAGAAATGAAAGTATTCATTGCAATGACAATAGCAATGTCTCTGGTTGTACAGAGAAACTTTTCTGAGTATTGGTCAACAAGTGATGTTACGTCGACGCCCTTCTTTTCCAAGTGCATGCCCCGCGACAGGTTCTGGCTACTGCTAACGTATCTACATTTGAATGATAACAACCTAATGCCGGGACGAAACACTCCGCATTTTTCACCAATGAATAAACTTGGCTATCTGTACCAACGCATCGTGCATCGTTTTTCCAGAGTTTATAAGCCGCATCAAAACATTTGTGTTGACGAAGGGTTGGTGCCTTGGAAAGGCAATCTGAGTTTCAAAGTATATAATCCCGACAAGCCGAAGAAGTATGGGATAAAGGCCTACATGTTGTGCGACTCAACAAATGGTTATGTTTGCAAGTTCAAACTCTACACTGGAAAAACAAATGAAGCTGTTTCTGTTGGTGGGAAAACGTATGATCTCGTCATGGACTTGGTGAAGGAATATGCTGGGAAAGGGTATCATGTGTTCATGGACAATTTCTATTCCTCGGTGGCATTGTATATAAACTTGTGGGAAATGGGAACTGGTGCGACGGGAACTTTGAGAGGAAATCGCAAAGGCATTCCTGAAAAGCTAAAGAAGGCACAGAAGAATCAGAAGAAAGGGGATATGACAGTCTATCACAATCAAGACCTACTCGTTTTGCGGTATGAGGACAGGAAGTCAGTGTTGCTCATGTCAACCGTAGAAGACGCCGAAATTGTAGAGACAGGAAAGAAGAACCGAGTGACTGGGGAAGCAAATACGAGACCACGTATTGTGCACGAATACAACAAATATATGGGAGGTGTGGATCGGGCCGACCAGATGCTGTCGTACACCCCGTTCAAAATGAAAACTCTTAAATGGTGGAAGCGCGTGTGGTTTCATGTGTTGAACGTTGCCATGTTGAATTCTTACATTATCTATAAAGAATTCTCAGAAGACAAACCTTTGAAAACAAGCCGTCAATTTAGAAAAGATTTGGTGCAGCATATGATCACCTTCGCCGAAACAGAAAAAGTGCCCTCCCTGCGCAGACGTGCTCGCGGCCGGCCGAGCACGAGCGACGATAGTGTCTTGCGACTCCATGGTCGTCACTTTCCATCAAAGATTCAGCCTGTTGGAAAGAAGAAAAACCTAACACGCATGTGTGTTGTTTGCTCCAAAGCGAATAGAGAACTTCGTCGAAGGGAATTCGAAGAAACAAATCAGCCAGTTCGAAAGAAGAAAAGGGTAGGCAAAGAATCTTCTTTCGAATGTATCGAGTGTAATGTGGCTCTATGTGCAGCACCATGTTTCAGAATTTATCACACGTCACAAGATTGCACTAAAGCTTATATCAGTTTGATGTCAGAGAAGGAAAATGAGGGGGATAATCAAGAAGATTGAAGAAAGAAGAAAGAAGCAGAAGTGTGGATGAGCGTTACTCTCCTTATAAAGTTTATTCTTCACATCAATAAGGTGAATAAGTGTAATATAAAATACTGATTGTCAATAAAATAATCTTTTTTTTAAGTCGTAAAAGAGACAGAGAAAGTCAATGTGAGCTGTCACTGGACGTTCGATACGAGCCGCATCACGAACCTACTCCCGATCTTTCGCAATTTGTTTTCTTAGAATCGGGTGGCGAAACTTCATACTTTTTACATCATCGTAAAGGGAAAAGAACTGGCTTTGATTCATTATGAAATGTGTATGTGCGCAACACATAATAAAGAAGCGGCAAATAATGCGAGAAATGTCGCAATTATCAATTTTTTCCCCCAAATGTCTGAGGGTACCCCTCTTTAACGGTTCATATCTCCCGAACTATTTGGCACTTTTTAAATTTTTTTCCACCTTTCTCAAGCGGAAAGAATGATCTTTAATTCCATGTATAATATGCATGTGCGCAATTAATAAAAATGGTGCGGCGAGTGCTGCGACAAATGTCGCAAATAAAACGATTGTCAAAATCTATTTTCAAGTAGTTGAGGGTGTCGCTCTTTCGCGGTTCATATCTCCCGAACCATTTTATACTTTTTTATATTTTTTTCACCTATTTCAAGGGAATATAATTGTTTTTAATTCCATGTATAATATGCATATGCGCAGTCAATAATAACGATGCGGTGGATGATGCGACTGGTGTCGCAAATAGAATGCTTATCAAAATTTGTTTTCAAGTAGTTGAGGGTATCACTCTTTCGTTTTTCATATCTTTTGAACCATTTGGCACCTTTTCATTATTTTTTCACAGTCGTAAGGACGAAAGATTTATCTTTATTTCCATGTATAATTTGTACATGCGCAGCAAGAAACGATGCGGCGTGCGTATAGAATGATTGATTTTATTATCTCGGAATGTTCGCCCGCGTGTGACTGCACGCGCCGAGAGGATCGGTACAGCAGGAAGCAACGCTGGTGCTTAGAACACTGGCACTCGCATGCTGGTGCCTCGGGGGTGCCCCGGGGGTATAACGGTACTAATTAGCGTACCGATGCCAGACTGCCCAAGGGAGAATTAGTTCTGGCTAAAAATCCCGTTATGTCGGAGCATCCTCGGGGTACCCCCAACCATCTTTCGTGGCGTATATCTTTTGAACAGGGTGACATATTCTAACAATCTTTTATCATCATAAAGAAGAATAAATTGTCTACAATTCAATATATAATACATGTATGCGCGCTAAGTATTAGGGATTTTATTCAGCCGGAAATAAAGACAATCTTTAGATAATTGTAGAAATCTAACTAGAGGTCGCATTGTAAAAAGATATATATCATCGTAAAGAGGAATAATGTATCTTCAATTCCATATAAAAAAATTAATTGTGCGATTATATTTAAGGATTTTCCGTAACTCTAAATAAAGACAATCTTCATATTGCAATAGAAACCGTTCTAGGTAAGATAAAAATTTCATTCAAAGTGTCGGATAAAGATCGTTCATTTGTGTACGGGATTGGCGGGCTACTTTTGTATCGAACGGTCAGTTTCATCCGTAATCCGCCATGTGAATACACCATTTATCGAAAAAACAGCCGCGACTCGCGGTGCGAAATAATTCAGCCACAGGGGCTAATTGCGTTATTACCGTAGCGAGGCGAGTGCTGGAAAATTCAGCCACGGGGGCAAAACTGGTCAAAATAATATTCAGCAACGGAAGGGTTAAAAAACCATTCAAACATTGCAATACTGAGGTGAGGTGAGGTTATTTAGTTCTTAAAGCTGCTTTCAAGTGTTTTTCACTTATAACACCACTGCTATTACTGCAGGGAGAAAGCCCTTACACCATTGTGGCTATGCATTGTGGTAAAACCAACAAGCATCGGTTTGATCAAGCAAACCATTGGTGGAACTGTTCTGAAAATCAGTATAGCATTGAACCCAAGCCTTTCTGCATGAACTGAACTGCAGACATAATTACCATTGGGATTCAAAACCCAGACCTCTTGATCTGAGCAATGATAATGCAGCAGAAGTCATGGTTTGTTAATTGCTAAATGATACATTTTTCACAAATCACACTTTACTGGCCTATAACTGCAATATTTAGTAAGTGAAAAATGTTATGTACATACGTCTAGTGAAGCAAGGCAGTACCAACAGAAGACGTGTTTACATCTCTTGCACATCATCTGGGCACATCCATCGTTCCTCTCTATAGGCACGTGGCACACTGGACACCGTTTGATCTTTGCATCCTCAGCACTGCTGAACGGAATTCTGAAAAATAGTCCGCTGGAGGTTTACTTACGAATTATAACATCTTAACTGAGGTCAACTGGCAATTTAACAATTATGTTCACGCTAATTTGTCACTGACAACAACCAGAGTGCGAATTTGTGCAAAACAATTCTGTGTGGCTAAGTTACAGGACCAATAACTCATTTTAATATAGGAACATGGCCAGGAACTATTTCTTGGAAATTCTTGAGTAGCAGGTAGAGATACTAGATCATACTAGAAATCACAACAACCAGGATAAAGGCAATCAGTAACATTAATATCAAACAATGAATTTTATATAGATATTACAGACATAATGAAAGCTACAGTGATAATTTGATAGTGAGAAGTGAAATAATCATTTATGTATGAAATTGAAGTATTTGCACCAGACTTTGCAATGACACAAATGTGGAGTTGAACTCACCCTATATCCTCCTGTCGACCAGATATCATAACTTCGTCACAAGTTTTTGTTGCATGCCATTTTGTTTTACATATGGAACAAAATTTCAGACCACACTGGAAAGAAAATAAGTTTGCAGATTTAGTATTTCTCTCAATACATAGAAAATATCTACAGAGCAATCCTCGAACATTTTGAAGCTCAATCTAGCTAGAATAGCAGGACAATACCACTTGAGGGGAACAGGTCAAAGCTTGACAAAGGACTTGTCCATTAATTTCTGCCAAGGATTTGCCTTGTTGATTTGTACAGATCTTGTTATGTATGTGTAAAATTCAACACAAATTGCATCACTCTAAAAGTGTTCATAGTAATCTAATCAGAGAAAACTAGTTTTTCAAACAGAAGAAAAATCAGCTTCCAATAAATCTACACAAATTTATTAAAAGATATAACTGCTCTTTAACTCACAGTGGGACACTGGACTGGTGTAGGCTGCACATTCTCAATGAGCTGTGGTGGAGGGCTTGAGCAAACATGGCAGACAGTTTCACATCCAACCTCGGGGCAAAACGTCCGGTTAGGATCCATGTCTACCTCTATAGGTATAAAACAAATAAATAGGTCTAGGTAGTCATTGTTGTTTTGAACGTCAGGTTGAAATTTGATGACCTTTTGAGCTTAGTGACCCATGAAATTATTGAAGTAAGATACTTTTTCCATTTTAATAGATAGTCTTTTGAAAATTTCCTAAAAATGTATCCCTTATCTGATCACATAAGTCTGGCTAATGATTCCATAAAAGCTCCAAAACTGGACTTTGATGATTTTTCAGGCATGATTATAAATGACATTTATTACAGGCATTTATTTCATTATGATATGGTTTAATTGAAATGTGAGCAGGATCATCTTTCTGTCATCATTTACAAACATGAAAACATAAGTAATCACCACATACCTCTTAGATATTTAAGTCTTTGGTATCTTTCGAAAATGCTGCTTTCAACAAGTTTTTTAATCTGGAAAAAATAATGAAGGTTAAATTGAGAACTATTCTGTCAAAGATGGGTAACCTAGTAAAGGTTTAGAAATATATAATAAGATGATATTTCGGCAGTAAATTATTAAATCTTAAATTTTTTAGTGGCAATGAAAATTATAGGAGGTGATTGCATCATTTATACAGAATGTTGAGGAAATATTTTCTTCTCAAATTGATAGTTATGACATATGTCAACATGACTTCAAATATGTTGAAAGGTTATGATATACGTCACGAATGAAATGAGTTATTAATGTTCTATAGCAGTGATACAAGAAAAGCTTTTACAAAACATCTTTAACAGTTTGTTTGGGTTTATTTTATGGGAACACAATTTAGGACTGAGTATTGTTTGCATTTACCTTTTTATTGAGAAGATAAAAATACATATTACATAAACTACTACTTATTGGTGAAGATTTAAATAAATAAAACTTAAAAACAGTGACTATAAACTATTAAACAATGACTGATGACAAAAGCGACCATAAAGGAACCAATATAACTAGAAGTTTTATCTTGCTTATCCCTTTACTTGAAATGATTTTATGATTATCAGTGTCTGTTTAAATTTGAAACAAGCCATACCTCAGGCGCCTCTAACTTGCCCTGTTTCTTACACTGAGCATCAGGACACGTAATCTCAGCCACGTTGCCCTCGGTGATCATCACTACCAGGTACTGGCGAACACACTGAAACAAACATTGGTTTGAAGTGGACAGGTCAAACCCTTGTCAATATCCAATTATGCTACTATTAATTGATTTTGCAAAAGGCATTTAGAAGCAGCATACTGAAGAAAAGCAAGAATTTCTAATATCAACTTCCCTCAACTTTGGAATGTGCATTTATAATTTGGAAGGTAATAAAACAAAGATAAGGTATGGATGTACAACTTTTGTATTGTATACACATTTCAAGGTTTTAAGGCAAAATCAAGACTCATCAGATTAAAATCATCTTCCCACGCATGGCCTATTCTTACGCCAGCCCGAATGACTTGCTAAGATAGGCCTTGCTGCATTTCCCGTACTTTTTTTGTGCTTTTCGCCAAGGCTACTGCAATGGATTGCAATAGACCAATGAGTTATCATCTGAGAATTGCATCTTTTTGCCGCAGAGGTGCACTCAAAACACAAATTTTCACTGGTTGGCAGCCAGTGATAGAGACTGGTGCAATTTAAAGCCAAGCGGGGCAAGATAAAGGTAAATAACATACCTATTGAAGGGACACTCATTTTCCTTGAAGAGCTACATGTCAATACAATAAAGAAGTTGTACATACATAACTTATCTTTCTTACATTCAAATTCTTTATTGTATTTACATACACATTTTGTAGTATATTAATACTCCTTTATGTTTTCTTTACATTGGTATGTACATGTATCCAATTGTGCTATACCTCACATCCTACAGGATGAATGAAAATATGAATACACATTTCTACAACGTTGTGATTTCACAAAAGTTTAATAAAGAAAATCTAGCTGTTATTATGTCAATGTACAATATCAAATATCAGGGCTGTCGATTATCTATTCATGTTCCATTATTGCAAAAGGCTGATGGGAGTTACAACAACTTTCTTAGATTTTGTTCACTGGTTGGTTATGCAAAAGCATTTTAAAGCTATTAATATTAATATCAATATCAAAACGTGAATACTTTTAATATTTTGCAGAAAGTAATATTACTATTTGATAATATACATATATACTTGAGGAAACAGAAACAAATGACAATGATATATCTACAAATATAACATGCTCAGCACAGGGACTCACTACCACAACGTCTTGTGAGTTTGAGTGAGTGCTTCAAGTAAGCAAATTGTACCACCAAAATTTTGCATCCTGGTGACCCACAGCTTAAATTTGTACAGGTTCTTTCCAATTATTTTGAGTATTTGATGTAGGACTTGCACAAACTTCCCCAATTTGCAAGGTACCTCACAAAAAAATTACGGTTTCTAGTTCTGACCTGACAAGCAAAATATTCAAATTATAAGTGTTGTACTCACCGACTCACAGTACAAACACTTGCAGTCATGCAGCTCGTACATCTCCGGTAGAGGACACTCCATCAGACACAACTTGCATGTTATCAGCGGGTCGATGGCAAGGTCTACTGAGCTTCGGGACGCCGAATATGTCGCCATCATTGCGCCAAGCTCTTCACCTGGCTGAAACACAACAGAACATGGTAAAAATATACTTGAAATATATAAGAAGTGGAATGAGCTGAAACATGGCTGTAAAAAAATTAAATGGTTTATCATACTTTGGTATCTTAAAAATTTCTCAAGGATGAAACATAATTAAACAAAATCAAGAAACTTGAAATATCCAAAAATTGAGAAAAGTTTAAAGCAGTCCTGAGAACTTCAACAAACAAGTGTTATCACTGAAATAGATCCACATAACTTTGGAACATGATAAAACACAATATTTTGAGAGACAATTAAAATGTCGACTGTTGCGTCATCACTTTCTGATAACATTTTCTTAGGTCTGAAAAAGACTGAATTTTCTTCTAATCAGACCAGTAACATCTCTCATGACATCATTCCATAAATCATGTCATTGTTAATATATGTAACATTGTCAGGTCACTGTAAAATTTCAAGAAGTCTGCGCAAGGAAAATATCAACGATCAGTTTGATAAATCCTTGGAAGTACAATGTACAAACATCTTGTCTCAAAGTGTAATCTTCTATGAACATAAATTTGGAAAAAAATCTTAAAAAGATATGTGATCTTTCTTCATGCAGCATGTAAAAAATATCTCTATGGAGAATATTTTTATGACCACAACAAGGAAGGAAATAAAAACCATCAGACTATCAAGCTGCCGTTTTTAATTAATCTTGAACAACGGGCTATGATTCACAGCTCAACTTCCTCAATGACGTCAAGAACTATTTCAAACTTAAACCAATTTCTTCAACAAGTCATTTTGAAAAAAAATTTTGATCAATCATCTAGAAACATTTTCAGCTTAGTTGAGAAAAAAATTCTTCACAATTCAAAATAGTTTCAAATTGTTTTTGTAGACCCTATTTTCAATTATCATAAGAATTAAACATGGATATCACCCACAAAAGTAATTCATCAATGCTTAGATTTCAAGATAAGGATATTTCTATACTATGCCCACAATAACATCAATCTTGTCACTAACCATTGTAGGATATATAGAGGATACTAAACGACCTTCCATTTTAAATTGAAGGAAGTTTAGTATTCTGTTTATTACTTGACCTCAATAATCAAGCATGATTGCCAAAAGTGTACTGACAGAACGAAACATTTCCGCGACTTGGCCGCCAGTGTAACGGCAGTGCCAACAATGTGACGTCATAACCACACAATATTATGACGTCATACGTGCAGCGGTATTACACTAGTTTAATACACTGCAGTATCTTACACGGGTGAGTAAAATAGTACATCCTCAAAAAGAGAGGGGCTTGGATATGCATTTTCACATTTCTTTTGACCCAGTGAGCACCTCCAGTTGCCTTTGGTCACCCCCATGAATATTTGATGCAAGAATATTCTGACTAATTATCATTATTGTACATTTTGCAAGACATGGCAATTGTGTATCTATCTTCAAAAAGAGACAGGTGCAGAGAGGCTTGGATATACATTTTCATCTGTTTTAGTCATCACCTTTGCAAAACAATTATTTGATATTTAGATATCTAAGAATAGAATATAAATATGCAAGAGGAAGTCAATAAGTTCACAGAAGTGAATAATGATACACCCTTGAAGACATCATCGTTGATGTCATATGAGATAAGCCATCTGACTAAAGTCTACAGACATAAACAACCAATCCCGATCATTTTCACAGGTACCTTCTTATAATCATTGAAAATTTCTCACGAAAGAAGGGGTGACTGTGACAGAAAATATACACATGACCAATCTAAATTGGAAAGAACCCTCCACCATATTCTACTGTTGAAAAAATGGACAGCTTTTGAGGGGTTGCAGCTCCTTGACTAACGGTCAGGAAGGTCTATTGAACCCATTACAGATGATACGGTTGTACGTGCCCAAGGCAATGTCTGATAATAGAATAAAGGTGGACAAGATATCTTCAGAGTGTGGCATTTCTCATGAGCACTTGCACATGTCCAAGGTGCCTGCAAGATGTGAGCCACGAAACCTAAGTGCACAAGGTTGATACCAGAGAGTTGAATCCAGTCGTGAGCACTTGGACATCTACAGTGCTGATCCAGATAACTTTCATGCTCGTCTGGTTACAGCTAATAACACGTGGATCCATCACTTGGATCCTGACACTATGAAAGTTCAGAACTCAGAGTTCTGCTGGCAAGATCATTGCGACCATTTTCTGGGATTCAAGAGGCGTTATTCTTACAGACTATTATCAACCAAAAACTACAAAAACAGGATCTTATGCTGACTTGTTGAAGCAATATTTATAATCCATGGTTATTTCATCAATGTGTAGATCGCATTCGAGACTTAGGTTTATATAAACTGACATTCTAACAAAGTCATCAATGCAAAATCAAAATTACTGGTTGTGCTGGGTTTCAACCCCACATCCCCAAGCTGTATTGTGATACATGTCTGTTTACTTTGATAGAGTTCCACTAGACCTTTATAAATATATCATTTGAAAATAAAATAACTGATTTCTGTTTATTCACTCTGCCTGTGGTAGACTTACTATTAAAGGAAACAGAAAGTAAATTATTTATTTCTTCACTGGAAAAAAATTCATTGAAATT
Organism: Phorcus lineatus; assembly: GCA_921293015.1. Taxonomy (NCBI): domain Eukaryota; kingdom Metazoa; phylum Mollusca; class Gastropoda; order Trochida; family Trochidae; genus Phorcus; species Phorcus lineatus. The sequence continues at coordinate 16,154,059 of OV121083.1, forward strand.
ACCCCCAAGTTACATATTTATTTATGTAAACAAACCAGGGATGATGAACTCCCCTCTCCCTTTTACTGTCAAATCTCCCATATGAATCAGATATGCTGTGCCCCATTTACATCTCAGAAAGTGAGGACAAGTTTATTAACACTATCATCAACTATTTTAACTTGGTATTACTGCATTTCTTTGTAAAATGTCTGGATATATTTCCTTCAGTCAAACAGACCGCCAGCCAATGCAAGTTGCCGGTTGATGTCCAAGGAAGCTCGCAGGGAATTGGGTCAGAAATATGTCAAAAACCTGAAAGGGCGGGGCTTACAGAGCCACTCCGTGAGTTGTTGAAGTCATATATGCCAAACTTAATCAATGATGTCATTTGATCGCGAAGTATCGACTGTTACCAAAAAGTCACGTTTTAAAGCTTATGGTTTTTTACAGTGACAATATGAAGGTAGAACATCGCAATTATGATCGAAAATCGGACAGTTGCGCGCGTCAAATAGTCAAACGTAATTTTGGAATCTTATCTAAAACAGCCAGGGGGGCAGTTAGGAGTTGCTATTGTTTGTTAGGTTATATAACTAGTATCCATGTATATTGGACCTGATATCTACACCTATGTGCATTTATAAGCTGTTTTTAGATTTTCATGGAAAACCAGTATTTGTTATATATATGTCTTTTGGACATGAAAAGTTAAGATGTTTTGATTTTATATCACCACATATGACATTTAGGTTCGTATCAAAGGTAAATAATATGTTATGAAAATCACGGAGTGGCTCTTTAATGGATTGACCTATTGTCATATCTCAATCTTACAAAGATTCTTTCAGAAAATATGATATTCCTAACATGATTGTTGTCTGCCACACTCTTATGAGGGTTTGTCAAAAAGAAAGTCTTCAAACTTCATCATCTTCATGTAACAAAGATGTAATTTCAAAAAATTTGATTTTAGTGAATCACCATTTGCATGTATGCCCCAAAATATTTTTGGGGGTAGAACAAAGAAATTAACCCATCTTATACCACCTTTGCATGCACTAAGTTTACTCTCGTGAGAAATTTGCACATAAGTAATTTTATGTGAGTAAAAATTGCTAAGTGTTCACATGACATTCACAATAGGGCGAATGTTTCTCTATTTCCTTAAAATTAATCTTGAACTTCAACTAAATATCTAAGAGTTTCAAAACATATATCCCAATTCATATAAAGTTTTGCAAGAAATGTTATTTAAGTTTTTCATGGATGCATAAGTTGAAACCATGGAGCTGACCATATATAAGTAATCTGTACATATTGTGGTGTGTATGTGTTCATAGTTTTGTATCATTTGATCACATCAACGTATATCTGACATACTTGGTATATTAGTGTATGTATAAATGTTAAAGATAAACTTTGACTTTAGTCTTAAGTCTGATGAGCTCAAATGTTAAGGATTACAGACAACGGAAAACTGGCCATGCAATAAGCCAAAATGACCTTTTAGGTCTGACGAGCTAAAAATAACATGTCAGAATTCTGAAAATATCAATAGGCCCCACTTCAAATGCCAGTAATACACTGATTTAATGGAGATATAAAAAGGGACCACTTCAGTATCAGTGCAAAGTTTTAAAATCATATGATAAATGGCTTTCAAGTTCTGCTAAAAAATGTAATGACAGTTAAGTCTGAAGGACAAAATGATGAATGATTCCCATTAAGAAATCATTGTACACATTGTATTGTGAGCATTGGTATGATAATATTGATTTAGTTTCACACAAATATTTGACATTAAAGGTGACATTTAACAAAACAATGTTGTCAGGCTGATTACAACAGGATATGAAATCAATAATTTAACTATGCAAAAAAAGCAGATGTTATTGATAACAAAGTCAATGGAATAACGAAGGTTTAAGTTTACAATGACCCAGTAGAGTACCTAAACATAAACACAGTGGTAACAGAATTGTTTTACAATTTAACTACTTAAACAATATATATTTTCTTAAATCAATCTAATTAAAATGAGGTCATTACTTTACAAGTTACACAGCATATAGATTTCACAAGGCCCGTTACCTTAGCCGTCAGACTCCAGTTTCACCTACTATTTTGATTGGCTACACCCAATTTACTTCAAGCAATCATATTGTGTGTATGTTGATCCCCTATTTCAAAATCATCAACCTCTTCAAATTTTCGAGTAATAAATGATAAGAAAATCCTAGAACCTTTTGACATTCTCCTTATAAATGAAATACTGGCCAAGGGGCGCTATATAATAATTCATTAACAACAACCCTTGAATTTTCCATACAGCAGGTTGAAGTAATTTGCATATTGAATTTAATTATTTTCCATCACTAATCAATGAAGTATTCTCAGATGTTGTGTTGTTTTTGTCTTTACTTTATTGTCAAAATGATTATGGTTATAATTTTTCATGATTTATAGGAGTATCCTACGAAAATTTCAATAAAGAGACTTCATGAGAAGAAAAGTTTATTCAAAGTTTCTGTTTTTAAAGATGGTTTGATTTTCAGCTTGCTATCTGGATTGGTACCATCCATTAAACATAATATGTTGTTGTGAATTATTGTTGGACTTTCTTTGACCACCAGATGGAATGAAACGATGGTGAATTCATTTGATGATTTGGGCAGCTGCTGTACTCAAAATTTATCAAAAATTTGGAAATGTTTTTTTTCGATAACTGAAATTATATACTCATATATACATATAAGAGATTGATTAACAAAACCCGAGCAAAATCACTGATTGGCTTAATTGAAGATTGACTTATGGGGCCTGGCAAGATCTATAATCTGTGTAACGTAGTGCAGCAAAATAATGATTTCATTTTAATGAGAATGTTTCTTAAATATAATAACTTTCAAAATAATTTGTCTCTTGATAGTTAACTTACGGATACTTAACCAATTCTTCTACTGTAAGAATGAAAATAAATGACTGTTTATATTCAAGTATTAATAAAAAATATCATTTGTTCGGACAAGGATCATCAAAGATGTCTCCTACAAATATTTTCATGAACACAGGCAAAAGCAAATGTGTCCCCAAACAAATTAGCCAATAAATCTTATGAAAAGGTTTATTCTTTTTAAGGACAATATCTCATCAAGAAACTTAGGAAAACCAAATCTACAATATTGACACAGACACTACTTCACTCAATATTCAAGTGTTAAAAGAACTTTTCTTGCAAATATAGAAGCAACAGCCACAATACACAAATATCTGATATACATTCTGAGATCAGGTCATCAGCACAAGATATTTTATGCTGTCATAGATTCGATCAAGATCAGTGCAGCAAATATCAAATCAATTGTCTTTTGCTGTAATTGAGGTATTTTAAGAAATAGCATGAAGAAATGGTGTTTAACATCTGAACAATCTGACAGCCAAAACAATTATTTTAAACCAGATGTTCAGTCCAAACCCCCGTACAGCAATCGGGCCAAAAATAAACGCTTACCATTTGGTCAACTCAGTGACTTAAAGAGGAGAAGTAACGCATGAATTTGATTATTACAAATTAGTATCTGTATTCGCTTCACTTATATCAATCAATAGAGCCAACAAATTTGAAAATATACGCTTTAATTCGACTACTAGGAGACCTTTTATACCCCTGTTTTGGATAGCCGCCTAATGAGACTGGCGAACGCTTACACAAAATCACCGAAGCATGACTCGAAGCCACGCCCAGTGTGTGACGTGCTAGTGGGCAGCTGAAAGCCCAGCCCTTTGATTTTCTCTGTATTTTTAAGCTAATTCAACAGCAAAATAGAGGCAATAGCATGACCGAAAGAATTCCAAAATACGATATATAACGGCTTCATGATATCAACTTTCCCTCTCAGTCGTCAAATCCATCTTAATTAGACTGTGACAATCCTTGGACGCGGTTTTCTTTGGTGGGTTTATATCAAAAAGGTAAAGAACTTGGTCGGTGAGAGATCCAATTACAATGGGATATCACGTAGTGTTACAACATGTATTTATCGATATGAAGTTATAAATTGTCTCGAAAAAATGAAGATTTTTGTAAAAAAACGGGAGACAAATGTGGAAACGTTTTTTATGACTATAGAACAAATAATTTTGTTTCACTTCACTTTCATGACAACTTAGTACTTATTGGAATATTCGTTTGTATTTAACTAACACATATCATATTCTTATCTAGTATAACATCTCACACCGTGTTGCAATATCTCTGTCTTTGAATTTAACATTAAATGACATGAAAACATACCTGACGCAAGCGTTAGACACATTCTATGTAATCCTAAAGAATGTTGGGTCCCGTTATTCACGATGTACTTTTTTAAATGTGTGTCATCGTCCTTAGAGGTGCATGAGCCAAATCTCCTTCTCTTAATTTATTGGTTTTATATATATTCTACAAGTTCATTGGTTCAAAATGACTGGACGCCGTGACAATAAACTAAGTACCAGTCGAATGCCAAGAGTTACGCCATTATGACAGGACATATATTCCGCTTGGCGGGTCCGAGGCGTTAAAATTCAAAAGGTATAATTAGAGACCATTAAATCAAGAATTGAAATTGAATGCGATAGGATTACATAACGGCCACCTGTGTGTCATAAAAAACAAACAAACTAGTTAAACCAATTTGATTGTTGTGAAAACATTTGGCAGACGTCGTAATTGATGAACAACTTAAATTCAAGGTTAACCTTAGTGACTTAAGGCTACCTTAGAGTTTTGTGCAACGGGACCCAGGAAATTATCTTTGGATGTACATTTATGATGTATGACCTACAAATGTGATAGGATTTGACTTCCACTTAGCTATTCTTACGACGATATCAACAATAACGTCTCACTCACCATACACTACATGCCTACATTACATTTAGAAAATTGTGTGAACGCCAAAATACATAAAAATATGGATATCATATTCAAATAATGGTCAATAATACATTCAATTTTTTTTATTATTTCTGTTGACTGAAAAAATATATAAATATAATGGAGAATTGTTTTTTAAAATAATCAGTCCAATGCAATTTAGCATTAATAGTAAATTCTGAGTTTTGTTGTAATAGCATAAAAATTAAATTGAAAATGCCAAAAGAAATTAAAACCAGTCGATGTCGTTCAATCTGTCTCGGTTTTGATTGCTTGTCGTCACTTCTGTTTCTGAGCCACTCGAACTGTCATTTGGCTCATATAAGTAAGGAAAAGTATCGTCCCCGTCAATTGAAATTAGCGTTTCTGAACATGATGAGACACATTCCATAGATAATGATATCTCGCTTTCTGAGTAGCTGGTGGACATTATGCGTTAATACTTAATAAAGGTTATATTTTTATGGGAATAAGGATGCCGGTGCATCCCTCAATATAATGTCCAATAAGTGAGCATAGTTCATGTAAAAAATACTTCCGGGATCTCACGCGTTAGCGCAATCTTATAACTATGACAACATGGCGCAGGGTCGTGACTTTGAAAAACAATCCGTAGGAAAGTGCACACAGCATCGTATTTAATCAGGGTCTTGCGCTTGCAAAAATAGAAATATCCAGACAATGAATTAAACAATAGATTCCTTTAAGGTTTGAGTTGTTTGGATAACGTTTAGTAGGTAAAACCGACAGTTAAACTGTGAGATTTACTATCGGCTAGTGTTGTTTTACATAACGAGCGAATGATGATATGCCAACTAGCACGTCACGAAAGATTCACGCTTCAGTGACCACGGGGCCTTTCAGGTTCTGCTCGCCGGTCGTAATTAGGCAATTAAATTACAAAGCCGTAATTATGTTGTTTAGCGGCCGATTTCAGAAATTTAAAGTTGAGTCCATGTCAAATTGTAATCCCTTTTAACGAATTCCGAAATCGACCATAGGGCATTTCACCCGATCTTTAAGCTTTACAAAATATAGAGTACCCCTGTACAGGAAGAATGCCACAGATTTGTGAAAGTTCATCAGTCTTAAAAGTTCTCCTTCAGTCTTAAAAGTGTCATGTCATGGGAAAAATGTGAAAGTCTGCTATATAATCATTATCATTATTATCCAGGACAATAAACACAACAAATTGCTGTTCTGTTAGAATTTTCTCATACTCTTTTTGAAGGTATCAAATTATCAATGGGAAAAATTTCTGTCATAAGGTTCTTGTTTGTTACTTGTTTGGGAGAACATTCAGTGATAAAGTCCAGTCAACAATGACGAAGTGAAAACCCCTAAGAACAATGGGAAAGGGTGAGTTATTGTTCAGCGCTGCTTATGCCGTATCGGAATGGAGTGATCACATGAACATGTACAAGCTTTATACCAGCTTAAGAAGACTAAGAGAGCCCGTACATCTTTCATTCCAAACACAATATCTCTATTAAACAAATGTGAAAATAATTGATTCATGTACTGATATAAAAATATCATGTGATTGTATAAATGTTTTCAAGCTCTGTTGATGTAAAACAAATTCCTGGAAAGGCAATAAAGTATTATCATTACTATTATTATTATTATTATCATAGGATCTTCAAAGAGAGGTTGACCGAACAAAAATATTGATAGAAAAACATTTGTGATAATTTAATCTCCTTATGGCTAAATCAGCAGTCGTGGACTCTGGAGGTTATAGTTTCTATGCCCATCCACTACAGATGATCTCATTGTCACTTCTGTTACATTTGGGGACAGGGCACCTTACGAGGGAACAGGGCAACTCCCTGGTGCTTACTACACCCAGAATAGGTGGAACAGAGGTGTTAACGAGGCTTCCCTAATGGCTACCAACTACCATGTTGATAGAGGGAAAATGACATGACATGAAAAGAGGCACTGTACTGTACCAACTAACTTTATTGATAGAATATCCACAAATTAAAAATGATTTATGATATGACTGATCAAAAATACAACAATAATTAACCTCGCTTTTCATTCTTGTTTTTATTTTATGGAGTGTGGGCTCTGTGGGCTCATATTTATCTAGTTTTAAAATCTAAATTAACCACAATGCTATGCTCAGTTATGTTGCAATCATGTACTGATAACAGATACTTGTATAAACTGGAATGTCCCCTTGAATTTCGTTTCCACAAAAAATACCCACGTCTTTAGTAACTCAAAAGTACCTGTCTCAAAGATGAGTCACTATTTGGATAGGGGGTTAATGGCAGTTTGAGATAAAAGAATTCCTACTGGCTTTAGCCAGAATTATGCTTTAGCGTGCAGTCTTGCTAAAATCTCAGTATCCGATTTGTCCAACATTAGTATAAATGGACATCTTCTGAGATGACTGGAAAAGGTCAACATTATAAAGCATTGTTTCCCTCTAATTTTTATATTACAGCGCAAATGAAAAACGGAAAGGTTGGTAGATGTTAAACATGTTACCAATCATATGAATTTTTCACAAACGAGATGATATTTAATGAGATATGTCCATTGGTCATCGTTTTGTTGTTGCTTTTTGATGTGTTAGAAAATAATTACTGGTCGTGCAGGCATTTGAATATTGACAATAAAAGTAATCAACATACCCTATTTCACTTTTCCTTATGATCCATCAACAAGCCTTTATCCATTGTTTATCAATAAATATAACAATATGTCACTTGAGTTAAGTAATTTAGTCTCTTCTTATTGATATCTTTTACTGTTTTGGATTGTATCAACATAAAATCTCGCAGGATAACGAGCACGCGAGACTTCCGCAGATATTGATGTTGTTTGTTTACACAATGCTAAAAACATTTTCATCGCTGATGAATTTTTTTTCTGTTTTATTTCATCAACTATTGTTGATTATAAATGCTTATTTTTTCAATAAAAATAAAATTTATTATGCAATTACCTTGACCTTTCCTGGGGTTAAGTTGTAAACTCGATTCTGATTGGTTGATTTCAATTTGTACGCCATTTTGCCGCCATTTCCATCGAAAATCATAATGTCCGACACCGAAAAAACTGACGCTTCTCCTCAAAAGGAGGTACAATGTGAAACTTTCGAGGAGTGCATTATTTTATATATATTGTAGAGAAAACATATCTTTAATATCGGTGTTGTCAATTCCATAGTTTTGCAAAAAATGCTATTCAAAATAAGGATATCATAACACCGCGTCAACACGTTGTTTTTATTTTCGTCACATTATTTTGCGATGCAACTGGGTTTCGGGAAACTGTCTCTATTATCCAAGCAACACGAATGATTGAACGTGTAAAAACAATGACGACGCGGTTCTTTAATTACCACGTGCTTTGTCTTAAACTTTATCAATTATGTTTTTGGCTTACGCTATGAACCACAACCGTGTTATTCTTGTGGTTGATATTGTCGACTAAGAAAAAGTTAATTGTCTTATCAGTGTGTTACTTGTACACATTCTTTTCGGTCAAGTGGTATCATGTTACATTACATCATTCTATTTATTGATACATATAGATAAAGAAAATGATATACAGAATTTTACAAATGTAAATGTGTTACACTTAGAACTCTTGTTTTAGGACAGACTTAGTTTGTGGATGGTGTAAGAATTCTTGCACTAGGTATTGAAATATGTGATAAGTGCTTGTGAAAGTATAGTAAGGTTCCCTGTTTGAATTCCAATTTAAAGTCTTCATCTTGTTTGGCCTAACATAAAGAACATTATAAGCAAAAAGTTTTCTTCAGCCTAAATATTTTTTATACTGTTTGACATGTCATGGCAATGTTTCCCGATTCTTTTTTTGGCTTTGTTAAATGTAAACTGATTAGATTTTTAATGTTTTGCAAATATTTCATTTTTTCTTTGCTTTGATTGAAAATTATTATGAAAATCTCACTGGCTCTAAAGTTATTTTCATTCTGAGTTACCATTTCGTACTAGGCCTAGTGAGCTTCAGTGAAGTATGTTACTTCAGTATTCTAAAACCTCAGTTATCTTGCTACGGGGCTTTCAGAAGTTCACACCTATGTTTGATATTAAACTAAGCCAAAGAAAGGGTATATATCACTAAGGGGTTACGGTACTATTCTTCTAAGTAGGTCAAAATATTTGTCTGCTGGAAATGTGTTTGAAACTGGAATTGATCAGAAAAGAGATTGAATTTCTGTTGACAGCAATGGTTACCACTGTCACCGAGAACAGTGAATTCAGATTGAGTTCCCCTAAGGCTTATGTTTGGATTCGAAAGTGATGAAAAAATAGCGAGAACATCTGTAGACAGTTTAGACAGTTGTTTCCAAGATGAATAAATTCAGCTTAAAGTATCTGAATAAATATTTATCGTGCAATTTATGATTACATGCAAACAGGTTTTTTTCAAACTTTGCAAATAATTTAGTTTCCTTTTAGATCACTCATTGAAAGATTGATTTGGTGAACATTTTTAATTTGAAAATGTAATTGATTTTTTATCGGACATCATGACTTTTAAAAAATGGACAGTTATAGTTTTCGACCAACTATGACTGGCATTTATCATAAGGCCACAGTTGTGTGCAGCATTCCTATTATTTAATGTTAATATCCTTTTTGTTCTCTAATTTTCAGGATATTAAAGTTGACGAGAAAAAAGACATGGTTGAAGAAAAAGCCAAGGAAAATGAGAAAGAGGATGAAGCAATGGAAACGGAATTAAAGGATGAGAAAGAAGTTGATGAGGAGTCAAAGATGGAAGCAGATAATGAAGAGGAACACAAGGAGGGAGATAAAGCAGCATCCCAAACAGATTCTGTTGACGCCTCACCCAAAAAATCTCCCAAGAAGAGAAAGAAGGTTGAAAAGAAAGAGGATGAAGAAGAAGAAGAGTTGCCTTGTTAGTTCTGCTTTTTGTTTGTCATTTTTGTTTTGTGGTAGAAGCAGTTATACAGTCCAAGTTAAGCAACAGTACTGAGTAGTTATGAGTTATTATTGATTTCAAATTTTTCAGTGTTTTGGCTAACCATTGGAAAGATATAATCATGGTTACTGATTAAGAATTGGTTACATGTCTAAAGAAAACCTTTTTCTTAGCCAAAATTTATTCTTAACTAAACATGTCACATATCTGATGAATCATAATTGAATTTTGGGTTATTATATGTATACTTTCAAAAACACGGATGAATGACAAAATTTCGACTAAGTTTAAACTACTTTGTACCAGTTAACAAAGAATGGATCACAGAGTTTTTTTCCCATTCACTGGTCCTGTTGTCTTTGGACATTTTGAAAGCTTTCTTTGTCGAAATAAAACATTTGAGAATCATTGTATAAATGTATATATTTAACTGTTTTATAACAAATTTTCTGTACTTATCAGTGGGTTTGTTGGAACGACCTGTGGTGATTGAATCTGGAAAGAGAGAGAAAAGGAAAGTGGAACGTTTGTCAATGACAATGAACTTCAATCCACAGCAGAAGAAACCAGTTGATGTTCCTGTGGGAAATGGTGCTAAACTTGGCGAATGTCCAAGAAGTGAGTATACTTTTACGTAGAGTTGCAACAATATATCATAATGTCTAGATTCATGCTTCTTAATCTGACAATATTTGTGATGATTTGCTGTCTGCACTTTGTAACATATTGTTGATGTAACAATTGTTTATTTTGAATATAGAAAAATACAAAGCCGATTTTCGTCAAAAGTTAATCATGAAATGTCAATTTTCACAAATCTAAATCTATGTAATTTGCACTCATCGCCTGAATTGCATTGACTGCTATCACTATCACCTCGTGCAACTGTAACGAAGACCCAGTTTAAATGTTCTTACGAAAATTATTCCATTATCCATTATTCTTTGATATTAACAAGGTCTTTTAAAGTTCAAACTTCTGTTATATTGTTAGATACTCATGTTAATAAAGCCCAATCAGGCTCATCTGCCAGCTGGTCCATTTTCTTCTTTTTTTCTTTGAAAAATTAAAGCTAAGATATTATTTAGGAGGAACCTTGAACTTGGAGTATTCAGTTTGTACATTTGGTCCTGCCCCCCCCCCCCCCCCTCCCTCATGTATAAATACATGCACTTCAATGGTTTGTGTTCCAACTTTTGTCACATGGGGAATCAATATTGAAGTTTGTTTTGGTTGATTTTAAACTAAAGAAGGGCAGGTCACCTTTGTTCATTTATTTATTAAAACCAATTAAGCTACACAATAGTGTACCAGGAATGATTTTGAAAAAGCTGTAGGTTATTTTGTTCCATTAACAAAAGTCTGTGCCTGTATATTATGCTTTTTTTCAATTAATGTGCAGAATTATGGCTTTTCTGTTAACTTTGTGGGGATCTTCAGCGTAGCTTTGATTCCTTTCTCTACACATTATGAGAATATTATGTTACTGTCATCATATTGTCATGTGTGCAGATTTCATGCAGACTTCAAAGTAGACCTATTCAAGCAGTATGTTTTATGTACTTTTAAGATGAAAACAAAATCTAATTTTTGGTAATTTTCAATCACAACACACCATAGGATTTTTAGCCTCAGCCTTTGCTGTTGTTTGAGTGCAATTAAGGAAGATCAAAATTTATTGCAATGTATCTTACATGGTCGCTTAACTTCATGAGGGATAGCACGTTTACAAATGAAATAATGTAAATCAAATGTTGTTAGGTGTCTGTAGCATATTATTTGTTCACTTGTGTTATTAAATTAAAATATGATATTGACATTTAAAAACAAATTCAACTTGGAAAATTTGTACGATTACAGTTAAAAAATTAAATGTGTTGTTAATTTTCTTACAGTTGAATATAACATATCTCACAGAAAGACAGAAGATTTGAAGACACTGCATCAAGTACTTTATGGCAAAAAGGGAGGAGTAAGTTTTAGAATGCTTATGTATTCAAGAAAAGATAGTGATTCTGTAAAGCACCTCAATTGTTATCAGAAAGGTTTTGAGCATATGCTCGCTTTCTTCAGGTGGTTTAAAAAAATGCCAAATCAATTAATATGCATTTAGAAGCACTGTAGAACATTTTTGTTCAAATCAGTTCATTAGAATAATAGTTAATACTGAACAAAAATTTTTCAGAGAAAAAATCACTTCATTTCATGCACATGGCCATTTTCGTGTTTACACCTTTTAATCATTTGAGCATTTGTTTGATATTCTAATTTGAAAGAATCTTATTTATTTCATATCTTATTTATTCTGTAAATTATAATTTGTTTATCCTTTATTTGCAACAGCAAAAGGTGGTAAAGAGAAACCTTCGGCAGTTTTGTGGATTTAACTTTACAAAAGAAGACAAAGAATACAAAGGAAGACTTGCAGCCCTTGGAAAGTAAGAACCAATTTGTTCTTATACTCTTCAGACTTTAAAAAAAACACATTTTGTTTTTCTTATTTCTTACTAGTCATCCATTCCAAAAAGTATTTGGCATTAAAATGTAAAAAGCAAGGTTTATCTTTACTAATTTTTATACAAATCAATCAAAAATGATTTTAAGTTTTATTGGTTTTTAAAAAATCTTATATACATATTATATATTTTGATATAATCCAACCAAAATTTGTATCAATGGTTTGTCATCTACTCTCAATCTGAGGATAAAGGATTTTATCTATGAGGGATTTGTTGCCATTAGAAATTTTATAATGCTGAACCTTTTTCAATTTTGTCAATACTCTATAACAGATTGGAGGTAATTTCAACAGTTTTTTTGTAAAATATAAAAGCAAAAAGTTAATGCTTTTAGTTAACATTTTCATTTTACCAATATGTTAAAATATTCCATCTTTCAGATTGACACTCTCAGCCCTGAAGATAATCTGTGAAGTCCTTGACCTTGAGAAAATGGGGGTCAAGGATGAAGTAGTTCAAAGGATCTTGGACTTTCTCATGAATCCAGTAGACTCGGGAAGGAAAATTCCTGTGCCTAAGAAAAGTAAGCAATCATCGAATGGTTTTTGTCCCCAAAGTGATTTGATAAATGAAACTTTGTGACAACGTTTTAGCTTATTAGTCTTATGATATGGTCCTATGTCTGCCTTCTAGCGTCAGACATTGTCTGTCTGTAGTCTATTACATTTTTGAGTCTACATAACTTCTGTGCCTCTGAAGCTAAAAGTTTGGTACCTCTGAAACAGACCCAAGTTTGGTTTAATCTTTACCCCTCCTCAAAATTTGGTGTTGCCAACACCAGAACATTATCTAAGTTACAGGGAGACCCAAGTCTCAAGAATATGGTCTTCATCTTAATTTCAGAAAGAGACCTGTTATCAAAAAAACTTTTTTTTTATCATTTCATGAAAATTACTCATTCAAACAATTTATATTCCCATCTCAAAGACAGAAGACCTCTGATAAAAGTACTGCAATTGAAAGTCAGTGTACTGATTAATTCTAAAATTTTCCAGACTACTGGTTTTGTTTTTTGGCTAGTGATATTTAGAAGAGCTTGTGGCAGATTTAGACCAATTTCTCGTCCTGATTTGATCATTGCTTTATGGCTGAAATGGATATTGTAGGCACCTAAAGCTGCATTGCAAACAATATTTACTAACTTATTTCTTTGGTTTCTTGTTTGTTTTTAAGGAGGGAAGCCTGCCAAAGGAGGAGGAGGGGGAGACATGAAAGCAAAGGGAATAAAGAGAAAGCGGACAAAGAAAAAAGGGGAAAAGAAGAATTGGCAAAAGAAACAAACATCAAGGGAAGACGTAGAGTCTGATGATGATGATGAGGATGAAGATGATATTGGAGAAAACGACAAAGATGATATTATTGATGAAGATAGTGATATGGATGATAATGAAGATGAAGAAAGTGAGGAAGAGGTAAGGGGGATAACTCTTGGATACATGATTTACACTGGTCCAGCTTATTGAGGTACTACTACCTGTAGATCTATGTTTAGTGATTAAGGGTGAAAAGCTCTCACTGGAAAATTTATTTATTATAAAGGGCTGGTAAAACTTTAAACACCAGCCCTTTTCCGCTTTTGTCTTGAATTTCAAGTTTTTTCTTACTCAGATTATTCTTGTTATTCTTATTCTCTTATTAACGTAAGCAGTCCCTTTCGGTTTGGAGTTTTATACAATAAGATGTGATAGTAAAAATTGATAGAATCTGTGTGCTTGTAGAAAGTAAACTTCCTTGAACCATTAACAAAAATTATTTTTCAAACGTTTCATACATGTTTTCACATATTTAACTTTTGTTAGATGCCTAAGAAGAAAAAGGCTAAAATTGAGACCAAAAAGCCAAAGAAGGATTCAGGAGAGAAGAAGGAGAAAAATGACAAGAAAGAAAAGAAAGAAAGAACACCCAAAAAGGAAAAAAAAGAACCAAAGAAGAAAAAGGGTAAATAAGAAACTCTAATCATTGTATTTTCAGGAATGTACAGCCCCCTTTTTTGACCTAGCATAATGATTTAAGAAAATTGAGCTATCTGGACCTACAATGTGTGTCTGTTCGTATTCTGTAAAGTTATTCTTATTTTGAGTATGTGAACAAGAACTGTTCCCTTATACATATTCAAATAACATATTTCAAACTGCATCATTCTGGTGAAGAACCTCATGAATGGGCCAGTCTACTTTGCAAGCCCTAAAAATATATTTTAGTTTATTGTGAGCATTTAAGTTTGAATATGGTATCGAAAATATATATATATTTATAAAGTTATCTGACGTTGTGCATTACATAAGCAGAACCATTTCAATTATTTTGGCACATAGTTGGCAAGATGGAGGAGCAAAAAAATGATATATGAATGTTAAACTTCTTTGTTACGCAAAGGAAAGGTTTCATTGAAACCTCTTACATCCTCATGGAGTTCTAATTTATGTACGAAAGAGTGGGAAATGTAATCAAAGGGTGATTAAAATGAGCTAAAGAACCATCGAACAGTCCTGTGGATGTGAACCTTATTGCTATTTAAGTAACAATTTGATGTTGAAACCAGGTGGTGTAATGTTTGTCTATACTAAGATTTGAATTGGATGCTTATGTTTCAGTTGAGATTTCATCTGATGATGACGATGATGATGATTCCGGCAGCGAACCATTGGTTTCAAAGAAATCAGGACCACCTAATGTAATGAACTCCTACAATATGAGTAACTTTATATCCAAATTACATTTTAAACATCATATACACATTAATTTTTCGTTTATGATTAATTAAAAACGGTTTTGACATATTGAATGATTTCTGTGTGAAGTAATCTCAAGCTTTCTTGTGACAGAATGATGAACTTCGAGATGTAGTGAAGAAGATTTTGGATGGAGCAAATTTGGAAGAAGTGACCATGAAAACAGTAGTGAAACAGGTTTGTTTTTGCTATAGAAATCATTTGGTCAATTATTATCTTCTCAACTGGAAATTGACACACCATCAGATCAGCATCCTACTAAATCGGTATATTCATGTCTCTCAATACCCTGTTATCTATCAAGTCATAAATATGTAACTAGCAAATGAAAGACTGTCTTGAGCAGTATTAGCCGATGGCAGGATGGTAGAATTCAAGATTATATGCTTCAGACCCATTGGATAACTGCATTTCATTGGCTGAAATAATTACATGCTGTAAATAGCAACTATTAATTATTTGTCAAAGATAAAGTTTTGCAGTGATATATATCAGGATATATTGTTCAAATTGTTCATACAAAATATGCTGAAGTAGCAAGATATCAGAGCATATGTACAAGTCTTAATGGTGACTTGACCTGGTTAGAGCATTGCGATAGTGACTGTCATTGCAACATTCTATTGCAAAAACGGTAGACAATTTGATCAACTATTGCCATAGTTTTGGATCTAAACAGCATTAACTTCATCAAAAGTTTCATAAGATGTTTCCTATCTTAGACATTTCAAAATTAATTGAATTCAAATTGACTTTCTTGAAGTAACTTTGCGAGTTAGTATAGATAAAACCAATTCAGGAAAAATTGCACTATCAAAACTATTGATAGGTTTCCCAACTGTCAAGGCAGCGATTGTCCTTTCAATGCTCCCTATAGATGAATTACTATTTGAAAGCTGTGACATCTACAAGTTATACCAAATTTCTCTCAAAATTGTTTCCTATTTAGAATACAATAAGAAAAGATGTCAGTTGTTTTCCTTTTTAAGAATTTGGTAAAATTTGGTCAATATGAGTTGTGTAAAATGAAAATTGTTTTTTCAAGCTTATAATAAAACCAGCTTAATTCACATACTTGGTCATTTGCGACTGCCAAGGAGTCTGTTAGTTGATTAACAATGTGTAATCTGCCTTACAGGTTTATGCAAAGTACCCAGAGTTTGATTTGACGGACAAAAAGGAATTCATCAAAAACACAGTTAAACAGGTTTGATATAACACTGCTTGTCTGCCATGTGTAATTTGTACCAAAATTCAAAGAAAATGTTATTGATTGTAGCATTTAAACGATATCATGTCCCTGAGCTCACAGTTCCAATTGGGAAAAATTGACAAAATAAAAGATTTTTTATGTGGGGATTCTTGGTAAAGGGGAGTGATGGGAGCTGTTCTTTATCATCGTAAAACTGTTGATTAAATATAATTATCCATGAAAAATCTGACATTTGGAGCTTTTATAATTCTGTTACATGGCGATGATTCTCAAACTTAGTGAGATCAACTCCTAAATGTGTTTCAGTTAATATCATGAGATCTGGAGAGAGTGACGTGGAACATGGCAGCCTCATTATGGGACACACGAGATGGACTCGATGTATCGGAGCCACGGCATGGAGTAGTGTCGGGAATCATTGCATAACATTGTAGGGCCAACACCGACTGTGAAACAGTGCTGATGGAGAGACAGGTCCTGTGTAGTTCCTTTGTATAGACCATTGTATCATGGACTCGGACAACTATCACCTAGATTTTATTTTTCATCATCAGTCTTAGCTTCATTTTCAATTTCCAGCTTTTACCCTCATGCATACCATTGTTATTATTTCATTGATTTTAAAGTCTTTTAATGAATTGTACAATACGAGTTTGATTACATTTGTCTATTATGTTTGTGGTTTTAACTGGTGACATTACGAGGGAGTAGTGAGATGTCGACCTGGGGGTGAAGTGAATGCAGTGCTTGTACCATACACTGTTGGTTGTTCTGTATTTGGTGCATATTTTGTGGATAATTGGTCGCGTAAACTGTGTCATCTCTGACATGGAAATCAAGACAATATGTTTCAATATTTTGAATACAGAAGGAATTTCATAAAAGGCATTTTTTGGGATAATCGGTCGCTAAAATTGTGTCATCTCTGACATGAAAATCACGACAATATGCTTCAATATTTTGAATACAGGAGGAATTTCATAAAAGGCATTTTTTGTGGATAATTGGTCATGTAAACTGTAATCTCTGACATGAAAAAATCACTATAAGTTTTGGTAAGCATTTTTGTTCTGTTTTTCTCTATGAAAGCTCATATGAAATAGCTATATATATTGGCACTTAATAACTTATTTGCACATGTTTTAGTCATACAGGAACTTTGAAGCATTTAGAAATTCAGCCGTTGTTGTTTATTGTTTTACTCTATGAAAACTGATGTGAAATTAATACATCCTCATTTAGTTATTTGACTTGAGTCATCCTTTGTTTAATTATCCCTGAGCAAGAATGAAATTAATGTGTCGGAACAATTTGGCATTAAATGGTAACTTGTTTAGTTAAGTGATAGTGATATGAATTGGTCATATGGGGCATTTTTTGTGTGGCTCAAAATCTCAATGAAATTGATCATTAATAACTCATATTTCTCAAACCAATTATGTTTGTTTCAAGCACTGCAATGAAATACAATATATTATTGAATTTGTGCCTGCTTAAATATTCCATAATAAATGAAGTTGTTTATATGAAGATAACCATAGTATCGTGCATTTAGTCTATTCACTTGGACATGTCGAATCCAGTCGTTGCCGCACGCAATTTCTGTCAATCAAAGTTTACTCATGTTTGTACACCTTCTCATTTTTATTTTTTTTTCATGTAACCTGGTGAAATTTCATTTATGAAAACTTTGTGGAGTTCAAAAGAATTTGTTAAAATGTTGGTATTGTTTTGCGCTGTATTTGAATATAAGGTAAACAAAACTAATAAAACTTTAATGATTCAAGATTACCTCCTTACACTAATGTGTTCAGTTGCAATGAATTTGAAGATAGTATCCAGTCTTCAAATGCCAGAGATGTGTAATACTTTGTGCTCTTATTTTGATAATCTTCTCATCAACAATTGACATTATTGATATATCAATAAAAGTTCAAAGAATGTTGAACAGTGCTCAGATTTCCAAGGAAATATAAACAGCTCGTTGTAGGGTAGCATCATAATATCTAAGATAGGGTACAAGCCCTGCACTATGTTGAAACTTGGTTCATCTAAAATCACACAAGTCAGAGAGGCATGCCGACCTCTTCATCAACAAGCCTTATCTGAAATTTACCAAGAATTGACCAACTATTTCATTACATCAATGGTTAGGCTAATTTTTGGGAAGGGATTAAAGTGACACAGAGTATGTTTTATTATTTTTATGTGGCTTATAAAAGAGTCAAAATACTGTATCTATGTATGAAAAACAGCTATAAACATGTTAGGAAGTCGAAATTCGGTGTGTGTTTTTTACATGTATATTAGATGATCTAAACACTATCAATCTTTGTCTTTGTGTCTGCTGTAAATTGGTTTCCAATAGTAAGTTTGAGTCATTGGAACACACAATTTGTCTCTTTTTTTTTGGTCACAAATCACTAAGCCTGTTTGTCACTATAATGAACTGATAAGCACTAACAAATGGATTTTTAGAGACAACCACTACTTTTCGATGAAATAACACCACTTAAGAGGTTGTACATATTTGACTCGACAACATACTCTGTGGCCCTTTAAAGTGGTTGGAGACTTCTCACATAGCTTTCTGAGGGCGTCACTTAAGTGTATTTGGAGCAAACCAATTCATCTACTGTTGGTTTGTGGTAGTGTTACCATCAGAAAGTCTTAAGTTTCTTTGTCTAATTTAGTCACTGTACAAGCTTTCACTAGCGTAGAATGTTTATTTCTTTGAGTATTTATTTTCAGTGTATGAGTAAGCCTGTTAATGTCTTTGCATATTCTCCATTAAGAAGTCAACATACATTTCATGCTCTGGACAGGATTAAAACCACTTTAAATTTCAGATATTAAAAAACAATAAAACAATGTACATATAAGTCCTTGCCTTTTTTGTTGAAACTTGGAATGGGTATCAAGAAGTGTTTTAATCCACATAGCACCTTCAATTGGGCCAAATTGCTTGTATCGCTGACGGCTGGTTAATTTTGGTTTTGTTTAGCATTTTTTTTCAGCCTATGCAGTCTTATGCCAGGAGATTAAGGCAAATATCTCAACAGACCAAACAATGGAGCCTTTATTGCTACAGGATTCGTACCACTGGCTGGTTATACGTACCGTAATCAAACTGTTAGGTGTCCTGGGCGATTTGAAAGTTGAATTGACGGGGCACTTAATAAATTCACAAGATTTTTAAAAAAAACCTTTATATTTTCTGAAGTGTTTTAAGTTTCGGCTTGCCAACTTATGGAATAAAAAGAAGAGCGTATGTGCAAGGCTAAACTTACAGTACCCTGACTAATGAAGAATCCAACTTCTTAGCTTCACATGATAAGAGAAGGTGGAACTTATTGTTTTGGGAGTTTCAAATGTTGTTAGGGGTGCTAATAGGTGGAGGGTGCTTACTGCATCAAATTGTTGTGATACAAGGAATTTGGCCTGATAAATAGGATACTGAAGCAACTCTGAAGAATCAAATGCCCTGATGTAGCAGGTTGATGTTTATTTTGAATGAGTACATAATGTTATAGATCCATGGTTACCGAAGAGACCAGTAGGAAAGATTGTGGAACAAACTATAAACAAGAAGAAACTTGTCTTCCCAACTGTTAAGGAATTCAACTGAATATTGTTTGTTTACCTTTCATATTTCCAAATTCTCCAGAACTGCTTCAATCCAAAATCTGACAGTTTGTGAAGAGGTACCTTGGACATTGGGAAGTAGAGATTTAAGTTCTCTTCCCCACAAAGGTAGCTCCATCAAATTTCATACCAACCTCTGTAGAAATTCAAGCCAGTCTTCTTATAGGTTTCCCAAGCAGCAAAATACTGTTTCACAAAAGTTTTGAGCTGATTTTCATTAAATCTGGAGAAGTTGGAAAAAGCTTCCAAAGGCTTGGTTGAATGAGACCTGTTCCAGTCAAGAAAATGAAGGTTTATAGGGCATGGCCTAGACTCCCAGGCTTTTATTGGGACCACAGACACACAAAATTCCAAATTTTTTAATCCCAGTTTACCAAGGTACCTCTATATGAGATTCCAGCCGTTTTTTACTTCTTGTTGGCCAAGGTACAAATAAAAAGGATTAATATTATTTAAGGCTGTATTTTCTGGAGCAGATGAAAATAGATGCAAGGGGATAGAGGGGGCTCACCATAGATCAGTGAGGACAGCTATCAAGATATTTTGAGCTTAAAGGGGCAGAGTATGTTGTTGGGGTAAAATATGTCAAACTTCATAAGTGTTATTTCATCGTCAAGTAGTGGGTGTTTTTTAAAATTAACATCTGAATGCTTATCAGTTAACATAGCAACAATCATAAGAAACAAATTGAGACTTACAGATAAAAACAGGACAACAGCGCACGTCATTGACTCCAAAGTAATTTTTGAAACTCTTATAAACCAGACACTAAAGAAATATGTCGGTATTGCTTAGTAGGTCATTTAATTATTAAACATGTCATTTGGATGTTGAAATTTTTCATTTATGATTGTAAAAAAAGGAAATACTATTTTTGCATTGAAAAAATAAAGATGCAACTTCAGAAAGGTTATTTGAACTTAACTCAGGTCTTGATATTTTGGCCTTTTGCCATATTGTCTCAAAAGGATACTATCATGGTTTATAATCGTACAGAATTCATGAAACATACTCTGTGTCGCTTAAAGTGCTTTAGTCAGAAGTGGTTTCTTGAGTTAAATTGTGAAAGTTTGACAAGTTTGTTACAGAGTCAAATAGGTTACCCCTTTAAAAGCTACTTGTTACCTTTTGTATGTAGATATACCTTATAAGGTAACACTTATATGTGTTAACATGGTGATCAAAGGATTTAACTTTCTGTGCCTCAAACTGAAGCCGTTCATTCCATTCTTATGTAAGAATTGACTTGATAAACAAAACACAGAAACATTTGTTGATGATCAGTCATGTATTTGCATTCAAATGATAGGTCATGTAAGGGAGTCACAATACACAAATGTATACACATCGTATCGTCACCCTAATAGCATTATTCGTATCGTATCTGGAGCGTGGTGTGTCGTGACACCCCTAACTTAGTCATGTATGGAAAGTAATGATAATGAATAGAATCAGGTGACACTATAGACTAGGAACAACTACGGCATCTGAATTGATGTAACACTTTGCTACAGGTAGAGGTGGCTCGCTGACATCATGTAAAATAATTTTCGAAGTCTACGTCAAACTTAACGAAGCTTAGCAACTAACTGAAATCTAACTTCGACACATTATGACATGGAGCTGTCAAAAAAAAAAAATGTGTTTCAAAATGTTCATATTAGACATGTTATTTATTGTATGATTGTAAGAAAGACTGTAATGTTTTTGTTTGCCGGATATAAATAATGGATTTACGTAATGAGTGACACTGGCAAAAACAGTTCATAGATTATAGAAAGCATTAAAATATCTCAATCAGTACACACTTGATAAACAATAAAGGAACAGTAAGTTCGAAACTTTTGGGGAAATAAACCAAAACATTATTCTTTTCCTTAATTCAATGCAGAATTATGTCAAAGTTTGTCATGATGAAAAATGATTCTTTATCTTGACCTCAATTTGGTCAATGTCACTGAAGTTCACAGTTCAAGGTCAAACAAGAATAACTCATCTCTGCCTTAAGCCATTAGTCTATGGTGCCAGTCAATCTTAACCTCCTTTGACCTAGAACTTGAGGTGAAGGTCAAGATAGAAAAAACTATTTTTCAACCTTGACAATCATTTTCTCAATGTCAAATTCACAGTTCAAAGTCACACAGGAGTTTCACGTCTCTGCAGTAAACCTTCAGCCTCGGGTGCCAATCCGTCGTCATCATCAACCTTCGACCTTGTAGTTGAGGTCAAGGTCAATGACAAATTGTTCTTGCTCAACATCCTATTCATTTGAAGTCTGTTCTGGAAGTGTGGAGAGTGAAACTTGTCTCTGGACACATACTCATGATAGTATTCCCGTAAATGTGCCTCCTCCTTCTCTCGACGAATATATTTCACCATCAGCACGACAATACTAAATGCGTAAAAGAGTAACACAACAATAATGTACAGAAGAGCATCTATAGATCCTTTTCCTTTGAGCAGAGCTTCTGATTGGTTAAGATGATTCATGTTCACAGGATCAAGAGAGCCGATTATTGATTGGTTGAAGGGAAACACACTTGTTGATTGGTTTATGAAGCCATGACTTGATTCTGGCAGTATCATCACTGTGATATTTTTATCCTGTACATATCTGTCAGATTTGGACACTGAATTTTGGTCTGTTGTAAACTTGTCTGAAATTGCTGTCTATCAATTGTAATAACAACTTTGGGAATGAGGCTTTAAGAAATTAGATTATGCTCTTCTTTTTCTTCTATGATGGAGTTGAAAAGACAGAAGTATCCACTTTGTCTCTCATTAATGAGAAAACTTGCAATGTTACTCTTGTGTCAGATGTCACTGATATTCAGTTGTACAGAAAGTAGCATTAAGACTTCTTCTGAATGAGTTGTACAGGAAGCAGCATGTCCCTCCAGATGTGTTCAGTCAATCAAACTGCCCTGTAACAGATGGATGAGAGATAAAAGACTAGTAAATTACTCCACATGTTGCTATTTGTACTGAAAAACATCTACTCTTGTTTGTGATAATGCAGTAAAGTATTGCAAGTGCATGGTCATACAAATTGTTACCTGAATGAACTCCATTTTCTTCAGAAGTCTATGTCTTACAATTTTTACAAATCATCAGAAAGTTCATAAAGGAAAGCGTAGAAGCGAGAACAACTCACAGCTTTATCCTACTTGAGTATAAAAATCAAAGTTGAGTAAAAGTGGGTGGTTTATTTTCAAACTTTAATAGAAGACAGGATGATTAGGTCATAGAGGATACTTAATGATCTTCCATTTAAAACTATTTTTATTAAACAAGTTATTGATTAAGTATAAAACAAGCGAAAGCAAGTTTGATACAAATCATTAACAAGTTTAATAAAAATAGTATTAAATGGAAGGAAGTTTAGTATTCTGTTTATTACTTGACTTCAGTAATCAATTATGATTGCCAAAAGTGTACTGAACAAAACATTTCCGTGACTTGACCATTGTGACGGCAGTGCTAACATTGTGACGTCATAACCACACAATATTATGACGTTTCAAACTTAGAAGCAGACAAGATGATAAAGTCATGTGTGTATTGAATGCAAAAAATCAAATCTCGTACAGGTCTAACCAACCAAAGGAACATGTAAAAATCATGGTTGACACATGCACTTCTTTGAACTTTGAAGGTTGATAGTTTAAATGATAAATGCTCAGTAATGACAACAAAAATACAAAACTTTAAAAGTATAAATGTATCAAAGACTTTTAAATGTGATGAAAAACTTAAAGCTATGCCATTCACTTTGTGAACAAGTACGATATCGTTAAAATTGGGATTACAGTGTCTGAAAAAGAACTCATCCTTGGTTTTATTCCCCAGTTGACAGATTCATATGCACGTTTTTAGTGTCTAAGGCACTTGTTGTGAGCTCTGACACTACCAAAATGATACCCATTCAGCCAATGAGACCCACTGAGTGTTGAGGTCAAGATGGCTGAGTAGGTTGTCTGTGATGTCGAATGTTCCCTGATTCTGAGGGTGTTCGCTCAGGAAACAATTCAAGACACACAGACACACATTCAGAGTATGAAATACATCAGAACTAGAGTGGAATAAATGATGCATAGTTCTCATGATTTAAAGCCATACACAATTTTAAATTTGTTTTACAATAACATGACTGAAACAACATTGATCATTGAAGTCAACTCAGTATTTATCTTTATCATATGCTTTTCAGATCAAGACAGTACATGAATTAAACATATTGCATCGTGATTATTAATAAGGATATATATGTTGTGATAAGATAAGCATAAAAAACTTTCCTTTACAAAGTCCTTTAAAAGCTGAAATACATATTAACAACACTAAAATCCCATAGCACATGTGAATAACTTCTCAGATTTCTACAAACTACAAGAGAAATATTACCCTAATCAATATTTTTATCCCATAGAATCAATAACAGTGCTATCAAAACGTACAATCAACAAATGTATAAAGGCTCTCTCCATGCATAAACCAACAGATTTGATATAAACTAATAGTGCCTGGACACCTGTCCAACTTTATTGATAATGTGCATTGTAATGTTGATAACACATCCTGTAGAGCGGATAACACATCTCACATTTCCATACTTGCTAGAATACAACAGCATCTCAATACATTACTGAGAAACTCCCCCAATAGGATCATAAATGTTGTTAACTCTCTTCACACTGAAGGCATCCAAGTTTGCCCGCATACATTCAGTGCACTTTGGCTGAAACCCCTCTTCCAAACAACAGACAGTCTTTATTTGTAAAGACCATGATCTTCTGCATGGTGATGAAGGGAGATGAAAGTCTCCAGAAACCTTAAAAATTATCTGCTTCATCAACCACACCAGTGTTGTGTCATCCATTGGATGGTATCCTTCCCTTTCACTATTGTGATAAAAATATGTAAAGTAAAATGGGAACAGAACTCAGGACCTAATCTCATGAGCAGATGCTCTTCCAAGTCATCTAAATGCAGAGTATCTCATTATGAGAGACTTATCAAGCAGTTACTAGCTCGCACCCTGAAACTTTTATTATTACTCAACCGTGGTGAGATCACTCATTAGATAACAATGAGTTGGTAACACACATGTGTGATACCATCTCGTGAGAACAAACGGAACTACTTTCGAACGTTACATGACATCGTCCAATCACGTGACTTGTAAGTTAGAAGATGGCGACTTTCAAATTTTGCATACGACGTGAATATCCAAAAATATAAAATATCCAAGTGTCAATAATCACTCTCATATTTATGAATACCAGCACTATACGCATAGTCTTTTGATCACTCGCCCAACTTCTGTGCCGTCGCAATTTCTGTTAACTACGTCCCCCCTCTGTCGGTTGTTCCACGCCATACGACCTGGCCCTTCCATCATCTGTTCGATCCAACCTGTCGCTTCCCCCTCAACAAGCAGACAATCTGAACATGACATTTTGCAAATCCTGTTCCCTTAGTTCACTCTTTGCGGTTCCTATCAACAATTCTGTTATTCAGTCAATGTTATCAATCCTCCTCAACTGCTGACACTACAACTGTACGTTACGCCAACTTTTTATAAATGACTGACCTAGAAAGAGGTCACATTCCGATGACATCACGACTCGATTACGTATCGAGTGCACAATGGCTTGACATTTTTCGTTGCTTGTTAGCACTTGTTATATCAATGAATTTAGTATAGTTTAGTTTAGTATTCTCTATGTAATACCCAGTGAGATTGACCAGATTCATCACTGTTTAACAGTCTTTCTGTTGATTGTTCTGGCCACTTGAGACAATGGACCTCAACATAACCTAGTTAAAACTAGCTGTAATGATCCGTCATTACATCTAGAGAATTACTGATTGAGGTCATGAGGTCAGACACTTCAAACCAACCAATAAAATGAGGGCAGGAAGTTAGCTTTGAACCAAATATAGACAAGTTTCTTTTGCATCTTAGTTAATGCCTCACACCGAAATTTACCATATGTTTGTCTACATTTATCTTGTTTTGTGATAGTCTAACCCAATTGGGCAATTTCCTTTTGCACAAATGAATAAATAAACAATATTTGCACAAAATTGATGCTGCCATCATATTTTTCAACACAATTCACTGCCATACATCATATTTTGTAATCGAGGTCAAAACAATTGCATTTACCAGTGATTTTAAATGCTGGGCCAGCTCTCTTTTGATTGTCTAATGTTCGTGCCTGCCCGACATGGAGTAAGAGTACAATTCTCTAGTTTAATAACGGACCTCGGGATGTTTGACATTACCTCTAGTATTACTAGATTGTGTCAACAAAGGATTGATGTTGAGGTCCAAACTTTTTGAGGATTATTAAGATAGTTGGACAATGCAACCTGTTGCTTCTCTTCTGCTCTGAAATACTCCCCGAAGAATATAAACTTACAAAGGAAAACTTTTTAGATTAGAGCATCTGACCCAATCCTCATTACATCTTTGAAAATGTCTACAAACGCTTCATGTATAAATTCCAAACATGTAAAAGAAGGTACAAATTATCTGAGAGTAGAGAAAATGAGAAGCAAAAAAACACATACACATGTGACCTTTACTCATTGTCTCATCTGTACTCAATGTTAACTAGCTGGGCTTCCTTTAACAAAGTAACCTTTAGTAAGGTTAACCTTAACTCCCATTCTTTAACACTGCACTAAGGTTACCTTAAGGACTTACGATCACCCTAGTGCTTTGTGAAAGGAGGCCTAGCTAGTTAACAATCAGGAAAAGTCACCCAGGAGCACAATCAATAAACTGTGATGACAACAGGGCTCTTCACAAACCAAGATTTCCTCCAAAGACACAGTCCAATATTCTCTGCCATTCTAATAACACTAGCATCAGTTTGATGTTCCTTTGGGTCTATTTCTATTCATGTCATATCCTAGATCTCTTCACTCATTTATATCATTATATCAAGATGACCTCAATGGTCCTCCACCGATATCTCTTCTCTGCTGGTCAAGGAAAATTCAGTGAAAACCTATTTACGTTTCCCGACTGTATTGAATGTATGATACCCTTGTTTCTATAACCTTTAATCTGGAATAGGTCATTATTTCAACCAACCAGTATGGTTTGATGAGGCTAAATCAATATTCTGTTACAAGACAAACATTATGAGGATTTCTTGTTGAAGTGTGTCAAGTTAACTGACACATAAACATATTAAAAGGATTCAAACTGAATAGCACAAAAACCCTATAGATTTGAACTCTACGTACGGCAGACAAACCCGGAGGATTCAAACTTTACAGTACACAAACCCAAAGGATTTAAACTCGAAAGCTGACAAATCCAAAAGTTTCAAAGTAGACAGTAGATAAAGCCTAAGGATTCGAACTTTTGGTCAATTTCTATTCATGTCATATCCTAGATCTCTTCACTCATATTGAGATTGTTATATCAAGATGACCTCGATATGACCGATATCTCTTCTCTGCTGGTCAAGGAAAATTCTGTGAAAACCTATTTACGTTTCCCGACTGTATTGAATGTATGATACCCTTGTTTCTTTCATCTTTCATCAGGAATATGTCATTACTTCAACCAACGGTTTGATGAGGCTAAATCAATATTCTGTTACAAGACAAACATTGTGATGTCAAGTTAACTGACACATAAACAAACCCAAAGGATTCAAATTTGATAGCACAAAACCCTATTGATTTGAACTCTACGGCAGACAAACCTGAAGGATTCAAACTTTACAGTACACAAACCTAAAGGATTTAAACTCGAAAGCTGACAAATCCAAAAGTTTCAAAGTAGACAGTAGATAAAGCCTAAGGATTCGAACTTTACAGCAAACTAACCCTAAAAATTTCTGTCTGAAGCAGACTAACAGGAGGGATTCAAACTTGACAGCACAAACCTCAAAGGATCCAAACTCTACAGCACAAAAACCTAAAGGATCCAAACTCTACAGCACAAAAACTCAAAGGATCCAAACTCTACAGCACAAAAACCTAAAAGATCCAAACTCTACAGCACAAAAACCTAAAGGATCCAAACTCTACAGCACAAAAACCTAAAAGATCCAAACTCTACAGCACAAAAACCTAAAGGATCCAAACTCTACAGCACAAAAACTCAAAGGATCCAAACTCTACAGCACAAAAACCTAAAAGATCCAAACTCTACAGCACAAAAACCTAAAGGATCCAAACTCTACAGCACAAAAACCTAAAGGATCCAAACTCTACAGCACAAAAACCTAAAAGATCCAAACTCTACAGCACAAAACCCCAAAGGATTCAAACTCTGCAGCAAAAAAGCCCTAATCATTTGAACTCTGAGGCAGACAAACCCAAAGGTTTCACAGCACACAAACTTAAAGGATTTAAACTATGAAGCTGATAAATGCAACAGCACACAGATTCAAACCAACTATCTGTAAAGCAGAGATAAGGAGTTGATGGTTTATATCTAGTCATCATTAATCTCTGCATTCAACAAATGAATATTGAACAATATTAATCATAAAATGGTGTCTATTTCTGTCTGATATGCACATCAAACTATTCAGTACAGTATCATTAACCAGTCTATCCTTTAAGCAGTCATGTTTATAATGATGATTCCTTTATTAAAGAGCTGTAAGTGTTTTAGCGATTTTAGCATTTAACTATTTTGTCATTTATATTAATATACACCTATAATTGATGCATGCCAATGTATGATGTCATGAGACTGATTTCCTTTGTTTGGAACATACCATTTTTATATTGATGATAAAAAAACACATAACGAAGAATTCTTGAGGCTTTGAGATCAGCAGCCTCGGAAAAGAGACATAGGAAAGTTGATCAAGATGTCTGAGAGTGGAATCACTCTATGGATATTTCTAACTTTTTACCATATTTATGTTTTCATATATGGTTACTACACAAATCATTTAAATGGTTTTCACAGGAAAAAAGATATATAAAAGCCATATTAAAATGACTTTCTAAATACATGCCTTAATTTTTCTCTAATGCTTAAAAAGGAATCTTTGGGAAAGATAATGTGTATTATTATTAAACAAATTCCTTGAGAATTTGTATCTTCATGATATATTCTTAATCATTCTAGTATTAAAGATCATGCTAAATTTTCAGTTAACAGAGCATAACTTGTACTAAGAAGATGATGGTACCTTATTACATTCAATGAAACCTACACTGTCTGTCACAGACTCACTATCAGTACACACGCTTGTACAGTCAGACCCCGATAATCCGGCCACCGATAATCCGAATCTCGCAGTATCCGAATGGTAGCAAACTGTAACCAAACTAATCTCTATATATAAACTCATTAAATGTTGATTCATTAATCCGTTGATTCAGTCTCCGTATCCGAACGCTAATTAGCTGTAACGGATTAGTTAATTACAGCTATTTCTGCTTCATTAATCCGACTGTTCATCAAAGCGTTCGGTAATTAACATCAATGACAGTGGATTGACACGGGAGTTGAGCGTGTCAGCAGTTTAAGATTGTAATAAATTGATCTGTAATCGGCAAATTCTTCAAACCTGAGTGAGTGTCCAGAAATGCTTTTGTACAATGATTGTTTATTCATATATTTATCCCAGTTGTTATGTGTATATGAAATAAAACTCATTAGATATTCGTAATATTCGTCTGTCTGTAGATTTGGTTCGTTTCAGTAGTCCAAACGTTTCACTATCCGAACGTTTTTGATGAAAAACGGAAGTGTTCGGATTATCGTGGTCTGACTGTATCTGAACCAGTAATCAAAACTCTGATCATCTGTGAGCTTAACTGAGGTTTGAGACAACAACTCATTACTGTAGCAAACACACGAGCCTGACACGATCGCTTCTGGGTCTGTCGCCGTGATTCTGCGCCCACTAATACAACTAATCAAGTTGTGGATAGAGTTCCCCCTTAGGATAATATTGTATTAGCTGGTGTTTGAAGTCGTGATGAAGATGCTTTCATCCCTTATCAAGTTACTTTCCTTGTTTCAGTTTGGTGGTATTTAATGATTTTACTAAATGAAAGTCCGAGGGTGATCAGGACCATTAAAGGAAATAATAGGAGAAGTGATAAAGGCTTATTGATATGTTATCAACTTATTTTCTACCAATTTCACGGAAAGATATTTGGCAACTTAAATGTCTTCTAGTGCAGAGGCTAAAAGATGCTTTTTATGTGTTTGTCGGGTAATACTGTAACTAAATAAATAAATAAAGTCATTGACTCTGTGGCTCATCAGCTTTTGTATTTTGATGTTCAAGATTAAAATTTATACCGGTTAGTTTTCCAAGTGAAATACAGCACCAAAACTGTCAAGTGTGAATTCATAGGACAAGATTTCAAAACAAAATTGGAGGAAAATTAATAAAACCATATTAAATTCCTATATCAGGCTTTAATCTGATTTCCTGAGCTCAATGCATTGTTAGTAAAGTTCAGTATTAACAAGCTTAGCCATACAACATTTAAACATTACTGATTATTTAATGTTATGTTTATATTTTGCTTATTAATTGTGCCACAGACATGAATTTGAAATTGTTTGAACCCTCATTAATGTGGGGTTGGGTACCCTGCCAAGTCTGTATTTGAAGGTCGATCAAGACCAAATCTACAAACTTAGTCACTATCCTACAATCCTACACTATCCTTAGTCACTATCCTACAATCCTACACTATCCTTAGTCACTATCCTACAATCCTACACTATCCTTAGTCACTATCCTACAATCCTACACTATCCTTAGTCACTATCCCACAATCCTGCACTATCCTTAGTCACTATCCTACAATCCTACACTATCCTTAGTCACTATCCTAGATGATAATTTCAAAATTTGAGAAACCTAGAATTGATGGGTTTTTTTTTAAATACACAAAATATCTGAGGGTGAATCAAGGTTACAAATTTGAAAAATGTCAGAAAAATGTTACACTTAAAATTTCAGTCTCCTGTACCAATTTTTTTTTTTAGAAGAAGATTTTAGGGAAAATTCTAGCCACATCCTTATTTGAGGTGGGTCAAAGGTACATCCCAACAAAATTTCACTTCTGGAGGTGCATCAGTTTTGTAGGAGTAGTCGAAAATGTTCAAAATTTATGCCTGATTGATGACAGACGACAGCCATTGGGCATAGAGGTCTGATGAGCTTAAGAGGTATAGCTTTTGGCTCCGCAACTCATCAGGTTTCGTATAGTAAAGACATAGGGAGGAATGGGTGCACCATTTGTAGGGTCACAGGGTAAAAAAAAATGAATAAATAAATGATCCAGAGAGTCTGTACACAATATATATCCTTAGCTGTTTTGCTCCTGGAAAAGATGGAAATTTGTTGTAGGGTGTATCCCATTAGGACTTAAAAATGGGTCACAAGAGCTTTCCAAAACAGCCGAGGGGTCTTACACAAAATTTTAGTTTTCCTGGGCAGATGATGAAATCAGGTTTTAGAGCATGGCCCATTTGACCCTTATTTGGGGTCCAAAGGATCCAGAAAGAAGATAACAATAGGTCTTAAAGGCCCATCACCAAATCGATAAATCATAGCTCTCATTAGGCAAGGAATCTAGAAAATCTATTAAAGTTTTCCAGGGTCTTTTCCTTCTTGAGAGCAAGATGAAAATAGGTCTTATAGGGAGTGGGCGATGTTGCCATACATATGGACCAATAAATCTTCAATTTAAAATCCTCATAGCCTAGGCATTTTCCCCCTGGAGAAAAAGATGAAAACAGGTCTTTAGGGCATGGTCCATGAGGCTCTTGGCAGGGACAACAGGGTCACTTTACATACAATTTAGAACCCACAATGCCTAAATAGTCTCCACGAAAGATATCAGCTTTCTAGGATTTTTCCTTCTAGAGAAGATGAAAATAGGTTTTAGGGATTGGCCTCCCATGCCATAATTAGGGGCCACCAAATCACAAAATCTACAATTTAGCAT
This sequence comes from Phorcus lineatus, assembly GCA_921293015.1. NCBI lineage: Eukaryota > Metazoa > Mollusca > Gastropoda > Trochida > Trochidae > Phorcus > Phorcus lineatus. The sequence continues at coordinate 16,185,970 of OV121083.1, forward strand.
GCCAAATGTCCGAAGTACCTGCATACAAGATTTAAACTCGTTTCAGTTAATAATATTATATTGGGATATGATAGCTAATAATGCATTACAACACAACATACTCTAAAATGTAGAGTCTCTAGTCATGTAGAGATTTTATCTAATAATTTCAATCATATACACATAAAATGAAACATCGGTACATTAAATGACAAATTTGTAAATGAAATCTTTATGACTTTAGTTGTACATTTCCGTTTTTCATTTTTCATGAACAAATCTTTACTAAATGAAAAACATTTTTCACAATATTGTTATAACAATTACTCAAATATGAAAAAAGTTAACATTTACCTTTTAAAACGGATAAAAGGTTTTTTCGATAAATAAATAATGCTGTCACTCAAGATCAATATATCTTATAAGAACTATATCAAAAAGACTGTTACACGGTATATGAATAAGATAGTTTTTTAAATCTACATTCGCGTTAAAAATAAACACACCTAAAATACATCTATGCCCTCACAAACAATGGCTATCAAAGAGTAATATACCTATAAGAAAAAATTAAATTCAAACTTCATTAAAATATGTATGCAATTCTATGTAAAACTATGAAAAAGTTTAAATATACAAGCATTTAAAAACCAATAGATATACCCAAACAGTGTCTATACATACCACATCCACATTACAACAAAGCTTGCCACTTACACATTATCCTCTCCTTGAGCACAAATGAAAACTAATCTGCAGCACTCGTGTTCCGCCCTACACTTCACTGTTATCAACCAACTGGGATATATCCTACAATCCAAGACAGCTAATACCAGGAATCAATGGCGCCAGACAATGGAACTGACCACAACAAAGGCCTCTGAACGACTGAGAAACACAGAATTCTAGTGACATGAATACCGAGTTGAACATAAAGCTGCAGTGTTCATTAAGAAGGCTACTATAAATGCCAGGAGATAAGCGCTGTGTGGGAGACCAGTGTTAGCTGAAGATCAGTGATTATAGACGGAATAGACAACTTGTTGCTTGAATCAAATAGAAACATAGACAACCGTGGTGGTTCAAGAGGGGGGAGGAGAGGGGGGAGAGAAATGTAAAAAATTTTGACAGGAATGTAGAGTTTTGTAAATATCTTATTCATATCCTGTGTAACAGTCTTTTTTATATAGTTCTTATAAAATCTATTGATACAGAGAGACAGCATTATTTTAGGATTTAAAAAAAAAAATACCAATTTTGGTTTAAAATGGACCATACAATGGGTGACCCCAAAAGGTGAAACACCCTACCCCTCCAACTCCTTTCAAATTTGCTGGATCTTCTACTGTTGAGATACTGATACCAAAACTGATGGGAAAGCAAGCTTATCTCCTGCATGCTAATTACATGGTGAAGATACAATTTACAACGCCCAAATTTTAGAAACTAGGTATCACTTTTAAAAAAACTTCAAAATTTAAATTGGCTTAAGTATGTTTATACTTAACAGATTATAAGAATGAAATACTTTTTGCATATTCACTATCAAGAAGATAAAGGCCTAAAATAAATGCCTGAAAATAGGTATTTTGAAAACACATTTCACAACTTATATAACATTAATTCTAAATGCAGGTAAAGAATGAATTGAAGTAGTTGTATTTGTATCTTAAATAATGAGAAAAATATCCACTTACCTGATGACAAACACTGATGATCCTATAAAACTCCACAACAAAATGTGTTCTATATCCTCTGGTCATAGCAGCTTAACTAAAGATAATAGAAGACTATTTACTGAGAGCAGCACCTGTTGTCTGTAGACAAAACATAATTCTGGATAGCCAGGTCTGATCTTTTCACATTTAGTTAGAGGTGTATTAGATGAAGGTAGTTCATTGACTCAGGCTCAAAGAAACATTTAAAGTGTCAATAAGTCAGAACTATCAGAAATCTTTTTGTATAAAATCATACATAAACCAATTGTGTTTTTAAAACATTTTCCTCCTTACGTGCTTATCTTAATTCTTACAAGGAAGGTAATATTATCTGTCCTATTGATTTTGCAGGAAGTCAAATGTAAATTCTGATTAGTCATTAATCTCAAACTAAGATAATTTTAATCTCCAAGATTTAAAACTTGAGACGTTTAATTGATGAGTCAAACCATTCAGGAAGGCCAACTTACAGGAATTTGAATTTATCATCACAATAATTCCAGCCATAAGTGTTTGCCACTAACATAAGCAGGCCAAAATGACTTATGTCCTAGTTACTATTATTTGATAAGAAACTGGATATTACATTTATTTAAAGAATTAATCATAATCTTCTAGGAGATGTGACACTAACAAGAGTAGCGTTTTGACATATCAAATACACCGAGCCCAAAACTTCATGAAACACATAGAGAGATTGATCAATTTGCGTACAATTTTTCGAATTAATCCGTTCATCTTAATAAATTACAAAAAAACTGTTTCAGTTAGTTACCTTGAAACGACAAATGTCATCTAAATTAGTACATCAATAACCTGGTAGAATGTCTGATCTAAACTTACATGTTTAGATAACATGAGATTACAAATCTGAAAAGTAGTCAATTTGCATACAATTTTTCCAATTAATCCGTTCATCTTAATAAATTTAAAAAAAACTTTCTCAGTTACCTTGAAACAACAAATGTCATCTACATTAGTACATCCATAATCCTGGTCGAACTATGTTGTAACAATCGTTGCAAAGATCGTAGTCTGAAATATTCGTTAATCCCTTCCCTCGTAACACCAGTCTACCGATAATGAAGTTTTGCCATAATATCAGTCCTGTTTTAGCTAGTCTAGACATCTCTGAGGGTTCCTTATATTTTAGACTGGAAATGGGCTCGGAGTGCTGTTTATCTCTTTGATGTTAGAAAATAAGACACCAAGGTCTGAAGCATGAAAAAAACATTGAGAAGGAATTCCTGGATTACTTGAGAACTCTTGTTGAACTGGATTCTGCATTTTTTTCAAAAAACTAGAATTATCATGTTCTCAAAAACAGAATTATTCATGGAGTCCATTAAAGCGCTGGTGAGCAGCTCAAAAGTTGGATACCGAGGCGCTATACAAATCCATTATCATTATTATTATTATTATTATTATTATTATTATTATTATTAAAGCAGAGTATGATTATTCCATTTGTACTGCTCTAGATAATTGACATACAGATAAAAAAAATATTTTGGAAAATCTAATTTCAATTGATTTATATGATTTCTGTCTTTTCTACATAAAGAACATTCAATCCAGAAAATCTTGCACTTCCTTGATATGTCACCTCTAATTGCCCTTTAAAGACTTGGCATTACTTTGAACTGTTCTTATTTTACAAACACTACCTTTTCTCCAAATATTCATCAAATCTTAATCATTCCAATTACATATTTGACAAATCCATAAAACATAACATGAGATAACTGTTGCACATTTTGTATGCCCATGTTGAATGTTTGCTCATCATAACAGTGAATGCATTTCTAGACTTTCCTTCAGGCATAAAAAGTAATTGAGAGATTATTAAACAATATGACAATATTGCATGAGAATAGCCGAAAGAGGTTCTGAAATTGGAATATCCCACATGAATAGTAAACACTGTTGCTAACAACCACAGAATACCCTCCAGCCATCTTGGATTTAATCAAACATGATCTGATCCAACAACCTCTGGATAGCGCAAACATGTCTTCCCTTATTCAGACGCGGTCATCAATCTTGTCAGCGGATGATATTAATATGGAAATATCACTGCTATAAAACTCGTTGAATGACAGAGCATATGGAAGCCATCTTGGGAATGGCATATTGTTTGCTATATTACATTTCTAATATCCTGTATTCCAAGTTTCTAATCAGACTGCAACAGAAGAAATATGGCACCCATTTACTACATGATTAAAACATAAATGTCAAGCTGTTATATCTGGTGAAGTTACAACATTAACTCTTTAAATGCTGGTCATATGGTGAAGTTGCAGCATTAACTCTTTACATGCTGGTCATAAGCTTCTCCCTATTCTAAATAGACTGATTATCCTCATTATTAGCAGGTACGTCATTTCTGAAATGCCCAATCAGAATTTAACAGTTCTTCTACTTTCTCTCTCCATTTCGAACATTGCCAATCCAACCCAAAATTTATAAATGAAAATCCATTTTTTAATGACTTTTTTGTTTCAGTCTCCTGATTACTTTCAGACAACTTTTAATTTTTAAAGACCTAATATATTAAACTATGGAGAACTACTGGCCGTACATAGGGACATAAATGATCTGAAGAAATATTAATACTAAACATCAGTTTAGGCAAAGGTGTGTTGACATTAAAATTCAAGGTTCTCATGATTATATTCCATCTAGCTCGGAAATGGCATTGTTCGCTGCTGTTAAAGGCCGGCATCCGCCACTATACACGGTGTTGGCGTGGCCAAGTTGACCTGAAAAAACTACACCTTGAAGGGAAAAAATGAGGGTACCTATGTTCGAAGTGGGATAAATCAAAATCTTCTTACCGGAAAGTTTTCATATTTACACAATATATCCTTGGCACTTCAAAGAAGTGGAATTCCTAAACATGTTTAATCAAAACTAAAAACTAAAACAGTACTTTGACTGCATTTATTTCCAAATTTGAATTAACTCTGTAAATGTCATGTGACTATATTCTCATCATTACCATACCAAACAAGTCTGCTAGTGGAGAAAAAGATCCATTCACAGTGTCAGATTTCACTGCCTTCCCAGCCTGACTGGGAAATCAAAACCTCCCCCATCCCATATGTCCCCCAAATATTTAGCTCTGCTTGTGGGGATAAGCTGTAGAGACTAAGGTTATAAAAAGATTATTGTGACAGTAAATGGATTAAGACAATGTTGTATAACTTTTGTCAACAATAGTGACATATGTACTTCAAATACATCCAAACATTGTTAAAAGACTATGGTTGTTTTGAACGTTTTTCACAAAATTTTAACAAATACAATTATATTTAATTCTATAATTAAAGATCTCCTTTGTGTTGGTCATTTCATAAAATATATATAATTTAATATACTAAAATGATATCAGCCTATCACACAAATTTAAACTTCATGTATTATTATTATTAATGGTTTATTCCCTGATAATTATTATGCACTGAAACTCGGTAGACTACTACCAGCCACAACTTGTAGTTAAATTTTGAGACCTTTGACCCTGCTGAGCTCTCCCAGGCACCAAAAAAACCGTTACTGCCCTGTCACTCAAACACTGATAATATCTTTGTTTATGGAATCAACCAATCAGAGTAAAGATGACAAAGATAAGAAACCCATGGGTTTTTTGGAGGTTTGGATCCCGGCCTTTAAGGTTATTTTCCAATATCTTAACCCTCAAGTTGCTGAATATTATTTTGACCAGTTTTGCCCCCGTGGCTGAATTTTCAAGCACTCGCCTCGCTACCGTTAATGCGTAATTAGCACCAGTGGCTGAATTTTCCAGTGCCGCGAGTCGCGACCGTTTTGCCAATATATGGTTTGTTTACGTGGCGAAATACGGATGTAAATATCGTTGTCTACAAAACTAGTCGGCGAATACCGTATTAAAAATGGATGATACTTACCTGGCACTTTGAATGAAATTTATATCACCCCTAGAATGGTTTCTATAACCGAAGTAAACTTGTTTTTAATTCGAGCGCCGTTACTCTAAAATTGTGAGAGCGCATGCGCGAAATCAAAACGAAACAAAAGGCGAATAGTTCCTCTTGAAATCGATATTAAAATTATTACAAAAATATGTCTAGAACGAATTTTACGATTATTCAAAAATTGTCTATATTTCAAACTCTATAAAATCATTTAATCACTGAGTGCACATAGACAAATTATATACGGAAATGAAGCTATTTTATTGCTCTATATTTTACGATAAATTTCATTACGATACGCCATCCTAAACGAAAGATATAAATAACGAAAGCAGGGTAGTGATAAACCCCGATAACGTTCTGACCCCCACAGTAATATTACTAAGCTAGTAGCCCCGGGCAAACGCACGCGCTCAGCGAGTGCAGGCGGGGTATCCCCGCTGAAAAATACACTCACACTTAACAGAAATTGTCTTTATTTCCAATTTTATAATTCAAGTTATTCGCTTTGTATACATGCAAATTATATATGGAATTGAAGGCAATTTGTTCTTCTTTACGAAAAAATAAATCATAATAATCTTTTGCTGTGTATTTAGAAGTTACTACCAACGAAACGTGGGTAAAGCTAGTGAATAAAGTCTTTGATAATCGCCTTACCGCGACATTTGTCGCATAATTTCCACACGTTTTATTTTGATGCAAATATGGGCAAATTACACATGAAAATGAAGGTATTTATTTCTTCTTTACGTTGATATGAAAATGATAAATATGTACCGCTTGGTTTGGAATATATAAAGTTTGCAAAGATGGTACCCTCAGGTATTTGAGAACAGATTTTGATAATTGCGACATCACTTACCGCTCCTTTATTGTTTCATTGTAATTTGCAAATTTTATATAGAATTGAAGACGATCCTTTTCTCTTTATTGTGATATAAAAATGTTGATAATGCACTCATGCCGTTAAATAGATAGGAAGTGTAAAAAGCAGTTGAAAAAAATCGCTTCTCGGTTACCAAGATATGAATAGAGAAATTGCCTGTTTGCGCGATGCTCGTCGGGTCTTTACTGATTTTCGTTTACATACAAATTTTATGTGGAAATATAGATCATCCTTTTCTCTATATTTTGATATATGAAATTTCAAAATGTCCCGAGAAGTTTATGTGATATAAAGTGCGAGAAAATGGTAAATACACAGAGAATAAAGAAAAGTCGCAATTTTGCGGCACTTGCTGTATCTTTATTTTATATACTGCATATAACTTTTTTACATCAAATCGAAGACAATTATTTCTTCTTTATCACGAGGTAATCAATTTCAAAATACTCCTAGCTGTTGAGAAGATTTGAACGAAATAAAGGCACATGTCAAAATCGCCGTTCAGTTTACATGATTTGAATAGAGAAATTAGCTTTTTGTGCGGCGCTTGCTGTGTCTTTATTTATTTTTGCGCATGTACAAATTTTACATGGAATGAAAGACAATCTTTCTCTCTATCTTATAATATAAAAATTGTCAAAATAAGTTGAGCACATCATGTGACAATTGGTGTGACAAAATGGTGTAAAACTAAAAATATGTAAAAATCACCTCATTTACGGCACATGCTGTATATTCAGTTCAGGTAGCGCATATTCGTAATTTATATCGAATTAAAGACAATTTTCTCCTCTTTCAAATGATCCCACCTGTATTGAAATCCGCCCAAGGGTTTAGATCATACGGCGTGCGAAAGCAAGGTGTGCTTTTGTTGTGAGTGCGCACGCCTGAGCAAACAATAACGTGCGCAGCTCGATAAGCTCGTGCGCGAGGGGAGCAATAAGCCCCAGGGCTATAGCAAAATTGAGCGTTTGTAATGCATATTTTCGGTACGATAAATGTGACCAATATCTATAAAACTTTCGGAAAATATGCCCCCATTTTTTAGAACAACAACGGGGAAAAAATCGGCAGCTTAGCGAAAGCCGGAACGAAAATACACGCGTTCAACCGACACGACTGCCGTGCAATTTTTTTCCGGGATCCGCTACATGGTACAATTGCGTTAATTAGTAAATGCGTCAGATTATAAGTCCGGCTTCTGGGGTTCGCTAAGGCTAACTGCGGCGTAGTTTAATTTCATCCCGGACCATTCCGTAAACCGCGGCTTGAGGGTTAATATGGTGTGATTAATTGATGTAACATTATCTTAAATTAATATTGATTCCTGATTTGACTTGGATCCAGTCACAGTCTTTTAAATGAAACAGGCAGATATCATAATGTACCAAGACATGAACGTACGTGCGCCTTCTGTATAATACCAACTATCAAAGATGAAACTTTTTGGTTTGATGTGCTCATTTTATCTTGATTTTCGTGTCAACCTCCTCCCTTGATATTACCATTCTTTTCCAACTCTTAAAAAGTTCTCCATGTTATTTTGCTCCGCGCCTCGAAATATCTGTGTTAATTTTGTGAAATATGTATTTCTTGCTGCAAAGAAACGTAACTTCTTCAAAGGGTTGCATGTTACAATATAAACAATATAATGCATTGTAAATGTAAATTTCAGCGCTCACGTAACGTTTTTGTATGTTTTCATGTCCTTACATATGTATGACGGGCTGGCAGGCTCTATACCTGAATAAAGCATTCATTCATTCAATACTTTCTCTCTGCATTTCAAATTTTACCAATTAAACCCAAAATCTATGTGTATTTTTCCTGATTACTTTCATTCAACTTTTTACTGACATGTATGACATTAAACCAAATACATCCAACTATATATAACTAATGGCCAGTGCTTAGGGAACATAAATGATTTGAAGTAATTAGTAATTTGGGCATAATAAATCAACTAAGAAAACAACTATCCAAACAATTTTCTCGAAAACAGTGATCTATGGATGCCAAATTTACTCTCTCAATTAGCTATTGTTTGGGTTTGTGACAACCTCTGTCGCGAAGGGAACATTACCATTCTCTACGCTATATCACTCCTTGGGCTTTTCATCAGGAAATTCTTTCAAAAAATTATCATCCCTTGATTTAAGTAACTTGTTACATTGATTGGGTCTAAGATCATCTCAAATAACATCTAACAACAAGGTTTGATCTTGCGTTAAGAAAATTGGTTTTCAATTCTGGCTCTTAGCTTACGCTGTTGTTTTATGACATTAGTGACAGTTTGTCTTTCAACATTCAAGCTCTTAATATCAAAGTCTTTATGATTCTAAACACTGAGAAACCAAAACATGCCATTCCGTCATCTCATGTCACTACTTTCCATAGATTAAATGTTTCAAGAATCAAGAGCTTATATATACATATGTAACAATATTAAGTCCAGGGTTAGGATTTGTAGCACATAGGAACAGGAGGCCCTGGGTGACTGAGAATGAAGATGTAAATAACATTATTTCTGTAAATCAATGTGGCATTTTGAACCAAAGACCATAACTCTGAAAGAAACTTATTAAAATATCGTCTTGCTGATAAACACATCACTGATGCGTCTGTGAAAGACGTTCTTCAAAGTTTCACAAAGATGAATCATAATCCGTGGGAGGACTTCATTCACAAGAATATTTCGCAAGACACATATCCTTAGATTAAAGTCAATGCTGTCAATCTAAAGCAATAACTCATAAACTATTCATATATTGTCACTTAAAATTAACTTACAATATGAGCCTGACAAATGAATGTATCTAGTTTTATAGATTGATGACTGATGAGGGAGTCTGATTATGCATGACAATAGGCTGAAATAGGTAGTCATTCTGAAATGTGAATGTTAATTGGCTCTTAGGAGTCATAAGAATAAGAGCAATCATAATTCAAGTTTCAAACTGATTGATATAAACCTATGAGTGGAGTTGATGGGGCAACATTCATACCGTATTCAATTCATTTTTTATTTCGGTTTTGTATTCAATGTATCAAGTATCTCTCTGAAAATTGATAATTAACCCTTACGTTGCTGAATATTATTTTGACCAGTTTTGCCCCCGTGGCTGAATTTTCCAGCACTCGCCTCGCTACCGTTATAGCGCAATTAGCCCCTGTGGCCGAATTTTTCAGCGCCGCCAAATGCGACCGTTTTAACAACATATGGCGTGTTTACATGGCGAACTACGGACGTTATCGTCGTTGTATACAAAGCTAGTCGGCTAATCCCGTGTTATAAATGGATGATACTTACCTGACACTTTGAATGAAATTTCTATCACCCCTAGAACGGTTTCTACAACCGAAGTAAACTTGTTTTCAATTCGGGCGCCATAACTCAATAAATTCTAAGAGCGCATGCGCGAAATGAAAACGAAACTTAGGACGAATAGTTCCTCTTGACATCGATATAAAAATTATTACAAAAATTTGTCTAGCACGAATTTTACAATTATTCAAAAATTGTCTATATTTCAAACTCTATAAAATCATTTAATCACTGAGTGCACATAGACAAATTATATACGGAAATTAAGCTATTTTATTGCTCTATATTTTACAATAAATTTCATTACGATACGCCATCCTAAACGAAATATATAAATAACGAAAGCAGGTTAGTGATAAACCCCGATAACGTTCTGACCCCCACAGTAATATTACTAAGCTAGTAGCCCCGGGCAAACGCACGCGCTCAGCGCGTGCAGGCGGGGTATCCCCGCTGAAAAATACACTCACACTTAACAGAAATTGTCTTTATTTCCAATTTTATAATTCAAGTTATTCGCTTTGTATACATGCAAATTATATATGGAATTGAAGGCAATTTATTCTTCTTTACGAAAAAATAAATCATAACAATCTTTTGCACTGTAATTAGAAGTTATTACCAACGAAACGTGGGTATAGCTAGTGAATAAAGTCTTTGATATTCGCCTTACCGCGACATTTGTCGCATAATTTCCACACGTTTTATTTTGATGCAAATATGGGCAAATTACACATGAAAATGAAGGTATTTATTTCTTCTTTACGTTGATATGAAAATGATAAATATGTACCGCTTGGTTTGGAATATATAAAGTTTGCAAAGATGGTACCCTCAGGTATTTGAGAACTTACCGCTCCTTTATTGTTTCATTGTAATTTGCAAATTTTACATAGAATTGAAGACGATCCTTTTCTCTTTATCGTGATATAAAAATGTTGATAATGCGCTCTGCCGTTAAATGGATAGGAAGTGTAAAAAGCAGTTGAAAAAATCACTTGAGTGATTTTAACACTTATTTTCGGTACCATAAACATTATCAATACTCTCATAACTTTCGGAGCATGTTCGCGCATTATTTAGAACACCAACGAAACAAAACACGGTTGCTTAGCGACAGCCGGAACGAAAATACAAGCGTTGAACTGAGACTACTGCTAGGCAATAAATTTCCGGGCTCTGCTACCGAGATCCGCGGTCATAATTAGTTAGCGTGAGAAAAATAGAGTGTGCTACTCGCATCCCGCTAAGGGGACTTGCGGGCAAAGCTAATTTCATCCCGGAATATTCCGGGACCCGCATCTTAAGGGTTAATTGATATGGATAAGTGTTTATATTTTTCTGCCGAAATATAGAATAAAAAAGCCAAAGCGACATCAAGGGTAATACTTCTCATATACTTACAATGAATAATGGAAGAAGGAACAAAACTTAAAATATGTTTTCATCAACCTGCTACGGTTTAGGTCCTAATTTTTTGTTAGGTCAAATTGTGGTTATGGGACTCTTTAAGTGAGAGCGCATCTTGTATATGATAATCCATTTTGGGATGTCACTTGAGTAACTCTTTGCGTGATACCCTTTGACTAATCTGATAACTGATATCCTTTTTTCAACAATTCAAAAAATACGAGCACATCCAACTTTTCACTGAAAATCTCGAGAGGATTGTCATCAAAATCCCACTCCTTTTTGGAAGTCTTATTCTTCTCCAGTATTGATTATTTCTGCTATCAACTATTTGTCTGGATGCTGACATTGCCTGCCCTCATTTCTTCCTCTCCACAGACATCTTGCTGCTCAACTGACAGATACACAATTGAGTGGGTTGAATTTGGATCAGATCTAATTAAAGAATCTGTGTCCAATTTCATCCCAGCCTAAAGGGGTGTGGAGGAGTGAACAATTTGAGACAACCACAGATTGATTGACGAGATCCTTCTCTACTAATTGGATGGTTCCAAACTCAAGGAAGTTTCTTGACATACAATGTGTGTGTTTATATATATATATATATATAATTGAAATTCGGTTGCTTCAAGTTTACTTTCAGCAGATATTCAAAAGATTATTAAATGAATAACAACGCCTATTTCCTCAGGGAGGTTTATATTACAGTGATTATGACGTGACATTTCTGTGAGGTCACAGCAATACCACATGACGTCATAATCACTATAACGTAAACATCCCTGAGGATAAAGTTGAAACATGTAGGAGGAAATCCACGTTGTTATTCTTTTAATAATCTTTTGAATATATATATATATATATATATATATATATATGGATATGTACACACACATTGTATGTTGTGAAACTTAGAAATTAGATTCCAATTTCTAAGTTTCACAACATACAATGTGTGTGTACATATCCATACATGGAATCTAATTTCTTTCAGTGGAAATTCTTTCAAATAGGCTACACAATATTCTAAGTGAACATTTTTCAATGTAGTCATGCAATCCAAGGGAATAGTAAATATATGAATTTTGATATCTCAATATCAGTTTTGCTTCTTTCATGATTTTAACTTTCATATTTTTATAAGGCTTGTTAAGAATTTCATTGGAATTTTTTTTTCAAATGTTACGAGGCCAATTTTTTTTTTGTGGAAGGGAAAAGGCTTCTTTTTGACATGCAGAGACACATGTGCATTATTATTAAAAGCGACCACTATAGAAATTAGTGGCCTTAACAGCTGACGAAAGATTGCTGCTCCCACTTCTATTCATAGTTTCATATACAGATAGGATAACATGGCACATCTCACCTAAATGTCTTCCAATATCAAATATATTTTGATATCAACACAATTTGATTATTGTTACAAATTGGAGTTTTTTTTGGATATAATCAAGCAGACGGAGTGAGCCTTACCCCCAACCAAGTGGCAAAAGCTTGAAATATATATATTGAATAAATGGTGAGGAAATTCTACTTTGTCTCTGCATGCAAAGACCAAAACAAATGTAGGAAGAAGTTGAAAAACCTTAAAAGCATACACATGATGATTTTTCCATATACCAACTTTTAATGGCATGGGTCTTTTAGTTTCTGTGTTCTGGTACAAAAACAAATTTCTAAGACATGTTTCGATACCTCGCGATCAAATAACCCAATTGATTGATTTTGGCAACTACAAACAACTCACGGAGTGGCTCTTTAAATGACATTTTCAGACATGTGATGATATAAGTTGTAACTTTTCGTGTTCTGGTACAAAAACAAATTTCTAAGACATGTTTCCATGGAAATGTTCAAATATAAATGTAGGAAGAAGTCAAAACCCCAAATTAGTACAACTTCATATTATGATTATTCCACATGAACCAACTTTCAATGAGCTAGGCCTTATGGTGTTTTAGTTTTGATCTGGAAACAAGTTTTGCATTTCCATGGAAACGACCAATAATAAAAGAAGAAAGAAGTTGAAAACCCTCAAATGCACCAGTACACATGATGATTGTTCTATATATATACACCACGTTTCAGTGAGCTAGGTCTCATTGTGTCCGTGTTCTGATCCGAAAAAAAAACATCTTGCACGGACGGACGGAGGTAATTGCAATTTCCTCTGATAATTTCGTTTGGCAAAGATAAAAATAGGGCCATGGGCTCTGTAGCTCATTAGACTTTATATTGTTGATGGTCAAGACTAAGATTCATTAAAGATTCATTAGTTCTCAAGGTGACTCAAATTGTACAGTGTCAGTGCATTTGACAAGATGTTTTAACATGAAATTGAAAGAAAAAATTTTAAAAACCTAAAACATTCCTTAAATTATAATACAAAATAAAAAAACAAGATTCTTTGAAAAAAATGCATTTAGGGAGTAACTATATTCTAATTTATTTTCAACCTCTTATGCTCTCTGTAAACACATTTTGAATATCATCCTTAAATAACATCAACTAAACCTGTGCAAATACACAAGGACATGTCAATCAGGTATCCATATGCCTGTCCCTAGCTACTGTGAGTCCACTGATAGTAAACTGCAGTCTTATCAAAGGATAAGTTGATGACTTTTTTATGTTCTTATATTGATTATTACTGTGCTACACACATGAACTTGAGCTTGTTTGAATCAACATTGCAACACCAACATGATTAAATTGACTTTTTCACAAAGCTATAAAAAATGGATGGCTCCAACTGAAAGTAACCAGCAATAGGCAGTGAGCTAATTCGAACACTGCATCTTTGTCTCAATCCTACGATTACATTCTTGAATTCCCTAGAATGATTGGTCTCTCACAAAAGACAGAAGACCTGAAGCTGGGTACCCTGCCATGCCATTATTTGAAGAGCAATCAAAACCAAATCTACTAACTTGGATCTTCATGGAACAAAGATGTTATTCTGAAAATTTTAGCATCCTACGCTCACAAGTTTTAGTTTGGGGGATTCACCATAACTATGAACTCTGCCATGCCCATTTTGAACAATGGCTAAAATTCAATTCTTCAACTCATATCATGTACTAAATTTGTCACTTCAAATCAGAAATGTTGAATGTATAGCATCAGTAATGGGGGCATGATGTGAACATACCATAACATTTCTATTTGCTTAAATTACTTCAAATGATGACATGTGCAGGCACACATCATGGGGCAACCTCTGGGCGCCTTCCCTTTGAGTATCTCTATGGAAGTTGCCCTACCTTCACAAATCATGACAATTTAAGGAATTGACGTCATCGATAACCTTAAATCAAATTCTTAGTTACATACAAATAAATTCATTTGAGAGCATGTTTGAAAAGTAAGGTATGAATAGTGCTGCAACAATTCAAAGATAGTATCAATGTTTGCATTGTCTACTACACGATATGAGTATATGGACACAAAACACGTTTAGACAATATACACGGATATACACATGATACATCAATGTAATGCCAGTTGAGACTCTATTTAAGAAATAGAAGACGAGTTGGTGTGCATCTATCATTGAATAAAACATAGCAGGGAGCATAAAACACGAAGGGCGCAGCCCAGAGTGTTTTATGCTCCCTGCTATGTTTTATTCAACGATAGATGCACAACAACGAGTTTTCTATTTCTTATATGAGATACCCTTAACAATTACTTGCTTTATATATATAAACAGTTGAAAATTTATGGTATTTTTAACAACACGAATTTGAAAACAATGATGCCTCCCGCTGCAGAACATATTCGGACAAGTTCATTATCATAAATTGGGGCACTCCAATGTAAATAGAATCAAATTTATTAAACAATAAATATGAATTTGAAAATGTCCCAAGGGGATACGTTACGTCTCTAATATGTGCTTTTCTTTCTCTGCAAACCCACACCTCTCCTTCTTTTGGTTTCGAAACAACAGACGCTGAGTCAGCCATGACGGACAATAGCCCCCTCACGTTTGATCAATGGACTTGACCAATATGACATCATTTGTAACGTTACTGAAATTACGTCATTAACCTCGCGCATGGTTGTATCGTCAAATAAAGCACATCGTCGGTCCCATTGTTTTAATGCCGTGGGTATCTTATATCAGAACTTAAACCACGGTGCACAGCGAGTATATTAGTGTCGTGACAGAGCGGATACTTGCTGTCCGGAGCTCAGCATGTTCTTTCAACCTCTCCATCTTATATTATTACAATGTAAATTCTAGTAAGACTATCCAAAGGATGCCCCTCTTTCACCAAGCATTCTGACTGGGTACCTGTCTTGGTAGTAAAGGCAATGTGATAGATAACCTTAAAGGGACCATAACTTGATGCTTGGTTACGTGTTCCTGTGGAGTTGATAAAAGGAATGAGGTTGGCCCAAACACTGAGGTCATAATATGAGTTGTATTTTGAACATGTCCCTAAGTGGTGCAGAATATTTGAAAAAAAGAAGTTCTCTCATTATTGGTGCTCCCATTATCTAAGACCTTGTTCATGAATATTACAACGTAATAAAAAAGGAATGTACTTATGACAGGATTCAAAACCTTTATCTCACAAGGCGAACATGCAAAGACCACATGGTCAACCATGTTGTTGCTAGCAAAGCCAAAGCAGTTAATGAAGGTATTTACAACCAAAACAAGTAACAATTACTCACATCTCTTCACACCACACAGTACTGTTCGACCAGCATGCGGGCCAGGTCAGTTGATCCACTCCTGATGTAGATGAGAGACAGATTGTGGGCGATCTCTCTCTTCAGGTCCAGAACTCCCTGCACAAATAGAGACGAGGGAATAAGAAAGTATACTTATCTCAGTCTTTCCAAGATTATGATAAATAGATAATATTGTATTTATCTTTTCACATTACTTATCAGTTAGAGGCCTTGATATCAAAATGAGAGCAAACCTTGAGAATTGATTGGCTAAGAGGGTTTAGATAGGATGAGGATAATAATTATGAAAATATCCTTTATACTATGTTTACTATATATGGAGAATACTAAACGACGTCCCGTTTAATAACATATTTATGAAACGAGTGTGTGGTTTGGTATTTAACAAGCGAAAGCGAGCTAGATACCGATACCATTCACGAGTTTCATAAAAATGTAATTAAACGGGACTGAGTTTAGTATTTTATTTTTCGCTGAATTAAATCAAAGATAAAACATGAAAATCGCCGAAATTACCATAGTTGCCGTTATATTATAAGCAATTATATTATAAAGGAACTACTCACAGACTCTTCTTTGATGATGGGAGGGAGAGCCAGAGCCTTCTTGTAGTAATACACTGCAGCATACTGTAGGTCTGCATCATAAACATACAAAACTTTAACATCTAAAAACTTGAACAAACAGGTAGAGGTTTCAGATTATTTTAAGAGGATCCTCCTTGGGAAACTATTGCACTTAACAGTTTTGCTATATGACAGGTTGTGACTATATTTTGAATAAAATATTTTTTTAAAACCAACATAAAAATGTGTTTTGTATATCACCACCCTAACAGGGCCCTAAACCCTGGCGGGACTATAGCACCAAGGGCAGCTAACTCTATTCTCACCACTTATCAATCTAGCATAGTCGGACGGAATAAGGGGAGATGGGTGACCGTTAGCTATTACATAGAGCCGACTCCCAAAGATAAGTCTCTGGGAGTGGAATTCTGTCTGCAAAAAAAACAAGCAGACTGAGTCAGCTATATCCCCCGCCAAAGGGAAAGGGTAGTTAAGGATACTAGTTGTGGAATATTGAACAGTGATCATGTTGTTTTTCTACAAACAACCTTTAAGAAATCATGATATTGTAGTGACTTGTTATTACCAATTTTAAATATTGGTGATGCATTTTTGTGATACATTTAACACGACTGTCCTGCATATTATTGTATTTGAACAGCCACAAGTATCTTAGAAAAATAAATACAAGAAGTTGAAAACCCCTAAAGGCACATCTCCGCATGATGCCCGTTGCACATACCAAGTTTCGTCGAGCTAGGTCTCACCGTTTTGGAGTTGTGCTCCGGAAACATTAACGGGTAAAAATAATAAAGCAAAGAAGTTGAAAACCCCAAAAGGCACATCTCCGGATGATGCCTGTTGCACATACCAAGTTTCGTCGAGATAGGTCTCACCATTTTGGAGTTGTGCTCCGGAAACAAAATCCTATGTTACGTTTCCATGGAAACGGGTAAAAATAAAAATGTAAAGAAGTTGAAAACCCCAAAAGGCACATCTCCGCATGATGCCTGTTGCACATACCAAGTTTCGTCAAGATAGGTCTCACCATTTTGGAGTTGTGCTCCGGAAACAAAATCCTATGTTACGTTTCCATGGAAACGGGTAAAAATAAAAATGCAAAGAAGTTGAAAACCCCAAAAGGCACATCTCCGCATGATGCCCGTTGCACATACCAAGTTTCGTCGAGCTAGGTCTCACAGTTTTGGAGTTGTGGTCCGGAAACGAAATCCTATGTTACGTTTCCATGGAAACGGGTAAAAATAATAAAGCAAAGAAGTTAAAACCCCTAAAGGCACATCTCCGCATGATGCCTGTTGCACATACCAAGTTTCGTCAAGATAGGTCTCACCATTTTGGAGTTGTGCTCCGGAAACAAAATCCTATGTTACGTTTCCATGGAAACGGGTAAAAATAAAAATGCAAAGAAGTTGAAAACCCCAAAAGGCACATCTCCGCATGATGCCCGTTGCACATACCAAGTTTCGTCGAGATAGGTCTCACCATTTTGGAGTTGTGCTCCGGAAACAAAATCCTATGTTACGTTTCCATGGAAACGGGTAAAAATAATAAAGCAAAGAAGTTGAAAACCCCTAAAGGCACATCTCCGCATGATGCCCGTTGCACATACCAAGTTTCGTCGAGCTAGGTTTCACAGTTTTGGAGTTGTGGTCCGGAAACGAAATCCTATGTTACGTTTCCATGGAAACGGGTAGAAATAATAAAGCAAAGAAGTTAAAACCCCTAAAGGCACATCTCCGCATGATGCCTGTTGCACATACCAAGTTTCGTCAAGATAGGTCTCACCATTTTGGAGTTGTGCTCCGGAAACAAAATCCTATGTTACGTTTCCATGGAAACGGGTAAAAATAAAAATGCAAAGAAGTTGAAAACCCCAAAAGGCACATCTCCGCATGATGCCCGTTGCACATACCAAGTTTCGTCGAGCTAGGTTTCACAGTTTTGGAGTTGTGGTCCGGAAACGAAATCCTATGTTACGTTTCCATGGAAACGGGTAAAAATAAAAATGCAAAGAAGTTGAAAAACCCAAAAGGCACATCTCCGCATGATGCCCGTTGCACATACCAAGTTTCGTCGAGTTAGGTCTTCACATAACTGAAACATATTTGTTGTGTCTACATTAGCACACCTCTCATAATTCATCTCTTAATAAAATCAAAACTTTGAAAGCTCAATCTGTCCACAGGGCTGGGTGATAATCCAGAATATCTCTCGGTGAAGCATACATTCATGAAGAGCAAGAATGTGCCAGGACAAGGCGTCTGCTCGGATGTTGTCCACTCCTGGAAGGCACACTGGTATCACCCAAATGTTGAACCGATCGCACCAGAGAAGGAACTGTCATGCCTCCCAGAGGAGAGTTGATGACATTGTTCCACCCTGCTTGGCAATATAAGCCATGGCCGTCTGGCTGAGTGGTCTTCAAAGACTCCGCCGCAAACTGAGAGAGATGCGTCTGTCTGCACCGCTGTCAGAGGAGTATCCACCGGCTAGCCCCTGGAAAGATTGTTCGCGACCAGCTACCATTCCAGGTGAATGAAAAGACACTTGGGAATGGTTACAGCCCTTTCTAAGCTCCGGGAATGTGACCAGTGCCTCACAAAGGCTTGTTGCACTGGTCTTATTTTCAAACCAGACACTCAGAATCTCCATTTTGAATAATGCTATCTCCATTAACTTGTTCAGGTACTTAAAGTTCAGAATTGGCCGAAAGCCTCCATCTTTCGTGGTGACTAGGAAGTAAATCAAGTAGTACCCACTTTCTTCCTGCCCCTTTGGAACTTTTTAGATTGTTGCTTTGTCGAGCAGAGCTACGACTTCGAAATAGAGAACTTCCACCTTCTCTAGTGAGAATTGTACCAGGGTGCGTCTCACTCTGCAAAGAATAGGTGGCCAATGCTTCAAGTGAGGCAAGTGACCATCCCTAGCCAAGGGTTAAGCTGTCCCCATGGGTGTCCAGGTCGACAATGGTCAGCACATCATCAACCACTGTAAGAACCTCAAATAATCCCTGTTTTCCAATCAGGTACCTCTTGGCAAGTTTGTAAATTGAATTGAAATCTGTTGTGGGTACCCGAAAAGAGAGCGGTGATTGCATCGCCCATCAGGCTTGCGGAAATGCAGAGTCAATGCCTTGCATTTGGTGAAGGACGCCAAAACATAAAATGGGTCACCATATAGTTCCTGTCAATAACTTGTTTGTTTTCTTTACCAATTAAACTTAAGCAAAATTTATGCATCTTCACAGTCATATGACAGATTGATAAATGATGAGAATAGACTTACCTGCCCTTGGCGCTCTTGTAACTGTCAGGGTTTGGGGCCCTGTTGATCCCCATGTGATATATACATTTTATGTATATGTGTTTTTAAAAAAAATTTTGTATTCAAAATATAGTCACAACCTGTCGTATAGCAAATATCACAGATTTTATGCAATAGTAGCCCAAGAGAGAAAAAGAATTATCATGAACTCATCATACCTTTCACAGATTTTTTAATAGTTTTTCTTGTTTTCTTCCTTTTATATAAAAATAGCGGATAAATCCAATGAGTCTGGTCTAAACCAATCTCTAAAAAATTCTGCTCCTCCCCCTCCTGCTCCTTCAGCGACTAACTCCATGTGTTGATAATGGATTTATCATATTTTCTTAATAAGTCCTAATGTATGCCACTGCATCCTTAAGCTTATCTTTATTCTGTTATCCCAACCAGGGCCTAGATTTTCGTAGCTCTCTTAGTGCTAAGATAGTCGTAAGTACCATACATTAACATTGGTTTATGACCACCTTAACAGTAAGAGAGCTTTGAAAATACGGGTCCAGGCCTTTTTCAGACAGGACGTCAAGAGCCTCATGATATGTAGTTCTTTTTATGTTATAGAAAACTATGAGATACAGAGCTATGTAGTGTTTATAGCGGCATGTTGAATGTTAAGAGATGGTTGGGAATGAGATGATATAGCCATTCAAGCCTTAGACCTCATTATTCAAACATGCAAACATTCCCTATAATGCACAAAGGTTTTTTAAAGGAAATTTGAGACTGTTTTAAAGTAAAATAACATTGTATTGTAGGTCAGAGAAATTGTGTACCTGTAACATGCACTATAGGAGATATGTGCACTGATAAATCTTTGTGAGTATAGAGCAACACACCAATCGTATTTGTAAAAAGAAAGAAATATTTTGCTATCTTACTTGTGTAGGATATCATGGAAGTTATTTGAAGTAGGTTTCATTCAAAGTTAGAATTAAATCGGATTCAACATGCAAATGTGGTAATATATGTGAAAATGTTTTCCGCTTTGTGTTTGAGTGTCCTCTGAAAAATGTTCAACGTCTTAAACGTTTATGTGAGAGATGATGCTGTAAATTTAGATTCAGTTCTAAGTGGCAGTAAGAACACAATCAGGCCATCTTGAAAGCAGTCAAGTAGTTATATTTTTCACCGGACTATGACCAGTATTAATCCGAAAACAAAAACACAGAATCAAACACTCACCCAGTTGATGCATGGCGCGTCCCAGGTTGTACATGGTCTCCTGACACTCGCCACGTAACTCAACGTAGTTATTTAGAAACGCCAGGCCCTGCAGAGAGAATAGTGATCCATAAAAATCTAAGTTCAAATATACAGTGGTTGCAAAGTCATAGCAAGTCTACAAGACTACAAATACTAAGATATTACAAATTCTTCATTACAAAGATAGGGCACTTGCCTGAGTGAAAAGAGAGTGTTTCTTCATGGTGAACTTCTGACAGGCGATGTGTATGAAGCACAGCCCGATACACAGGGAAATGAGGGGGTCCCGGGGGGTTTGTCGGAACACTGCCATGTACTCGCCTGTCATTCAGATAATAACATTTGGTAGTGACACTGCCAAACAGTTGAACTTCACATTCCGTAAATTGTTACCTATTATTCATGTCTATATGTAAGTAGATTTTTAAGTTTAAAGCTGAAAATCTACATCCTGTTCTGAATAAATCTTTAATGAAATGCCTGAATAGTAATTATACTGATATTAATTCATTTTTAGATAGATGGAAATCTTCTTATGCTTAATGATAAGAGAAAGAGGAATAGGATCCGTCAATTTCATCCAATAACTTCATGTTTATCAATGCCCTGTAATGTTTTTCTCCTAGTTATCTCACCTAAAGAATGCTTGTAGGTGCCGCTGATAAGACTGTTGTGACCGTTGATAATTCCAAGAGCTCGTACCTCCGGATGCTGTAACAGAAAGAGGATATGAAGGCTGCATAAAAAGGTCACATGTTTTATAAAGAGAGGGACAGTAGGACTTTTTCACTTTTTATTGGAAAAACTTACAGAAACAAACATTTTACTTTTTCATCTGAACCATAGCTTGAAGATACTTGCAACATACTTGTTATTTTACAGACACATATTTTCAATGATGTAGATACATTCCCTATATTAAAATTAATCTTACGTTATTTCCATCCTCCCATCTAAAGGTTTTTTATTGAATTATATCAAGTCTAAATTCTCATACTGAAACCTATGAGGTATCTTACATTTGCTTCTTCTGTTAGTTACAACAATCACTATCTAGGAACTAAATAGGAATAGCAAGCCCTATAAACTAAAATTTGAATACCGTATTCGACGTGATAAGCGCCTGGGGCGCTTAAAAAATTGGTAAAAGGGGGCGCTAATTTAAACGATAAAAATTGTCCTCAAGTTTAGTCTTGAAAGTGTTTTCTTACGATACACATGTCTTTGAAATATGGTTTTATAAGTTTTATCATTTTGGTGGTGGCTGGGGGTCTTGAAATACCCTGTATTCTTCACTTTAGTGGAAGTAAAAGACTTATTGCAAGACTGAAAAACCTTCCTCAATGAATCAGCATGCAAGGTAAGCAATGTTGATAGGTGGGCGCTAAATCAGGACGCATATTGTTCACTCAAAAACGTGGTGGGTGGGCGCTTATAGGGGAGTGGGCGGTTATTAAGTCGAATACGGTAAGTAAACCTGGCAATTGTTTCACATAATCAAATAGTAATCATTACCAATAGCCCATCAGGAATTCATCTTGATTAACCTGTCAGCTGTGTCATATAGTTAAATTAGTGATCATATCACACTCCAACAGTGACTTACCTTCAAACAGAGGCGGAGAGCGAATCTGTTGTGTCTGATGTCCATTGCGAAGGACATGACTTGACTGAAGAGATTCCATGCCTGATTGTTTTCTAGGTTCTGGAGAATATATCAATGAGTCCCATTTAGGATCACAGTGCTTTGTAGTATTCAAGGTAACAATGATTTTATTTCATAGATGGGTTTTTCTCAGAGAAATAAGTAAACTACATTGAGGACCTAATACATTTCAATTTAAATTCCATGTTCTTATCAACAAGTGAAGTTTGAATTTCTTTTTTTCATCATAAAGCAAGTCATGAGAGTAAAAACATAACTTAGTCACTGACAAAAAATGGTATTTAGTCAGTTTAAATATAGTGGATTCATCTTTGATTACTGACAAAAGCCTTATATTTTCTAAGAATATAAAATAGAAATGTGACATGACGAATCAACTTTATTATTCAGCATATGAAGATGACAAGATCATGGAATGAATGAATGAGATGGTGTTGCTTGGGCAATATTTCAACCATTGGCAGCATAAGATCAAGAAAGGTCTTAACAAATCCTGACATAATTGAGAATGGATGGAAGAATTATTTTAGCCTACCTTCATACATTCATCTTTGACAAAGTTGTAGGCAAACTGTCCATTCTTCATGAGCATACAGGCGGTCAGACACATGAAGTCAGATTCCTAAGAACAGTTCATTACTTCAAGTAATATACAACATCACTACAAGACAAACGTGTGAAGTACCTGTTTGTTTATGACTCATTTCAATTAGGCGACATATGAATAAATTTATCAAGTCATGACAGATTCCATTCTGCCTGAATGCTGCTTACCCTGTGTCCAAGCAGGATATGACTCTTGACTTGCCGAGATTCTTCGATCTGACCCCTTACTCTCACAGCTCCCTTACAGGATTACTCTCTTGGCATTACCAGAGGGCTTCTAGGGTTGCTCTGACTTTTTTTTAGGATTAAATAGTGATAGAGTGATTGGCATGACGAGTGAAGGCTCTACTGGCAATGCTAAGATCCTAAAAGGATTTTTATTTAGCTTAGAGAGGATTGTGGATTGAGAGTAAAGAAAAGATGAGTAGGACAGACTTGAAGGGTGAAGTTACCTTGACCTTGACGGGATCGTTCATGAACTGAGGACAGGCGAGCCCGAGTGTGGTGATCTCCAGCAGACTCTCGAACTTCTTGTGTTCTATCAGAGACTCAAAGAGCTGTGAACAAACACCAGGAGATACTTCTAAGATACCCATAGTGATACAGTGCCCTACGTGTTCTATATAAACAATTTTCACGTATGCATATGCACATGGCCATTCTAGTTGGTGAGTTTACAAACTTCTTTTATTCATTGAAAAATACTGTCTATATATTGGAGAAATTTGGTTTTCTTTTATACAAGACAACTTTATTTTCCTAATAATCATACTATAGTGCCTTTCAAATAAAGTTTATGTAGTGACTTATGATCACCTTAGTAATTTGTGAACAAACACCAGGAGAGTTTTACATAACACTACGATACCGGTAACCATTACGATACAGTGCTCTATGTGTTCTAAATAAACAATATTCACTTACGCATATGCACATGGCCATTTTAGTTTGAAAATCATTTGTGTTAAGGAAATGAACTGGAGTACTGTAACTGAAGTTGGTGATTTTACAAACTCCTTTTATTCATCTAAAAATATTGCCTTGCAACTGGAGACTTCTAGTTTTCTTTTATATAAGACCAATTTATTTTCCAAATAATCATACTATAGTGCTTTCACATAAGGTTTATGTAGTGACCTATGACCACCTTAGCACTTAGCACACCTTGTGCAAGGAGACATTTAAGTTGGATAGATGCGTTTGGATAGCTGGAAGACAAGGCTAGTTCTTTTACAAAAAGCTCTCATCAGTGAAATTCACCTGTTTATATATCTCCCAGAGATCATCAACCTTGACAGCTGATTTGGACCCCTCGCTGCTTGGAGTTGATTGGATTGATTCTGGAGCTGCAAATCAAGGCAAAGTTTAACATCAAGTCTGAACTTTATTTGAAACCATTATAAAGCACTTCAGAAAGTGGTGAGAATAGTATGATAGGAAATATTTTAAAACTTATACTCCTTACCCAGGGTTGATTTTAATCAGACTTTGTTTTCACCCTCTGTGAGCAAAAGAGTGTGGAATACTGATATTGTTCATGTTGAAGAGGAAAAATTTGAATGACATTATGGGAAGATGGGAAAGTGCGGTGGTCCTTGGTTCAAACCCTATTAGGGCCTCAACCACATTGTCTACAGTAGAGAACTGTATTACATGCAGTAAGGTTTGGGTGTAATGCTACACTAGTACCACCCATGGTTCGCTAGTTCCAGCCGATGCTCGCATTTCACCGCAATACGTAGCCACAATTGTGCTGCAGGTTTTCTCTCTGCAATAATACTAGCAGCTGTGATATAAGTGAAATAATATTGAACACAGCGTAAAACCCCAAATCACTTCAACTACGGTAACAACATTTAGTAAATGAAGTATAATATCAATAAAGTAAGTATAAATGGACCTACTTTTGCCTGCTTTGTCCTGGTAAGCAATGAAGGCTCGTAAAGCATCGGCTCTGTGTTTATGTGTCCGATAGGAGAAGACAACTGGAAAGTAGGTTTAAGGTTTGATTTAATACCTTTTTTTTAAAAACATTGATAATTGAGATTGTTATTTTGGTAAAACATAGTTCTTAGAAGTGTGAAAGCAATACAAAATCCATAAAATATTTTTTTTGTGCATATTTGAGCTTGAGAATAAAAACATGTTAACCCTTAAGATGCGGGTCCCGGAATATTCCGGGATGAAATTAGCTTTGCCCGCAAGTCCCCTTAGCGGGATGCGAGTAGCACACTCTATTTTTCTCACGCTAACTAATTATGACCGCGGGTCTCGGTAGCGGGGCCCGGAAATTTATTGCCTAGCAGTGGTCTCAGTTCAACGCTTGTATTTTCGTTCCGGCTGTCGCTAAGCAACCGTGTTTTGTTTCGTTGGTGTTCTAAATAATGCGCGAACATGCTCCGAAAGTTATGAGAGTATTGATAATGTTTATCGTACCGAAAATAAACGTTAAAATCACTCAATTTTTCCCCACTCCCCGCCGCACGTGCTAACAGCCTGTGGGCACTTTCTACCCTCTCGCACGAGCTTACCGACCCGCGCATGCTATCGTTTACTGAGACGCGTGCATTTTGACCCTATGCACGCCTTCCTATCGCACACCCTATGCTCTGAACCCTTGGGCGTATTACAATACCGGTTGGATCTTTTGAAAGAGCAGAAAATTGTCTTCAATTCAATATAAAATACATAACTACGCCACCTGAAATGAAGATACAGCATGTGCCGCAAAAAAGGTGATTTTTACATATTTTTAGTTTTACACCATTTTGTCACACCAATCTTCACATGATGTGGTCAACTTATTTTGACAATTTTTATATTATAAGATAGAGAGAAAGATTGTCTTTCATTCCATGTAAAATTTGTACATGCGCAAAAATAAATAAAGACACAGCAAGCGCCGCACAAAAAGCTAATTTCTCTATTCAAATCATGTAAACTGAACGGCGATTTTGACATGTGCCTTTATTTCGTTTATATCTTCTCAACAGCTAGGCGTATTTTGAAATTGATTACCTCGTGATAAAGAGGAAATAATTGTCTTCGATTTGATGTAAAAAAGTTATATGCAGTATATAAAATAAAGATACAGCAAGTGCCGCAAAATTGCGACTTTTCTTTATTCTTTGTGTTTTTACCATTTTCTCGCACTTTATATCACATAAAGTTCTCGGGACATTTTGAAATTTCATATATCAAAATATAGAGAAAAGGATGATCTTTATTTCCATATAAAATTTGTATGTAAACGAAAATCAGTAAAGACCCGTCGAGCATTGCGCAAACAGGCAATTTCTCTATTCATATCTTGTTAACCGAGAAGCGATTTTTTCAACTGCTTTTTACACTTCCTATCCATTTAACGGCAGAGCGCATTATCAACATTTTTATATCACAATAAAGAGAAAAGGATCGTCTTCAATTCTATGTAAAATTTGCAAATTACAATGAAACAATAAAGGAGCGGTAAGTGATGTCGCAATTATCAAAATCTGTTTTCAAATACCTGAGGGTACAATCTTTGCAAACTATATATATTCCAAACCAAGCGGTACATATTTATCATTTTCATATCAACGTAAAGAGGGCAATAAATACCTTCATTTTCATGTGTAATTTGCCCATATTTGCATCAAAATAAAACGTGTGGAAATTATGCGACAAATGTCGCGGTAAGGCGATTATCAAAGACTTTATTCACTAGCTATACCCACGTTACGTTGGTAATAACTTCTAATTACAGTGCAAAAGATTGTTATGATTTATTTTTTCGTAAAGAACAATAAATTGCCTTCAATTCCATATATAATTTGCATGTATACAAAGCGAATAACTTGAATTATAAAATTGGAAATAAAGACAATTTCTGTTAAGTGTGAGTGTATTTTTCAGCGGGGATACCCCGCCTGCACGCGCTGAGCGCGTGCGTTTGCCCGGGGCTACTAGCTTAGTAATATTACTGTGGGGGTCAGAACGTTATCGGGATTTATCACTACCCTGCTTTCGTTATTTATATCTTTCGTTTAGGATGGCGTATCGTAATAAAATTTATCGTGAAATATAGAGCAAGAAATTAGCTTCAATTCCGTATATAATTTGCATGTGTGCACTCAGTGATTAAATGATTTTATAATGTTTGAAATGAAGACAATTTTTAAAATTTAGTAAAATTCGTTCCAGACATATTATGAAAATAATTTTTATATCGATGTGAAAAGGAACAATTCATCTTTAGTTTCGTTTTGATTTCGCGCATGCGCTCTTGGAATTTATTGAGTTATGGCGCCCGAATTGAAAACAAGTTTACTTCGGTTGTAGAAACCGTTCCAGGGGTGATAGAAATTTCATTCAAAGTGTCAAGTAAGTATCATCCATTTATAACACGGGATTCGCCGACTAGCTTTGTATAAAACGACGATAATGTCCGTATACCGCCATGTAAACACGCCATATGTTGTTAAAACGGTCGCATCTGGCGGCGCTGGAAAATTCGGCCACAGGGGCTAATTGCGTTATTACCGTAGCGAGGCGAGTGCTGGAAAATTCAGCCACGGGGGCAAAACTGGTCAAAATAATATTCAGCAACAGAAGGGTTAAGGAGTAGTTTGAATTCAAATTTTAACACTCTTAATATAACGGATCACTCTCTGTGCTTTCTCACGACTTTCAATGGCAGTGTGGCTAGGCTAGTGAAACAGTCATTGCTGATAATAGGAGTACAAGAAATGAGGTCTATTGCAGATGGTATGACCCAAAACATTACTTCACATTCAGGATGATAACTGTTTCTAACTCAGCCTTACTTTTCATGAAGTTAGCGTTACACCTGGACACGAAGCTGCTGAAGAGGAGTTTCTGGCACGTCGTGTGGAACTCTTCAACCTTGCCCTGGGAGTAAAGCAGGTGGCACTTGTGTAGCAGTAGCAGTTGGTCCTCCTCCGATAAACCTCCCTCCTCCTCTGAGGATACAAGGACATACATGGTGGCACAAAGAGATACAAGGAGATACAATATGGTACAAAGTGATACAGCAGGTGGCACTTGTGTAGCAGTAGCAGTTGGTTCTCCTCTGATAAAACTCCCTCCTCCTCTGAGGATACAAGAAGATACAAGGTGGTACAAAGAGATACAAGGAGATACAACATGATCTCATGTGATACAGCTGAAGGCGATTGTGTAGGAGTTGGTCCTCCTCCGATAAGCCTCCACCCTCCTCTGAGGATACAAGATGATACAAGGTAAAATATGGAGATACATAGTGATACATGAGATATAGGTGGTACATGATACATTGTTATACAAAGAGATACAGCAGGTCGATTAGTACGAGTAGTTGTTGGTCATCCTCTGATAATCCTCTCTATTCCTCTAAGAATGCAAGGAGATACTGGATGGTACAAGTTGGTACAAAATTATACAAAGTGACACAATATTGGCCATTCGCAGCTAACCCTCCTGCCTCCTCTGAGGATACAAGGAGGTACAACATGATACCTTCCACTGATAAACGTCCCTGAGGGGATACAAGGTGATAACAGATTTAACATAACAACACATGAAACAAAGTCATTGAGTCAACTCACCAGTAGAGAGAACCTGTAAAGCCTCCTCATGTTTCCCCAGCTGCTGCTGTAGTGCTGAGAGTGACACGCGAGCCCCGAAGTGCCCAGGCGCCTTCTCTACACACTGGGAGTAGGCGTGAACTGCTCCCTGAAGGTCCCCCAGTGAGTTGAGACACTCCCCATACTTCAACCATACAGCAGCCTATTGAGAACAAGGGACTGCTGGCAATATTTCTTGGAAAAATTTACAAAAGTATGAAAATGTATATTTCAAGCGAGTCCATTTTTACTACTTTGGTTCAAATGATGACTTGAAGATGATTAACAACAAAACTATCGTCTCTTACCTTATTAAACTCCTGAGAGTTGACGAGGGTGTGTAGGATGGGTTTAGCATCAGTGTAGTGTCCATTCTCCATGTACGCCTCAGCAATGTCGTAATACAGGTCCCCCGTCTCATCAATCTCCTCCTCCATCAGGGGGTAGCAGATACTCTGTCATATTACATAGAAACATAAAAATATTGTACTAGAAGTCAGATGTATATATATATCAAGATATATATATGTATATGAATTAAAAAGTATCAAAACTAAATTCGGAGTCAACAGCGTAACATGAGGCTTTTAATGGGTATTTTGAAGCTATTGTTTTCCTGTTAAATGCTGCTGATTTCTCACTCAGTATATTTATATCACTTCTTTGAGAAATCCATTAATATTGTGTACGAAAATCAGATTTTCAAAAGATTTTGATCCCATGGTAGATAACATGTGTACTTTTGCATGTAAGATAGCACTGTATAACCAAATAATACTGTCTGATTTCCCCATCATCAAATCATATACAAGTATGACGGAAAGTAATAGTAGAATCATTATTGTAACAGGATGCCATTAACAGAGGGCGCAGAGAATGTCATGCCCTTAAGCTGATCTTACAGTGACAAAGCGCATATAGATCTTGAACCTTAGCAAGTAGTAGCTTGACTAAATCAGTCACAGATTTGAATGGGTTGCTTTTGAAGATATAGATCTTGTAATCTTAACAAGTAGCAGCTTGACTAAATCAGTCACAGATTTGAATGGGTTGCTTAGAACGTTTGAATTGTTTGAACTCATTGCACATAATACAGAATGAACTTTCATAGTTTTAAAGGGGCAGTAAAAATTTTTTTTGAAAAATCAATTTATGCATATGTTACCAAATAAATGTTAGTTTCTGCCAAATGTATTATCTTCAAAGGGTTGAGACACCTCATAACTCAATTAAATATTTGTTGTAAAGGAAATAATGAACCATTAGGCAAAACCACTGGTGGCCATTTTTGTGCGAGTAACTTTTAATCATATGGCGTAGGGAAATGGATTCGCACACTTTAACCAATCATGGTATGTTCGTTTAAAGGCTGATTCTTTTGATTGAAAAAAAACCCCATTATCTTGCAATTGGAAACATTTATTTGTGTCTTGTGAGATCACTTTATTTATCTAAAGTAACATGCTACTGCCCCTTCAAAATGAAAGAGATCAAATTACAGCGATTATCAAAATCTTGACAACACTGAACAATACAATCCTCTCTACTTTCACTCTCTTACCTTGGCAATCCTGAGTTGACCGACATGTACCAGGCAGATGATAAGTTTTACTCGCAGATCCAGTGGCAACAAGTCAGGAGCAATACATCTGAAGAAAAAAAAAAATTAATGTTTTTGAGAACAGATCAAGAGATCAAAATGGCACCTGATCAAATATTTCTTAGTTAAGATATCTACACCTTAATTGTTGGTGGAAAATATCTTCTCCATTAGTATAATACTTCTCCATTAGTATAATCATGACCCTTCTAGACATCGCTGAAATTTGTTAAATTTTTTATCTTTTGCAGAATATCTAAGATAAATCTGTGATCAATCTTTCTTGATTCTGCATAGTATTCTTCATCTTTAACCAATGAAAAGTACCAAAGACTGGTAAAACATTTTACGTTGCATTTTTGTAAAGGGCCAAGAGCTGATAACACAGGAATAGATTTTTGAATGTTATGTCTCCAGTTAAGAAAAAAATCTTGTGGCCAAAGCTGTTTCTGTTTATGTGTTTTTCGTATAATTCCTGCAAATTATTCTCAAACTGCATAAGCACAGAATCCAGAGGGGAACGTTTTTTTCATCAATCGTTCCATGCATAGTCTTCTAATCTTTTGATTCGAGATAGGTGATGTCAGATGAGGTGGTTTTGTTTCCTTAACACCGCTTTAAAAAGTATTTCACTTAGATCACGGCTGCTAGTATTATTGCAGAGAGCCTGCAACACCATGTTGGTTATGCACTGAAGTGAAACTACCGAGCATCGGCTGGAAATAGCAAACCATGGGAGGTACTGCACTGAAATTCAGTGTAGCACTGAACCTAAATCTTACTGTAAGTAGAACAGTTCTCTACTGCAGAAAAATTGTAAATCCCATGGCAAGATTCATACCACGGACCTCTTGATTACCACCTCACTATACCATCCCCTTTTCTTATTGAAATTTTTACTTACCAATGTAATGTAGAAAATTACAAGGTACCTACCTGAGGGGAATGTTCTCCTTGTCGTCAGGTCCCAGCATCAGCTCCGTGCTCTCCGCGTCCCATTTCTTACCATTCGTCATCAGGATCTCCACCCCACAGTGCTTGATGATCACCTACAGAACAGAACTCATATTTGTATACAGTGTTTCAGGGGACACAAGGAGACTCATATTGCTAAAACAGAAGGGTTAACGGCATGATGAAGGTTACAGAGATGGATGCAAGAGGAATTGGGTAGAATAGTTAGAAGGTTAGATCAACACCAAACCAAACCAAACCAATTGTTTTAACTGCTGGAGAGGGGGAAGGGGGATTAATGACAGCACATAGCTTACATGTAAAAATCTTTTTGTATTGTGATCAAAACTAGAATTATGAGGAGCTTAAAACTGCCAAATCAAATGTTTTATCCCTAAGAAACCAGTGACAAATACATTCTTTATTTCAGGTCCGTAGGGATGAAAGGATTAAAAATGACAATAGCTTAAACGAAACTTCTAATTTCATCATCACATCTTATCTCACTCAATCAAATGACACTTTATCATGACACAGCTCAAGAAGACATCAATATCAACTTTCACTTAATGAGATAAACATGGTATCTGATGAGAATGTGACACAATCCAGATCTTTATAAGCAACATATCAAAACATAATAACCACACAAAAAACAATATCCTCAAGATGATTTTTTACAGGTTCTTAAAATTAACACCATGTTCCATGTAGTAGATGACTTTCAGTCAAATCAACAATTAATTTTGTTTATTTTAAGCCAGGGGCCTAAATAAGATTCTTCTCTATAGAAGCAATGACCTAAACAGGATATTTTCAAGCAAAATAGATGTACAGTTCATTATTAAGTTGAACTAACCTCAAGAGATTGCAGATACATTTTCTCCACAAGTTGCAATTCCAACAGCAGGTTCACATCTGAAACATAAATTCATTACTGACATAGAAGGGTCCAAAAAACTGAATTCATGGGGATGCTAATTAAGACACATTTTTGCGAAAAGACAATTATAAAAGAGATAAACCTTGTGTGATTGAAAATCAGAGACATGTTATACTGAATTGATAGCGAGTAAATTTTTAATTGAAACCGAACATGTAGCAATAGAAAAAGAAAAAAAAAAGTTTGTCACATTTCAACTGAAAAATTATTCTGTCACTCACTTATATACTGGGGCAGTGTAAAGTTAAAGGGCCTTCCTTTATATTTTCTTGAAATAAAGAAAGAGAATATGTTTGAGAAAATGATTTTATGTAACATTGCAATAATGATAATAAAATCAAAAGTCATTACAATTTTAACACCTAGTATCCATTGCCAGGACTGCTCAGTGCGGTACAATGTAGATGTTAACACTGACATAACTGTACTTTCGAGGGCATTAACTTTGCAATTTGCATGATGGTATAGGTCAGTACCTCTTGTATTCAGGTAACCATTTGTCCAGCAACGTGTCTTGCCCAAAGACAATATACAATGTAAAGCCCCTTTCACAAAATTTTGGTGTATTCACCTTGATTCAAACATGACTTTGGCATGTAAGGCCAGCATGCTAACTAATACACCATCGTGCTCCACAAATAAGACTAACCTTCTGAGGTAATGACATTGGGATGTTGATGTAGAGCATTTCTCATGGTCTCCACTGCAAGCTGGTTCTCGCCAATCTCGTGGAAACTCTGCAAGAACAAAATGTGGAACATGCATTCTTTCAAGAAATACGAAGACATTCATTCGCTCTACAAGTGTGGAAAGCCTTTCTCCAGTGATGATTTGGGGGGAGGGGAGGAAGGGGTTATCAATACAATCTATTATTGAAACATACACAACCCATGCCTCTTGCCAACCCTTAACTTTGGAATCTCTACTACCAACATCTACTCTTAATGTCTGTTCTGTACTATTACACTCACCTTGGTGATGTTTCTAGCAAGTTGCAGATACTTCTCCCCATCGTCTGGAGGGATGAGTTTCAAGATGAGCTGGTACCCCTCCAGTGCCTTCTTGTGTTCTCCCAGCTCCTCGTAAAGTCGGCATCGCTCCCACACGTAGTCAGCATTGTCAGGCGCATACCGGATGGCTACACAGAGTCATACAAAAAAGTTAAATATCAGGATGTATAAGTGAAAATTAAGTGTAGTAGTTACTATTGCAAATATCATTGAAATTTCCTACCATTCACTACAAATTTAAGACAAAAAATTCTTAAAAAAACCTCTGAAGTAATGACAGCTGATGACATCATATTTTACCGAGTTCTTTTGACCCAATTTAAGCATCTTATATCACAGTAACAATTGAACAAATAAATTATAAACTTATCATAACATATGTATTTTTATTTTGACAAATATCACTTTCTACCTTTTTCTACCTATTTACTGAGTGAAATATTTACATTATCATTGGTGGCCTTTCTAACAACCCCTTATTAGGTTACTTTTAGTCAAAGTAGCTAACTTTGAAAGTCTACCTTTTGACAGAAGATCAACTGACAAATATTCTGTTTCAGGCTGGCTGTTTTACATTTAATTTAATCTTGGTGAAAGGATTAACTTAAGGAATTTTTACTGACAAGATTGTATGTTGAATGGAATCATATCAAAATTGATGGATGACATTTACTAACCTTTATTGATGCAGAGGATTGCTTGCTTGGTGTTTTTCTGTTCTAGAGACAGCTCAGCCAATCGGATCCACTCTTCACTGTCGTCAGGTCTCAGATGGGCCGCAATCAGGTAAAACTGATAATATATATATATTAAATATATATAATTATAACCCAGGAAAATGACTATAAATTTTTGCATGGACAATGACTGTTTAAGATAAGATAAGAGATAAGATAAGATAATCTTTATTGTCCCAAAAGGGAAATTTGTTTTGTATAATTACAATTCTCCAGAATGAAGACAAATAATAACATAATATTAAAGAAACAATTCATGTCAAAACAGTTAAGATAGACAGATAATTTACTTAATTTACATGAAAAACATGATGCAACATTAGACAGAATTTATTTCTCTAATGCTGCAGGGAATGAATGATTGGCGGAACCTGTTTGTTCGAAAAGTCGGCATACGCAGCCTACGTCCAGAAGGTAATGTCGTATATTCCAAGAAAAGTGGATGGGAAGAATCTCCCAAAATTTTGTTTCCTTTTTTCGATAACTGCTGCTCATAAAAACTGCCGATCGTTTCAATAGGAAGCCCATTAATCTTAGATGCGGTATTCACGATTTTTATCAATTTGTTTCTTTTTTGAACAGACAGGTTCCCAAACCAACTTAAAAAGTTAAATTTGAGGATACTTTGAATGAAGGTTCTGTAAAACAACATCAAGATGGTTTGATCTATTTTAAAGTATTTTAGTTTCCACAAGAAATGTAAACGTTGTTGTCCTTTCTTATATATTTTCTCATTATTCTCATTCAAAGAGAGTTTAGAATCAATGATAGTACCTAAGTATTTATATTCATTTACTCTTTCTATTTCATTGCCATCAATACACACAGATTCTAATGTTGACTTAGTTCTCCTAAAATCAATTATCATTTCTTTAGTTTTTTGAACGTTCAAATATAAAAAATTAGATTTACACCAATCCACAAATCTTGATAGCTCGGATCTATAGGCAAGTTCTGACTCTCTAATTAGGCCTACAACTGCAGCGTCCTCAGCAAATTTGATGGTAAAACACTATATCTATTTGATTTATAACAAATTAAGGCGATAATGCTTTCCTTATTTCTTTCTCTTGACAAACTCACACTACAAGGAACAATCAGCTGCAAGAACACTAATAAGCAAGAGGAAATGCCAGGTAACTTTTTAATAATTTAATTGAGGAAGGGTGGTACTGAGTTGATATTTCAATCAAGTGTCTCTAACACTTGATATAATAACCCCGGGGGTGGATAGAGGATTTTTGCTAAGGAGGGGTGCGCCATATTGGCGTTACAAGTACAACTATTAAGATGATTACTTTCGATCAAAGAACGTGTGTCCACAGGAAATTTAGCTGACTTCACTTTTCTTTATATATTTTCCATGCATCAGAATGACCGCTCCCAACATTTACTATATTTAACTTTATATATTTTAGGAACTCTCCCCCATCCCCTGGATCCGCCAGTGATAAACCTGGTATTTGAGAAAATCAATAAAGTATTTTCTATCTATTCTTCAGGAGCACCTGCATTGCCTTCTCCGGCTGCTCCATCTCTTCATAGATCATGCCCAGGGTCTGGAAGGGTAGGAAAGCATTGGGGGCTGAAAACAAAATAACAATACATTAATCAATGTGTTCCATTTTTCATCAAGACTTTGAAGAGCAAACTGAAGTGGAATACATAAGAAAAACATGCAATAAAACATTACATTTCTACAAGAAAAACTTATAAATATCAATTTCTGATTCATTGACACTCTTCAAAGCTTCAAAGATAATTCACATAATAATAAAATTTGATAAATTTTTTTTATCATATATTGATATATATTCCTAAAACAAATATCAAATTTGACCTTGTTATGTTTTAAAATGTTCACATAAACTAATAAAACTTGAATTTGTCAACTATTCACCAAAGAAACCCACCAAGTCGAATTATTTCCATGCACATTTTGATTGCTTCCTCTTTTTCTCCTCTCGCAAACCTCAGGTTAGCTTCTCCCATCAGCCCTTGCAGGTGTTTTGGAACCTCATTCTTGCGTGTACGTCGAGTCTGAAATTAAAAAAAATTCTTAAATTTAGACCAACAACAACAAACCATTCTACCCGTTCTTTAGTATGTCATTTACTCATAAAATTTGCATATATATGGTTCAATGTAGGAAAAAATAACATTTTGAATTGCATTTTCAAACAAACAGTTCTGAAAAAAAAATTAAACAATTGATGGATGAAACATCAAAAATATATTTGTAATAAAAAAAAATGAAACACTTTTAATCCAAGTGTACCTCTAAGCAATTCTTTTCTTAAATTTTATTTTCTGGAATATATCATTATTACAATAGGCAATGCATATTTAAAAGAGAATGCATTGTTCTACAACATGAAACGTATCATTTGATAAGAAAATTTTTACAGCTGCTTCACTCACTCTCTTTTTCTTCTCCTTCTCTTTTTTCTTGTGTGCTACTTTCACTTTTTTTACTTTGCACTTTTTCTTCACTGGAGATGGACATGCTGTGAAAATCATAGAATCGGTATTCGGTAATTTCTGAAAATTCTTTTTATGATTGAAAAGATCATGAAAAATATACAATCAAATAAAACTACACCAGCCAAAAAGTGCTCAATGTCATGACCGATATCCATGTCATTGCAGCACTAGGAATCGACTTTTCAATCACTTTTACTAAGATATATCAGTCTGCTACATATTAAACGTGTTCGAGGAATAAAACTTTTACAATAATTATTTATTAATTACAAATTCATCCTATCTGGAGGTTTATCTCCTCAAGTCTGAGATCAGCCTGAACAGTCGCATGTTCTGTATAAGTTCAGTTAGTCAATCACAAGGCCTCAGCAAAAGCCGCGATGTCAGTATCTAGGGGAAAGTAACTCCTGTGAACATTCGCTCTACATGATCGCCACCATCTATTAACTTAAATGAAATCATAGGATTGGTGCGCTTATGACAAGACCTTGTCGGGACTAACCTTGCAATGAAACACGTGACTATACGGGCTGATCTCAGACCATTACAGAGGAATCCCCTGCTATGGATTAGATTAATAACCTGATAGTTAATATTATAAACTTTGGATACTCTGAACATGGTTGTTTTTTTCAGACTGTACGATGGATGCATCGAACCTGACACATGGATGAACATATTATAACTTAAAAACCTGGCTCCATCTTGAAAGCTTCTTTATATTTTGCTTAAACTATTGAGTACATCATACCTCATTCCATGTTCACAAATTTATGTCTTTGGATATTGGTATATCCCTTGATCTCAATTAGGAAATATAAGCAGTGATTTCTTAAACTTTTTATCACAGACGGATGGGGTTTTTTTCAAATGATAAAACACAGCAAAACTTATTCACAATCAGAAGCTTTCTCTGAGGCGGATGGAACCCAATCCTTGTCGTTATCATCATCCTCGTAGCTTATTTCCTCCTCGCTGTCCGCTACTGTTGTCTCCTCTTCCTCCTCTTCCTCTTCTTCAACCCCAGGCTCCTTCTTCACCACCACCTTTGAAGGGTCAAAGGTCAATCCTGTGACAGCGACCTCCTCTTCTTCTTGTTGTTTTTCCATTTCCCTGCTGAATTCCTCAACCGTAATTTTACCTGTAAATTGAATTAGTTTTTATACTTTTCAAGTTCGTAAAAAAATAAACCTCAAACTTTTGCAATGAGAAGATTTATTTTCCTTTTTCCTTCATAATCAATGACTTAACAGTCTCGGAGCTTGATAATTCAATCCTAATCCTCTATTCTTTTGTTTTCTAAAATTTTGAAATGCTATTAGATCATGAAAAGGTAGGCATATGCTTGGTAAGCATTTCAGAAGATGTCAGATGATATTTAACAAAGCATCTGTTTGATACATGTACAACGTATCGAAACACGGATGTCCTAAAAATGAAGTTGACATCACAAATGACACAATACTCAATATGACTTAAGAACTATTATAATCAAATTACACTTATAACCAAATTTGTCTATAAACAATTACCATTTACATTGACCATAAGTATTCACTCACCTGTAATATACTGTACTGTGAGTTCAGACTGTGCCAGCTTGAGGATATCCATCCATTCTCTGCTTGGCTCGTCTGCTGATACTTCGTTGCCTTCCCCCATTGCATCTCCTGACTGGAAGAACATTACCAATTTATAAAATCTATAAAGGAGTATTTTCATTTATTACTGTACAGGGATTGGGAAAGACACCATTGTCAAGGTGCCATTTTAGGGCTTGGAGTAATTTTCGGACTTTTGAAAGGGCCATTCCCATTGTAGCAATGGTAAAATTTCTAATTGTAAAGGGCCATTTTTTCATCTAATGTGCAAAATGCTAAGGCCGCTACCTTTCCCAATCCTGGACTTATAAAGTTTCAAAATGGATGCTGTAGCAAGGACTAAATTGCTTTGCTAAAGTTTTCTTAATAACCATTATCAAGTAAATCTGACTATCCTATTTGACATTAATTCAAATGCACCTTGAGGTATGACAGCTTGAAATGAACAGCTTTCAAACTTCTTTGTTCAGACTCTGTTGAAAATGTGATGATAAACTTATTTTTTATATTCTATGCTTGCCAGCCAGTTTTAAAGAAAACATGAAATAAAGAAGTTAATGTCAGGCTTATCATATCTCCTTTGGAATATAACTTAAGTCATGTTCGGAAACACAATTTCTGAGTTTTCATAATTCACTGACTTTTTATTATGCCCTTTGTCAAATTTGTGAATCACCGATTGTGAACATCTATGAGAACATCTCAATTACGTCCCTAAGCATAGGTGTATCAAAATGACATTTATTGCAGGCAGTTATAAGTGTCTTACCTCTTGACTTCCACGCATCATTCGCTCAAACTGAGCGGTAGGAGTTTCTTCTTCAGCTTCCATTTTCTGTATTCGCGCCGCCTGTTTATCAAATATCCGCCATTTTGATGGTCAAAACATACAAGGGAAGCTACTCCAATAACTAGTGACTATTCATACCACTAAAGATAAAAATTGCGATTGAAAGTTTTTGAAAGTATTAATATTTTACCATGTCCCTTCTGGAGCTTCGTAATTTGTCTTTGAGGGGCCAGGCAGTATAATCTAACAACTTACTGTACAGGACACTGCATACTCCTTTTATTAAAACAACGTTGCTTATCGATGATGTATAAAATAAGATCTTGAAAAAGAGTATATTTTGAAGTTACATTTTGTTTTAATAAAAAGGATATATCTTAGGATATAAGACTTTCGATCAACTTTACTACATTCAAAATGTATCGAACCAAACAAGTTTTACATTGTAAATAAAAGCAGTATCGAAAACAATATGAAACAATGAAGTAAAAGAACAAAAGGCAATTAGGTTTCTTTCTCAAAACGTGTTTGTATGCATACTGTCATCAAGAAATAATCAATTATAGATAAATGAATATATTGTCAATAAAACTGGCAAATTAATCAGTTGTATGAACAATAAACTCTCTTTAATTATTTCAAATCAGAATCCGTTTCTGAGATTTGAAATTTTTCGACATTTTGTCTCTATGACGTTGATTGTGACGTCACGTTATTGTTCGTCATTGTCTCCGCTTTGAAGCAACAACCAAATACGACTCTCTACATATTTCTCGAATACTTCGAAAAAAACGACCTTCATAAGGAATATGTAAGTATATTAATTGTTCCCCACAAGCAAGCCCTTCTTTCAGTATCTAATAGTTAAATCAAGAGTAACAATAAACAATTTAAAAGAAAATTATATGGTTCCCCCATCCCTATAATTAACTCAGGGATTGATATTTTTACACATATATCATTTTTTTAAAGTGGAAGATTAATATACACAGTGGTGACTTAAATTTAAAAAATGCCTGTCTGCTTGTTCTTTCTCGTTTACATAAAACCCATCAAATAACGATGTAAAAATCGCATTTCAGACCAAAAACATGTTTGGGGTTAAATCCGTTTCTTCCTTTGATGACTTCGATGAGGAAATCTGCGCCGCTTTTTTGCATCTTGAACAAAAAGGTAAAGCGATTTTTATGGTATGCTTTTATCGATAAATGTTCAGCAAGCCGCTTAAAAAATTATAATCAATTTCCTGTGATATGAATATTTCAGATATTTCATTTGTGATCGTCTTATGTGTTGAATGAAAAAGATTTGTTTTAAACAGTATTATGTTTCCAGAAATAAACCATGTAGTACACAAACAATATAAGGAGCATGAAAAGAATCAGTAAACAGGCTACAACCGCCTATAAATATATACTTCTCCTCAAACACAACGAACTTACAACCATTAAGTTTTTCAAATACATTTCTGACGCACTCTTGCAGTAAAAAAAGCGGAGGTTCCAATCCATGTTGTCGTTCTTGTTTCATTATTCGTTGGCTGTAGTTTAGAATAACACTTCTCTCTTCAGATTTGAAAGTTTCAAGGTTTCATCCTCTGGAGTTTGATGGCACTCAGCCACGGGGCGTATTCAAACCTCTACCAATCAGATACACTGAGCCAGTCATTTACGGAGAAGGCGGTCCTAAATTCAGTGCGTATACTTTCAATTACAAAAATTCAGATAGGTGTATAAATAAACAAAGCTACGAACCACAAAACTGTTCAATCTTCAAATAATAGGAATGTATCCACATTTTCAGCCAGAAATTCAAGGCATTTACTCCCAAGTTCAATTCCGCGGATATTTTGTTCCCATTAGAGAAATAATTGCAATTTTCCTAATCGTAGGACTTGTATGGGGGTGAAATGAATTCCATGATTTTTATTTTTTTATGATAATATTTCTGTTAAGGAGACGAAGCTTCATGTTTCAGAACTTTGAAATTAGGTATGCTCGATTTATTGTCTAATGCAGTAGAATGCAGGATATGGCCTTTTCCCCACTTACAAATCATTTGGCTTAACCAAATTTTATTACAAAATCAATTTTCCTTCCAGCTCTACACCACCTCCCAGTGGATATGGACTGCTCCCCACCCCGGGGTCTGCTAAACCCTCTCCCCCTCAGATACAGTTCTACCACTCTAACGGACACCTCAGAGGAGAACTCGCCCAGTTCTCGTGAGTCATTTCAGACCTAAAAATTCCCTTTAAACGTTTATAATGCAACCAAGCTACAGCTTCATAATTTTAAACATGTATCATAGACGTATAAAATAACAGTAATTTTTAAAAGCATTATATTTCGTTTTCTTTCTTCACATTTTCCAAATCGATAGATGCAAAATATTTTCTTTCGAGGGTAAGAAATTCATTACTCATTACGATCAATACTCAAGCCGATTATCCGTAATCCAAGGAAAATATATGACATTTCAAGCGAAAATTGCATGAAGCCATTTCTATATACAACCATATTTTGTATCTCTCAAAACACGATTTACACGCCTTATTAATTTCCTACTAAAACGTACTAAGGTGCCCTGATCTGAATTTACCCGTAGGCATAGTTAATTACTTCTTTCTGTTGATTTCGACAGTTGGAACATTTTGATATGCATGATCTATAACTATAGCTGCATCCCGAAAGATTGTTCACCTACCGGTGTCCTAGTGCAAATTTCATAGAATGTTTACTTCATTTGTAAGTTAATTGCACTACTTTCTTAAAGAGCCAATCCGCGATTTTCATACTATATTATTTACCTTTGATACGAACTTAAATGTCATATGTGGTGATGTAAATTCAAAATATCTTAACTTTTCATGTCCAAAAGACATAAACATGACAAATACTGGTTTTCCATGAAAATCTCAAAACAGCCTTATAAATGCACAGAGGGTTAGATATCACGTTCAATATACATGGATACTAGTTATATAACATAACAAACGCTATCAACTCCTAACTGCCCTCCTGGCTGTTTTATATAAGTCTCCAAAATTACGTTTGTCTATTTGACGCGCGCCACTGTCCGGTTTTTGATCATAATAGCGACGTTCTACCTTCATATTGTCACTTTAAAAAAACAACAAGCTTTAAAATGTGTCCTTTTGGTAACAGTCGATACTTCGCGATCAAATGACACCATTGATTAAGTTTGGCATATATGACTCCAACAACTCACGGAGTGGCTCTTTAACCCTTACAAGACACCTTTCTCTTGTCAATGTGTAACGTGATCACTCTACAACTTATGATTGGAACATTGATGGATATTGATGGAACAGTCTTTTAAATTATGGCATGAAGAAATAGACAGTTGGGGTCATATTTTTTATAATCTCGATCTTAAATTTTGAAATAAAAAAGTCCTTGTCGACTAAATGAAATATATTTCGCTATACTTACACCAAATGAGCATATGATGGAGTAGGAAACGTTTGACGCTTGTGTTCACTTATTAGAAATTTCATACAGATAAAAATGGATTTTCATAGTTTTGACCCCTGCCCACTTCAACGAGCTGCCCAAACCGTTAATGTTAACTGCATGTGAGAAATGAATCTGCTAATGATCATTCAACACATTTGACCTTCCGTAATGTCTTCATTCTATGATGCCTGAAAGAAATATGAAAAAGAACATATGATATTTGCACTAAGATACCCAAGAAAGTGAAAAAAAATTTGGAATGCATCTGTACGTTTATCGAATCAAAATAAATTTATTTCAAAATTTGTTTTAGAAGGTCCAATCTATTGACTTAATATAGAAATTTATTCAGATTTACAAATATGAAATTAATTTTTTTCAAGTTTTCTTATTTAATTATTTACGTTTACGGTAAATATTAAAAAGTACAGACGCATACAAATTGGTAAAATTTAAAGGTACACTTTGAATATGATTACATGAATGTCATGTAAATCGGAGTTGTTCAAGTTAAATTTGCATGATGTAATAACCAAAAAATATTAACCATTTTATTTGTTTTCAGATCTTTTTGAAACACAATCCATGAATTCTGATGATTTTGAAGAGATTCCCCTCGGAGACCTGATCGAAGAGGAATATCAGGAACCAACATCAAAGCCCCGATCACTGCTGAAAAGATTTTTGAACCTTCTCCGAAGAATCAGATTTTAAAAACGACATAAATCAAATCTCGTTGAAAATAAAACTTTGTATATCAACTTTTCTTTCGTGTTTTGTCATTTTCAGTAAAGATTGACTTTAGTTTTAGCGAGTAAGACATGAAATAAAACCCTGGTAGTTGTTGAAAGAAAACGATTGCCATATTCAATCATTGAAACGTCCAATGACCCACGATACACTTAAATACAAATACAAGAACGTTTTCAAAGGAATAGGAACTAGACAATTTCACATTTTGCGTGTTTTTCCCTCTGCGAAATCATCCACTACCTTATAAAAATTGACATCAAAATCTCTGTAGATGAAGAAGTGCGAGCACATTTAGCCGTTCCGTTTCCATTTGTCAACACGTCTTGCTCTGAAGGAGCGCTCGGCATT
Organism: Phorcus lineatus; assembly: GCA_921293015.1. Taxonomy (NCBI): domain Eukaryota; kingdom Metazoa; phylum Mollusca; class Gastropoda; order Trochida; family Trochidae; genus Phorcus; species Phorcus lineatus. Next base: position 16,229,642 of record OV121083.1, read on the forward strand.
AACAATTTTTTAGATCTAAATAATACTAATGTTTCTTAAAAAAAATGTTTGTAAGATTATTACTTGGATGCAAAGTGATTTTATCAACTTGACAATACGGCGCAGATGTTTTGTCTGAGAAATCGCTAATGTCACACAACTTACTATTATCAACTTTTGACACTTCTATAAACAATAAACTAGTCGTGATGTGGTTGTACATGATCGATTTTCCGCGAAGAACTGTGCGTTTTGACGACTGTCACCAGTTATATTTTAGAAAAAAACATTCATTTAAGAAACGTAAATGTTAAATATTGTGTACATCCAGACTATACGACGTTTTTACTGAATTACTTTTATTGAACTTCACAGTGTAAGCACTTGCGTTTTGTGCAACAATGTGGGGTTACGCCTCTGGGTGAAGAATGATATTCGACGTGCCCAAATATCCGAAGAATAACCAGTGCTTTTAGTCATTTTTTAAATAAATTTCCCAAGAAGGCAGAAGGATAACGCTAATTCTAGAAGGCGTCATATAGGAAGCAGGAATTAGATTTGAAGTTGGCGTTGCGATAAAAGAAAATATTGTACAAAACAACTTCTTGAATTATACAACGTTTCTTGGATACTTCTTGCTCCTTCTTAAGCTTGGTAAATCAATATCATGTAAATGAAATATCAAAGAGGATAATTCTAGGGGTGTAATAATAATAGTATGTCCATCTATATAGCGCTAAACTCCACTATGACGTGCTCATAGCGCATACAAGAGTCATGGATCATTATTACCCTGGTCTAACCCAAGCTGCCGATTAAGCGCTTAAAGGTCACCTCCAACACAATCTACTGCTGGGTGAACAGAAGCACATTTTCAATAAAGTCCCTTGCTTAAGCTCGTGTCTCAGTGTGGGACAGGGAATAACCCTTGAACTCTCAGTTAATACAGCAACGATCGAGTAACCCACCCATCCGGCGAGCCACGCCAGTTGTTGCTGAACTTCACTAATAGCTGTCAATTGAGCTATGCACAGGACCACGTGCCTCCAGATAGATATAGTGTAGATAGGATAGTACTAGAACAGGCAAAACTATACACAGCAGCATACTTATACTATAAACTGAAGGAAAGTGAAATACGTTTGGGTCCTTCATAGTATAACCTAGATAAGCACTGTTGTCGGAAATCTGTGTAAACTGCTCCCTTTACGTTTGCCCTGTTCATCTCTTATTGACGACAGTGTTTGTTAAGTGGAAGCTATAATTTGGAAGATCGTCGTCTGACTGTTCCCCAGTTAGCCCGCAGTGTCAAAGTAGTTGTTTGGTCTGTAGACAACATCATTCATGACAATGTGTTCATTCACGAGATCACTGCACGCGATGGATTCCCAAGATTCAGAAGCAGGAACGAGTCTCTTGCTCAAAGGCTCGCTTGGAGATTGACAACATAGACAAAAACATACTTTTCTACAGAATTAAGACACAGGATGAAACAAGGATACATCTCTATTTTTCAAATTTCCTGGTCAATTTTTGGAAACTCTCCCCCAGACATGAACTTGAGGGGGGGGGGGGTTTGTAACGTACCTTCATGCATCTTCGGTTACTGATGCAACGAAAGATTGTTTCATCTGAAAATACAACCTTGTTCCACTGTGGCACCTGAAATTGTATGACTCTCTTGGCCGACGAGAGTCGATGTTTTCTTTGCTTTTATTCAGGAGAGGATTTCTGGCAGGAACAAAACATTTCAACCCAAACACCAGAAGTCTCCAAGCTATGGTCATACTCAGTGTTTACCTCAGCTTCCCGTGAATAATGTTGAGTGTTGTATACCTGCCTGCTATAGACATAGTTTCCTGATTATTCGGTCTTCTCATTGTGTTGTACGCCGAGGTCTGTCAGATCTTGCAATGCCTTCTATGCTGCCTGTTTCTTTACATTTCTCATACCACGTAATCATACCTCTGAGAGAAACACTACAGTTGTATATTCTCTCCTGATCATCTTCTGGACGGTATTCCATTTATTCTCTCTATCCCTCTGTGTAACAATTTTACTCCTTTCCAACTTCGTCCAGTTTCTGCACGGTTGATTCTGAGATAAAGTAAATATAAACATTATCTAACAGATAACTTTCTGAAATAAGGATTAGAAACGTATCCAAACCGACAAACCGAGGTCGGCCTATAAAAGCTTTTTAAATAGGCAAGATTAAAGTTTCGATGCAAAGAATTGTTATAATTTGCATCTACAAAATCTTTGCAAAAAAGTTGTATTAAACGTTATTTCTAAATTATCACTAAATAGGATAGATAATAGTCGAGATTAGTGATCGAAAACCGGACAATGGCACGCGCCAACGACTCAAACGTAATTTTTAAAATTTATTTACCGTAGGCACAAAGACAAATGTAGGTTGGTAGTACTTAGGATGTTATTTAACAAATATATATGTACTTGGAATGCAGTGTTAATGCTTATTAATATTTATATGATTGTTTTTCATTTAAAATTGAAACAAGCAAAATATCGTATTTTTTTTTTAATTTTGGAAAATCATATTTTGTATCAAGACATTATATTGTTGGCTTAAACTTTAAACATTCAGATCGATATCGAATCGTATAATAGGATAATCCAAATCACGCAAAATAAATTAAATTCGGTTTCTTTTCTTTATATCATGAATTTTTATTGCCATTTTCAATGCCAATCATACCAGAAATAGACCGCGGCCGTTTTCAGCGGCTTAGTACTATCTAGGTAATGGTAAAAATGTCTGCAATGTTATTACCTCTCATGTAAAGACTTTAGTTTAGATTCACTTAATTTAAAATGTATCAATCCAAATCATGAAATTAAACATAAAAGCAGTATCTAAAACAATATGCAACAATGAATTAAATGAATAAAAGGCGAGGTTTCCTTCTCAATATATACTTTGTATGCATAATAATTTACAAAAACAATCAGTTTTACAAAAATGAATATATTGTCAAAAGAATTCCCATATCAATTAGTGCGAGGAACAATGATCTCTCCTTGATTATTTCAAATCTAAATCCGTTTCTGAGATTTGAAATTTTTTGACATTATGTCTCTATGACGTTGATTGTGACGTCACGTTATTGTTCGTCATTGTCTCCGCTTTGAAGCAGCAACCAAATACGACTCTCTACATTTTTATCGATACTTGCAAAAAAATGACCTTCAAAGGAAAATGTAAGTATATCATTTGTTCTCCATAAGCAATTCCTTCTTACATTAGCTAAGAATAATATCAAGATTAACAGTAAACACCTGATTAGATATAAAATACCGCATCAAATAATGCATATGATTGCATTTCAGACCAAAAAAGATGTTTGTGGTTCAATCTTTTTCTTCCTTTGATGATTTCGATGAGGAAATATGCGCCGCTTTTTCGCATCTTGAACAAAAAGGTAAAGTGATTTTATATGGTATGCTTTTATCGATAAATGATCAGCACGCCGCTTATAGAAAATTATTATCAATTTCCTGTGATATAAATATTTCAGATATTTGATTTGTGATCGTCTTACGTGTTGAAAAGATTTGATTTAAACGGTATTATGTTTCCAGAAATAAACCATGTAGACAAAAGAAATTAGGAGCATGAAAAGAATAAGTAAACAGGCTACAACCGCCTATAAATATATACTTCCCCTAAACGAACGTACAACCATTAAGTTTAAAAATACATTTCTGGAGTACATATGAGACACTCTTGCAGTAATCAAATTGCAGAGATTCCAATAGTTGTTGTCGTTCATGTTCAATTATTCGTAGACTGCAGTTTAGAATAACACTTTTTTCTTCAGATTTTAAAGTTTCAAGATTTCATCCTCTGGAGTTTGATGGCACTCAGCCACGGGGCGTATTCAAACCTCTCCCAATCAGATACATTGAGCCAGTCATTTACGGAGGAGGAGGTCCTAAATTCAGTGCGTATACCTTCAATTAAAATTATTTGTTAAGATAGATTTATAAATATACAAAGCTATGAATGACAAAAGTGTTGAATCTGCAAATAATGGGAATGTATCCACAATTCAGCCAGAATTATATGGTTTCTTATTTCAAGCATAAGCTGTCGTTCACAAATTAAGCATTATAGAAATTTAGTTTTCAAATTCTCAATTTCAGGAATACAAAGCACTGAAAACGTTTTGACAAAGGAGATGTGCGAAGGGTACGACCCTGAAATAATCGCAGCATTTGGTCACATCAAGGAAAAAGGTATTTACTCATAAACAAAGTTCAATTCTGTCATTTCGTTCCCATTACCTTGATTTAATGTGGTAAAGTCTTCCAAAATATATATTTGCAAACTTGAAATACGTCTCTTGATGAACTTGCATGGAGATGAAATGTAGCCATGTCTTGAATTTTGTATATATAATATTTCTGTTACGGAGACAAAGCTTCGTGCATCAGAAACTTTGAAATTAAAAATGTTACCAGTCCTATATGTCGTCAAAAGCAGTAGCATGCAGGATTTGGGATGTTTAACTTTTAAAATGTTTTTGGCTTTACCAAAATATATAATAAAATATGTTTTTCTTCCAGCTATTCACCCCCTCCCAGTGGATATGGACTGCTCCCCACCTTGGGGTCTGCTTAACCCTCTCCCCCTCAGATACAGTTCTACCTCCCTAACGGACACCTCGGAGGACAACTCGACCAGTTCTCGTGAGTCATCTCATAAGAATAACTTTTAAACGTTTATAATGCAATCTACGGACTTATAATGTTATACATGTATCCAAGACCTGTGACATAACAGCAGGTTTATATAGGCAGTGTAGCACGTTTTTTAAGAATTTGTTTCTTTTCACTATCCCCATTTATTAATAATTCATGCAAAATATAATTTCTTTCTAGGGTAAGAGGGTAATTAATTTCCTTCATTACTCAAGCCGATGATCCGTAATCAAAGAAAAATATTTTGACATTTCAAGCGAAAATTGCATGCAGCCATTTTTTCATCTATCAAAACAATATTGTCATGCTTTATTAATTCCCTACTAAACGTGCTAAGGTGCCCTTATCTATATTTACATACGTGGCATAGGTACTAACTTCTTTCTGTTGATTTTGACACTTGGAACATTTTGATATGCATGATCAGTAACTATAGCTGCATCCCGAAAGATTGTTCACCTACCGGTGTCTTAGTGCACATTTCATAGAATGTTTACATCATTTGGAAGTTAACTGCACTACTTCCTTAAAGAGCCAATCCGCGATTTTCATACTATATTATTTACCTTTGATACCAACCTAATTGTCATATGTGGTGATATAAATTCAAAACATCTTAACTTTTCATGTCCAAAAGACATATATATGCCAAATACTGGTTTTCCATGAAAATCTCAAAACATTATAAATACACAGAGGTTTAGACATCACGTTCAGTATACATGGATACTAGTTATATAACCTAACAAACGCTATCAACTCCTAACTGCCCTCCTGGCTGTTTTATATAAGTCTCCAAAATTACGTTTGACTAAGTGTCGCGCGCCACTGTCTGTTTTTTTTTATCATAATTGCGACGTTATACCTTCATATTGTCACTGTAAAAAAACAACAAGCTTTAAAATGTGTCCTTTTGGTAACAGTCGATACTTCGCGATCAAAAGACACCATTTATTAAGTTTGGCATGTATGACTCCAACAACTCACGGAGTGGCTCTTTAACCCTTACAAGATACCTTCCTCTGTCAATGTGTAACGTGATCACTCTACAACTTGTGATTGGATCGTCATATTGATGGAACAGTCTTTTACATTATGAAATGAAGAAATAGACAGTTGGGATCAGATTTCTTATAATCTCGATCTTGTATTGAAATATAAAAGTCCTTGTCGACTAAATGAAAGATATTTCGCTATACTTACACCAAATGAGCATATGATGGAGTAGGAAACGTTTGACGCTTGTGTTCACTTATTAGAAATTTCAAACAGAAAAAATGGATTTCCATAGTTTTGACCCCTGCCAACTTCAACGAGCTGCCCAAACCGTTTATGGTAACTGTGAGGAATGAATCTGCAAATGAACATTCAACACATTTGACCTTCCGTAATGTCAAAGAAAGAACTATGAAAAAGAACATGATATATGCACTAAGATACCCAAGAAAGTGAAAAACTTTTTTGAATGCATCTGTACGTTTATAGAATCAAAATAAATTTATATCAACAAGTTTTTTAGAAGGTCACAGACTATTGACTTAATATAGAAATTTATTCAGATTTACAAATATCAAATTAATTTTTTAAAGTCATCTTATTTAATTATATTCGTTTACGGTAAATATTAACAGGTACAGACGTATACAATTGTTAAATTTCAACGTACCCTTTCAACATCATTACATAAAAGTCATGTAAATCAGGATTGTTCAAGTAAGCAAGTTATGTATGCATGATGTAGTAACCAAAAACTATAAACCATTTTTCGGGGTTTTTCCCAGATCTTTTAGAAACAACATCCATAAAATCTGATGATTTTGAAGAGATTCCCCTCGGAGACTTGGTCGAAGAGGAATATCAGGAACCAACATCAAAGCCCCGATCACTGCTGAAAAGGTTTTTGAACCTTCTCCGAAGAATCAGATTGTAAAAACGACTTAATCTAAATCTGTTTGTAAATAAAACATTGTGTATCAACTATTCTTTCTTGTTTTGTGATTTTAATTCAGTTTATAAAGGATAAGTTTAGAAGGATGATGCTAATTGTAGAAGATGTCATGCAGAAAGAAGATCTAGTTCAATATGCCAAATGTTTAAAACCTTCCTTACCAAATTTAGTCAAAAGCATAGAAACCATTCCGCAAGATCATGCTCACAGTCTTTTGGGAACAGCACGGAGTTGAGATGACAGATCACCTGACAAAAGGTACCATGATAACAAGGACCTACTATGCTTTACTGCTGCGGAAATTGTTAGAAGCTATCAAGATTCAGAGACGTGCTGACGAAAAGTGTTCTTATCTTGCAAGACAACGCTCCCATGCACAGCTCTCACGTTGTCAAAAACAAAAGCATCGCCCTGTGGATATTGATTCATTCGTTAACCTCCTTACTCTTCAAGCCTTGCACCATAAGACTCTTTCTTTTTTCCAATTGTTAAGTAAGTTATTAAGGAAACAAGTTTTCCAGTTGATGGAACACTGTTTTCGGAAATCAAGTCGTGGTTTGATGAGCAACATACGGACTTCTTCAAGCAAATTGTTTTAAATGAGTGGAGAAATGTGTTACTCTTGGTGGTTGCTTTGTCCAGAAGGCCTAATAATTGTGCAACATTCTGCAATTACTGCAATTGGGTAAGGGGAAAACATTATCGTAGATCTCTCAGCGCAATCATACTGTACAGGCTGCACATGGGCAATATGCGTGCATGTTGAAATCAGCTCATGAAAATCATGAACTTTATGCATAAGACTTTCTAGGGATCACTTGTTGACGTGTACCGACCTATTTTCAGTCAAAATGGTTTGGGTTATTGTTTTCAAGCGTTTTTTTTAGTTTTAATAAATCACACACCGCAACAAGTTTTCTAAGGCATGTCTTTAGGTATATCTGACCATTTTTAAAGTAAAGTTAATCTATGATGTGCTGGGAAACTTCCGAATACGTTCATTGTAAAATGATGCAGAGATGTTATTTGAAACATTGCTAACGTAACTATGCGAGCGGTGTTACATGCCAATCTCCGTTTTTCAATTCTTCGATTTCAAATTTAAAACTTAACTTTTAACATTACACAATGGGTTTATTTGTTAGTGTTAATTTTTAATTACAAGTAAGTCTTTCGAATATGACATTTTTCGAATTACATTTCAACTTTGTGAAGATGAGAACGTTTAAAAGGACACAAGAGTATGGTGTTCGAGCCAAATATGTAAAACTTCATAAATGGTGTTATTTGATCGAGAGGAAGTGGTTGTTTCTGAAAATTAAAATATCATTGCTTATCAGTTCAGTATAGTGACACTAAACACGTTAAAGTCGAGATTTGTGATCGAAAACCGGACAGTGGCTAGCGCCAACGGTGCATACGTGATTTTGAAAACTTATTTAGTAATATTTACTGTAGACAAAACTATATGCAATTGGAACGCAGTGTTTAGACTGTTAAATATTTATATGGATGTTTTTCATTTAAAATTGAAAACAAGAAAATACCGTCATTTTTGCATTTAAGAGATAAAGGTGCATCAATTGAACGGCGATATGAACTTAAATTAGGTCATGTGGTATATTTGCTCCTATTTAAGCCATATACAAAACAATTGAACATACTCTGTGTCAATTTAAGTTTGCATCCTTGGGTTCGAGTACGACTTGTTACTTTTTCAAGTTACAAGTTTACATATCTTCATTTTTATCCGATTCCCTTCCATAACATGTTTGATTACACACTATGTTGGAAAATCATAGTTTGTATCAACACATGATATTGTAATGGCTTAAAATTTAACTATACAGATCGATATCAAACCGTATAAATGAAGATAAACCAAATCACGCGAAAACAATTAAATTCGGGTTATTTTCATTATATTATGAATCTACAATTTATATAATAATGATATGTTATTTATAATGAAGGAGAAAAGGTTCCAACTGTGCAATTTGTTACATATCAATAGAATTTTTCAAAAGAACAGAAGTAACTCAAAGTTTTCGAAATAAAGAAATAAAATTTTTCAGCGTTTTCAGCGGCTCAGTAGCAGCCTAGGTAATGGCAACAATATAAGCAATTTTATTACCTCTCATGATAATATTTTACATCAGATTTACTACATTTAAAATGTATCGATCCAAACAATTAAATTAAACATACAAGCAGTATGGAAAACAATATGAAACAATTAATTTAAAGAATAAAAGGCAGGGTTTCTTTCTCAATAATCCTATGTAAGCATAATGCCATCTACAAATAATCAGTTATATCAGTGCGAGGAACAATAATCTCTTCTTGATTATTTTAAATCTGAATCCGTTTCTGAGATTTGAAGTTTTTGGACACTTTGTCTCTATGACGTTGATTGTGACGTCACGTTATTGTTCATCATTGTCTCCGCTTTGAAGCAGCAACCAAATACGACTCTCTAAATTTTTCTCGAATACTTGAAAAAAAACGACCTTCAAAGGAATATGTAAGTATATTAATTGTTCTCCTTAAGCAATTCCTTCTTTCAGTATGTAAGAGTAATATCAGGATTAACAGTAAACAACTGAACAGATAATTAAATACCCATCAAATAACGAAGTAAAAAATAAGAAAAATATTATTGCATTTCAGACCAAAAAGATGTTTGGGGTTAAATCCTTTTCTTCCTTGGATGACTCCGATGAGGAAATATGCGCCGCTTTTTCGTATCTTGAACAAATAGGTAAGGTGATTTTAAAAAGGTATGCTTTTATCGATAAATGATCAGCACGCTGCTTATAGAAAAAATATTATCAATTTCCTGTGATAGAAATATTTCAGATCTTTGATTTGTGATCGTCTTATGTGTTGAAAAGATTTGATTTAAACAGTATTATGTTTCCAGAAATAAACCATGTAGACAAAAGAAATTAGGAGCATGAAAAGAATCAGTAAACAGGCTACAGCCGCCTATAAATATATACTTCTCCTAAAACAAAACGAACGTGCAACCATTAAGTTTAAAAATACATATGAAGTACATAAGACACTCTTGCAGTAAGTAAATTGCAGAGATTCCAATCGTTGTTGTGGTTCATGTTCAATTATTCGTAGGCTGTAGTTTTGAATAACACTTTTTTCTTCAGATTTTAAAGTTTCAAGATTTCATCCTCTGGAATTTGATGGCACTCAGCCACGGGGCGTATTCAAACCTCTCCCAATCAGATACACTGAGCCAGTCATTTACGGAGAAGGCGGTCCTAAATTCAGTGCGTATACCTTCAATTAAATTGTTTTGTCAGATAGATGTATAAATAAACAAAGCTACGAATGACAAAAGTGTTGAATCTGCAAATAATGGGAATGTATCCACAATTCAGTCAGAATTATATGGTTTCTTATTTCAAGCATAAGCTGTCGTTCACAAATTATAAGCATAATAGAAATTTAGTTTTCAAATTCTCAATTTCAGGAATACAAAGCACTGAAAACGTTTTGACAAAGGAGATGTGCGAAGGGTACGACCCTGAAATAATCGCAGCATTTGGTCACATCAAGGAAAAAGGTATTTACTCACAAACAAAGTTCAATTCCGTCATTTCGTTCCCATTACCTTGATTTAATGTGGTATCGTTTTCCAAAAGAAACATTTGCAAACTTGAAATACGTCTCTTGTTGAACTTGCATGGAGATGAAATGTAGCCATGTCTTGAATTTTGTATATATAATATTTCTGTTACGGAGACAAAGCTTCGTCTCCGTGTTTCAGAAACTTTGAAATAAAAAATATTACTAGTCCTATATGTCGTTCAAATCAGTAGCATGCAGGATTTGGGATGTTTCCCCTCTTATAAAAAGTACTTGGCCTCACCAAAATATATGATAAAATATTGTTTTTCTTCCAGCTCTACACCCCCTCCCAATGGATATGGACTGCTCCCCACCTTGGGGTCTGCTTAACCCTCTCCCCCTCAGATACAGTTCTACCACCCTAACGGACACCTCAGAGGACAACTCGCCCAGTTCTCGTGAGTCATCTCATAAGAATAACTTTTAAACGTTTATAATGCAATCTAGGGACGTATAATGTTATACATGTATCCAAGACCTATGAAATAATAGCCATTTTTATACAGGCAGTGTAGCACGTTTTTTAAGAATTTGTTTCTTTACACTTTCCCCATTTAATAATAGTGCATGCAAAATATAATTTCTTTCTAGGGTAAAAGGGTAATTAATTTGCTTCATTACTCAAGCCGATAATCCGTAATCAAAGAAAAATATTTTGACATTTCAAGCGAAAATTGCATGCAGCCATTTGTTTCATCTATCAAAACATTATTGTCATGCTTTATTAATTACCTACTAAACGTGCTAAGGTGCCAATATCTATATTTACATACGTGGCATAGGTACTTACTTCTTTCTGTTGATTTTGACACTTGGAACATTTTGATATGTATGATAATGCATATGCATGACAATTAACTACAGCTGCATCCCGAAAGATTATTCACCTACCGGTGTCTTAACGCAAATATCATTGAATTTTTATTTCTATTTCGTTTGGACGTTTATTGCATTAGTTACCTTGTACTTAAAATAAACATTCCTGTCCACATATAATCTGCATCTTATTAATGATAGTCAATTTTGAAAGTTATCTGATTTTCTGAAATTTTACATACCCTATGCATATGATTACATACATGTCATGTAAGCAAGTTTAAGTGTGATCATTGTCAATGTTTTCAGATCTTTATGAAACACAGTCCATAAATTCTGATGATTTTGAGGAGATTCCCCTCGGAGACTTGGTCGAAGAGGAATATCAGGAACCAACATCAAAGCCCCGATCACTGCTGAAAAGATTCTTGAACCTTCTGCGAAGAATCAGATTGTAAAAACGACTTAATCTAAATCTGTTTGTTAATAAAACTTTGTGTATCAACTATTCTTTCTTGTTTTTTTTATTTTAATCAAGTTAATAAAGGATAAGTTTAGAAGAATAATGCTAATTGTAGAAGGTGTCACGCAGAAAGGAGATCTAGTTCAATATGCCAACTGTTTAAAACCTTCCTTATAAAATTTATTAAAAAGCATTAGAAACTGGTGTAGAGGTAAAAAAACAAACATTGTGCATAACAACTTCTTAATTCCTCAAACACAACGTTTCTGGTACTTCTTTCTCCTTCTCAAGCTTGATAAATCAATATCATGTAAATGAAATAACAAAAACGATAATTCTAGGTGTGTGGAGAGGATAATATTAGAACAGGGAAAACTGCACATAGCAGTATATTTCTTCAATAATCTATGTGGAAACGAATTTTCCTTTAAAATGATTAAGGTAGGTCTAGAAATGCTAACGTCCGTTTTACATGGCTGACTTTACAACTCTCCATTTTCCATTTTTCATTTATAAGAGAGACTTGTATATCATTACAAAATGTGTAGATCATTTAAATTTGACCTAAAAAAAAGCTCTTCTTTGACATTTCTCTAAATACATCTCAACTCGGAAAGTTCAAATTTAGAGGGTGAAGATGGTTTCCAACGTAAGAATGGTCTTTTCGATACGTGTATTGTTGAGAACGACATGTTACATTTTGCCAGTTATAAGTCTACATGTCTTCATTTTTTGCATACATCACTTTAGATATCATACATGTAACAAGTTTAATTATACAAAATGCTGGGAACATTGAAATCATATATTTTGTATGAGGACATATAATATTGAAATGGATACAACTTTAATTATTCAGATCGTTCTTGAAACCTGTATTGGAATAAACCAAATGAATTGACCATAATTAAACTCGGCTTCTTTAGTTAATAATTTTGATTTGAACAAACGCAATAGTTCTAACAGTGCAACTTGTGAATATCTAAATAATTCTTCAAAACTGCTGATCTAAAACAAAGACATAAAAATAAAGAAAAATTAAACAACAAAGTTTAAAACCTCTCATGTGCAGGAAGACCGAATGAGATGCAATCTACAATCTTTAAATATTGTGTTAATTTCTACATTTCTAATTAGATCTAAACCGGCAACCATTTTTGGGTTACACTTTACATCATTGGTTTTGAACGGAATCCACCCGAATAAAGCCGATAGTACAAAGTACGTCTTGTGGTACTTCTTGGCGTCGCTTCATCGATATCACCAATCCACAGAAGAATTGCACCGACCAAAGACCTGCATGTAATACAAGTCCCTGCATCGACAACTTATTGCATTCTCCCACAACGGATTGACTGACCATTAAAGTGATTTTTCCCCAGTTTATTTCTTTTTGGACAGGGTACAGCATTTACATACAATTTAATATACCATATGGAGACAGATCAGATAAATATGTTCAACTCAAATAAACAAGTTGTGGCAAGATAACCAAAATGAGATAAATTTATCATATTTGCAGTGCGTGTAAGTATTTGATTTGTGTAATTGATAATTATAATTCAATTTTTGTTTCAAAATGAGGTAATATGTTTGCTAGTTTTCTAGAGTAGATACTGTAGTAGTTCTACGTACTGTATCTCGCGACAAGGGGTGCTGACGAGCCAGCAACGCTTCAACGATTTTCGAAAGTGTTCGCCGATCAAATTTGGCGGTTTCTGAATCAGGGGCGTAAAAGCTGATAGAAGTCGCATGAATGTGCATATTTTCGAAAATTTGTTTGTTTGATTCCTATTTATAATGCAAAAACAAATGATAATGTGTCTTACTTAAAATAAAGTCCTTCGCTTCGCTTTCACAATAAAGGATGCACTATGGGATGATATGTAGATTTTGTGAAGTTCAAACAAGTTACATTTGCAATTATAAGAATGGTACCATCGCGTTACGAACGTGCAAATTTGTGGAATATAATGACTGAATAAAATGAAATGAGATAGTTTTTGTCATTGATATTCAGTATTTAAGAGTAAAAGCAGTATAACGATTCATTTGCTACGCTGTGGCATTCCGCGCACAACAAACCGGTACTCTGAAAAAATGACAACGCCCTGCATTCAAGTCTTCCAATTCAGGTGAAAGTAAGAGAAATATTCGATGAGTAACTAAAAGTCAAAATGGATTTTTAAAATCCCGACTAAGTATAATGATAGAATTTATTATCAAAATACTGTTGTTAGACATATTGTTGCACATTTGTTCCGATTTATTTTTTATCCCGTCGATGCCAGTACCAATATTTTTTTTTATCAATTTCTATAGCTATATGTGATATCAGTAACTAAAAAAATAATTGACAAATAACCATCACGCATCTTGATAAGGATAAATATATCTAGTGGCTTTGTTTATTGCATATCAGGGGCGTAGGAGCGAATTTGAAAGTTAGGGGGGGGCTTGAATTGAAATTTTGTAACCAAAAAAAAAAAAAAAAAAAAAAAAAGAAGGAAACTTGCTGGCCGCTTATCCCATCTTATCATCAATTAGGACATAATATTGAAGTCAGTTTAATTCCTTGTTTGATTGGATGTTTTAATTCTACCCTCAGAGTAGTTTTAGAACTACCCTCAAAGTAGTGCATAGTAACTGTTTTGTAACAATACTAGACCAGTTATTGGGAAATATGTAGTAGAAAGGGGAAAATAGTCAATTTGACCACAAAAAAACATTTCGAAAAAAAGTGGGGGGGCTAAGCCCCCCCCCCCCCCCGTTCCTACGCCCCTGCATGATATTTTTGCCCATTGTGGACAAAGGGAGGAAACTCTCATTTCTGACCAAACATTTAACATTTAACTTATTTGAGGGCTTATCGGGATTATTTTATGCAAGAACTCAGATCTCCACGATGACTTCAGTAAAGGTAAACGTTAAAACTGTTGGTTACTACCAGTCTGCAGTACTGAATTGAATATGAGCAGCAAATATTTAATATTTAAAGCCGATGTAGTTCACACGGTATAACACGTGCACGTGGCAGATACGTGTTTGTATTGTGATAGTGAAATTGACAATGACATTTTTGTGGTGTATGTAACTAATTAACATCCAAGTTGCTTTATTGTAACTCCAATGACTTTATATAAGTCCTTAAATCTAAGGGAATCGGAACGTGCAAAACCGTCCTACTCCTAGACTTACTTCGGTTTTATGTTATATATGTTTATTAAAAAATTTTAAAAGGGTCTTAATTGTAATAGTCTTGTTTCTTTCACTTATAATTTATCTGTTTCCAAGAAACCTAATTATATGTTGTTCATACAATCTCGAAGCAAAAATACATTTAGGGAAATCTAGACTTACCAAAATTGTTTTAAGACTTGATTTCAATATCTACCTTTCTGGGAGGTACTATTGTCTGCATGCATGTCATGTAAAATACCTGAAATGTTTCAATCAATTATTTTATAATCTCAGTTGAATGTTTATAGTGAACAATAACTTGTATTTAAAGATCAAGGTTGGCATAATTGGTGGTTCCGGCCTCGACAATCCAGATATACTTGAAAACAGACAGGAGAAATATGTGGAAAATCCTTTTGGAAAGGTAATCATAGAAAAATTTATCATGTCATTCTTTTCTTAAAATTATTACCCATATTCACAAGACACATCTAGATGTTTTTTAATGTGTAAATCTGACATATTATCATATTATTTCCGACTATTTGTACCCAAACTTGTGTAGCCTTTAATCTCTTCAAAATATCAACTGTGGTCCTGTGCATAGCTCAGTTGACCGATATCACTGAAGTTCAGCATCATCTGGTGCAGCTCGCTGGATGGGTGGGTTACCGATCATCGCTGTATAAACAGAGAGATCAAGGGTTTTCCCCAGCCCCACTCTGATGAGGCATGAGTTGAGAAACTTCTGGTGTCTCCTTTGGCAAGAGACTTTATTCAAAATGTGCCTCTGTTCACCCATCAGTACTAATTGGGTACCTGGTGTAGATTGTGTTGGAGGTGACCTTAAAGCGCTGTAACCGGCAGCTTGGGTTAGTCCAGGGAAATAATGCAGGGAGCGCCTTGAGCATGCATTCGGTGTGCGCTATATAAATACCCTAATTATTACTTAATTTCCTTGGTTGTTTAAAATATCCTATGTAATAATGAAAAATGTTCATACCTAACACATCTTGCTTTATCCGTTATTCATTCTATGTAACAGTAAGAGAAACACTATATTAATTGTATTTTATTCTTTTTGTGTACATAATTTTTTTCCTCTTTAAATTTTAGCCATCTGACTGTTTAATTCTGGGCACTATTGGTGGTGTCAGTTGTGTCCTACTTGCCAGGTTGGTTAACCCTTTAATTAACCCTTAACATCCCGATTCTGTTAGTGTGAAAATACACCTATAAACAATTTCTCAATGCTGATGTGGTTTTATGTTAAATAATTTATTTTTTCACATGTTTATTAATGAATATATATATATATATATATATCATGCAACAGCTTATTTGAATGTAACAATGCTTTTTATTGATTCTATAGCTGTTTTCATTTATTAGAATTAAAAGATGTATTTAATATCAATCTGTTATTATTTCCTTTCTGATTTCACATTTGGAAGTGGGTTTTTTTCAAACCTGGAAAAAATTTTGATCTTGAAATTCTATTTTCTAAGATTATTAATAAAAGCTGAAAAAACTGCTTTGTTGTGCTTTCTAAAATAAATTTCATTCTAGACTTGAGAAATGTCCTTGTTTGAATATTTACTAGTCTAGACAACAGAGAGGAGAGCAATATCATACTGATCTATGAATACTGATAATTGGTGCACCATCCCACTTTGGCATCGAGAGGATTAATTTTATCGACAGATTCTTGGTAATTGTTATTATCCCCCGCCCCAACGTAGTTGGCGGGGGATATTGAAATGGTCTCCGTCCGTCTGTCCGTCCGTTTGTCCGTCCCGATAATGTTTCCGGAGCACAACTCCAAAACCATGAGATCTATCTCGACGAAACTTGGTATGTGCAACGGGCATCATGCGGAGATGTGCCTTTTGGGGTTTTTAACTTCTTTGCATTTTTATTTTTACCCGTTTCCATGGAAACGTAACATAGGATTTTGTTTCCGGAGCACAACTCCAAAACGGTGATACCTAGCTCGACGAAACTTGGTATGTGCAACGGGCATCATGCGGAGATGTGCCTTTTGGGGTGTTCAACTTCTTTGCATTTTTATTTTTACCCGTTTCCATGGAAACGTAACATAGGATTTTGTTTCTGGAGCACAACTCCAAAATGGTGAGACCTAGCTCGACGAAATTTGGTATGTGCAACGGGCATCATGCGGAGATGTGCCTTTTGGGGTTTTCAACTTCTTTGCATTTTTATTTTTACCCGTTTCCATGGAAACGTAACATAGGATTTCTTAAAGGTTGTTTTATAGAAAAACAACATGATCACTGTTCAATATTCCACAACTAGTATCCTTAACTACCCTTTCCCTTTGGCGGGGGATATAGCTGACTCTGTCTGCTTGTTCAACTTAGATCATAAAAGTTTGCATCTGTGTAGGCATTGAAGAACTTGTGCCAGCCCCAATGACTGGTATTCTCTGGGCTATAACTGTCAAGGCTGCTGTAATGGATCTTGATTGTCCAATGAGAAATCGTAACTTTTTGCCAAAAATGGTGATGTGCTCAAAACACAACCTTTGGCGATTTAGCAGCAATGTTGAATTAAGCCAATGATGGAATAATGGAACTCTTTGCTGAAGAGTGCACTGCACTCAAAACGCATATTTTTCCTGTTTAGCAATAACGTTTAGATTAGCAAATGATAGAGGTGGAATAGTTTGTTGGGATTTCAGAAGTTATACAATTGTACATGATATAATATTTTAAGTATTTTTTATGTCAAATTGTATCTATCAAGGTATGTTAACAAGTTAGTGAAAGCAACAATGATGTCATCAAGTGCATGAAAATGAAAATATGACAACAATAAAAGGTACATATAAAAAATGATTGATATGATATATCAAGGCATGGTCGAGGTCACACAATAATGCCCTCCAACGTGAACTACCGCGCTAACGTGGAGGCGATCAGACGAGAGGGTTGTACACACTTGGTGGTGACCACTGCATGCGGCTCTCTGCAGGAGGATATGCACCCCGGGGAGATCGCAGTCATCGATCAGTTTATAGACAGGTGAGTAACAAACCATGGTCTCTGCAGGGAAATGGGGACTTGCATCAGTCAAACTTACTTTTCATTAGATAACAACCAACATTTTGTGAGTATTCAGACTGAGAGGTCTGATGAAGGCTCACTATAAGCTGAAACATGTAAGTTTCATGAAGAAATCTTTGAATCATGGATGTCTCTGTGATGGTTCCTCCTTCCTTTCTCCTTCTAAATCTCTTACAGAATTAATATCTAAATGCTTTAGTTTAACCAAGGAATCATTTCTAGACAGGATAATAACTTAATTTGTCTTAACTTCTGATATTCAGTTACATGGTGAATATTACTTGGGGAGGAAACACATGGTTGGACATTTTGAACAGAGGAGAGGACAGGGAATGAAGTGTTAAATAGAGCTTGCAAGGTTATATTCATCCCCTTCCATCCCTTTCTCTTTCCTTTTTCCTCTTAACAAGCTATCCTCCCTCTTTACTTATTAGATGGTCATTTGGGTCATTCAACATTGGGTTTCCTAGAATTACTGGTTTCTGAAACAGAAAAAAGAAGACAGAAGAAGCTTTTAGGTTAAATACCCTTCCAAACCAATATTTGTCAATACAAAACCAGTTCGGGAGAAAGAGTAAAAAATGTGAAAGGTAACAGTTGACGGAGAAGAGACAGATTAAGGACTAAGCCATACATCCCTTTGTTCGTGTAGGCCTGATGAGTTTAGGTGGCCTGTGCAACATGAGTAAATTTTTACTTTGGCATTGGCGTCTGCTGCATCACTAAATGTACTCAATGTAAATATCTTTTATCGCAGGACAACCAAGAGGGCATTGACATTCTATGACGACACCTCAGATGACCATAGAGGAGTATGTCATGTACCGATGAATGAGCCCTTCTGCAGTCACACAAGGAAGGTTAGATCACCAACTGTCCAGTAATTATGTATCCTGAATAATGATATTTAGTTACAACTATGAAATTCCTTTGAATTATTTATAGCAATTCTTAACAATGTATATATTTTTTATTTTCATAATGATTGTCTTAGGCAATTCCATGATTAATTCCAGGGTAAAAAGTTCTAATAGATCAAAGATATTGCAATGTTTATGATTTTTATTTTATGAATGAGTCATCATTCCAAAGTTCGATATTGCCTTGTCATATGTAAAATCCTGGATGAAAATAGTTTCATTCACACACTGATAAAACTTCAAATATAAAAATCCAATTTCCATTACTTATTTTATCCAGTATATATAACACTGAAAGGACATCCATAAAATTTCTAATACAGAGATCACAATGACGGATGAATTTGCTCAAAACTAAGATTTCATCTTGCTACCGTCATATTTAATGTAAATGCATTTACAGCTTTGATACATAAATGGGCAGGAAATGAATCTAAAACTTGATCTTCATTTCAGGTATTACTAGAGTGTATACAAGAGCTGGGATACAGCCACCACTCTCGTGGAACAATGGTGACCATTGAAGGACCAAGGTTCTCATCTAAAGCAGAGAGCAAAATGTTTAGAATCTGGGGCGCAGAGCTTGTAAATATGAGCACAGTTCCAGAGGTAGGAATCTTCTATTCTATCGACACTATTGCTCTTGAAGATAACGTCCAGGACCAAGATTTTCAAAGCTCTCTTGGAACTAACATACATAAACCATGGCTTATGACATCCTGCTACATCAGCGTAGTTGTCTCTGCCTAGCTCCATCATATATAGAGAATACTAAACGACGTCCCGTTTAATAACATATCTATGAAACGAGTGTGTGGTTTGGTATTTAACGAGCGAAAGCGAGTTAGATGCCTATACCATTCACGAGTTTCATAAAAATGTAATTATACGGGGCTGAGTTTAGTATTTTATTTATTACTCGCTGAATTATATCAAAGACAAATCATGAAAATCGCCGGGATAGCCATTGTCGCTGCGTCGCTAACATTGTAACGTCATGCTTAAAGATTGTGACGTCATGTGACGTCAATCAACACGCGATATTATTACACAATGTGTAATAACTTTGTAGATTTATTAAACGGCGGTATCTTCAACGGGAGAGTAATAAACCCTGATATCCTTCGGCCTAAAACGCTTGTATCGCTAAATATAGCAAGCCAATGAAATGGCTCGCATTCAGCAATAGCAGCAACAACCGGATGACAATGTTCAAACAATGTCAATGTATGCTATAAATAGCCATGAGTAACCAGCTGTAAGCAATACAAGCGTTTATGGCCCAAGGATATCGGGGTATATGATGGAGCTAGGCGGAGTCAAATAAGCTGATGTAGCAGGATGGGCTTATGACTATCATGCGATAAAGGCTTTGAAAATCAAGGCCCACGCCTGGAATTAATATCTTTGTGAAGAAGCTTTCACCTAGGCGATCTTATTTAAATAAGTTTGAACCCAACAATACGATATAGCGTTTCTCATGGCAGAGTTTTTCCATTGGGGTGGTGGTCAGGTGAACTTGATGGTGACCTTTAAATTTACTTTCAATAAATGAAACGAATCACAGGTTTATTAGAAATATTCAAAAGTGCTGACTTTGCTATCCTCATGTTGATCAGCTTCAGTGAAATCAGATAATGTTTGATCTGATTTTGATGGCATTGCCTAAGAACAACATTATGGTCTTAAAAAGCCTCGCTCATTTCCTCTGCTTACTCCAGAGATTCACATGATAACTATACTTAAATGTCAAAAGGGTCATATGACGTACTTCCTAGCCGTGTTGATTGGCTTGAGTGAAATCTTTTTATTTTTTATCAGATTTAAATGAGATTTTCTAAAGCCTTCCTTATTTCCACCGCATACTTCAAAAAGTCTTATGATATTCATTTGAAATCATCTCACATTATTTCTACAGGTTACACTGGCCAAGGAGGCAGGTCTCTGCTATGCTTCAATGGCTCTTGTCACGGACTATGATTCCTGGCGGGAGGGCGAGGAAGCTGTAAGTATTCTTTCTGGAAAACATTATAAGGATAATCATTCATATTTGCATTCGAATGGATGGTTGTAAATGTGAAGATCAAGAAAAACAACCTCATAACCAAAAAAGAACTTTCTAATGTTTTAATGAATCAAAGCATATATAAAAATATGAGATCAATTTTATAGAATAAGAAAGGGGACCACATGATACAATTCAACGATTTTAGAGACCTGAGAAGTTTGGCAGGAATTGATTTGATGGATACCTTTAAAGAAGAGATTCTTGAATTTCTTATAAACATTAATGACCTGCAAAGTTTTTTGGAAATTGATTTAATGAAAATCCCTGCAAAGATTCCTGTAAGGGAAGGACTTTGCCCACAATCTAAACATCCTGTAAGATAAGGATGCTGAGGAATTTTTATGGATTATCAGCTTCTTTATTGTACTGACTGTTTTGTTTAAGCTTCTTACCGTTTTCAAGCATGATAATCAATAAAAATTCCTTGTCTTCCTTATACTGACAACTTCTAGAATGCCACTCAAACAATTCATCCTGTAAGATATGCAAAATTTTGCAGGATGGGATTAAAGGATGATTCTGTTTATTTATTCAGGTCAGTGTGGAGCTGGCAGTCAGCACGTTCAAAGCGAATGCAATGAAAGCTATCAACGTTCTGAAGAAAGCAATCCCTCGATTAGCTCAGGAGGACTGGACAAAAACAACTGCAGAACATCAGGTGGAATAGGGCTCTTATGTCGAAACTATTATATATCTATTGTCACACCACATTGAATCAAGAAGTTAAGGTTTTGATTTTTGCCAGGTGTTAGTCATCTTATCAGCTGTGGATAACTTCTCTGAATTTGAGCAGGAGTAAGACTCTGAAAACCTCTTTTTTGGGCTATGTCCAGTGTCTGTTAATTGAGTTTTTTGGGTATAAATCAAAGGATAATCACCCTTGGTGTGCATTAGGTAACCAATGATCTAGACTTACAATAAGTCTCTGAAATAACTCTTTCAAATGGATTTAAATTTAATTCCAATGCCAAAAACTGAAATATGATAAAAGGGAACCTCTCTGATTTCCTAAATTTTCCTAAAATCAAGCTCTCTAAATAATCTTCTTGTAGACATGTATATAGGCTTTTACTATGTTTTAAAGTCTGACAGATTAGCTACCAATGCTCACTGCAACGCTGAGGCACGATACCAGCTAAATATAATCAGTCTTGTTGACAGAGAAGTTTAACCCTACCAAGCATTACCTCCACCAAAACAATTGTTTTCAAAAATACAATTATCTTCTTTTTCAGGATGTTGCCAAGCGGTCTGTGATGCTACCCCCAGAATGAAGTTTGCAGGCTCAATCTAAATTGATAATTTGTTAAGAATCTTTTTCGAATACTCAGAATTTATTGACTTTTTAGTATGAAACTAACACAACCAAGTGCTTTTTTGTAATGGGATTTTGGAATTTCTAATCTGAATAATAATCCTCTTTGTTATCACGATCTAAGTGTTGTCATTAACTTGATATGACTAATGCAAAATGCTTACAAATCATGAGTTGATTGTTTCAAAATGAAATTCATCATTTATATGTCTCAAGTTGTTATGGCCAAGTTTGTCTGCTCTGATGGCCATTTTGTTAATTCCTGCAAGTATGTCTCATCATTGATGAAGATTTTTTAAGTCATGTCAAGCCTATCCTCTATCACCCAGGGCCCAATGTTTCGATATTCTTCACAAGCCAACCCTGTGACTTTTCATTCGAAAATCTGCATTGAAATTACCTTCCCTTGATTTGATTGAGCTAATGATATTACTAGGGCTTCCACGGGTCCAAAATATTGGACTCGAGTACTCGAGGGGTCAGACTCGACTCGGACTCGAGTACTCGAATTTGTCACATTTCAGAAATAAAGTTGTAAATGTAAGTGTAACTGTATAATATATTTTGAAACAACGACATTTACTTAAGAGATCAGGTATACACATGCAATTTTAAATCTTCAACTGACAACTTGTCCAAGTTCTGACGATACGACAATGTATCCAAGTTTATTCACTATTATTCACATTGGTCGTTCTACTGTTATCGTCTCTGCGCGATCATGCCGCAAGTAAACGTTTTCAGAGGTAACTTAATTAGAGTCATCTGCCTTTGTCGAGTCCTCGAGTCAAAGAAAATGGACCGATCGAACCCAACTCGTACTCGAGTACCCGTGGAAGCCCTAGATATTAGTATATCGCTTATACAAGGAATCTCACAAGATATTTCACAACAAAGTCTTGCGTTGAGGAAATGGCTTTCTATTCCAGTTCTTAGCTCACACTTTCACGTTATCAGCCAATCAGGGGAAAGGAAGCCATTGAGTGTTTGGTAGACTTTTGCATGTGTTGTTAAAATTCTTTCGTAAGTGCCAAATAGAATGACTTGAAGTCAACACTATTCAAGAGCTTGAATGTAGTTATTGTAACGTATAGTTAAAGATTTTTCTTGCCAATGATTTGTAACACTACCAGCAGAGTTTAGATATTTTGAACTAAAATCTCAGTTGTACGTCTTTAATCATAATGTTACATCCTGAAACTGGGAAGCATCATGAGTAGGCTCTGACAAACGTAGGGTAAACGTCAGGATGTGACATTAACCAAGATGCAAAAGAAACCCGCCTTTGATTGGTTGAAAGCTGACTTCCTGCCCTAATTTAATTGGTTGGGTCAAAATTAGTCAAAGGTCGGCTGAACATGACCTCAATCAGTAATTCTCTAGATGTATTGACGGATCAATACATCTAGTTTTAACTAGATTGTGAAAGTTGCTGAAGATTAATTATTACCTAGATTCATAGAAACACTATCATGGTTAAAAATGACAGAATGCAAAGTTTACACAGTTACAGATTGTTTTATGAATTAGGATACTGTTACATTTTGGTGACATGACCCAAGGTCATACGTTTTGATTAATGTTTTGGTAGGCCTGTCACACCTGTTACAATCCATAGATCAGATAAATGCATATCAAATGCTGATGTATGTCATAAATGTGGATGATAGGTTTGTGAGAGTTATTACTGTTGTTAAAGGTATTACACTGTGTGGTTCTCTACTTCTTGAATAAATCATTCTTTTATACAGAACTTCTCAATGTGTTGAATGGATTATTCTTTAATGAGGCAGGTAGGGATAAAGGGATCTCATGAAAATGAAAATATATCTATTTTGATCAACAGAAGCAGTTCTAAGACAACTTGATTGGTTAAACCATGCAAATCCATTTCCCTATCTTAATTGATTAAAAGCTGTAATTCACACTAAAATGGCTGCCAGCAGTTTTTGTTTGATACTTTCTTGCACAATTACAAAAAATCAGTTTGACTAATGAAGTGTTTGAAATTATTTATTTGAAAATAATGCATTTGGAATAAATATATATTTATTTAGGAAAATTAATTTGAAGAAATAGAATTCTTTTTAAATGGATACTGTCCCTTTCACACACAACTTTTAGAATGAAAAGTTCTTTTATTAAGAACTACAAATCCTTATTATAATCCTTGAGAATTGTCTGCCTCTCCATCATATTTCATCACCAACTTTTAATTTGAAACTGGTTCAGAACTAAAATCGGACTGTTTTGACTTTCATAATGTGTATTTTATGAAATACTTTGAGAGTTATTGTTCCTCATGAATATGAAATGTTAATGCACACCAAGCAAATAGTTCATCACTCACATCAATCTTTTTGATGTTTGCGACAATTTTCCAAAATTTGCATGAATTCTAGCCCTCAATAAGAAAATTCAAAACACCTTACCCCTCCCCATTGTCATATGACAGGGCTTACCACTTCATTTTTGCAAAAGTGGTGACATAGAACACATGAAATTTCCAAGCAGAATAACAAAAGAAAATCATGCTTAACTTTTTCAAATAAGATAGAACATAAAACATAAAGGGCAATAAACTCAATGAGAAATGTGTTTGTCTGGAAAATAATTAACCCCTGAGAATATGTAAATATAAAGCAAACAAATTTAAAGTTGATATTTTGAGAATCTTGAAACGCCTGTTATGCGATTTCAGTTTTAGATAAGATTATTCTCTTATTTAAAACCAATTAACATATCATTGAATTGAATTCACTTGACATCAAAAGTTCCCATAGCTGTGAATCAAACCCAAACAACAGGAAGAAGTGGAGGGGCTGATCTCACAAGATTCCAGTACTGTTCAAGAAAGCAATATCAGCGTTTAGTAACAACCATGAAATCTTGTAATGGTGCTCTACAGCCTAGCCCAAAGTGCAACTCCCGGGTGATTTTGCTCCAAAATTGTCCGTCTATATACACTTTGCTTCGCATGTACATCTAATAGACGTGAAAAACACATTCATTAGTTAAAAGTCATCAATATCACAAATACCTTAGCTATTCGGATGAAGGATGTTTTTAGCAAATCGTAAAAGAAGTTGAAAACTCTACCGTTTACGTCGCTGTTTTGACGTGTCGGCCATCTTACTTTACGGAAAACACCGGGAAAACCTCGATTTCGTCCCATGGAATGTGTGACGTCACCTGTGTAAAACAGATGGCCTCTGTCGTATCTTTACACTGTCAGACAATGAAATAGCGCGGATTGTAGCAGCCATACCAGTCGACCAATTCATATAAAGATTGGCAAGATATCTCCTTATGAACTTCTGACGCAATAGTAAAAAGGAAATAAAATAAAAATGACGATTAAGTTGAATTAATGTCCATTACATAACCCGGAAGTGAGTCTCTTCATACATTGAAGTTGTGAAGCAGTGGTTTGAGACCGCGAATTTATCATACGAATTGTTTCCATAATAACGTGTAAAAGTCATCAAAAGGCTTTTTCCTTTTTTCTAAATTTTCGTACAGCACTTATATTTAAAAAACATCACCCTAAAACGTTCTGAGTTTTCAATAGCTACGAGAACACGATCACCTAATTATGCAATGTGGTGTTCTTAACATTTGTTATGGCGGCTACGTCACGTGTGTTTTCCACAGTTGACGTCACATCCGGTTGATTTCACGGAACAACACGATCGGAAAGGCAATTAAATATCCTTTTTTCAATCGAAATTATTTACATAATCAAGTTATCTAAACTTGCTAAAACCTGACGTAAAATCAATTCAAGAAGGATATATTATGAAAATATGCACATAAGTGTACAATTTGGCTTGGTTAAATAAGGTGATTTCACCCGGGAGCCCCACTTTAAGTTTTTGTCTAGTTTCCATTGCCGCCGCTGCCATCGCTGCACATTGTATTTTGCTATAACTGTTTTCCACTAAGTTTTACCTTCCTACTCGTCACATGTTTTGGCATGCTCACATTGAAAGTCAAAGGTCAGGGTTGCAAGTTATAAAATCCATAAAAATCCTTGTAAACGAGACATCTTAAAAAGTTTTGGTGCTAATATTGTCTTTATCATCTATGGAGAAGTACCAAAATTTGAAAAGGTTTTCGCTATAATTTGTCAAAGGTCAAGGTTACAGCGAGGTCATGACATAAGCATGTTTTTTTGCGAAAAAAATAACTATTAACACTTTTAATCATTAAATTACTGTTAATCATCAATTAAAAGTGTTAGCAGATTGTGTAACCTTGAATGTCAAAGGTCAAGATCAAGAGATATGGGTTATGGCCATGTTCACCCTTTCATCAAATTTTTAAACAAGATTATATTGCGCTTTGAGCACACTGCCGTGTGGAAATAGCGCTTTACAAGCATCCTTTATTATTATTTATTATTGAATAGGTATTGAGAAATCATGTTAACCAGCTAATGATTGTCCCCATGAAATTTTTCAGAGATGTTTCTGTGCAAGGTAAATTTCAAGGTCGCGAGTTATGAAATATTATTTTTTTAAATTGTTACTGACACAATTACTTAAAAATAATTGGTGCTATGAGACTCTTAAATAATATCATCTATGGAGATGTACCAAAATTTAACAAGGTTTTTGCCACAATTGGTTGAAGGTCAAGGTCACATGTAGCAAGGTCAAGACATATGCTTAATTTGGATTTGTGGAACCCTTAGTTTCAGGGCTGCTCTCCTTTTGCAGTGTCCTGCAAACGCTAATCTAGTTTGGTAGGTTATCTCCCCTCTGGATATAAGGTTAGCACTCAATATATTTGAAAGGGTGCTACAAAAAATCTAGATAGCTAGATGTCTTCTGCATAGCATATATTTGTGCATGGAGAAAATGAAGAAATCTATTGTTGAACTCTCTTGTGATCATATTAAATTGAACATAAATCAAAACAACCTTTATACAATAAAGTATTAACAGAACTAAAGAATTTCTAATTAACCAAGAGAAAAGACTAAATCCTTACATATCGTCTAAACTTATTCTGTTATAAATGCCTTTTCCTATATAACTCTGTTGACACCCTTTTATACTATGAATTTTTTCATCTGTTTGTCCGTCCATCGGTCTGTATGTCTGTCCGTCTATCTGCCTATTTATTTATTGTAAATTCTAATTACTCTACAAACTCCTCCAAATTAATTTTTTTAATTCATGTGAACTGAGTAACATGTAATTTAATTACCATAAACATGAATTCATAAGAATGTTTTGTCTGTATGTATCCCACAATACAAGTTATGTTGCCACCAAAGTAAATTTGACATCTTATGTGACTCGTGAGAGTACGAAAAATTTTGCTTACGAAAAGCGAGTCAGGTACGAACTATCATTTCGGTGTTCCTATGGCTACAGGATGGAGATTATTGCGCATTTTTGTTTTCACGATAGCTTTTTTAAACGGAGCAGGGCAATTAAAATATCAATTTTAATATGTAAGAGTAGATTTGATAGTACTTATACGACATTTTAGCTTTTAAAACATTATTTAATCAATATTAGATTAAGAACTATTTTATTACGCGGAAATGAATGGTCGTCCTTAGTAGCGGATGTAAACAAAGTCGCGTGTTGTTGTCAAAGGGTAGAGGCAGTGTAAGAAATTCTACTCAAGAACGAAAATGTCTCGTGCAGCAGGAACTCTCATTACTACACATAATGCAAACTACATTTCGCCACGTTTTATGCCAGGGTACAGTATTTTAAAAGAACTTAGCGTATAGTTAAATGTACAGTAGGCCTACTGTAATATAGAGTCGTTTAATTTGCTGTTGCCAACATTGACGTAAGATTCGTATAAAAATTGTATCATGTTTATTTACCTTTGCATAACAAAACATTGACCATCTTACCATAGGATAAATTTGATGCAAGTGGAGTCGTATAGGCAACTGTAATAGTTTTTATAATGTAAAGGTTATATACCTATACCTACATCTTGATTGCTTAAACCCTACTGTAGTAAGTGATAATATTAATGATATCAGTTCCAAGCTCCTAAAATGCTCGATTATCAACATTCATGATCATCAGTTGCGAGCTAGTTCCTTGCGAGGATATGTAAAAGTGATATTTACACATATTAAAATTTATTTAACCATAGATGACTCTAATGAGTGATAAATATGTGAAGAATTCTTTGTATTACAGGTACAGAGGCCATTGTCCTACCACTAAATTTGACTATGGGGAGACATATGGAAATGCCACTTCCAAGTATTTCCAGGACTATCGCTCTGAAGTCTTGAGAAGTTCAGCATCTCCTTACAGCAAAGGAGGAGAGTTCCCAACTTATTATACTCACAACCCGGATCTAGTCATTAGTAACAGGAGCCGCAACTGGGAGAGATATGTCGCTTCGCCAAAATATCAACTTTCAAACGTTGACCATGATAGAAAGGAAGAGCTCTATCGCTTCAATCAGGTATGGACCATATGAAATTGCTTGAAAAGTAGTGAGTAGTGGGTTAATGTTTTTAGTTATGATTAGTTTTAAATATGGGATATTAAGAGAAAATTTACTAATTTCATGTAATTTTGTTTTGATATTTGTAATTTGTAAACTCATTTGTTACAATAAAATTCAATTTGTTTAGCTGCTTAAAAAAAACACCTTAAAGTGTTAAAGAATAAAAATAATTCAGTGATTTTCAAAACAAAATATTTTTTTGGCAAACAAATATTGAAGTAAAAACTTTATTTGTGCTAGTATATTTTGAACATCACATTTTAAAGTTGGTGATTCTTGAATAGCTGTAACAGATTTATACAAAAAATATAAGTGACTTGAAAATTTATTTACCTGAATTATATATGTAATAGATTTGCAATCTTACACCTAATTTGTAACTCTTTTTATTGTGAAATGAAAGAAATGAACAACGTTAAAGTTTGTAATTTCCCTTTGCTATAGTGATAAAATGTGTTTTTTCTTTCTTTTTTTCTTAAACAAGTTGGCGCAAACACACAGAGAGCACTACACAGACAAAACAGGAACTCGCAAAAGCGTTGATTACTTCAAACTGCCTGTATCTGCTGAAGAACAGTTTGAGAAAAATTCCATGTTGTAAGTATGGGTGTACATATCAGGCTGCCTTGCTGTCAATCATGTAGTGGGTGTGGCTTGTCTGTTTCTTCCTCCCTTTGTGTTCTCCCATATGTAGTGCTATCCAAACTTTTATTTTCTGAAAGATTTTTTGTGAAGTTTGTGTGCTTACCATCCAGTGAACTGGTGATATCAAATTGATTTTGTATTTGGCTCTCAAAACTCAAAACTTTTTTTCTGTATCTATAAATTTCTGTTGCAATTTTTCCACTGAATTTTTAACAGTTCAGATTTCATAAATGATTGCAAAGATTAAAAACAACTATTTATTACTCAGAACTATAAAGATGCGCAAAATTGTAATATAACATTTCACTGTGGGATATTTGGAGCAATAGAAATGCAATAGGAAATGTCTTTTTTATCTATTTGTTCATATACTAAAACTGAATTATGCAATACTTTTTGGTTTCTCATTAGTATTTTTTCTTTTATCAATAAAATGTTCATTCTGCCATACCTGCATCTATTTCTTGCTTTGTTGTATTTACTCAGTTCCTTCCTACTTCTTCCTTCATTCATATACTTTTCATTTCTACATTAATATTTATACTTCGTCATAAAATCATCTTTTGGCAGCAAAGTGATAATCTCAAAAGTGGTCATGGTTGAGCACTTCAGACAATAACAAACTAATTAAATTCTTCTTTAAAATTTTATTACATGGATAAAGCATTTCCTGCTTCCTGATTAAAGTAACATCATTATTAACAATAAAACTGGGAAAATAAAATTATGAGGATTTTCTAACTTTTTTCTTTAATATTTTTGTTTTGAATTTCTATCACAATTGATTTATACTATACTTCTTGAATGTGAAGGAGAGCTTTTGTTTAAACATCTATATAAAAGATATTATTTCCAATTCTATGTTACTATTAGATAGAATGTCTCGTAGAATGTAGTCCCTGTTCTGCATGAGAAATTGTAATTAATGTACACCCATACAAAGAAAACCATTAATTAGTCATTAGTATAATAAAAGTTTTGTAATATTCTATCAAAATCTTCAATGATTTCTCCTGGAAATGTGTAATTTGAGGACTTTACGTTACCTTTGAATAAGTTGTTTGCACCGAGTGACTTGCAGTGCTCACAATTTGATGATGTCATCAGTTTGTGTGTGCTAATGACAGTGTGCAGTGATTGGTACTTGTTGATCAACGGCTTGTGCCCTGTGCGACATTATCAGGTAAGGTCAATATTTCAAGTTTAGATGTAACTTTAAAATATTTCCATATACTTGACAAAAAACTCTGTGCCGAAAAAAAAATATTGGAACCTCAAAGATGTCTTTTATGGTGGTGAACCAATCATTTAATTGTTATAAAAATTTAGGGTATATGACAAGATTTAATATCTCTTAAGGTATTGATGAGCGTTAATAAATTTTTTATTCAAATTCGAAAATGGGTATCAAATTCTGAAATATTGCTATTATCCATGCACTTGAAGTTTATTTCATTCAGTAACTTATAACACACAAAATATACACCAACATTTTGAATTGTAAGGTATTATTTGGTAGTTCTTAAAATTTTGAAATAGAAGATGTGAATGAAGAAAGAGGTATGAGAACCCTATTTGGTTAAACCGGTTTAAAAAATCATAGACAATTCGATAAGTAATAGGCTAGAAGAATATAAAATCAGATGACAAAGGATTCAATGATTGACTTTTCCACAAATTTACTACATGATTTTCAGCAGTTATCTTTTTGTTTGACATTTCAGCATGGCACTATCAACAAAACACTCGTCTCAAATATCATTGCCTGACATCAATCACGTTGCTCGTCGCGGACCTATAATTCGTCGGGTGGCTCCAAAATCTTGTCAGCGTGATCGGGAATTGAGGGATGTTCATTTTGAGGAGCGATAAGATATCTGTCCAAATTTCTTAAAAATTATTGATTGGTCGAGATAAGTATAAAAATGGTGATGTTTGTTAAATCTCGCCTTTGAGAGTATTAAACAAGTTTTCCGAGGATAAACAATAGCTGTGATATTAAGTTTTGGAAAGTCAATTAACTTGTTTACATTGTTTTCAAGAGCTGTCACTGTGAAATGACTTTTTCAGAACAAGATTATCATAATATCATCATAATTATTATAATTATGAATTATCTACCTGCATTTATTTGAATGCATCAACTTCAATGATCTCTGTATTTTCAAACAGTATATGTTTGAATATTATATTAATCTTTTCTTTATTTGATGTTTGGGGTTTCAACATCTAGTTTTCTATAGTATATTTGAAATGCTAGAAAGTTGGAGGTATTAATTGTACAATTATCTCTCAAGTTTTTATTATATTCTTTATTAGAAACATAAATTGATGATCTTTTGTAACTGATGTTTTTCGATTGTTTTGTCAACATTGTTACAAAGGATTACCTGTCATTGGAAATTATTGAGTAAACTTGTAATTTTGGTTGATCTAGATTATTTCTACCCTTTACAACCACTCAAGTATGATGTTAATCAAATGATATTTTCATAAGAACTATAACTGTGAGAGGAATGCGCCATTTAAACTTACATTGGAGGTAAATTGTTAAATGGTAATTGAGATTGTCTGATTTTGGTTGTTGACTTATAGTCCTTTGTTCTTCCATTTCCAGTTGAATTTTCTTGTTTTAAACCTGTGATGTTTGTTGCTGCAATACTTTGCGGTAGTCTTTCACTTGTTACGTTTTCATGTTTTATGCATCCAATCATGACTGCAATTGAAATATGTTTCACGTATATTCAGGATTAAATCTATAAATATGTAACTGTCTTTTCTTTTATTATTTAAAATGAAATAATAACATACATCCAGGTGACAAAGTCACAAACTATTTGCCAGCAAAAACTGCAATATCTGAAGAAATTTTGATTTCAGAATGTTAACTTTTACAGAAAGATTAAAAAACGCATGTGTAAAGACAACAGATAATTTCATGACTTAATGGAGTCACATATATAAGATGTATCAATAATCTCATTAAAATGGGAAGATTATATGCGTTTTATTTTCTGATAATGGAAATACTAGTAACTCATATACATGGCCATATACAGACCTGCATTTTGCTTGAAGTTATGTGTTAAGCCAATGAAATCAAGAGGTCAGACTGGAGTCTGTAATCTGCATAAAGAAGTGCAGCAATATTATATCATATTTCATTGAGATTGGATGTATCAGTGGTGTAATTTTCCTCTAGAAATATTGACTTTTGTTGAAAAGAATAATTTTATGACCATTTGCTTCAGTACAGTGACAAAAATGCAAAAATTCGAATTTGTATCAAAAACTGGACAAAGAACTTCTGCTGGCATGCTTATTAGTTAAATGTAAATCATAAGTTTGAAAACTTCTCAAAAGTAGATGAGTTCTATAACCAGTGTTTATGTAGATAGGTCGTATGATTTCAGAATCTGCACACACAGGGCTGTAGTGAGTGAATGGGTATATACAGACAAATGTACGATGGATTACAACGTTTTAAGGAAAACTTCCGTCACTTTGAACAAAGATTGAAACTTTTATTAACAGAAAAAAACAACCGCACAAATGTCAAGAATAAGAATAATTGAGAGTTATCGCCCTTTGTTCATGTGATTATAGTTTCCTGTTCTTCTCCAAAGCAAACACATTGTTTCCAAAATTATTCTGATTATTAAATTTTTTTAGCACCATTAAAACATGTCACATTCAGTCTGATAAAAATCGACCATGTTTTAAGAAAAACATTTAAAAATAATATTTACTTTATCGAGATTTTAACTTGTCTCTAAAGGGCTTCCCTCATAACACGGTCAATTTTAAACAGACTGTCACATTTGACAGGATATTTGTGATAAGTCCGAGGATTAGGACCAACATTTTAATTGGGGTTGTGGGAACATACATTCAAAATAAAACAAGATCCTCCAAAAATTATTAAAAAGAATACTTTATTTTCAAATAGTCTATATAATACTTAAAAAAAAGGTTGCCAAAACCAGCAGATTAATAGTTGCATAAATAGTACACATATAATGATCACATCCCGTAGAACACATCAATAACTGATCATATTTACAACAACATCACTGGTGTATCAACCATGATCTAAGTATTTTGGGCAGCACAATCATGTAACATAACAGTTGATCATATTTCAATAAATGTTTAATTTGCTTACATTATTTGAGTATACATATACATATGTAGCCAATATCACTAATTCAAAAATATTCAAACTGCAAACCATCAATTAATGTCTAAATTGCACAAAAATGATTGTCAAATCATATTTTTAAGAGTAGAGTTATTTTTCTTCAAAAGATTATTCCATCCTTAGATCAAGTCAGAATCATGATAACAGAGAAGGCACTAAGTAAGAGGTCATTATTTATAGATATAACAGCAGTTGTGATAACAATTCACACAACATTTTTGTTTTAAAAAAACATTCTGAAGTGTTGAAATACAGATCCAATCCTTTTCTTGAAATATGAAGGAACAGCAATTTGGTCAAAATTACACAACCAAAAAATAATGCCAAAGTTATTATCATTTCTTGGGTTTTTAAAATTGTAATAAAAAGTATCTATAGTCAGGTACCTTAAATTTTAGATTTTTCATTAAGACATTATTACTCAAACATCTGAGAATTTGATGGCATGTATGAAGATGTGTATATTCATTGAGATGATAGGACAAGTTTTGTTCTAAATATCTCAATCTAAAAATCTCAATATAAAATGTACTTGACCATGCTATATAAACCATCACCATTTAATGAAAATTTAATTTTAACAGGATCTGCATTAAATCAGCTTAAAGAACACAAAGTGATGAAATAAATTGATTTGTAACAAAACAAAATATTAACAGCAGATAATTTTAGTGTTTTGCTCATTGCATAACTTGAGAATAAATATCTTGTAACAGCGTATGTTCATACCCCCATTTGATAAAAAAGATTTGAAAGACACAATTGATAAAACTGTTTTTGGCATGTCAAAACAATATTGAATATATATATTATTGAATTTATTAATTAATATTGACTTTATCTTAACACAAACATTCTGTTAAATGGTAAGTTATTTTTACTATTTATACAAACAAGTTCAAGTACAAGACAAAATCCACATCCAATGGAATCAAATAGGAAGTTGAAGTTTTTGCATTAGTCAAATATTTTCAAACGTTAGACAAATCACACACAGCCCATAACCATATAAACATCTAAAATTGAAAAAAACAATTCCAAAAAAATCTCTAAAGTATATAACAATTAAGAGCACATTAAAAGTCTTCAGACACAGACATTGTATGCATTTAAGAATAGATTTTTTTAAGAACTTAAGCAATATTCTTTCTGAATTTTCATCAGCCCTGAAGTTAGTCTAGTCTTTGCCAATATAGATGCCATTTTCACCACAACAAAGTTTGATGCTTCAGGCTAACAGGCAAAAGTGGATTATTAAAAAAAAACTTTTTCAGTCTAAAAGATTAAACAATGTTTCCGTGGCGAATGCTCATTTTGATAATTCATAATATCTTTACCTGTCAATTATTAACTTTGAAGATATTGATATCATTTTCCCTGATATATTATCAAATATTATTGGGTTACCATTCATGGACTGTTACACGAGCAGTGAATTTCATATTTTAACAAAGCTATGCTTTATAGTTGTGAGTAGTCATTTATGTTAATGACATGAACACACAAATAATAAGTTACAACACATATCTAAGAATGATGAGTTTTGATATAATTTTATTGTACAGTAAAAATGAATTGGTGACTTCTGAATAACTTGGTCTGAATATCATGATGAGACAAAGAGATGAAAGCTAATAAGTATTTATATAAGTAAATAAAACTGCATATTATCAATCCAAAATATTATAACAGACGCACTTTGAAAAGAAATCTTACACTGTGTTAAAGACCACATCATTAAGTTTCCATGTAAGACTTGCAAATATGAATACATTGGTCCCATTTTATCACACCCAATCTGTCTTGATCTTGCAAGGGTTACAGTCGAATTCGGAAGGAGCTGAAAAAGAAAGAATTAATACTAAACTAATTAATACTTACTTTTGTATGTTAGACGTGCATATTACCTACAAAGGCATATGATATTGAGGTTATAACTTATAGCTGAACAATGTTAAATGTCGTGGCAGGCCTCACTTATTATCCAATGAGATGTGTTTATTATCTACAAAGGCATATGATATTGACTTGAGGTTATAGTTCAACAATGTTAAATGTCGTGGTAGGCCTCACTTATTATCCAATGAGATGTGCTTATTATCTACAAAGGCATATGTTATTGAGGTTATAACTTATAGTTCAACAATGTTAAATGTCGTGGTAGGCCTCACTTATTATCCAATGCGCCGTGCTTATTATCTACAAAGGCATATGATATTGACTTGAGGTTATAGTTCAACAATGTTAAATGTCTTGGTAGGCCTCACTTATTATCCAATGAGATGTGCTTATTATCTACAAAGGCATATGATATGGAGGTTATAACTTATAGTTCAACATTGTTAAATGTCGTGGTAGGCCTCACTTATTATCCAATGAGACGTGCTTATTATCTACAAAGGCATATGATATTGACTTGAGGTTATAGTTCAACAATGTTAAATGTCGTGGTAGGCCTCACTTATTATCCAATGAGATGTGCTTATTATCTACAAAGGCATATGATATTGAGGTTATAACTTATAGTTCAACATTGTTAAATGTCGTGGTAGGCCTCACTTATTATCCAATGAGACGTGCTTATTATCTACAAAGGCATATGATATTGAGGTTATAGTTCAGAAAAGTTTAATGTTGTGGTAGGCCTCAATTATTATCCAATGTGACGTGCTTAGTATCTACAAAGGCATATGATATTGAGGTTATAGTTCAACAATGTTAAATGTCGAGGTAGGCCTCACATATTATTGGATGATGATTAGGCCACATGTCACTAAATATTAAAAACTCATTTATATTCAGTAACTCGTGTCTCTAAAACATATTACTTCAGACACAAATATAATACTTCACATATTACCACATCTCTTAATATGCAGGAAACCTGATTAATGGATGTTAGCAATAAATATACATAACATAAAGTGCAAATGTATCTTGACACTGAACTAAGTGCTGAACCAATCAGATAAAAACCAATCTAAATGACGAATTTCAAAGATCTCACTAACAATAGAAATTATTTGGGACTGACTGCCTGACTGAATGCAGGCTTAAGATAAGCTATCCGACATCATTTTGAAAGCAGGAAAAAGTAAGGTTTTAACAATATCTCAATGTGCAAATGGTAATCACAATAGCAGTAGTAACTGGGACTGCCAGTGCAATACTTAGTCTTCAAGACTATAAGCTTTGACCCACACATTGTTAATTTTTCAGATCCCTGCAAGAAATTCATTTTAAAGAGAAAATGTCAATGCGTCAAGGAAGAGGGTTGTCTATTCTTGAAATAAAAAAATGTTGATAGATTTGAGATGAGCCTTAATCTAAATGAGAAGGTTTGTATTTGAAATGTTCTCACACTTACTTGACAAAGTCAGGAGCCTTCGAGATGACGTGTTCAAACTCGGCGAAGGAGAGAGAATCATCATCATCAAGGTCTGCCTCTTCCAGAATCTACAAAATATACAAACCTTACAGCAAGAAGGTAACTCATTAATTCCAGAGTACTCACTTAAAGAAATATAACTCTCTGGTAATAAAACTTTTTATTTTTGTAATATTTTTGTAATATTTTATTTTATTTCAATTTTGTGTGTGTACAAAGTGGTTATGAAACGTGATATATCAAAACACTTCTAATAAATCGAACTGAAAACATAAGTGATTTACTAGCTGAAGTATGATATCCATGAATAAGATTACACATAAACAAGACCCTAGATACTAGATGTCCTTTGTTTTGTTGTATCGCCTATACATAACCTGCCAATGAAATGACTTACAGATATGCATCATCTTGCTATGTTTAGATATGAGTGAACAGCCGTATCAAAATAGAAATCAAGAGATGGCAATAAATGGATTATAAGTTTCTTATACATAAATAAGATAATAATGAAAGCTCTTTACTGTCCTCTGTACAGGTTTTTAGTTGAAATTGAAAACTCATTTTGTGCCTTTAGCACCTGGAAGTTACAGTACAGCACTAGTTAAAGCGTTGTTTTGTACTTGAAATGCTGAGTGTCAAGCAAGGAAGCAACAACTCCCAATCTTATAACATCTTTTGCAAGACTATATTGTGACAGAAACTTAGTAAAGACAATTGGGATGGTGTGAACCTTCTTGATGATCAAACCCTGATGGAGCAGGATGATTTCTTAAATGTGGGACTCACGTTATCAATAAGCTGCTGCATGTCTTCGTTATTGAGGGTCTGACCCTCCGAGGCGCCGGTCAGATGGTTCACCACCTTTCGCAGGTCTTCACTGGACAGCATGTCATCCTCATCAAAATCTGTACAAAAAATAACATTTTGATTTTCACTCTCTAACAGTTCACTATCTCCTTCTTGCATTATTCGTACCTTTTCAGTATGTTTTATATTAACACTTTAAAGTAAGCTTACTTAGACTATATTTAAGACTATAAAAAAATGTTTGGTGACAAATTTAGTCCTCAATCTTAAACATATTGTCATAATGGTACCTTAATCAAAGTC
Organism: Phorcus lineatus; assembly: GCA_921293015.1. NCBI lineage: Eukaryota > Metazoa > Mollusca > Gastropoda > Trochida > Trochidae > Phorcus > Phorcus lineatus. The sequence goes on from OV121083.1 coordinate 16,267,638, forward strand.
TGTTTAAACTGAATTGTACAACATCTGAAGTGAATTCAGTTATTGATTTTTAAACTGAAGGACATTAATTTGATAGAATTATCAAGGTTTGTTTTGCAAGTATAACATTTACATGTAAGCCCATTTAAAACAAATAGGAGAGCAGTATTCATTTCATACCATAGATTCTGAAAGCATATTCCACTTTGACATTTTTGGGAGCATTATCACTGAACACCGACATCATATCCAGAAAGTCCTCGAATGTCATATTGCCATCCCCATCTGACGAGAACACCTTGCATATTCTTTCTCCAAATGGATTCACCTGCAGCAAAACAACAGAAGCAAAATCATTACAATCTCATCGTTTTTGTTTTGATTTTTGATGTATATAATTAGTTTCAGCTTGAACTGTTCTTTGGTATGAGACAACTCAATGTATTCATATGCTTTCAAATAAATTAAATTTTAGTTTACTTAATTATTTTATGGTTGCTTACATTTTCCACACAAAAAATAAATCAATAGTTTTTTGGAAAAATATTAAAGATATAAATTTATGAAAATATAATGTTACCTTCAGTTCTGGTAGATTGAGAATCTTTTCCCTCGGAAGTTTGCTGTTCTTATGAGTGCCCACATTTTCTGGGTCCAATGTATAGAACCGCTTGTAAACACTGGAATGTGAAAATTAACATACTTGTCTGAGACATCTGACTGAGTCTGAGACATAACCATCATAATTATAACATTTTCACAAGGAATGAAGAAAATCTAGCTATTTCAAAGAATGTTCACGATTCTGTTTAATTTGTCAATTTCAAAGCCAATTACACTCCCAAACCTAGACCAGCTCACTAGACGTCTTCCTTAATCGACATTAATTAACATACTTGTCTGAGACAACTGATAATGAAGTTTATATATAAATTCTTCCAGATTACATTACCATTATAATTATAACATTGAAGGAATGAAGAAAATCAAGCTATTTCAAAGAATGTTCACGATTCTGTTTAATTCGTCAAATTTGAAGCCAATTATACTCCTAAACCTAGTCCTGTCTTTCTTCATCAACATCTAGGATCCAAAGCTTATTTTATCTGTAGCAGCTTCCCAACAAATTTGATGGGAAGGGATTTTGAAGTCCAAGTCAATAAAAACAAAACAAGTCAATATGAATAAGAGATCAATCAAAACACGAATGGACAGATAAACTCTTTGACTATTATATACAACCGCTGTCACATCTTAGAAAATTTTCTTTTTTATTCAGCAATATTGAATTCAAAGCTACCCCTCTCGTGTTTGACAACACTGACAGACGCCATCTTGGGTAGGGGGTACCATCTGACTGTAACAATGCATTTGTTGCTACTAAATACTAAAGAACATTTTCAAAAATGAAAAACTGGTCGGATGTAGTAGTCAAATGGTTTATCTTTCTATCCATGTGTCAATTAAAGTTGTTTGTTTTGATTTAATTAACTTAATAGGCTAATCAATATCATCAGAAATCGCTACAGATAAAATCAGCCTCGGACACTCTGGGTGCACAGTCATCACAAATGAACCGAAGTTTAGATTATCTGAACTATCCTAAACCTTGAATGTTTTCATAAGGTATCAATGATTAAACATGTCCATGAAACCCTCAAATTTGTTCAAGGAAGAGAATAATACTGTCCCTTTCTGTTTAATTAAACCAACAGATAATTTCCTATTGATAATTAAAATATGAGTTTTATCTTACTGTAATATTTCCTTCTTTGTCAGGTATGTCAATGTCTGAAACAAAAAGGAAGAAACTTTAATTTGTTTGAGAATGAATCTTTGAAATACATTACTAATACATGTCATTTTGACTTTAAAAACACAAAATTCATGCATGATTAAAATTTAAATTAAAAACAAATTCTAAGGTAGTTTATCAAACTAATCATCTATAATTAAGATTTGAATTATCATAAATGGTGGAACATTCTAGTTATCCAGACGCAGAGACAGTGATAAGAATTTTCAAAATACTACTTATAAAGTTTGTTTACGTTTCCAAAAGGAACTAGGAAGTCATAACAAACACTTTTGACAGGTGCTTGTTTTTAGATAAACAATTCAAATGTAATTGTATGAACCAAGCAGAAGTAACATTCAATCATATTGAAAACTTACTTGATAATCATCAAGTTCTTGTTCAGTAAATGCACTTTGAGCGGAACCCATTGCGAAGTATTCCTAATCCGGATATTCCACCGTTTCAATTGGCGACCATTAGAAGTGTGTACACGTCACGAAATCATGCGTACTGTTTAAAATATGGATTTCAGAGACCTTTTACGAAATAAAGATTTTCTAATTTCAAATGTTTACTGTGAAAATAAAATGTACCTGCAACAATGAATTATCGGTCTAAATATCTTACATAAATAAATTCAACGTGTTGTGAATTTCATTTGAAGTAAATAGCCTTTCGTAATGCAAAGTTTTGAATTGTAATACGTTTCTGTTCAAATTCATTCTTTATAACACTCACCCGGAAATGTTATAGTTGTGATTGTGGATCGTGACAGTGAGTCAAATAACATTCTGTCATCAAAACAAATAACTGAAAAAGATGTTTGCTCAAGTTCAGTCCAGTGCAGGTAAGAATTATTAGATTGACTTTTTGCCCAAAGAAATTTAAGAAAATAGAAACATCCCTATTTTTCAAAGTAGAAAATTACAGTTCATTATGTCAAAATATCACTTATAAATCGAAACATTCATTGTTAGTTATGACTATTTTTTATTATTGCAGGACAAGCAAATAATGTGGGATTATATGAGGTAATATTTCAATACTTATTTTAATATCATGCACAGAATCTTCTTTCTTAACATCAGGTTTTCTGGTAGAGCATACTCAGTGAAGATCTTTAGGGTAAATTTTTGTTTCCCTTGATAGACATTGTGGCATGTCACAATCAAAATTAACTTAATTGGACATTTTATGGACGTGTTATACAAAGGGACTAGTATCATCAGCACCTATCAAATCTAGCTTTCTGGTAACCATTTTTACATTTCATTTACTTTTAAATGCTTTTTCGGTCTTTAATGCCATTTGAAAAAGAATAAGTCACACATGCTTTTAGTTTGATGATCAGTTACATGTTATGTTCTATTCAATAAACTTATGTATGTTGTTACAGGAAGTCAAGCTCTACAGAACAGCAAGAGAAAGAGAAAAGTGAGTATTGTAAAGTTTTCTCCCTAAGAGTCATTTTATTCATTTATTTGAAATTATTGCCACTACATTAATGTGACACAGAGTATGTTTCATTAAATTTGTATGTGGCTTAAATGGGAGCCAATACACCATATGTCCTCAGCTGAGTTCAAATCGCCTCACTAAGTAACATGTTTATCTCTTAAACTCCATAATCATGATAGCTTATTTTAAATTGTAATAAAGTAACGGCCATATGTATGTTAAAAATCAAAATTCTGCATCCAATTTACATGTGTATTAGTTAAATTACCTTCTAATTACTACCAACCTAGATTTATTGTTGTATGTTCTGCAGATAAGTTTCCAAACTTACGTTTGAGTCACTAGCATGCGCGTTTTCGATCACGAATCTCGATTTGCACCTGTTTATTGTCGTTTAACTGAAGTGATTAGCTTTAAGACACTGATTTTCAGAAACAACCACTGCATCTCGAACAAATGACTCCATTTGTGAAGTTTGACATGTTTGACCTCAACAACATACTCTGTGCCCCTTTAATAAAAATTATGATACAGTTTCAAACCTTGTGAGCAGTGAGTTTTTCCATACATGAAATTCGTTAGATCATTTTAATTTTGAAATTCATCTCTTCTCTTAGGAGACTTTCTGACCATGAAAATGACATAATGATATGTTTTAAGAATTAAGAGTTTTCTTGTTACAGGTATGACAACATGGCTGATCTGTATGCAGTGATCAACACACTTCAAAGTCTGGAAAAGGCGTACATCAGAGATGCAATCTCTCCCAAAGAGTTAGTCAACTTATGCTTAAGAATATTTAATTAAAATAATTTTTCAAGTTAAATTTTACATACGATTAAAGAGCTAAGAATGAGAATATAAATATTTCTTTTCTCCTTTTCCAAAAGCAAAAAACCTTGAAAGGTAAAATCTTGCATACAGTACGTCTCCTCAACTAATGTGGATTATAGAATAACATGTGGATTTGGTTATCTTGTGGCAGCTCATATTGAGGCCCTGGGATCAAAGGTATAATGAACAGGGTTTGTGAAAGGCAGTGGCCATTGGACATTTTGGACATTGGATGAAATAATGGCCCATTGGAATTGGAAATTAACTATTGCTACAAAATTCTGTAAAAGACTGATTGCCCAAAAATGGCCCATTGCCAAAGGTGTCTTTCTCGATCCCTGAATGCATTAAAATAATGCAGATGACCGACAAAGCCAATGGTTCTACTTTTTCTAGATACACCGCAGCTTGCTCGAGACTATTGGTTCAGTATAAGGCCGCCTTCAAACAGGTTCAGAGTGACTTTCCAACTATTGAAGATTTCATGAAGAAATATAGGGTAAGTATTTCCGCATAACTTATATATCATTTCATTGCAAAACGTAGATAAGGATAAGTATTAGTTGTTGACATATAGTAACATGGTTATTTCAGACAACTGGTAAAGTTTCAGTTTTAGTTAAGGTGTGTCAATTATTTGATATAATGGAATGTATAACTCTTTATTGTCCTCATTAAATTGTAAATTGTAAATTCTGTTTGTACTCTTACTAAGAGTCTTAAAACCCCTGCAGTCACAGTGCATTGCCAGTTCAAAATTTGTTCTACTCTTTTCATGCTAAACGCCAAGCATGGAAGCAACAAGTACTGAGAACTCCTATCTTGTAAAGTCTTTCGGTATGACATGGCCAGGAATTAAACCCCAACCTCCCAGTTGATGAGCGGAAACTCAAATACCTCTAATAGCTCTCTATCTACTTGGTATTGGACAGGACTATTGTGTAGATAAACTTTTAGTTATGTATCAAATAAAAAGCAAAAGAGATGTTTTTTGGATAAGATTGTTATAAATTAATCTATAGTGGCTGAGCAACTGGTCTTTGTTTGGTCTTTTTGCCCTAGACTCTGTCTCATGTCTTATGCTTTCAGCTTGATTGTCCAATTGCCCTTGAAAGAATCAAAGAAGAACGGCCAATCACAATCAAGGATGACAAGGGAAACACAAGCAAATGTATTGCAGATATTGTCTCGGTGAGCTACGATTTCATGATTAATCAGGTTCTATTTAGCTATTCAACTAGAATTGATAGAAAAAAAAAATTTAGCTTATCATAAGCTTTTATTGTAAGCACAAGAATGATATCTCTTATGTTAATTCATTTTCTGAAAATATTCAATGGTGCCAATATGATTAACCCTTAAGATGCGGGTCCCGGAATATTCCGGGATGAAATTAGCTTTGCCCGCAAGTCCCCTTAGCGGGATGCGAGTAGCACACTCTATTTTTCTCACGCTAACTAATTATGACCTCGGGTCTCGGTAGCGGAGCCCGGAAATTTATTGTCTAGCAGTAGTCTCAGTTCAACGCTTGTATTTTTGTTCCGGCTCTCGCTAAGCAACTGTGTTTTGTTTCGTTGGTGTTCTAAATAATGCGCGAACATGCTCCGAAAATTATGCAAACATTGATAATGTTTATCGTACCGAAAATAAGCGTTAAAATCACTCAATTTTCCCCCACTCCCCGCCGCACGTGCTAATAGCCTGTGGGCACTTTCTCCCCGCTCGCACGAGCTTACCGTCCCGCGCGTGCTATCGTTTGCTTACAAGCCTGCACTCACACCAAACGTACAACCATATATCGCACGCCCTATGCTCTGAACATTTGGGCGGATTTCAATACCGGTTGGATCATTTGAAAGAGCAGAAAATTGTCTTCAATTCAATATAAAATACATAACTACACTACCTGAATTGAAGATACAGCATGTGCCGCAAAAAAGGTGATTTTTACATATTTTTAGTTTTACACCATTTTGTCACACCAATTTTTACATGATGTGCTCAACGTATTTTGACAATTTTTATATCATAAGACAGAGAGAAAGATTGTCTTTCTTTCCATGTAAAATGTGTACATGCGCAAAAATAAATAAAGACACAGCAAGCGCCCCACAAAAAGCTAATTTCTCGATTCAAATCATGTAAACTGAACGGCGATTTTGACATGTGCCTTTCTTTCGCTCATATCTTCTCAACAGCTAGGCGTATTTTGAAATTGATTACCTCGTGATAAAGAAGGAATAATTGTCTTCGATTTGATATAAAAAAAATTATATACACCATATAGAATAAAGATACAGCAAGTTCCGCAAAATTGTGACTTTTGTTTATTCTTTACGTTTTTACAATTTTCTCGCACTTTATATCACATAAAGTTCTCTGTAAATTTTGCAATTTCATATATCAAAATATAGAGAAAAGGATGATCTTTATTGCCATATAAAATTGGTATGTACAAGAAAATCAGAAAGGACCCGGCGCGCATCGCACAAACAGGCAATTTCTCTATTCATATTTTGTTGACCGGGAAGCGATTTATTTTCAACTGCTTTTTACACTTCCTATCCATTTAACGGCAGAGCGCATTTTCAACATTTTTATATCACAATAAAGAGGAAAGGATCGTCTTCAATTCTATATAAAATTTGCAAATTACAATTAGACAATAAAGAAGCGTTAGTGATGTCGCAATTATCAAAATCTGTTACCCGAGGGTACCATCTTTGCAAACTTTATATATTCCAAACCAAGTGGTACATATTTATTATTTTCATATCATCGTAAAGCAGAAATAAATACCTTCATTTTCAGGTGTAAGTTGCCCATATTTGCATCAAAATAAAACGTGTGGAAACGATGCGACATATGTTGCGGTAAGGCGATTATCAAAGACTTTATTAGTAGCTATACCCACGTTTCGTTGGTAATAACTTCTAATTACAGTGCAAAAGATTGTTATGATTTATTTCTTCGTAAAGAAGAATAAATTGCCTTCAATTCCATATATATAATTTGCATGTATACAAAGCGAATAACATGATTTATAAAGTTTGAAATAAAGACAATTTATATTGTGTGTGAGTGTATGTTTCAACGGGGATATCCCGCCTGCACGCGCAGAGCGCGTGCGTTTGCCCGGGGCTATTAGCTTAGTAATATTACTGTGGGGGTCAGAACGTTATAGGGATGTATCTACCCTGTTTTCGTAATTTATATCTTTCGTTTAGGATGGCGTATCGTAATAAAATTTATCGTGAAATATAGAGCAAGAAATTAGCTTCAATTCCGTATATAATTTGCATGTGTGCACTCAGTGATTAAGTGATTTTATAATGTTTGAAATAAAGACAATTTTCTAAAATTCGTTCTAGACATATTATAAAAATAATTTGTATATCGATGTGAAGAGGAACTATTCATCTTTAGTTTCGTTTTGATTTCGCGCATGCGCTCTTGAAATTTATTGAGTTACGGCGCCCGAATTGAAAACAAGTTTACTTCAGTTGTAGAAACCGTTCCAGGCGTGATAAAAATTTCATTCAAAGTGTCAAGTAAGTATCATCCATTTGTAACACGGGATTCGCCGACTAGCGTTGTATAAAACGACGATAATGTCCGTATTTCGCTATGTAAACACGCCATATGTTGTTAAAACGGTCGCATCTGGCGGCGCTGGAAAATTCGGCCACAGGGGCTAATTAATTGCGCTATAACGGTAGCGAGGCGAGTGCTGGAAAATTCAGCCACGGGGGCAAAACTGGTCAAAATAATATTCAGCAACGTAAGGGTTAAGGTACTAGATGCGTCATTTTGAAAAATGAACTACTGGTAGTATTGATATGGTTATTTAGCTAAGTAAATTAAATTTAATATTGTGTTACATTTTTGTTGTTCAAATGGAATCATTCCACTTTCAACGCTAATGTACACAATTCTTTTACAAAAATATTTTTAATGTGATGACAGACATGAGGTAGGCTATTCCTGAATATTTAAGACCGTCCATTAAAGAATGAATAAAAAATTTAAAAGAAAGTAGAGGTTTTGAGTGATTTTCCTTCTCCTTCAGCTATTCATCACCATCATGGACAAACTTCGTCTCGAAATCAGAGCTATGGATGAGGTAAAATGAATTTCCATATCCCATTTTCAGAAATTTTTTTTTATGCATAGCTTTAAACTGTGATCACTTACAACAACATTGTTTTTTCAAGGCGCCTTTGTCTAGCTTCAAGACATATGAACACTATATGTTATTTGTGCAGATAACTCAGATGTTTCAAATTGCTTTTTCTCTCTTTAGTTTTCCAACTATGGTTGGCTCTGTCTCTAATCCTTACGTGAACCAGCATGCTGCTTTTCTAGACAGGAAGGGACTTCCTATAACATAAGGACAAGCAATGTATGAGTGTTAATTATTCAGATTCAGCCAGACCTGCGAGAGCTGATGGAGACCATGACCAGACTGAGTATCCTACCCCAGGACTTTGAGGGACGTCAGAAAGTCAGCACTTGGTGAGAACTTCTATCTCTTGCTACATAGTAGTCTTGCAGATGGTTTTACAGATAATTCCTTTGGACTCAGATATCCTTGATTCTCTTGTAACGTAAGAAAACACAAGGTGACACCATACATGTTCAGCAATGTCTATAGCTAGTTATTTTATAAATATTTTAGCTGAGAACTGTTTTTAAATGCAGATGCTGAAAAAGATGCAGTCGGATATCCTTTATTCTCTCTCCTGACACCGTACATGTTTAGCAATATCCATAGATACTTATTTGGTATAACTGACAACTGTGCTAAATCCAGACACTGAAAAAGTTCTAACGACACAAAGTATATAAGGTTAAGATTTGTCAGCACTATAAACTATGGCCACTTTTTATAAACTGTTGAGGGCATTGAGTTCGCAAATATTACGCTAAGCCAAACCAACACTTTAGTAGAGTAAAGAGCACACTCCATGAAGGTGTGACAATTCAGGCTTTGTGGGTTGAGCAGACTGTGTTCCTTACAAAGAACACAAACGTATAAATCTAATATCTAATTAGTTACATACGTGTGTCCTTGTTTAGATGTTGTATGTTGTATTGATGTTGTGTTCTTTAATAAAATGAAACCTATATTCGATTATTTCCAGGCTGGACACACTTAGTTCGATGCAGGCCTCAGAAGAACTGAACGACGGACAAGTTCGACAGATGCTGTTTGATCTTGAGTCATCCTATAACGCCTTCAACAGGGTTCTACATGATCATTAGTTTTCCGATGTCAACGTCTTCATCAACGACAACTATATCCCAGGATTTGGTTACTGCTGTGAAGGACAACGCAAGGGAGCATGACATTTATGACTGGACAAACTCAATACTGCACAAGATTAGTCAAGGAATATACTGATAGCAGGCTTTTTCGCTTGTGGGGTGTCTTCCCAGGACTTGCTTTAGTGAAGTTGACACAATTGGTATGAGGTTGTTACATGTAACCGTTTTTAAAAGAGACATCATAGAAAATCTTGTTGAGTTTCATACTTTTAAATTGCATTTGAATGAAAATAAAAAGCAAGATTTAGAAGTATCTTTATTTGCTTCCCTAAGGTTCTGCGACAAATTCAAGGCATCAGTTGACAAGTTTGAAAAAGGTACGAGATCTCTAGTCTTGAAATGTGTAGATCATTTTATTCAAAAATGTATTCTATATTCTGTTTAGTATTTTGTAAACAATGCATTTTGATGTGTTTGCCTTGTTTGTGAACTAGAACTTAAAGCTTGTTTTGTATTTTTAAATGTTCATATTCATAAAGTATATTAGGTATCATTAAGGACTTGATTTTTTTCCAAAAAATATATGAAAATGCATCAAATTTGATATTCAAATTATTACTAAAAATTTATATAGACCACATGTATATACATTGTATATCTTGATAATATAATAATTATAGATGTGACAACAAAACTTAATTTACAAATTTTAGGATAAAGTATAAAATTATCTGTTTATTCTGTCATGTATAAGATATGTAACATCTTGTGTACTTACTGATTGTTGTGATGTATAGACAGATTTTGTGAAATCATTTAAACTATTTCATATGTTGTCTGTTCTTTCATTGTCCACAAAAGTAACCTGGTTATTAATCAGCTGTTTGACTGGTGTGAAATTGACTAATGGCTGTGTATGAAATAAGCCAGAATGAAGAATGAAAAACTTCAATAAGTTGAGTCCTGAGCTAAAGTTACTTAGGTCATACTCTGTCAAGGGGAGATAACTCCATTTTGCTGGATTATTGGGTTGCAACTAAATTAATATTAATATTACCTCTGTTATGATGTATTCTGATTATCATGTATTCAGTGTTAGGATTTGATAGCTCTCCAAACATTATTTATTCATAATGCATGATCTCGATTGAAGTCTCACTTAATGAGAGCACCAAACTGTTTTAAATGTAAATATTTGGTATTGTTATTGTGTGTAAATATGTGTATATATAGATTCTTGTATATGTGGTACATCACCAGTCAGATAACTGCAAAAGATAAACAGTAGAGGGTACATTCTCTAATTTCCTTATAATCTTTTTTCTTGTAAGTTTGTAACCAAATGATCTGTCTAAAACAAAAACATTTACCCTGTTAATGTTAATAAACCAAATTGAGAACAAACATTTGTTGATATTTCTTAAGTTTGAGGGCCTTTGGAAAAGAGATTCTCCGTTCCTACAACATAAGATCTTAGTGATCAGTAACATCATGTTCACTTTCTTTGGTATCCTGCATCTTCCTCCACATGGCTCTGAGTTGCACCAGTCTCTGTCACTGGCTAATTAAAACCTTGCTGCCAAAATTTGTGTTTTGAGTTCAGCATCATCTTCGGTGAAAATTGCAATTCTCATAAGATTTCTTATTGGATTATCTAGATCCTTTGCAGCAGCCTGGACGACAAGAACAGAAAAGTTTGTAGAAATATGGCAAGGCCTATCTTAGTAACTCATAGGGGCTGGTCAAGCAAGGGGAGGGGTTATCCTGCAGTCTGACAATCGGTAGATTGCAATACAGAAACACCACAACACGTATCAGTACTGTCTCTTGAAAATATCCAAAATATCAGAGGTTTTAGAAATAACAATTTCCATGTAAAATGAAACGCCATGATTTAATTGAAAGTTGTAAACAAAGCTTGCAAAGTGAAAATAGCAAAGACATGTTAAAAGTATTAAAGCAGTCACTTAATTATATTCTTTACAAAAGGACGTCCAGTTGAGCATTGATTACTGTTCTAATTGTTGTTATTTAGTCAAGAGAACATGGGAAAACTAAAATGTGAATAGTACCAATATATTGCATTACGCTTTTATGTATCGCAATATATTGCAATATGGAAATGGGGACCGATACCCATCCTTAATAGCCTCAAGCAGTTGTTATGACTTGTTTCAGCTTACAAGGCAAAGTTAACCTAAGTGAATATTTAATGCAGTAGGACAATGGGCAAAAAAACCAACATGCGGTTAGCTGTTGTTCCTCATGTACATGTTTTATTTCAAGCACTTAAAGTGCCTGTCCTATCAGCGTCCGGTCCACTTTCTTTTTTGTTTTTTTGAAAAATGCGTTGAACTTTTACAAATTTTACAATATGATATAAGGAAACTATGAATGTTGATAGAATATCCACACATTTACAAAATATTTATGATAAGGCTTATCAACAATGACTTGTAATGCCATAGCAAGGCTTTCCTCACTCCCAGTACCGATAGAAAAGCGGCGCCTAGCCAGGGGAGGGGCGAGGTAGTCAATTTACTGTAAAACATAGGGATCCACTAAATGATAATAAATTACTCTGACTTAACCAACAGTCCATCCAGACAGAAGAAACCCACACAGGCATTCATAAAAAAATATATTACATTTTTTTTTCAATCTATTTGGCATGTTTTTGCACACAGCTATGTATACGAAACTTGTTGGCACTCGTTTTCTAACACTTCTTCGTGTGTGAGTGAGTTTTTTGTTTAGCACCGATTGGGCAATTTTACAGACATTAGCGGTGGAGATTTAATTAAACGAAAATGATTGCAAAAAGCCAAAAAGTGTTACAGCACGAAGGCTTCAAAACTTCAGCAAAATATCACAGAGTTGGCAAACCTATATGTAAGATATGCATATATGCATACCTCATAAGTTTATCTAAACACAAAAAAACAAGCTGGCTTCATGTATATTTCTTTAATCAGGGGAGACATGTTACACACTGTAAAAAGGTATCTATTAAGTAACAGCACAACAATATCTCTTGATACCAGAAATGATGTAAGCTTCATGGCTAAATCTTGAACATTCTAAACAATAAAATGTTGACTTCAAAACAACGAATTCTTTGCATCTTCAAAATAAAATCTAATGTAACTACCTCAGATTCTGGTAATGGCTATTTCAAATTTAATTCCCTCATAAAACTCTATGAAAATGACATGTCAAACTCTGGGTTTGAAAAGCTTTGAAAAGGACAAAACATAAGCACTTATTAGTCATAGACTTCTACCAATTTGATGCAAATATTTATTAGCAAAGCTCTGTCTTCTGATCATCAAAACCCTGTAAGTATATATAGTAATAGATGCATAAATAAATCCCTTGATGATTAAACGCTTATATTATCTAAACCATGCAAAACCAATTTACTAGCACCAAATATGATGAACAATCCCTGTACAGAAAATATTTTATCAAAAAACACGAATCAATTATTGTTAATTATATTTCAAAATTGTCCTGCATATTTGATATCAATAAAGGGATTTCCATGTTTAGTTGTATAATAAATTGATCACAGAACAGGCAAGTGAGACAGTTATGTACAAACACACAAAACACAAGGAAATTTATTCTCTCCCAAAATTTCTTCCCACATAACCTGTGTTACAAGTGGAACAATTTCTCTGTTAGAAACCATAATATATTGACATTAAATCAATTTTAGCAAATAGGAATATTATTTCAAAATTGTACTTTTACTGTAATGGTCTGTCCTGCTAAATTGGTGTATTTGTATAGGTGTAGCTCCTTGAATTCTGATATTGAGTCAACAGCTAGTCACTCAAAGCTATTTTTAACTTGTTATTTTGAAATCAAAAGTATTTCTGACTCCATGCATCGTTGTCTAGTGAAGCCTCTAGTGGAAGTGATATAGAACACTGTTAGAGACCTTAAACGCAAGAAAGCATGGACAAAATTATCTTCGAAAATAAAACGATCTTGCATCAATGTCAAATCTGTCAATTCCTCAACCTTAAGTATTTTGGTAATGCTGCCGCCATATTTTCCATATCAGCAAACTACCTGTAATTACGGCTTTACCTAGCTGGTTATATGTAGCATATAGCAATCAGGGCCTTTGAATATCTGGGTATTTTAGGAGCTACAAAGATACAAATCATCTGATGTAGCAGGATGATAATAGTCAATAAAACCAGAGTTCGTTCACAAGACAGAAGTGAGTCTGAGATGTAACATGATATTTGACTTAATTTTCACAGTAAAAGAATTCTGAAAACGGAATAGGAATAAGGTCCACTTGATACAGAGATAACATGAACGAAAGCGAGTCGTGTTGCCTCCACGGGGAGACAGTAAAGGGGGATGTGGACCCAAATTGACTTTAACACTCATATGAGGCTGTCTGAATTATTTAGAACATTTTGTTAACACTGAAAACTGAAATAGTGATGAACACTTTCAGAGAAATATCTCCTTATTTAGAGGAATAAGGACGTTACAAAGGTTTATATTGATGATTCCATACAAGGAAAAGAATCAAATTAGAACAATGCATAGCAAATATTTTTTATTGAATTTTCAAATCTATTTTAAGAATGATCCCTACGCGTCAAATGAACTTTTAATACTTTATAAAACAATTGCTCAATAATTACCACAAGGCACCTAAGAGACGAAATCGAAATATTAGGAAAACCTGTAGGTAGAATTGGACTAACCTTTCACAGCCAAAGTACATTAAAACATGCCTGCACAATGTTTTAAGAATACAAAATGATAATCGAAAATTAGTTCTTGTTTTATTATCACACAAATGAAAGCCAGCCTCTACCAAAACATTCACAAATTAACAAAATGCCATTACGGTACATAAAGTTTTATAGAATTCTGTTCATTTCATTTCAATCATTAAAAAGGCCAGAGTACTAATTTAAGACTTTGAGTAAGGCACCATTTTTATGAGACACTTGCATTATGACCTTGAAACTGTAAACTACTGTGATGTCATAGGTGAGGTGAGGTGATTTTGGGTTTAATGCTCCTTTCAAGAGTATTTTACTTATATCATGGATGTGATGTCATAGATAATGTGCAGCAGTTTTTCAATTGATAAATTAGTCAAGAAAATATTACAGTATAGCAACTTTAAGGGTAATAAAAACAACATTGCTCAATCTATACCAGATATAATTTGCATAAAATACTCAACTGAATTCATTTATTATTTATGTTTTTGCAAAACTTATATTTAAAGTACAAAGAGGCCTTAATTAAAAAATCTAATTCACACATAAGGTAAATTCTTCTCATACAAGGTGACAGCACCCAATAAACTTCTACGTTGACTAAAACTAAGACGAAAGTCTAAATCTACAAAAATTGTCAATTATTATTTACAGAACTCTTAATTTCTTTAAAAAGTAATTTGATGTACGGAATGATTTAATTCTGAGTAATTTTCATCTCCAATATTTACATATCAATTCAGAACATTCATGAGGAAAAATTTACAAGTACTACCAAATGAGTATCATAATGACAAACATAATACGAGAGCTGTGGCAGTATATCATAGTATCGAGATAAATGATGATACTTAACATTGATACTATGTGTAGTGTGTTACGGTCTATGTATTGTGTACACTTTCAAATTGTTTATTTTGCTTAAAAACCAAGGTTTTAACCGAAAGTTAATCTTTCTTTTTTTCAAATTCTCTGATAAAAGTGTAGAGTGACTTTGACATATCAAATCATATCATAATAAGATATTGTGATGCATATCGTATTGTTATAATACTTGTATCGTCACACCTCTAAACTATTCCTGCATATACCCTACTGTCTTGCTTTATTTTGTCAGTGCATATTAAGAACAGGAACTAATGAATTAAAAAAAAATTATCACAGGCTTTCGGAAAGCTTGATTCATATTTATAATGAAACCTGTTTACTAAAATCCACCTTGTTGTCTGAAAAACATTTGCTGAAAGACTAAAATATGATTTGAAATCATTGAGACATAACAAATTCCCCTGAAGTTCTTTTTCAATACATGATGATAGATTTAAGGCACTAGGAATAATGTGTTTTTAGAGGGCTTGCTAATTATAGTAAACAAATAAAGATAAATATCAAAAAATGATTTTATATATGTAGACATTACATAGAAATTAGTTACTGTGTTTATAGTTTTTATTTCTATTCTTTTAATAGGGTTGAATAAAATCCTGATAATAAAATATTGTGACGTTATTTCATCTTATACAAATCACTGAGTATTGTTTGTTTAAACTCATTTGTTGTACATCACATAAATCAAAATACATTTTTGTTTCATATTCAGTAATATACCATGAATATTCATGCTCACAGAATTTATCCATGCATCATTAGAGAGCAAGACAAAATCTATAAAGTGAATATTAGAATAAATATGCACATTCCCTCTTCATCTAACACCATGGCCACCATGCTTTCGTTCACTCTCAAAATTTCTAACAATTTTATCTACAATCTAGCACTAACTGTGGACATATTTTGTTGAGTGATTAATTCTTTTGTGACACTTCGGAAATATTTCCACCATTATATTTTGTTGACCATGTTTGATAAACAAAACATATACGAAAGAGAAATTCATGATTAAACAGTATCAATTTCCCTCATATTTTCTTTCAGCTTATGCAATACGGTTCATCCAACAGTGCATAACCTGGGAACTTTTCTCTGGTGGGGTATCCTTTATCTACTTTGAGAGCCGCTTTCAAGAATATCACACTAAGATAATCACTGCTAGAATTACTGCAGTCAGAAAACACAATTGTAACTGTGCATTGAAACTGTGATCAGTGACTGGAAACAGAAAAATCTTTAGGAAGGCAAGGATATTTTATGGATGTACAACATCTTTATATTCATGTTTGAGAACGGTATAATGATCTATGACGGAATGTTGCCATTGTGAAAATAAAGAAGTTGTACATCCATAAAATATACTTGTCTTCCTTATACAAACAATTTCTAGAATGCAACTCAAACAATCCAAAAAAATCTTGGATGGTGCTTCGCTGAACTGTTAATGCATCATTGAACCCATACCCAACTTCTCTACACCTAAGTCAAACCCCTTCAAGGACTGACATCCCCATCTCTTGTTCCAAAACTGAATATTGTATGGACTCGGAGAGTTCATAGAAGCAGGAGCCATGATGTTTGATGGATAAAATAAATATGAGACAAGTCTGAAGGTAGCTTGTCCCTAGCACTAGAACAGACACATACAAATGACTAGAAATTGTCACATTATTGCGTGAATTTGTCAGAAAATGTCACGATGTTCTGAGGTGAGTCATGATCTTGTCGGCACTCGTTATATTCACATAAATCAGTGTTCATTTTAGACTGTAAATGATGAACAACAAAATCCTTACTGAATTTTTAAAAAAAATATTTGTAAAGTTTCAGATCAAAAAATAACATTGCTAGGGAAATGGAAATCATTGTACCTATGGGGCCTTCCAACTTAAGACAATAGATAAAAATTAATCCTTGGCAAAAATTAAGAAGGCTTTTTATAAATCACTTATCAATTTTGATTCAAATTAAAACAAGCTAGTACTTGGAAATTATAATTTTGAAACATGAGTAAATTTCTTAACAATAAAACCATGGACATCTAATGAAAATCTACCATTGCCTAAAATGAACACTAATAACTGTGAACTTATGTGAGATCTTTTTCATCAAGAATAGGAATAGACTTGCTTTGAATTACCTGCCATTAACATTCAAGTCATGAAATTGGAGTCATAATTCCAGAAAAGTCTTAGCCTGATGGGAAGGGGGGAAAAATTGTTGGTTGAATTTGAAGCATTTCATTATAAATTCCCATTTCTTTCTCCTCTGAGGCCATGTAGTGATCTGATTTTGAAACAGGTCAAGTTGTCATGATAGTTTAAAGTCTCAACCCTCGTAGCTTCATCAGTGGTTTGACCAACAATGGCTGTTTGATTTTTGGCTTTGGAGGAATTACTTCAGCTTCGCTTTCGCTGGTAGGGAATCTCTTGTAGTATAAACTTGGGTATGTCTTCGAGAACTGAAACAAATATAAACTGAATATGTTGTAGAGAAGAAAATACTGGTCATGGGATATGAATCAGTTGACAACCATGAAATTACCTCCCCTTGATTTTATTGATACAGCAGAAAATGTTAAAACACAATGCCTTTTAAGCACCTAAAATTTGTTACCACTTCTAAACAGGTATTCAAAAGAAGAGAATGGTGATCAATTCCACATGAAATATTTTTAGGGTCTTAAGATAACTTTTTTTTATAAATCTACCATTTCCATGCTAAAATTACAGGAAGATTGTTTTCAAATTATTTTTCACTTGACATTACTTGTGCAGTCATATAAGCAATTTTAATAGAAATATAAATGCAATTTTATTGATAACTAACTTTAAAACTGAAAGATAATGATAACAGATACTGAAATTATTCAGCTATTCAACTGAAATTTTAAAAAATAGATATCAGCCTTCAGGATCATGAAAAAATCTTAACTTAGTATGTTTTGTGTCAGTGCCAAAAAGTCTTTTTTAGATTTAAGTGGAAAAATGTTCTTTTCTGCAAAACAAGATTAGCGTTAGTTTTAGTCAATAGTAAAACATTGTACATCGTAGATAAATGTGTATACAAAATGACTTTCAAATGTTTTTTTAACAGCACAAGTGAGCAAACCTGTAACAGGTAAATAAGTAGAATAATACATAAATATATGATTATCATTATGAGTTTCATGATCCTGACGCTAAGAGACGCTACAACTACAGAGATTAAATATTCAAGGTCCTACCATCCTTCTTCATAACCATGGAGATGTTTGTTTTCGTAATCAAAGATGGTCATCCCAATCTGTCGTCATACTAGAAACTCTAGAAATATTTCTGTTTTAGTTTTAGTTTCTTTTATGAAATCAGATTGAAATGAGCCATCAAGTGAAATTAACTTGATAAAACAAATCCCAGCACTTCCTTTTTATAACCAACTGAATTCTAAACTCTTCGCTAATTATTTCTACAAGTATTAAAGTTATGAAGATTCAACCAAAAACTGACTGCCTAAAATGTTAAATATTCCCTTTCAAGTGCCAAAAAGATTAATCAAAATCAATGAAATAAAAAAAATAATAATTCCAGGTTAATTTCTTTCAATTCAAACTAACAAACAAGCTATTACATAAATTCAAACGCCAAATAAACAAAAGCAAGAACAAAGTAGGAAAAATAACCCTAAAACAAATCAACCGCCACCAACCTAAAACAAAATCTTATTACAAATGGTACCAAATTTCTACTGGTCCTGACCCAGATGCATTATAAAGAGGAAGCGCTATAGTGAGGATGAGAAGGAAGCACACCTCTGTCGAACTGTCTAACGCCTTGCTCACTTGTTTTAACCGTTTCTTCTTGTCCTTAATTGACATCGACTGATCTGCGATGATTTCTTCAAGAAGATCCGCCAAGGCCTTCTGGGAACTGCTGAGCTTACGAGTTTCGTACTCCTCGACTGAAATCTGCATGCAGTAAGTGGAATGAGTCGGGTTGCCAGGCGAGTACACAATCTGAAATTGCATAACACCACTCGTCAGCGAGTCAGTTGACTGAGTGATGTGTATGCACAGCAAACCTAGCCTTTCCTCTCTAAAGCCTTCATCCAGATAGAAAAATACACGCCTATTGTCTTGTTAGATAAACCAAATCAACCTCGACTTTTGAAACTTGAATCTTGATATAAATACATTCTAATCTGATTAAATGATTAAGTTTCATTTTCCTATGCCCCAATATTCTAAACGCTGGTTCTAGAAATAATCAAATCACAAATTTATTTACTTTGGAACAAAGCCATTGTAACTATTGCACACCTTGATATAATCAGTTTTGAAGTTCATATTCAGAAGGAATTATTCTTCTTGCAATGGTGCTTTCAGAATTATACAAAGCTCAAAATTTTTAGTCATTTAGTCATTTTTATGTCACCAGTGTCAGTTCTTCTGCATTTGGGCTTGATAGTCAAATGCTTATATAAAACAAACATGGCGACATCCGTGTGGCAGTCAGACAACTGCAGGATTTTTTGCCATGGGCGCAGACATTTTCAATAAGTGATTTAAATGACATCACAAATTGGCTGCGGCAGGGGAGGTAACTGCACATTTCTTTTAATAACAAGTGACAGTGAGGCAACAAAGTCAAAGATTGTGAGCCACTACATCACATCTCAATTCAGCTAGCGATGAAGATCACTTCTTGCAGGAGTAGTGAATGTTGCTTCCATAAATATGACCTCTTATTCATTAAATTGTGATTTGATTCTAAATTCATTTCACTCATAATTTCATTTTAATAATTTATGTAACCTTACCCATTTTGTGATTGTGTCAAACAATACTATTTACTGTTTAGGGGTTAAAGAATAGAATAAGCCACAAGACTCAAAATAAAGCCTCCCTGCCCTACTGAGTTTGCCTATGAGTGGTGAAAAGCAATCTGGTCTGCATTTTGTAAAGTTGGTTCATAAGCAGCTCATGCAGTGGGATAAGCAACAAACATTTAGCTTTGATTTAACTGATTATTCAATAATCAGAATTATCATATCATATTCTATGTTTTCCTAATTTTTTCAAATTGAAAGTGGTAAACTTATCGGTCTTCCGAATACCATATCAATTTGCATATGTAGAGGCCAAAACTTACAAGTGCATACACATCAAATACATAAGTTTATACACATTTATATTCGATAATTGCTCTATATTACATTCTACACGATGCGAAGCATATGATTCAATGCATACTAACTTTTTCCTGATGATTCATCGCTTATTTAGCGTACATATTTGAAAATACTTGACCTATGTAAATGAAAGCTTTCGATGCAATGTACATAAGCTGATTATATAGGATGCAGTGAGAGGTTTGCAATATTAGTGAAATTAAAGCCAATATAGAGTTCATAACCATAGCAACATCTTCAAGCCAAGGTCAAGGCTATTCTTAAGATTCAGCCATTTTGATTAGCTTGAAGAATGTTGAATGGTTTCCCAGTATTAGAGAGGAAAGGATATATTTTTGGCATCAAATCTTCATCAGAATGGTATCAATTGTGTTATCAAATCAAGCATGAACCACAACTCAAATTTTACATTTATTACCATGACTGAAAAATTTACGAATTTTCATTTAAGTAACTGATGAAGATTTTATGACAATGTCAGTGTCCAATAAATATGGATATATTGATATATACATGTAAGAAAAACATTAATAAAAACATTAATAAAACAAAGTTGGTAATGACACTTATATTCTTAATTTCAAAGTTATATATATACATTATTGTGAAAATCAATTACTGATATATCATATTATATTGATAAATGAAATTATTTTTCACGATGGAAAGCAATTCATGCCAGCCACAAAAATGAAAAATAGGATTGAGATTTTTTATCAAGTTTATCTGAGAAAAATATATCATGCTTACATGCTGCATTTTCATTATCAAGATGATAAATACTAAAAATTCTTTATATTTATTTGATAAAGATGACAAGCTTACTAGTTTGTGACCAACATCTCCCTTAATGAAGTTTAGGAAAACCATCAAAGAAAATAATTCATAAAAAGGTTGACAGTTACAAACATTATGAGTGAAAATATGATGTCAATAAAATTAATGACCTCTTAGATCTACCATTCAGGCTATTTTAAACCCTATGGAAATTTTATAAAAAGTTATGGCAGAGATAACTTATAACATATACAAGGAGATAGTTCCAATGAAACTTCACCAAGGGAGGTAACTAGGGAGGTCACACCAGGCTACATGCGGTACCTGAGGCTTCTGCATCTCCTTGAGCCTCTCTTCCACTGTGACCTTGAGGTCATTGGGGACGGTCATGACCTCGACGTAGTTGTCGATGAGGAAGGAGACGATCTGACGCACAAGGAGTTCGTCCATATCAGCCTCCTCATGGGAACTCAAGATTGATCGTGTGAATGTGTCCAGCAGCTGATGACAAAATATTGAGTCAAAAAGTCTATTTCTTCATTTATTGAGTCAAAAAATCTGTTTCTTCATCTATTTTATCCTAGTTACACTCCTCATATTTTTTACTTTTGGTTAACCTCTCAATGCATGATATTGACTTAAGTATTTTAATTGGTAGGCAGCTCTTACTAACTTTAACACTGCCGTCGTAGGATAAAATAATATTATTGCTTTTTCCTGTTACAGAGTAGTTTAGAATATCTCCTTGTAAGTGACTTAATGTAACAATTTGATAAAGATACCAAAAGTAATAAGAATTTGCAAACATACAATATGAGGAAGGAGAAAGCATATATTTCAAACAGTGTGTAATTTGATAACCTAAAGTTGATACAAACAAAATATCTTCTTAACATTTAGTCATTTTCAGAGTAAAATTATTTTCTAATGAATTGTAAAAGAGGTAATTCTCTGCACATCTCACCAGTTGCCTCGTGGTCTGCGACTTGTCCAGACAGAGCTGCTCATTGTTGCACATCTTGTACATCAACTTCAACAGAAGCTGGAGATGTCTCCGATTGGCTGGAGGGAGCAGCAAACAGACCAATCGTAGGGCTCGACGGGTGCGCTCTTCTGAACACTGGGAATTGCTCACTGGAGAAATAGGGACGATAGCTCTGATAATGCTAGTGGAGTTTAGCATTTGAATATCTTTTCATGGGAGAAAATGTTGCAGTTAGAGGTGCTTATATGGGAGATTTAACTTAGGTTAGTGAATAAATGGACGAATAAATGAAAAAATAAATATACAGCTGAGAAGTTAAATCAAATACAAACATGATGAACAGGAAAAGCAACATACATGAACATGATAAATGACAAAACAAATATTCTCAGTTCACACAACTCACTGTTAAGGAAAGCAGACTTTCTGGACCTCTGGGAAGTGTTGTGTCTTTCGGGGGATCTAGCATCAACCATACTGAGAGTTGAACCTTTGAAGTCAAGTGTTTTCCTCTCAGGTAATCGACCCATAGTTCTTGGCGCTGTCCTGGCTAGTCCAGGAAGATCGGGAGAAGAGGTGCTGTACATACGACTAGTTCTCCTCAATTTGGCGCCGTCCAGAACCGGCATGTGATCTCCAGAGGAGGAGCCATTGTTCCTGGAGGAACTCCTTGAGATATATCCACGTGCAGATCGGTTCGATCGGGAGGAGTGGTTGCCACTGCTGTTCTGACTCTTGAATGATACGAAGCTGTCTCTGTGTGACGGCGGTGTCTCGTAGAAACTATTTGAACAGGCAGAGTAGTTGTATGCGTAGTCGGTTGAGTATCCCCTGTCGGATTCTGATACTTCTGCGTTCAATCTCTCAAGTGATTGTGCACGTTCAAAGTTGACTTGACTCGTGTTGTTGCCTGATGAAGTACTGGTTTCTGGTTCAACATCGAAATGAGTTTCAAGAGGCATACACGACTCTTCCAGTCCATAACTGCAATGTCCATAGTCTGTTGCAACACCATTAGTGTAAAAGACACGAGTGACGGTTTTGTTCTCCGGTCCAAAAGCTGTCTCGTATCTTGTGACCTTCAACTCTGGGCTTGATCCAAACTTCTTCTCAATGTGAATGTTAGTGCTTTCTGCAGCAGGGTTAAAGGTTGAGAGGTTAAAGGTTGAGGCGCTGTGAAGCCCAAGTCGATGTTGATTGGGTGAGGTGTCCAGACCGGCACTTTTGACGATATCTAGGAGGAGATTTTCGAGGGAGGCATAGGACCATGTGGAAGACTTGGGAGTGAATCTGCCGCTTGCATTACTCGGAGATGAGTGGCGGGGCAGTCGGTTCTCACAATGCACTATACATGCACACACCATGCAATCATGCAAGGAAAGGAAAGAAGAAACAATGAACATGAAGGACATATACAAATAAAAGGACATTCAGATTTTAAAGTAAAAAATAAAAATGATTTTGAAAAAGTGAATGGAAAATGTAATTTTAAAAAATGTACAAGAAAAAAATGGTGAAAATAAGAATATTTAATCAAATCCATGCTATCAGAGACATTTAAGAAAAACAAAACACATTCATAACATGTTGAAATTCCTAAGTGGCATGCTTTGATAACTCTAGATACAACAAACGATGAAACTTGCTTTATTTTAATTGTTGTTAAGTACATGTAAGCATTATCATGTTAATCATGCATGTAGAATCTTAAGTGTTTTTTAAAGTATTTAAGATTCACTTCTGATTACATACCAAGAATAAATTTTAGATTAGTTCACAAATAAATAATCTGAGATTAGAAATTAATTTGATCATGCATCAATAAAAGAAACATACAGATATTGATTATAACAAATAACTATAAAAGAAATAATATGTTATAGATTGTCTGGAATCAATATGAATAAGAATCATGAAGACTTTTTTGGCTACAATATGTATAGAAATTTCTTATCAGAATGTTGTGATTATTTTTGGACATAATCATTGTTTATTATCATTCAATCTGCTTGGACAAGAATAGTCACTGATATTTAACAGGTTTTATAATCACCCATCAATAAAAACAAATGTTACATAGATAAAACTATTCATCACAAATGATTTTTTGGATATATATTACAGATAAACATTCAAAATTGCTTAAATCGTGGACTCACCGAAAACATTTGTGATGACCTCGTACATGTCAAAGGTCATGAGAGGTTCGGAAAGTCCACAGAAGTAGTCCTTCACGACCCCAAACACGTCTTTCTCGAAGCCAGGGTAACTGGGTAGGTTGCTGTCTACTTTCTCTGGCCCTGCAATATGGATGATTATATTTTGATGTCAAAGTTATATGTAATTCATCATGTGTTTTCATTGGTATTCCTTTTTCAAGACAAAAGCATATTGACCTCGCTGAGTCTGACCAAATAATGACTAGAGTTACTAAAAATAAACATGCTGTTGAACCGTTGTTTCATGATGTCATGCTATTGTTATCTTGATGTTATTTGCCGCTGTGTTGAACAATCGAAGAACCAAGAAAAACAAAATGGACAAAGGACAAAGTCCGAGATAGATATAGAATTTGTGTTTATAAAAACAGGCATTGAGCTCATCATCAGTCCATAATTGTACATCATTATCATTATTCCAACTTCTAAAATGCCTCTAAAAGAAGAAAATTTAATGTACTACGTAGTTAGATTAGATTACTTACATCTTGCCAAACACTTCATGGCTGACATGGCCCAGTGAGGTAATTGATCTGAAAGGGGAAAATAATTAAAAATTTTAAACTATGAAATTTACTTTAAGAGCAATTAACCAGTTCAGTGAGATGTCAACTGCATTAGACATGAACAAAAAACAGTTCTTTTCGTCTAAAAGAATTTCCAAAAATCTAAAACAGTGTTTAACTTTCTTAAAATTATTAGGTGATAACATTATTGTAACTTTAATTGTCTAGATTTGTTAGAAAAAATAAAACTTATTTTCTTTAGCACGGTTGTTATGATAAATTGTAGTGATGTCAAAATTTTTTCCTTGATATCTTTAGTTCAATTAAGCACCTTTCGCGTCTATGTTGGTGACGACTCCACTCTTGTTGACATAAAGACTGTTGTGGAGAATATAGTATCCGTTGACATAGCTACTGTCCAATATATCACTCAAGTCTATAGTACCCATGGCCTGTTGAAGTCTGGTGGGAAAAAGGCATGAAGAATAAAACAATGTGTTCATCATAAAACATCTGTTTTCGCAAGTCATGTAGAAGTTGAATGCGAAAGAATTTTTAAAAAAAAGAAAATCATTATTGTTAAAAACTTGACTTTATGCAATATTTATACTCAATAAAATAAGATAGGGAACACTCCAATTTTCAATAAAGAGATGTTCTGTTCATACAATGATCCATGTGTTGTTTGATCATTGAACTTTGGATGGTCCATAACTATTTGTTTTCAGCATACATTATAGATTGCCTGATTGTGAATAAACTTTAATCAAGATGCAACAGTAACTTAATTTCATCTTTTAAGTATATCAATGCCTTTTGAAGAAGTAAGAACATATCAAGAATTTATTTTGGACAAAAATAGAAATACTATCTGAAGCAGGTCTAGCTAATTTAAAGATGGCTGCTGAGCTCACTTGAAGAGGGTGGTATTCTTCCAGACATCCTGAACCTCCTCCGAGGAGAGCACTCTGCCTACCAGCCGACACTCCTGTAACGATGGTTCTGGCAGGTTTGTCTCTACAGCGTCTTTACCTCCGGTCTTCACCCCATTGTTGATGTAATTACGAGGCCCAAGCACTGGGCGAGGCATTCTTGGTGGAGACTTGTGGACAAATCTGATCAAGAAATGTTCAATTGTCAAAAATGATATATTGCTCAAGGTAATGGGAACAATCAAGACCTGGTCAAGATGTTATATAAAAAATCTGTTACAGAAATTAAAAAGATATTTTTAATAAACTTATAAGCAAATGATGCAGTAATATGATGGGACCGTTCAATTAATGTAAAATTAGATAAGAGACGAATATATGGATGACAACTTCTTTTTTCATAGAACGCGACGTTTCGACACAGCTTCTTGCTTGACAACGACACAAGAAGCTGTGTTGAAACGTCACGTTCTAAGAATAAAGAAGTCGTCATCCATATATTCGTCTCTTTTCTGATTTCCAACTTCTAAATGCCACTCGAAGAAGTTAATGTAAAATTCTTGTAAAATAAACACAAGCTATTTTTCAAATTCTATTCTCTCTAAGTCAAACATGTGGTTAAGAATGATTGGTATTTAAAAACATGAACATTGCTACATTGAAGGAAAATCACACTGTAAAGACTTTTTCATAATTTTCATTTCTCACCTCTTGAATCTTGCAGATATTCGTAACAAAGACATGTTCAGTTTACAAAATGTTATTCACTTTGTTGCCAGTTTGCACTGAAGACTAAACACAAACATTCAACATCACCTTTGCAACAAACTCTAATTTCCACTTATCTATCCAGACACAATAATCAATAGAAATCGAGGGACTTTGTTCAAGCTTTTACTCTCACCCGAGATACAAACCACTCAACCGTGACAGATGGCTAAAGCAGGGAATGCTTTCATTTCATGAAAATCAATAATTTGTTTTCTGTGCATTAAATATTCACAGGTTGACAAGCTACTCAATTGATTATTGATAAAACCAAACAAATTTTTTTTATATATTGCATTAATGACAACTATTCAAAAATTAATGTCAGAGATAGGATTTTGAAAGGGTTTGGAGGGATTAATAATTTTGACTAAAATAAACCATATAAACCATAAGAAAGACAACTTTTATGTATTTATCATTTAAAAATCCCACACCACCACAACCCTTTTTGAACAATATAATGCAATGATATTTACCATAACAATGATTTTGTCTTTTAGTAGGTTTAAAAAGGTAACAAGCTTAAATAAGTAACAAAATAAAACAAAATTATTTTTTTTCGCTAATCTGTACACACATGATTCCATCATAATAAGTAATTGCATCCCTTCAGCTTGGATAAAGAAAAGATGACTTTGCACTAGTGATTTCTATTCTGATGTCTTGACTTTTACTTGTATTAATTATATTTACTCAAATGGCAAATAGACATTCAAAATCATTTTTAATAACCATTTCTAAACTCTTACCTATAAAGCCTGCCACTGTCGCTGAACTCTGATCGGCCATGTTTCGATGTTCTGACATCTTCAAACACTCCAGATTTGTGTATTTTCCTCAACAGTTGAATAGTTTGACATCTGAAAACAATAAAACCATAACATGCACTGATTTTACGTAACATGTCATAATTTACATTTGTCGATGTTACAAAAACATTGTCCTGTCAAATTGCCGTAAGTAACAATATTGAAACTGACTATTCTAACTTTCTCAGACATAAGCAAAATATTAATACAGCTTAAATACCAATTAAGGACAAGAAAATCACTAAAATAACTAAGTATTAATTCATCATTCAATGATAGACTTCAATTCAAGCATTAGTTTTCTTGTTATCTACTAATCCCATTAAGCTAAATATATTCAAAACAGTATAAAACATTGCCTAACGATTCAATAAATATTTATCTAGTTTGTAAGCCCTAAGAAATTGTATTTATAGTTGCCTATTTATTCACTAAACATTTATCTAAAGAGTTACCATTTGTAATAATCTGCTGAAAATACTTTAAAGACATATCACAACTGAGATAAGAAATTGAAGCATGACATCTTTCACGGTTCAGTGAGTAATTCTATGTTTTCCTCAAACTGCCACGCCCCCTAGGGTCAACATCCTGTCTAGTAGACATCAACCCCAGGGGTCAAGGGCACAATGCTTGACCAGCTTTATTTGCTTGTCCGACAGGGTAATTTGAAACTAAAACAGTTACTTTCAAATCTAATGACAGGGTTACATAATGGTTCATCACTGTGATTCTCAGCCCGAGGCTAAATCAAACATTGTTAATTTAAATATATACGAGTAGCTATTTCAGATTGATCGAGAATTTCTTTAATACCCCAAGCTTAATTTGAATTTTAACAAAAATTCTTGTTCATTATGTAGAGTGAAATTATCTTGAAAGCAGAGTTAAACCCAAAATCACCTCATCTCACTGTGTAGTGAACCTGGACATATTTTTTAACAAATTAACTCATGAAAAAGGATTTGAGGTGAGTTGATATGGGGTTTAACGCCGCTTTCAAGAGTATTTCACTTATATCGCGACAAAATAGGATTTGACTGCTATTTCAAGCCAAAATACATTATATTAAAAATTATCTTTTGACATTTGATATTTTGTTGATGAAACTTTTTCAAAATTGTCTGATTAATCAGTTTATGAACAGTCAACATTCTTGAAAATAATGTACCGATAACATTCACATATTTCAACGTTATGATGAAATTAAAAAATAAAGCCTGGAAAAGTTATCCCCCAAAAAATTTACAGTCTAGTTTTTTTTACTGAATACTTCTCCATCAGCAATGGTGATATAGAGAGAGAGAATTGTTTATTTAAGTGTCAACAGTTATACATACATACACTCACATGGACATTAACATATTTAAAAGTATAACATACGGCCAAATGTGACCTATGAGACACGATCGACAGACATTTACAATCTAAAAATCAATATTAAGAAATGCATTGTTAACGTTATACATACATACGTACACACACACATACAACGATAGTAACATACAGGCATGTGTCAATAAAAGTCATTGTACATACGTGATACATACATGCACATACATTCCGACGTACAAACATACATACACACACATACATACATACAAGCACGCATGCGCACCCATGTGCACACATACATACATACATACATGCGTACGTACGTACGTACGTACATACATACGCACGTACCTACATACATACATACATACATACATACACACATACATACATACATACATACATACAGACAGACAGACAGACAGACATACATACATACATACAC
Source organism: Phorcus lineatus (assembly GCA_921293015.1). Lineage (NCBI taxonomy): Eukaryota > Metazoa > Mollusca > Gastropoda > Trochida > Trochidae > Phorcus > Phorcus lineatus. The sequence goes on from OV121083.1 coordinate 16,296,577, forward strand.
ACCCAAACAAATATACACCCGTGCACTTACATGCATATATGTCATGCAGACGCATATATTGCACCAAATGTACACAAAAATAACACACAATTTATATATAAATATTAAGTTAATAGCATTGAAGTAAAAATGTCAAACAAATGTTTTTCTTCTTAAGAACATATTAAGTATCATTTTTGATATATTAAAATTCATGTGTTGCATAAGGTATATCAATTTGCTGCTAGGGTCCATATATGCAAATTCCGACACTTCCTCAGATAATTGAGAGAAAAGTTCATACCTTATGTCACTGTACAGAGGACAACTTATGACAAAGTGTTTCTCATCTTCTACATTGTTTGTGACACAGAGTTTACAGTAACGTTCATCAGCTGGAGTTGGAGGGGAGCTGAATCTGCCCGTTTCTAAGGCTAGTTTGAGAGATCCACACCTTAGAGACGCAACAATTGATCTGTGTGGTCGTGGGAGAGTTACATAGGGTTCCGTGCAAAAATCATGTTTGAACAACCTATATGTCCTTAGTTTTGGTAGACTATTAACTTCATTTTTCCAGTTCACTTTGTCAGTGTTTAGAAGATTTTCTTTAATTTTGTTGATTATCCAGTATGTTCCATGTATTGAATCTGTCAGTATATCACTAAGGTTATAATCCTCGAATATCTTCACAACCTTCCTTTCCCATGATTTTCCTCTGAGTTTAGACCACTGGTGAATAGACTTATTTACTCTATTCACCTCCATTCGCTCAAGCCTACACCACAAGCGGGCAACCTCAGTGTAGACCTTGTACTGGGGGTGGAGCCACCCCATATCCCCCTGCACTGCCGAATTAGCTGAATTTTTGTTGACACCAAGGAATAGCCTGCATGCTCTGTTCTGAATCACATACATTTCCTTATATTTATTCACACCCCAGATCCCAGAGCAGTAGGACAGAACAGGGTACACAATATGATCATATAACTGGGTAAACACTCGGTAATCCATGTCACCTGACCGGTAGTACTTATCCATCACAAAGCCAAGCGCTCGAGATGCTGACTTGATGAGTTGTTTCACTGCATACCGTAAATCACAATATTCGGTAAACCAAAGGCCTAAGTATCTGTAGCAACTTGTATATTCCAATTCTTGTTCTCCAATATTAAACTTTATACCACTTTGCTTAACAGATGTAGGTCTAAAATGTATCACTTTTGTTTTTGTCATGTTAATGCGTAATCTCCATTTTAGTGTCCAGTTGTGGAATATATCTAACAGATGTTGTAGAGAGTTTTCATCTGGGGACAATATCACAATATCGTCTGCATAGAGCAACACTGATATACTTGTATCATTATCTATGTTTATACCACAGTCAGCCTTCTTCAGCTCTTCGGCCAGATCATTTATATAAATTGCAAATAAAGTAGGTGACAGTTTGCATCCTTGCTTCACACCTGCAGTAACAGCAAATGATTCGGTGTGTAAATAGTTCAGTTTGACATCACATGTAACATCTTCATATAAAGAGCGGATAGCATGAATCATCTTACCACTAACGCCACATCCCAGCAATTTAAACCAAAGGAGATCTCTATTGATGGAGTCGAATGCTTTAGAGAAATCAACGAAGCATGCGAAAGTCTGCTTTCTGCTGTTTTTCCTGTTGTTAACGAGGCTATAGAGACTATGGACATGGTCAACACACGCACGTTTGCTGCGGAATCCGTTTTGTTCGTCCACAAGAATGTTGTTATTTTCAAGATAAGTTGTAAGTCTAGTATTGAGGACATCGGCATAGATTTTGGAGCAAACTGATAAAAGAGTTATGGGTCGATAGTTCAGTGGGTCCCTTACATCATTTCCGTCAGTTGAGTTCTTTGGAATAGGTTTGATAGTTCCATGGTTCCACACATTTGGCACAGTCCCTGATTCAAATGATTTGTGAATAAGCATTGTTAATAGTTCTACACATACTTCATTACGAAGCACTTCAGCAGGGATGTTGTCAGGACCACAGGCTTTTCCAAGTTTACATCTAAAAATGGCATTTCTAACTTCTTCTTTGCTAACAGGTCGATTTAGGGTGGGGCTTGATGTATTTTCGTTGTTTATATGTTGATCGTCATAGAGTTGACTACGTATGTTCTCTAGGTGGTCAGAGTCGTACTGTTCATCGCAGTGTAGACAAGAGTATAAGTTAGAATAAGCCTCTCTCCATTTACCTAGAACTGTATCGGTGTCTCTTATCATTTCTCCATCTTCATTTAATACTTCCAAAGGTATGACTTGTGTTCGGTTATTTGCTGACCCAATTCTGCCTATCTTTTTCCAAAAGACACAGTTATTTTCCATTAAAGTTGTAGTTAATTCATATTTTTTCTGCTGTTGGTAGAGCCGCTTAGATTTTCTTAGGATCCTATTGAATTCTTTTCTATGTTGACAGAACTGGCTTTTCAGGGTTCGTTTGGTTTGTGGGTTTTTGCACTGGAGCCAGTTTTTCTCTTTTTCACATAAGACATTGAAGCTATCAGTTAGTTGAGACGTCCAATATGGTTTGGTTTTACATCGTTTTGATTTCAGAGAACAGTGCCCAGTGGCTGATGATAGGGGTCTTAGCTTTTCTTCCATCTCGGACTCAAGCAAATTATTCAGGTGGCCATAAGCTTCATCTAAGTTGTTAACTTCTAACGCTTTAGTCATATCCTTCATTGTACTGTTCACTTTTGTCCAGAGTCTGTCAGTGTTATCATCTAAAAAGTCAATAGGTACTGATTTAAAGTCATATTTTCGTCCATTTGATTGCAGAGTGTTCTTAGACTCACATGACACTGAAGATGAGTCCAGCTTAATACTCCACTCAATGACTCCATGGTCTGGTATCTTGTCACTAGTTGGTATGTCAAATTCCTGAATTAGCTTAGTCAACCTGTGAACTTTAAAGTCTTGACAAAATTGTAACTGTTCATAGGGCACAGCGACGTAATCAACAACTGACTGTCCCCTGTATGACACATGAGTGTAGTCATTAACACCTAGTCTGCCATTAAGCATACACATGTTGCTATCTGTTAAGAAGTCTATAAAATAATCACCATGTTTATTCTCAGTTTCGTCAATCACTTCTCTGGGGCATATGTCATCAACACTAGCAATAAAATCATCATTATATCCGCAGCGAGCGTTAAAGTCCCCACATATATAATGCAAGCCTTGACTTTGATATCGACATTCCTGATCATGTAGAACTTGGAAAAACTTTTCGGCATCATTTGAACGGGACGATCCACATGGTGGAAGATAGCCGACACACACACAAAATATGTCGTTCTTGTTTTTACGTGACGTGAATCTCACCCATAAAATGTCTTCTACACTGTCATCAAGGACATCATAATCATAGTATTCAAGTAGTGATTTCTTGACAAACATACCGACACCACCAGAGCCCCTTTTGGCATTTTTATGTAGGCTTTTTCTGTTGTGCCCGATCCAGATAAAAGAATCCGATACAAAAAGCTGGTTATCATTTGTTAAAAATGTTTCACATATACAAGTTACATCAAAGTTAAGGTTGTCAACAATTGATTTTCTGAAGTCCGAATTGTCATTAGCTTTATTTGACCACCCTCCCACATTCCACAAGCCTATTCGGGCACGTCCCTAGTTAGAATTTTGCTTATTATGGCTCCTGTCTCTTCTCACTAATCTTCCTGATTTGAACATAAGTGTCTCGTGCTTCCCAACCTCCTTCAGTAGCATTCTCATATTGGACTCTGATCTCCTCACATCATATGGAATATCGTTTTCAATGTATATATTGCTGTACTGATTGTGCGACATGAGGTTCTTCTTGGCTTTTAAGACACTTATTTTCATTTCTACTGTTTCTGTGGTAGCTATGACGATACCAGGGTATTTCCCTTTACTTTCTTTCCGTTCTACTTTAGTAACGGAGAGATCCTTAAGTTTCAAACCATCCCTGATAAGTGAAAGCACTTTATTCTTTGTGAGGGTAGGATTTGACTTTTCCTGTTTGTCTTCTGGTAGATTTTTCACAACGAAATTACATTCGCGTGAGTTATTCGTAACTGCTTGTCCACTGTTTACTACTTCAGCATATGAAGATTTCATTTCATCTATCTTCTTATCCAACTCTGCATATTGTGTGTTAAATTCACTCCTTAGATTCTCTATTTCTGTCTTTATGCAATTACTCAGCCTGTTCTCAATAATAGTGTCTATTCTCACAGCAAGCCTGTCTTCTAACGACACATTCATATCACTGATGCGTTTGTTTACTGCACCGAACATAGTGTGTACATCGCGAGTGAGATTAAAGATCATGTCTTTTAAGTCTGTTATTTCCAAGTTATTCTGAGTTTGTATTTGAGTACCTGAGGTAAGAGTTGGATTCCGTTGTGATTCTCGTTCGTCGGACGTGTTTGTGTCTGCCGCCATGACACCCGCTTCGGCGAGCTGACCTGGATCCGTGTGCGGTGATTGATCTTCTTTTAACTTCTTCTCTTGGTTGTTCCCGCTTTCTGGGCTCAGATTTCGCTTCCTTGAGCAACCCTGCGACATCGTGTCAGCTTTGTGTATTAATAGAATGTAAGTAAGTACAATATTTCACTAAAAATTGTTCAATTTTCACAGCAGTCAAATTTCACAGCTGATCGTCAGTCAGGTCACGTGACATCATACAATCTATATATCTATTTTCTCACCTTGTTACTTCAGGTCCAAAATTTGGGTTACTTCTCAGATGTTTCAAAAGCCAATCAACAGCCGATGATGCTACAAAACAGCTTTCATACGTTCTCATGTAACGTCGATGTCTTCCACACGGAATGCCATTTCGACATGATAGAACTATGTCGTTCCACTAAAAATAACAATTTTATAAGATCTCAAAACTAATCAAAATATTCAAGATATAAATCTCTACAAATGTGAAAAATAGCAGAAAGATATAGATATGTATAGAATCCATGGCACTGTTATAATATATCATTTGTAAATTAGATAAAATGTGTCAAGAATGAATGGTCCAAATGATAATACAGTATTAGATTTTACAGGTTTTCAACGTCTAAGAGTAAAAGTTGAATGTCCATTTTATTTACTTCATATATCTACAATAAAAAAAAATATTATAAGAAAAAAACACTTTTATTTATATCAAGCTTTTAAATTAAATTAATAACAGATTTTGAAACTTGATGTCCTTTTTTACAGTTTAAATAACTTTAAACCAAACAATATAGATTCACTAAAAGTTTAACTTTAATTGTATTCAAGGTTTTATGAAATAAAAAAAAATCCGAAATTAAGTCGACTTAAAAAAATATAATCAACAATTTTAAAAAACAAACCTTTTGCAATAATTTCTTACCGATATTTTCAAAGGAGAATATATACTTGCAGTTACATAAAATGATTTGAACTTTTGTTTTGGTAAGGCCAATTAAGATTCATCCCTTTCAAAACAGATGATTTCAATGAACCCTAGCTAGCTGTAATAATTTAAAAATATTCGTGAATGAATTTTTCACGTACCAGTTTTGTAGCCCGATAGGGACCGATGTAAACATCTGTGTCAGTCTTTGTCGAAAGATCCATGGTCAAATGTGTCCGAAATGCCTGGTCAATTTGTTCCTCATTGACGGGCACCTGCTAGCCATTCCACCTTACACGATGACCATGCACGTTCAAATCACCCACTATTTTGTAATTGGTCGAAAGCACCGGAAACGCGACTGGATTGGTCCTTCAATTTTCAGTGTAAACTTCCGGTAATCAACATCAAAATGGCGACGATGGAAGGTCCACTGAGCAAGTGGACGAATGTTGTCAATGGCTGGCAATATCGGTGGTTTGTTCTGGATGAGAACTCCGGCCTGTTGTCATACTTCACCGTACGTACATGGCGGATACTAATAATTATCTTGATTAGTCATGTTCGTGTCGTAATTAACCCGTGTAGGTCCTTGTCGCGACCTGGTGTCAACTTTGACGTGCATGCTTTCCTGAAATTGACATTGGTTGCCACGCCTCCTCGTTATCGTGACTCTTTCTGTACGCTACGATTAAATTAAATAAAGGAATTATTATCGTCATATTATATAATTATTATCCATAACTTAATTAAGTATTTCTTTCACTTTTTATTTCTCTCATAAATTCTCTATTTTATTTATTTCTTGTTATTTTCTTTAAAACATTCTTAAGTTTGAGTTTATGACAATGCCTTACCATCAAACAAAGTCTCCATATTGGGCTACCATAAAAATACATCATAAAATGATACAAAGACATTAAATATGCACAAACAGTCAAGAACAAAATTGCAAAAAGATTTTAAAAATATCTACCTCTTTTACATATAAATATCATGAAATCAATTTTTCACCCAATTTTTGTTGTTGTTGTCACTACAAATTTTAACCTTTACATGATTAACACAGTCAAAAGAGAAAATGATGAGAGGCTCAAGAAGAGGATGTGTCAGGCTAAAGGTAAGAAAATCAATTATGATAATTAACCTTGTAAATAAAACTTCTATTTTGCGCTTTCAACAAATCTTATCCAACTATCATCAAAAACATACTGAAGTAGTCGCAGACATGAGGTCATGTGATCTATTATTTGAATAGGAAACTTATTACTTATGAATTTCTTAATTTAAAAAAAAATTATTTGTCTATTTCTAAATCTTGTGTTAATTTGGTGATTTTTAAGGGTGCCATTATTGGTATTGATGATGAAGACGACAGTACTTTCACCATTACTGTAGATCAGAAAACCTTTCATTTTCAAGGTAAATTGTTTTTAATTTCTCCTTCAAAATGTTCATTATTATGTGATATGATCAGTTTCTTTTAGAATAATAATTAAAAAATGAACATCTTAATGTATTTTTAAAAAATAATATGTTATTTGACAAATGGCATTAGACTAAGCTGATGTTACATACTTTTTGTATCAATCTGTGTACAAAAGGGAAACATACTAAAATTTTACTAAAAACTCAAAACATTTGTAATATTATAAAACCCTAAGGTGTAAAAATTTCTCTTCAATACTCTTCTGAATTATGTAAACATATACACCTCAGTGAATCATGTCTTTTATTGTATAGCAAGAGACGCAGATGAAAGGGAGCAGTGGATAGCCAGTCTTGAGAATACTGTCTATCGACATTCACAGGCGGGCCAAGTAAGTTAACTATTTAGTGATATCATCAGTATGTGGTATAAGTTTAATCTGCCAGCTTCTTCCCCTACTATTAGATCTTCTTTGCTGGCAACTTTTCATGGTTGCCAATAAAAAAAAAAAGATTGAATGATTGGCACCACTTTTGATGACAAGCAATTTCATACTTTTTCTTTCTTGAGTGTTTACCCAAAAACAAGTTTTTGGACTTCTTACATATTAAAGAAGTTGACATTAGACAGTGATCAAAATTTCAAATTGTTAAACCTTTGAATGTTAGGACATGCTGTAAATTTGTCATTATTTCTTGCTTGTTACATAATGCTCAGTTCAGCAACAACCTGTCATCTTTCCAAACAGTTTGAATTAATCAGTTATTTTATACAAAGCTTTTCACACCAATATGGCATATATTATCTTGCTTCTATTCATCCCAATTAAGTGGCAGAAACTTCTTGATATTTTTATGACACCTATTAGATTGAATTGAGGGGATTAAGCATTCATCCTGATTAGATGTTTGTCTGGCTAATTACATTAGGCTCCAATGCAATTAGGCACTGTAGTCCCACAATCTTTGGCAATATTTCAACAGCAATTGTTATAATTTAATTTGTTGATTTGTATAGATATAGTAATGGTATAAACAGGGATTGGGAAAAAACACCTTTGACAATGGGAAATTTTAAATGGGCCATTCCCCTTTGTAGCAATACTAAAAATGTAATTCTAATGGGCCATCTTATCATCCAATGTGCAAAATGGCCCTTGGCCCCTGCCTTTCCCTATTCTTGGTATAAAAAGGTAAATATGCATACATAATGTTCTCATTTATTTGAAATTTAATTGCATTTGCTCTGTAATTTCTGTTTTTTCAAAAGGACAGGAAGGGGGTGAAGGGGAGGGGGGTTTGTGGTGGCTGGGTATTGAACCCTCCAGGAACTGAATGATGTTCTTATTGTTCAGCATCATCACCTTTGGGAAAACACTTTTTTAATTGTAGAAATTGGATGCTTGTTCCGCCCCGAGTCTGGAGGACTTTGACCACAAGCTGATGGAGACTGACACCTATCTCACGATGCTTATAGACCAAGTCCAGGTAACAAAAGCTGGTTTCAGAGTTCTAACAAATAATTCTTTTGTGTCCTATCTAACTTATACAAGAACTTCTATAAAAATACACAAACTACAACGTCGTTGTCTGGATTTCCATATGTCCCTGTTGACATCTTGTATCTTTTTTGAGATTTGACTGACAGTTGTCAAGAGAATAACCATGAACAATTTCTTTTCTCTGGATATTGACACAGATGATGATTTACTAGCTTTGATATGTAATTTTACCCTGACTTATGTTTATTGATATAAGGAATATTTTGTTCTCCTAGGCCTTGGAAACTCGTATAGAAGATTGTCCTGATACTGCTGAAAGGGAAAAGTACAATGTCATCAAAGTTACAGCAGATGTGAGTGTCGTTGGAGTTATTTGGTGTATGATTATCCTGTTAATTAAAAACATTGATAAACAATAAAAATATTTAACTATACATATTGATGACAAAGTGAAGAAACAATAAAAAAACCCATCTATACTGTTATATATTTCAATTGACATTATTCCACACAACTCAAGTAGGTAAATAATTCCATTATGTGTTTGAAAACATGACCTGTAAAAATGGACTTGCTTTATAATGAATAGAATGATACCTGTAGAGCATGAATCAGTTGTTATTGACTTCTTGTATATTTCCCATGTAAAGCTTTACATCACCCTGATTTGTCTTGTCCCCAGGGTTTGATAGAAGCCATCAAACACACCATAGTCATGCTTCAGATTACCAAGGTAATTACAAGGTTTTCTATAATCGACCATGTTCTGAGGAATAAACGTTTCAAAATATTGACTTTATCAAAATTCATGCTCATTCAGTCAAGCTTTTCCTCTTCACACATAATAATTATTATCAGTTTTTGATGAATTTTTGAAAAATAAGCTCTTCAGACTAGTTAAATTAGGAGAATGAGCCAGTTTTAATGGAAACAAACTTTATTTGATTTACAAACTAAGATCATAAACAATTATTTGTTTCTCATTTTGATCAAACCAGGAGAGTCTTAAGCCAGTTTAAATGAAAATTGATTAAATTCGAAACATCGAAACAAAGGTCACAAGTAATTCTTTGTTCCTTATATTGCCATAGCCTTTAAATTTTGTCATGTGTCATTTTGAGAAAAAGTTCCTTTAAAAAAATCCTGTTCACTGAACCAGGAGAGTCTAAAAGAGCCAATACTGAACGGCGCCCCCCATGATCAGGACTTATTGACCCAGGACGCCAACTATACCCATTTCAGTGATATCAAAGCTTCAGGTATTTTTTACTAATGAATGTTACGTTTTAAAGGTTACGATGAAAGCTTATTATTTTTTCACATTTCAATGCTAATCCATAATTGGGGAAAATATGTTATATTTTTACTTTACTTACTTTGAACATTTTGAGTTACAATAACATTTCAAAACTGATTAATTTATGATCAATGTATTTGACTTATTATAGAAATTAAATGTTTATATACATGCCATGTATAGAATTACAAGATGTAAATACATGAAAATAAACAAAACAAAATTTCTTATGCTGAACCTCATTGAAAGTATTTCCTTGAAGCTTTCCTTTTTCCATTTGATCAGCTTATAAATCCCAATTCACCAGCAATTTTGTGAGAACTTATTCATTAAAAGAATAGCCTGAAAAATTCAGTCTAAAAACTCTTATATTCTTATAATTCACTCTAATGTAACTGATGATTTTATTTTAGTCTTCGGGTCATAATCTAAAATTCATAAAAGGCAATACATTTATCTTATTCAGTTGCTATCTAAAGCGTTATCTCACCTTTTTCAAGTAATGATTACATGTCTTAATATCAAACTTTCATTCTGAAGTAACTATTATCTTTTTCAAGTCATGAAACATGACAACATGACCTTATTAGTTTATATTAACCCTTATCTCACACACACTGTTATTGTTGACCGAATGATGTCAGTTCATAGTTCTTTATGATTCTCTATTGTTGCACAGGGGTTAACTAATGATTTGTTTTCCTTTCATCCTTTCTCCGCTCTGTTCATCCTTCTTTGCCTGGGTGATGTTATTCAGTTCCCACCTCCCTATCGACGGACAATATCGAACAAGCGGTAGATGTGTCCAGCAATGTCATGGTCACTTCCAGTACCTCTCTCCCTAACATTGCAATACCATCTGGTAGGGGAGATCACTCTCATCCACTCACTGGCAGCCATCTTTGGACACTTTTTATACAGCCAACTGCCTCTTTTATTTTCATAAGGGATAATCATATCAGTAATTGTTAATTTTTGCCTCAATCAGAGAAAGAGTTTTCACTAAATGGAGCTGAAGAAAGAATTCCCATTGGGTTCTTGAAATGGAAGTAAAGTCATGATATCATGTCATGACCCCAATGTTTTTGTAGAAAAAGATACACAACCATTCTATGTAAAAAATTAATTACTATGTCTGAATGTTAATAAGTGAAAAAGAAAAAAGTAATCTTAATACTATATTTGAAAGAAACCAAGCTAAAATGTTTAAAATGTAGCTGTCAAAATTGATAAATCACAAAGACTTTCTATTTGATGCTTTTATCCCACCTCCATTATGCTGTTCCTTCCTGTGTCTATATCCTACAAGACCGTTTTATTCTGATAATTGCTTCTCTAAAAGTGTTTTTAGTTATTTACAATATAGTTTGTATACAGTGTTCAAACAATTGTTTTGTTATTAGCAATGTATTAAACTCTCAGAAATCCAAGCCAGACAGCCTTACAGGTAACTGAAATAAAATATCTATCCAGATATATACCAAACTCTCTGATGGAGGAGGGGGATGCTGTTTCAAATCTCAAGTGTTATTACCATGTGGCTTGAGAATAGAACAATGGACATTATATTAAAATCTGAATGAGGCTTGAAAAAATGACAATATCTGTTTGCATTTTATGTCCAAAGATGGCTGATAAGAGATGTTTGTTTTGTTTGTTTTGTGAATTTCAAGGTGGTGGAAAGAATTTTAACCTCAGCAGTATTTGAGTGTAAATATATATAAGTCATTAAATGTTTTTCATGTAAAATGTAAGTATCCTTTTTATTTGATATCAGCTTAACCAAACATTAAATAACAATATTTAACAAGACTCAGGTTTGCTTTTATAACTGAGTTGTGTATCTTTTATGTTTCTTTCATATAACTTCAATTCTTAACTTTGCAGTCATAAATTTAACTTGATATACTTAAGTTTTCCATATGATTTCAACTTATTTCTAACACTTAATCAATTGTAGAATATAGATCAGTTTATTGTGATATCTTGATTAACATCAGTCAGCATTATAGAAGATTGAGAACAAATAAGGATGTTTTACTGTATTTTTTATATTGTTTGTAATTAAAGAATAATTTAATCATCTTAAATGCCACCCTATAAATCTATATATATATCTGAAACTAACAATCAGACAATATAAAGCAGTGAAGTGCACTGATCATATCTAGACGACAATCACACTTTGCTCCTCCAGAGTCCACTCATGACCCCCTCTCCGAGGTGCCAGAGACGAGTGGGGGGGAGGTGGCGATCCCCGAGGTGTCGTACTCTAGCAGCGAGGATGAGGAGTTTTATGATGCAGAGGACGTGAAGTCTTCACAGAAGACTACCCCAGAGTAAGTTGTTGGTTACAACAGGGCTCCAGATAATTATTTGGACACAGGGGTATTTCACTCCTCAAAATAAAAATTGAGGAGTAAAATTACCACATGGAAAAAACTAGGAGTATTTCAAGGTTTATCGTTTAAAGATCCTCATTCCATGTTAGCATCTTTGTCGATGTTAGTCGTTGATTATATTTTCCACACATTTAATCTGTAAATAAACGAGTGATTTCTCTTTGACGAAATATAAAATCGGTAATCTTTGTTATCACACAGGTTGGCATCAAGTTGATTACTATTCGAGACGTAAAGATCAGACATGTAGAAATGAAATTTTCTTTTTGACAAGTCACGATTAGTCCTGTAAACAAATATCTGGGTCGTATTTTGGGAAAGTTGTGCGTATTTGTCACTCATTGATTTAATTTTTAATGCGTATATCTTTATACCCATGCGTATTTTACGCAGATACGCATCTTATCTGGAGCCCTGTTACAATCTCAGATACTCTCTTGCAAGGCACAAATCACACCAGTCTACATCCCTTGCTAATACAAGACTTGCTGCCTTGCTCCATGTTAAGTAGTTTACATGTACAGGGAATGTAGCTCAGTTGGTAGAGCTTCTGCTCTACTTAAGACACCTGTGTTCAATTCCCAGCCTTGTCATACCAAAAGATGTTAAAAGACAGATGCTTCCTTCAGAGCTACAGATAAGCTGCGTACTTGCGTAATTTACGCAAATAATTTTGTGAAAACCCAATTCATTTGAAGTTTATTGCGTACAAGTACGCTAACAATTTTTCAAAAACTCAAACAACTCCCATCATCATGCGTACACAAAGCAATTAAGAGTCCAAACTTGCGTACTTGTTATTTATTGCCCGAAATTTTCAGAGCCGATATCATCCTCTCATCTATTTTTAGAACAGCAATCGTCAACATTAAAACGTCTTACTCTCAGGCAGTGTCAGTTACGCGAAAGTGATGCCTATACAGCAAACATGACTTGATTAACGGCACAGTTAGGAGTTTATTACCATGTGACTAAGGCCAAGTTCGAGTGGTGAAAATAGTATGACTATTTTTACTACAGTTGACTGCGTTATTATTCATGCTAATTATCCCTTGGATTTAAGTTACACTGTATTCTTTGGCCCTAAGATATCTGTAGACTATCATATTTAACGCTTGATCCTTCACGACAATCTCTTAGGGTTAGTTTGTCTAGCGTAAGGGTTGGTGATAATTATAACTAAACTGCAGTACTCCCAATATTGAGACTATTGTTACCACTCGAACTTGGCCTTTACGTATTTGTTGAAATATGGCGTCCTCACAGCAACGAGGGAGGAAGACTACTGTTTCCAAACCACAAACAAACACATTATTTTCATACATTGAAAATAAAGGCAAAGAATCAAAACAAATAGCAACCAGTATCATCAATAACATTTTAGAAAATGTCCACCATAATTACCAGAAAAGACGGCATACCGGAGAAAGGGTCTCAAAAAAGACGATGACAAAAATGTATACTGGTCACAAATAGTTGGGGATATTTACATTTCTGGAATTTATGAATATTTGTATTATTTATAATTGTCACAGTGATAAAATATCAACCATGTGTAAAAACAGATGTATTTGTAATTGAAAGTATGAATAATGTTATATTTGATAAAGAATCAATTACAAAATGTAATATCCCTAACTTTTTTGTCAAGTATGTAAACTCAGTTACTGATATATATATATACTAATAAAGAAATGTAAAATCCGTAAAATACTCAATTGATCTGACTTTGAGGAGTACAGATATTTTGGTTACTCAAATGAAAAGGAAAATACCCAATTAAAATTTTATGAAGGAGTACATTACTCAATTAGACAAAAAGTTATCTGTAGCTCTGCTTCCTTGCATGAGCAATGTAAGGATTGAACTGTGGCTACAGTATGGCTTCTATGTGCCAATGATTTTTCAATTTACTATGCAATGAACTCAATAAATACTTATTATTAAAGGGCAGTGCTTTCATTTTGCTGGTTGTCCGAAAAAACTCCCCAAAGAGAAACAATAGGAATTTGTAGTTATAATTTCAGTATTTTTTTATGGTCAGCATGTTCTTCATATGTTTACAGACGAGAGTTATCTGCCCTTGCTGTTAAGGGTCAAGGCGAAGAAGATGAAGAATCTAAAGTGTCACCACCTGTTATAGCTTCTGAAGATGATTATTATGATGGTAAGTTCTTTTTCTCTATAAAGGCTTGAATGTTAAAAATGACCTAATGATTTGTTCATAAAAGTTTTTGTTAATACCTTTTGATTGTCTCTTTTCATTCTTAAATCTTACTGAATGAACTTACTACTCATAATTTTATCAAACCCTGTTTTGATAACTTCTCTTCCCAAAATTTTTATTACAAAATTTCACATGGAGTAAATCTATTTATTTTCAGAACTTTATGATGATGCTGACAAAGAAAATTGTAAGTTTTGCATTGATTTAAAGCCTTCTTTGTTATGGTCATCATATTCATCAAGTTCAATAACAAATTATAAAAAGAAAGTGCTCCTCAGATATTTTTCCTTGGCAGTTTTACAGATATCCTAGAAAATAATAACTAGTTTTACTAAATGCTTTAGCCCAATATCCTAGAAAATAATAAACATGTTTTACTAAATGCTCTAGCCCAATAATAGTAAATATAAACTTTATCTTTCATTCAATATTTTTGTGGGATTCAGATACTCAATTGAAAAATTAATGTATCCTGTTTTAAATCAAGTCTAATTTAATGGCTGCTCAGATTCCACGTAATCTGCAACAGGATATGATTGAGCTCATAATCTATTTTTATCATCCAATCAGTGGGGTCGTTAGAACAGCACGGCAGCATCATCGCCCACTTGCTGTCCCAGGTTCGTATCGGGATGGATCTCACCAAGGTCGTCCTCCCGACCTTCATCCTTGAGCGCAGGTCGTTACTCGAGATGTACGCCGACTTCTTTGCTCATCCTGACCTCTTTGTCAAGTGAGTGTTTACCACTTAACCCTGCTCTAGTTGGGATCATCTTTTCTCTCGTTTTTGAAAGTAAAAACACAGATCCCTCAATATGAAGTCACAAACTTAAAATGAACAGATACAATGTCTTCTTTACCATGATTACAGAGAAGGAGACATGGAGACCTAGTTGTATTGCAATGAGTAGCCGTGAGATAACTATCGAACTGTCAATTTGACAAACAGTGTTGATAAGGAGCCTAAATCAGTCTTTTGTGTTGGCTTAATTCATGTGTTGATGAGTATACAGAAAGAGAAAGCTTACCCATTTTTAGTTATGGCTCTTATGAATTTCAAAGAGAAAATTGTCTCAATATAATATAACATTGCCCCTAATGATGCATCGCCATGGTTACAGAGTAGCAGACCAGGAGACCCCGAGAGATCGGATGGTGCAAGTGGTACGATGGTACCTATCGGCCTTTCATGCTGGACGCAACAGTGAAATTGCCAAGAAACCATACAACCCAATTCTCGGAGAGACCTTTCTGTGCTTCTGGAACCTTCCTGAGGAGGAGAAATCTAGTGTGAGTCTTCTGTGATCATTTCTCTTCCTTCAAAGTATAAATTGATATAACCATGTACTTGGTGTCCTACATCAGCTATCAATTGGTTGCTCAGGAGACATTATCTTTCATATATATTTGTATGAGTTATCATTTTTGAAATAAATTAGATCTAAACAAGGATTTTGGTCATTTGGTACTTGTCAAGGGGATGAACATTTATCCTGAGAAGGTGTTTAAACAGTTTTCGGAAAATAAAACAGCATGTGAATCCTTTGAATTAAAATTACGAGATGAAAGGGGATGTTAATCATTGGCAATGAGGTCTTATATACAGTGGTCTGTGAAACTCTTACGATGTTATATTATGAATGGAGGTTGCATGAGTACTTTAATTCTTGAATATCTACAGGAGAAAGTTGAAGATGGACCCGTTGCCTGGGCAACAAAAGACAACCTGTCATTTATAGCAGAACAGGTCTCCCATCACCCACCTAGTAAGTATATATGCTCTGATAGCTTAGTGTTCAGTTAAAGAATGTATCACCTGCAGATTAAGTATTTTTACTCTGAAAGCTTAGTGTTCAATATAAGAATGTAATTGGCAGCAAAAGTTAACCAAAACAACCTACTAAAGTGAAGATTTAACTATTTTCATCAAAAAATCATTTGGCACAATTTGAGACATTACTGATAGGAGAGATAGTCCATTTGGCTAATTTGCATCTCAGAACGAGAGTTTGTTCATCATACTTATCTGTTATCTTTGATTTTATTTTAAAAATCTTGATTACCAAAAAAAAGCTGCGGACTTTATCAGTAAAAAAATATTCTTAGTGGCCAGATTGACTTCTGGTTAAAACAGTCTTTGATAGAGTCTTCTGCAACCAGAATTAAAGTTTTGATAGAAAATATTTCTTCTGTTAAGTTTCGGCTTTCTATGCGGAACATTTCAACAAGAAGATAACCCTTGATGGTTACATCTGGACAAAGTCCAAGTTCCTGGGCTTGTCGATCGGTGTCCATATGATTGGTCAAGCCGTGCTGTCGGTCATCGACAAAGACGAGGAATACCACTTTACCTTCCCTAACGGATATGGACGGTCAGTCACATAAATAATCTAGCTAGATAAGTGAGTCCACTAGCAAAGGGTTCAGATAGTCAAGCGTTTCATTTTGTAATGCAGTTAATTGATATATGATTTCTAAGCCATTTAGTAAATCAAATGACTGTAAGAAAACAACATGACAAATTTTCCAAAGTGCCATTTTGTTATGAAAGGATGCATGATTGTAATGACAATTGATTTGAGCTTTTAATTAACTACTTAGGAGTAATATCTGCTCTTGACGATGACCTTTACCTTTATTCATACAATGATTGACTGTTTAAAGATAATGTTAAATTTGGTGTAATTTACTCTAAAATATGGTAATGAATTTGGATCTGAATATTTGTCTATTTCAGGTCTATACTGACGGTTCCCTGGGTGGAACTAGGTGGGAAAGTCAATATCTCTTGTGCCAAAACAGGATATTCTGCCACTGTGGAATTTCATACAAAAGTAAAAACATTCAATACTTGTCTATGAAAAAATTCACTAAGTTTGAATAGGTCCAAGATTGTATTTTGTAAAATCTTTTCTATCACAATAAGTCTAAGTGATAACTTAAAATGCAGAAATTGCCCTGTTTAAGATCTAAGCTAGCCTGAAATTAAAAAAATACTCTGAATATGATATCATCAAAAGATTAATGTGAAGATAACTTGCATACTTACCTGTATTTTTCAGCCATTCTATGGGGGTAGGAAGCACAGATTGACAAGCAAGGTGTTTGAGCCTAACGACAAGAACCCATTCCTCACAGTGGAGGGAGAGTGGAACGGGGTCATGTATGGAAAATACTCAACAGGGGTGAGTCACTTATTATGTCCTTGTTTTTTTTAATATTTGTAGATGAGGTTTTTCAAGTAATAATTCTCTCAGCAAAAGGTCTTAGGCCTCGTTATAAATATTGAAAATACTTTTGCACATATCAAAGCCTTGAATGCTAAATCACAAACAAATCCTGCTAAAATAAAGATGAACCTTATTTTCGATATTGTAATGTGCGCTTTGTCTTGAAGTCTGTATCGTTAAACTCTCACAATTTGCAGCAAGGGGAGAAGTTTGTGGACACGCACACCCTACCCATTATCAAGAAGATGGTGAAGCCATACGATCAACAAACCGAATATGAGTCTCGCAGGTTGGTCAAAATATATTACACTCTTACACTTCATGTAAATATTCTTTTAGGTTGTGATAAATAGAATTGGTCTTATATGATGATAACGAATATAAATGTATATATTGCAAAACAGAGAATATAAAGGAGATCAATTCTTAGTAAACAAATTTGTTTTAGTGCCATCTTTTTTCTGTGTTGTTTTTTGTTTTATGAGTAATTTTTAATCAGGGCCTGTTATTTACCTAAGGCTCGGGTTAATCTAAGAAAATAATTTGTTTAGCTAATTCAGTAATTTGAAAGTGTTGCAGACTTTGATAGAGAAATTAAGCCATTGTATTTGTATACAGAAGACAGAGATAATGTTGGAATATTCTACAAAGTTGATATATGCATTAACGTGTTCTATCACAAAACGACATATCTTCTCAATGTTGAGAGTGATAATCATAATGTATGATATTATGATTCATATCCAGACTGTGGAGGGATGTGACGTATCATCTCAAGTACAAGAATGTGGAGAAGGCGACGGAAGGCAAACAGTTCCTGGAACAGCGGCAGAGAGAGGAAGCCAAGGAACGCAAGGAGAAGGGGGAGAAGTGGGAAACAAATGTACGGAAAACTTGTCCAAGTCAACTCAAACTGTCCCACTACATTAGGTCTCACCTAACTCTTTTGACCACTTATCTGTTGTCTAAGAGTTTTCTGTAATCTGTTTTCTGTAGTTTCGATCAGTCATTGGTATTCATACATATTGATATCAAAACATAAAGGCAATTTCCCAGCCTTGATGTTGATCGGCTGAAATTAAAGGGCACAATCCATGACCCTAATCAATCACTTGTCAGATTTCACAATAGTAAGATAGGGGTGTCAGGTAGGATCTAATGCAACAAGAATACTTTCTTCTGCAGTAATACTCTTAGTTTGCAGATCTTAGCCCTGTGTGAGCCCAGCAATTCCCCCCAGTTATTTCCTATGGGATATTAACCTTAATATGAAAGGCAAAGCATTTTAGATGTCCAATGATTAAGTTTACCTTTTTTAACGTTGCAGCATTTCCACGAGGTTGGAGAACACTGGGTGTATGACCGACCGCTACTCAAGAGACTTGGAAATACACATTCTGCTGGGTCTGCTGTCTAGTCCATCCTGAACACTTCTGAAATATTCCCGGTATTCCTGGAATGTCTATTATTCCTGGTACTGCCAGTATTCCTGGAGTGGTGATTATTCCTGGTACAGCCAAAAGTAATGGAATATGGGCAGGAATTTCCATTATTCCTGGTAGTGCCAGTATTCCTGGAGTGGTGATTATTCCTGGTACAGCCAAAAGTAATGGAATATGGGCAGGAATTTCCAGTATTCCTGGTACTGCCAGTATTCCTGGAGTGGTGATTATTCCTGGTACAGCCAAAAGTAATGGAATATGGGCAGGAATTTCCATTATTCCTGGTAGTGCCAGTATTCCTGGAGTGGTGATTATTCCTGGTACAGCCAAAAGTAATGGAATATGGGCAGGAATTTCCATTATTCCTGGTACTGCCAGTATTCCTGGAGTGGTGATTATTCCTGGTACAGCCAAAAGTAATGGAATATGGGCAGGAATTTCCATTATTCCTGGTACTGCCAGTATTCCTGGAGTGGTGATTATTCCTGGTACAGCCAAAAGTAATGGAATATGGGCAGGAATTTCCATTATTCCTGGTACTGCCAGTATTCCTGGAGTGGTGATTATTCCTGGTACAGCCAAAAGTAATGGAATATGGGCAGGAATTTCCATTATTCCTGGTACTGCCAGTATTCCTGGAGTGGTGATTATTCCTGGTACAGCCAAAAGTAATGGAATATGGGCAGGAATTTCCATTATTCCTGGTACTGCCAGTATTCCTGGAGTGGTGATTATTCCTGGTACAGCCAAAAGTAATGGAATATGGGCAGGAATTTCCATTATTCCCGGTACTGCTAGTATTCCTGGAATGTCCATTATTCCCGGTACTGCCAGTATTCCTGGATTGTCCATTATTCCTGGTACTGCCAGTATTCCTGGAATGTCCATTATTCCCGGTACTGCCAGTATTTGTGGATTGTCCATTATTCCTGGTACTGTCAGTATTCCTGGAATGTCCATTATTCCCGGTACTGCCAGTATTTGTGGAATGTCCATTATTCCCGGTACTGCCAGTATTTGTGGAATGTCCATTATTCCCGGTACTGCCAGTATTTGTGGAATGTCCATTATTCCCGGTACTGCCAGTATTTGTGGAATGTCCATTATTCCCGGTACTGCCAGTATTCCTGGAATGTCCATTATTCCCGGTACTGCCAGTATTTGTGGAATGTCCATTATTCCCGGTACTGCCAGTATTCCTGGAATGTCCATTTCTGCCAGTATTCCAGGTCGTATCAACTGCAATGTTTGTACAGCTTCACTTGAACATCAGGGTTCAGTTGCACAAAGCTATAGAAGCTTTGGATCAAAAGGAGGGATCACCTGCCAGGGTGCTTTTTGTCAAACTGAAACTGGTCTTAGCCCTATAAGCCCTATTAGCCAAATAATGTAAATCTAATGCTTGATATCGCCTAAGCTAGGGCTAAGATAGGTGAAAATAGGTATTAAGTGAAAAATACTGTTACCCCTATGATGTTATTTTATCTCTATGATCAATGTAAGTTCACATTTAATGAAGGCTTAGACAATTAGTGCTACAGTAGCTTAGTGAAAGAGGGCACATGGTTGCTCTGAACATGGTCCTAATACACTGAAGCAGCTTAGTACAAGATGGCACCTGGATAAAGCTAAGTTTTATTTGTGCAACGTGACCCAGAGTTTTGACAATGGGAACGTCGGCTATTGAAATAATCATGATGTCAATAACCAAGCGATTTGTTTGTACCAGCTGGATAAGGGATGTATTCCAGAAATTATTAGGAGGGTGTCCTTGACCTTCGACTGTGTAATTGTGTCTTGTGCTCAAATTCTTTTTTCCCAGTGAGTAGAAACAAAACCCCCCTCAGATATTTATATGTTATATGAACATAATAACCATGTTAATCATAATATTCAACACAAAACCATATGTATTGTAAATAATGATATAAGGACTTTCTGTTAACCAATTCCCTATGCATTGATGCACCAATCAGAACTCAATACCATGTTAGAATTGAAAAGCATTGGCTTTCATTGGTCAGCAAGGTGATAAAGGGAGGTAATCCAATATCTGATAACTGACCACTTTTTCTCCCTTGTCAGTGATGATGTCTCTGAATATTTCTCTTGGAGATTATTGAAGAATGATTTGCATAAATGTAGTGGTTATTTATCTTTCTTAACACTACCACATGGAAGTATGGCAAATTGAGTAATAGTGACAATATTCTTCACTTGTCTGCAATATTTATACCATCAGGTTTTCTGTAGGGCTTCCATGGGGGAAAAAATTTGACTCGAGCACTCGAGGAGTTAGACTCGACATGGACCCTAGTTCCTGAAATTCTTATCCTTACATAAGAGTTAATGTATTTTTTCATAATCCCAGATATAATACACATATATATGATGACTTATATAATGGTCATCTTATTGATTTCTTGACATGATCATCTTGCTTCACACGTCATAGACAAATAGTTTAAAGTCAGTTAAATAAGTAAGAAAGATCTCCTCTTTTCGTGTACTCGAGTACCCGTGGAAGTCCAAGTTTTCTAGAACCTGAATAATTTTCTATATAACATTTATAAAAATAATTATGTTCAAATCATCATAAATGTCCAGTCAGAATGTAAAACAAATCTTCAGCATGTTAGTCTTTCAGTGTTCTGTTTTATGCTTGACTATATGAAAGAAACAAAATCTAAATTAAGTGCTTTGAATGTTTGTTTTGTGAATTGTTAATGTAAAGATTTTGGGGGGAAAAAAATCAAAGAAACCAAATAGGAATTTAAAAAAATATCTCGACATCTCCAAGGACTTCAAAGTTTAAACAAGTGCCCAGGTTTGATTAGGGAGACTAATATAGCTGTTAGGAAAGAAGAATTTATATAGATTAGATAAGCATGAACATGAACCGCTAGTCCTAGAACCTGTAGCTATAACATTGAGATATGAAAACCTCACTCTAAGAGAAATCAGTGTATGTGAGCCTCCGTAGAGAGACTAGATAGGGTACGACTTGTGGTATGTCTTATTATTCTTTACTTGATTTGTAGTACAACTTCTTGAATGGAGCACAGTGGTGTAGTGGTAAGCTTGCTTGCCTCTCACGCCAGAGACCCGGGTTCGAATCCCGGTGGAGACACCAAAAATTTGTGACTTGGGTCTTATCCTGTGTTGTGTCCCTGGGCAAGACACTTCATCCACTTTGCACTCAGTTCACCCAGCTGTACAAATGGGTACCTGAACAAGGGGGAGGCCTATTCGGTCGCGCGGAGCGCTTGTTAATCGGCAGCACCGAAAGTACTATCCCTCCAGGGTAATAATACTCATGGCGCTTTGAGCATGCTTTGTCATGGATATATGCGCGGTATAAGAAAGTTATTATTATTATTATTATTACATTATTATATTATTATTATAAACTCAGCTTGAGTCACAGGTGCATGAATCAAGCATGGCCTTGTAATCACCAGCAATGACTGTAAGACTAATGTAATGTAAGAAAATGGTAGGTCTTATGTTCATCAGTGGCTAGAGACTTTAACTGGTAGTATTTTAATAGTTAATAGCTGAATAGTTTAACTAATTTAATTTATGAAATAAGTGGTAGACCTTATAGTATAAGCATAACTTAAGGCTTGAACTGATAGTATATTCGTATCTTATGGTTTGATCTTATGGTCGATGTTTAGAAATTTTAGTTTTTATTAAGCTATAGGTTAGACATGATAGTATTTCTGAAGCTATAAGGCAGATGTTGTATCTCTGAATCTTAATCTTAGCTTATTAATGAAGCAAACAATAGATATTATGGTGTATCAGTAGAACTGATAGTGCTTCTGATGCTAAACTTTGATGAGATAGTATTTCTGAAACTAAAGTTTACATGTGCAGTAGGCTTACATCCATATCTTAAGCTACCTGGTGATGTTCAGATACCTATAATTCTGCTGAACTGTTTTTCTTTTGTGGTATGTGTTAGATTATATTGTTATGATTATTGAAGTGCTTTAATATGTTTTTATGCTCATTCATGCTTTATTGATATATATTTGAATATTTCTTGTGCAGACTTCCTTATTAAAATCTGAAGTTTGTCATACTCGTATTATGTTTTATGACTGAAAGGGTTTATATGCATGGCTCTTTTTGTACTGAATTGGTCATTTCTTCTCTCATGACGTTACTAAATGTCCCTTAGTCCCTAGTAAACAAAGATGATCACTTTAATTTCTTTATTAATTTGACATTTTTAATAATTTGACTAAGAACATTTTCTGAGAGTCAACTCCAATGTTTTGACATGTGTGAAATATCATTATTGATGTTCTAATAATTCAACCATGGTCTTATTCCCATTGAACATATTGCGAAAAAATGTATCTCTTATTGATAGAAAATTCCTGATGTCGGGAATATTATCAACCATTCCACATTATGTGACAGGAAAATAATAACAAGATAAGATTAAATTTTCATATTACTATCATGCACAATTGGGCCATTTTTAAAAAAAATATTTTTTATGAAACCTTTGTATGAGACCTTTTAAAGTTAAATCTAAAGTGAACTTAAATCCTTATGTTATAAATCAATTGTCACTTTTTCAATGACACTGAGTAACAACTTCAGTATACTGAAGATACATGTCATTTCATATTCTTACGCCTTCACCACAAAATGTAGTGAACGGCCTATTTTCCAGAATAATCTTGATTTTTGTGCCTTTTAAAGACTTGATATCAAAGTGTGGTAAATTTGAGTATTAGCATGGGTACCCGGTTCCAACTCATTACTGTTACCTCTTAGTCCTCAATTATGGAAAAAAAGCAAATTTATTTGGCCCAAATATTTCTGGGGTTGAGTCAATTTCAACTTGTTAAATATGATAAATGGATCAACAATTTGCGAAGTTAAAAAGCTTTGGCTGTACAGGTGAGAGTAAGAGTTTATAATACACCTGTATATGTGTGTGAGTGTCTGTTTGCCTTGGCTGTGATACTGTTTACCTGTTGACCTGACACTGTGGAATTCATCATGTCAAAATCAATCATTAAATTATTACCTCATGTATCCCTGTTGTTGTTTATTTAGTGATTAATCCTTGATGAAGAAACCCACTATGTGTTAACAATGGATTGAATTACTGAACTCACTTCTTATTGACAGTCACACATAAGATGGTGGCAAGTTTTAAATTTACAGTGATTACAAGTTTTGTCTCTAGATGTTTCTAAATACATCTCAAGTAAGAAGATCTATTGTTTGTAGTTTTGGAAATGAAACCTTTATTCAAAACCTTTCAGTGAGTGAGTTTGGATTGCATATGTTACAATACTTGTTACGCTGGGCATAACCCGACACAATTAATGCATTCAGAGCTAATTAAATGCAGGTTTTTCTTTCTTACTTGCATCACATTGTTGGGATAATTTGAGAAAACACATGGTTAGACAAATATTTTCATGAGGATCGTACCTAAAAGAGCAACCCCGTTAGTTGTTGGAGTCATATATGCCAAACTTATTCAATGGTGTCATTTGATCGCGAAGTATCTACTGACCAAAAAGACACATTTTAAAGCTAATTTGTTTTGTACAGTGACAATATGAAGGTAGAACGTCGCAATTATGGTTGAAAACCAGACAGTGGCGCGCATCAAATAGTCAAAGGTAATTTTGGAGACTTATCTAAATCAGCCAGGAGGGCAGTTAGGAGTTCAGAGTGTTTTATAGGTTAAATAACTAGTATCCATGTATACTGGACATGATATCTACACCTCTGTGCATTTATAAGGCTGTTTTTGGATTTTCATTGAAAACCAGTATTTGTCATATATATGTCTTTTGGACAAAAAGTTAAGATGTTTTGATTTTATATCACCACATATGAAAGTTAGGTTCGTATCAAAGTAAATAATATGTGATGAAAATCACGGAGTGGCTCTTAAATTAGATCTCCACATATGCTGTGAGCATTTTAATTTACAATCAAAGTATACTGATGGCGAAATAAGAAGCAACAGCAAGTGTGTGATCACAATTACACACAGTAATAAGTTCAAATCTTGATTCCTTTTGTCACAACCTTACTGCAGTTAATCAAGCTCATTTTTAATGTAATTTCTACAATATGTCAACTCCCTAATTTATGATCTCTACCGGTATAATATGGGATTGAAAGCAATGCAGTGAAACCAGGTTCACTTTCCCTCAGAGTGTGTGTGTATCATTATCCCTTCAATTTAACAAACGGTAGGTACTAGCCTTAATGATATAAATGGGGGTTCTGGATTTGCGGTGAGTAAAGCGTGTTGTCTCATTAACCATTACATGTAAAAACTACTTTTGTGTGAAGGTTAATGAGAAAATATGTTTTGGCCTCCGTTAGTCCAGAACCGCCATTTATACCTACCCAGTAGGTACTAGCCTTAAGAATATCAGGGTATAGGAAGGAGCTTTTTAGATTAAAAAATGGAGGAGCAGGATGTTAGACATCTGGTGATCAAGTGGTTACTCAATTGAAAGTATTTTGACCCGTTTAATATCCTAAATTGACAGACTGACACACCCATAAGGGTTTATCATTGAAGCAGCAACATCAACAAATTTTTCATGTGTGGTGTTAGGTATAGAGAGTGTCTGTAGGCCATACCCTGAAATAAGGTAGAAGTCTAGGCAAGTCTATAAAAAGACTTTAAAGCTTGATTTCAGTCATCTTTTAATTTCATTTAATATTTTTTTAATTTTTCGATCAAATGATGCATTTTTCATTTCAGAGTCTTATTGTTCGACTAGTATAGAGACAATCAGCCCATGTTTTCTTTTTGATAAACTTCGATTCCTATATAATGATATTTTCCCACAAAATTTCTGCTTTTGGGGACAAAGTCTGAAATGTATAAAAATCTATGCTCGAGTGAAAACATCTTGTGCAAAAAGTCTTCTTGCCTGAAGGCCTGATGGTTTAACAATAAAATAAACAGAACACAGAAAGTATTTTAATATTTTCTTTATTTGTTACCTCAAGCATGAATATGCAACAGCAAGTCATCAAACCAAGGTCCATATGGCAGAAGCACAGTTCCATTGTCTAACTAGATAATACCCTACACCAGACACTTGCTCATTTCCTGGGTACCTGGTCGGAATAGAATTATCTAGTTTCTTAATACATGAAATAATGGAAAATGCATAGTAACAAATGACTGCATCAAGAAAAATTGGTGAAAGTAGTAATGAATTAGGATTTTTTGGGTATTTTTTTCACAATTTATAATTATCAAAAAGATCATGAAATTATTTTTCAAACCTTTAAGTTAAAAAAACCTTTGAATATAATTGTTTTCTAAAGATTTTGACAGTTACATATTGACATAATTTCAAATGGTTAATAAAGGATCAACATAAAACGGTTCCTTTGTCAATAAACAATGTTAGATATTTTTGACTATTTAAATGAAGTTTAGATCAGTGATTGCAAACGACAAGAAAAGAAACATACTAAACATAATGTAATATCTAGAAATATATACAATAAACTACAAAGTCTAGATTTACATTACTGAGTTGTAATGATAGCAACAGCAGACTATGAGATTCACATAACGTCTTGTAGTTTAAATACAAAAAATTGTCTTTTTAATTAACAAAAATGTTTTAAAAGAAACAAATGTGTTAGTTTCTTGAATGGAATGAAACAAAGCTGGGGTTAAAGCAAATTTTACATTGATGATTTCTGGGTAAATTTCTACCTTGAATAAAGTGACTGTTAGCCAATAGTGCGAATGAATAGAACATTTTCTTAGTATCTTCAGACAACAAAATATCAAAAACGGTGATAACAGTCACCAATATCCTTGTCTTGTGTCATGAATATTACATTTGGATGAATTCTTATAATTGTTTTTTAACATAATTACTGATTTGATTTTAAGTCTTGATCATTATTAATTGATATCTTTTCATGAAACAAACTGCTCACATACAGTCCTTAACATCAGTATCAAATTTTTGAAAATTCTCATCTAAAATGTAAAATTTATAAATTGAAAAGAATCTTATAATTCTATTACAAAGTAAATATGTATTAAAAAAATGTATTTGAATATAAAAGGGTTCAAAAGAGAAGGAAAAACATAAGAAAACTCATATTTTCTACTCTTCAAAATTCACCAATAATATTTATAAACATGTTAACAATTTGACCAATAATAATGTTTTCTACCATCAGATTAACTACTTATTCACACTTACCCTAACATCAAGCTACTAATTATGAAATTAATCAAATACAATTCATCTATTAAGTCTCTTAAAACACATCTAAATTTGGATTCACTTTAGAATTCACAATACATTGATATCAAATAAAGGAGATGAAAAAGAATTTGTTTTAATAATACAATATTATTACTTATTTTCTTATGTAATTTAGACATGGCAAATATTTTCTTTTGACCATAAAACAATATTACTTATAATATCTTTCCACAAGCTATATCAAAATTGATCAGTGATCATCAAATTTTAATTTTTGAAAATAAGCATTTTCTCCATAAGATCGTCCTTTAAATTCATTGATCATAAAAATATGAGTGAAAATTGCCTTAATATTTTCAAGCAGATATAGTCAAAAGAAAAACTAAATTGACTGAGGTTTAATGAGAACAATCTGAATATATTATCACAACCCTTGTATATTAGACATTGATTCACAACCATATACAATACATGGCAGAAGCATTTTCAGGTTATAGTGCAGAACAAAATCAGAGATGTGGGAAAAGTAAATACATTCAGATCAATTTTGAAGAAATATGACAAACAAAATTATATATCAATTTCAAAGTTCAAATTTTGATGTATTTGAACAATTTTAAAAATCAAATTGAAATTTGAAAATAATGTTTTGATTCATTGTTTGATATTCCAGAAAGCCTCTGAGGATGAAAAAATCACCAGAGGAGTTAAGATAATGACATCCTGCTTAAATAGCCTCTCACTTCTTCCTAATACCCTGATCTCTTTCAGGCCAAAACCCTCGTAAGGCTAGCTATCTAACCAGCCAATGAGGTGACTCACATTCAGCAATAGCCGCACAACCCAGATGGAAAAGTCTATTGAGTTCAAGCTCCTTAATTAACGTCACATCATTGGCTGAAAAAATAACAGGTGAGCATGCATGGCCACGAATTTCAAGCTGCCAGCCACATGAGGGATTTAGCTCGAAAGAGATCAAGGTATTAGGAAGGAGCGAGAGCAGATTCATATATGCTGATTTTGCAGGATGATAGAATGAGTGACTACTTCTTGAGGAGGAGACGATTGACTGACAGTATTCGACACTGAACGACTATTTACTAGTTACGTACAATGATGCCATGAACTAATGAAAGACAATAAGATGACATGATGGCTTACTGACTAAATGTAGAAAACTTCATCACAGAATTAATGCATGAACAATGACAGACACTCTCAGCAGGAAGCCCTTGACGATACAACCAGTCATTCAATATACGCTTAGATATCTTATTACTTGACTTATAAGGTTTCCATAATCCTCTCCCTTCAATTTTCTGTTTTGATGATGTAAGTTTTATATTTTGGTTAAGGAAAAACAAGCAAATGTAAAATATGAAATAACAAAATTTCATTTCCAAGGGAGATGATATTAATATGCATACCACTAAAATTTGATTTAACATTTTCCCAAATAAATATCAAGGCGTACATAGAATGACTTCAAAACCCTTCCACAGTCTGCAAGTGTTTTTTTCTAACTGAAGATTTGATAACTATAAATTAATACACTTGTGAAAATACTAAAATATCTTAATATTGAACCCGTTTATCTACAATTAAAGATATATTTCTATTAAAATTAACTTATCTTTAGACTAAGTATCAATAGTTGTTCTATATGCTTTGATCAAGATCAAAAAACATTTGACTACACATATCAAATTATTTTGATAACAGTAATACAAATCATGTAGCCATATCAGCTAACTTTTGATTGTAAATCGAGCATCTTTCATCCTGCTACACCATCAATTATGACACTTGTACAATAATAAAGTTTTATCATATTAAACTAAGTACTGTTCTATTTTTAACTCCATGAACGATGAGTTGTATAAAAAGCTTTAATCAAATGCTACACTATTTCTCAAATGTTTCTAAGATTAACGTATGAGATGAACAATAGCATGAGTGATAATGAACAAAGGATGAAAAGCTCACGTGTGACAAAGGGATTATTAGTAATGATGCACTTCATTCAAAAATTTATATAAAGGTTGTTACGAGAAGTCTTCTTATATCAATCAAGATGATAACTATAACTATAACTCATTCATTGTTTGTTCTGAGAAATCTTTTTTAAAAAACAAGTTTGTTTGTAGATGGCCTTTACACAGTTTGCACATCAGTTTTTAAGTTTATACTAACAGGAACTTAATAAATTTTGAAGTCAATTCTTAATTAGATGATGACTATTACTCATTCATTGTTTGTTCTGAGAATTGTTTGCATACACAGTCTGACAAGATATAAGCTGACAACCCATTAAATGGCCTTGATAGCTCAAATCTGATGATATATTTCTATCATGCATTTCCTCCCAACAAAGTCTATTCAACTTACATATTCCCTCGAACCACTCTTACAACTCAGCCATATTCTGTCATCTTTCAAATTCAACAAACGGTGAAAATTTTTCAACAAATTACCTCATTATCTTATCCAATCAAATATGGCCTACACTCAAAAAGACCTGCCTGACTTGTAAGCAACATGTGCACACTACACAGATGAAAGAACTCCAGTCTTCTCAATGATTTTCAAAACAGACTATTAAATTAACTTTGCTTGCAACTAATCAGGATTCTTTATTTCTAGCCCAGAAAAAGCTCAAATTATTACAGAGGTTACTTGGAAAGAAATCAATTTCAGAGGGGAGAGATGTTGTTACTGCCAAATCTTGTTCACTTGATTGATAATGATTTAAAATGCATGAGGCGTTTCGGGACATGGCTCTCCATTGCTCCAGCAATCACACGGTGATGGTTTCTCATGGTGCTATATACATGTGATGAATGTTAATGTCAGTAAAGCATAAGTACACACTGATCGCAAGCAAAATCTTTCTGAAGAGTTTACACCAAGCCACCATTATATTTACAAGGTAAGATGGGTCGCTCTATGATTATTCCACTTACAGCAGGGCAGTTCAAACTGCAGCAGATAGAAAGCCTGCAACCCATTGTGACAATATATATCAATGAAACCTGCACTCGCCAGTGGGAACTCATGAAAGTTGTTCTGCTGTGAATTTCAATAAAGCTTTGCATAGCATCAAAAAGAGTTCGGTTGTGATCAGTCGAGTGACAGAGCTCTCGTATACAGATAGAGCTTGAACACGTGGTGTGTCAGTGGTTATAGAATTCATGAATATCAAGTTTGTCTGATAGCACAAATCATGTTGCATGTTGTTTGATATACACATGATTGATGATCTATAGTGATTCATGATCAAATACATTTTTATATTTCAGCTTCTAGAAATGAGCTTATCATGAACACAATACATCGAAATATGTTTTATCATATTCATGTATGAATTTATTTGAAACCTTTTTCTCAAAACACTGATTTTTATGAAGGTTTTTAAATCAATTTGATAATTCCAATGTGAATCAATAAATACCAGTACAGTATTGCGCTGTTTCTAATCGTGATCTCTGATCAAACACTAATTAGCTGTTGAGAAATTTCACTTGATTGAATGATGTTCTATTGAAAGGTAATCCAATCAAAAAAGTTTAATTTCAAATTGAATACAGGTGAGTAGCGTCTCACATAAGTTATATTCTATAAACCCAATATATAATGTACATTTCACATGGGTTCAAAATGAGTTCACACAAAAGATGTTCATACGAAGACAGTGGTTGAGATATACGATCATGACTGAATGATGTGCTGATAAATCACGACTATTCAACAAGATTTAATACAAACATTCAGATGTATTTATCTACTAAATACAAGTGTTCAGATATAAAGGATCTACTGGCAAAATCCTCTTCTACAAATGTTTGAGTCATATAGTTGCATAGTAATGCATTAGTCCAAGATCATTTTCTTAAATTGGCATAGAAATTCATAAGTCAAATAAAGCCAAGTATTATTGCCAACAAATTTGTAGATTCTAAAATGCACTATTTCTAAACAGATTTTGCATTTTTTTCCATCGCTGAAAAATATACAAGAACCACCATTAAAGATATTTTACCCTCGTGAAAAAATGTTATTAATATTACTTGGCCTTATCAAGATCTGGTTCCAATACTTTGATATTTCATAAATTATTTGCTCTGGACATAGAAATGATTTACAAGACACCATTATAGGAATGGACTTTAAGAAAGAGAAAATCTTTGGGTGACCATGTTCCTGTGTATATGGTAGCCAGGCAAACTGCAAAAATTTTGAAATAGTAGCTTCTAAATCTTTGTGAGAAGAAACGTTTCCGGTGTAACAGGCCAAACTTTCCCCCTGGCCAGACTTTCCCCGGGGACATTTCCTATCTGTGGGATATCGCTACAAAGCACTAATTAACCTATGAGCTTTCACATGTTTGAAAACATTTCTACAATTTACTCTTCAAAATTGTATGTGAAATTCAAAATATAAAACATATTGACCTTTATGGAAACAAAATGGTCTTCCTTGTTCAACAAAAATAAAAACTTTATGTAATAAAAACAATGTATTTATCTTTGCGGAAAAAATATACAGTCAATACCTTGCAACGTTACTTGTACAAGCAAAAAGATAAAATTGAGTTGAAGTTAAAAGTAATACAATTCTGAGCAAACAAATTTGCTTTGTAACAAGTACTAAAATTCTCAATTGACAAACCAAGATAACTTTAAATATCCAATACAGGATTTCTTCTTGAGCTGTGGAATGCTGGGATGGTTGTCAAGGAAACCATGGAATGTTGCTATATAAACTAAAGGTTGCCATGGCTACTCCTGGCTGTCTAGATATTCTAAAACAAGTTGATAGATGAACTGATATTGTTCCTGAAATGAAAAAGAAAATGTTTTAAATCTCTGAAAATTCTCTTATAACTTTTGCAAAGTAATGATATATTGCTTCACTGACATAACATCAGATAGTATTTTTCTTTTGTGCACCAAATTTCTAACTCATTTTCCCTTATTCTATTAATATGACACTGTCTTAACATATTGATAAGAGTAGCCACAAATATAAAAAGGGCCGGTTGTCAGAAGTATATATATCTTGTGAACTGTCCCAGATGAAAAGAAAATACAAGTGGTGATGGAAATGAAATTCTCTCCAAATATTACTTCATCTATTGAATTACTGCCAACTTTTCTGAGTTTCTTACTTTCAACATTTACCTCACAAAAAACAACCCAAGATTAACAGAAAGTTAAAGATAAAGCAAGAACGTTTAGAATAAGGGAACAATATAGTGTAGTCACAATATCACAAAGGGTACAATATAGGGATGTTGTGTACTTACAAAGTTCTCAATGAACTGTGGTCTATTGATGCGGATCTGTTTGACGGTCTGGTAGATGTCCACCTCCTGGTCTAGAGTCAGTCTCTCCAGGACCAGACTCATCGCCGCAAACAAACCGCTCTTACTGGCTCCGTTCCTACAAGGCAGGGCAGGGAATCAGCATATTTCATAGTTATCAGAACTACATATTATCACAATGTATGATTTTTTTCATTTGTTTATCAAGATGAGGGGAGACTTTTGCATTTGACTTTAAGAAAGACAACTTGATATCCGCTATCAATGAGGAATGTTGATGTTTTAGAATGATTTGATTATACATATGCACTCCCTTTAAACTGACATCCCTCGAATCCTACACTCCCTCTACCAACATAAGAACTTGGTCCAGAGTGACTTTTTCCTACAACAACCACACACCATCCCCCCCACCCCCACGCAAAATCTGACATCCTGAGATTATTGCCTGATCCTAAGCAATGTCAGTATAGAGGGGTACAGAGTAAAAGTTTATTGGTTTGATCATATCCCGGTTCGAATCACATTATTTAACTAACTAACATGAATGGATGGACAAATACTCACATGCAGTGTATAGTGACAGGCCCCTTGCCATTCTGTTTGAGCCAATCGGTGACGTGCTTGTTGAGACGGAGCAAGGCGGTAGTGGAGTTGGGCACCGTCTGGTAGTCCGTCCACGACTTGAACATGAACTGCTTCACCGCTCGCTCCTCTCCCTGTCAGGATCACAGACATCAGTATCACATGATTGAAATAAGTATCACATGATTGAAATAAGTATAATGTGATTGAAATAAGTATAACATGATTGAAATAAGTATATCATGATTAAAATAAGTATAAAGTGATTGAAATAAGTATAACATGATTGAAATAAGTATCACTTGAGTGAAATATTTACAACATGATTGAAATAAGTATCACTTGAGTGAAATAAGTATCACATGAATAAAATAAGTATTACATTATGGAAATAAGTATCACATAATGGA
Organism: Phorcus lineatus; assembly: GCA_921293015.1. Taxonomy (NCBI): domain Eukaryota; kingdom Metazoa; phylum Mollusca; class Gastropoda; order Trochida; family Trochidae; genus Phorcus; species Phorcus lineatus. The sequence continues at coordinate 16,330,055 of OV121083.1, forward strand.
AAATGGTAACATGTAATTTTATCTGGCTAAATTGCTCTAACATTTTGCATATCATTCAAAAGAGACAAGACTCTTACCAATGAGAAATTGCAGATTTTATTTAATAAGTTTAATATCATCAGGAATAGATGAAATTCATGTAAAACATCTAATCTATAGATGACAAATGAACTAATAAAATATCAATGAAAACAAAGAGTATATGTTGCACATTTGTCGCTATCTTCTAAACCTGCAGAGTGAAAGCTGCTTAATCAAAAATCTAAAACTTGACTGAACATCTAACCAATCCATCATCTGTGGCTGTCAGGAGTTTACCTTGATGAGGTGGCTGAGTTTGAAGATGCGGATGGTGACGTCTGGGTCGGCCTCAGAGGAGGAGAGGAGCTCCACGTTGAGAGGTCCGTACTCCTCTGTGTACCCATACTCCTCAGGCCAGTATAAGGCACACGACTGTGGAGAGGTGAATAAAGGTAGTTAGATATATAGGTATATTTCTTTGACTGAACACCTCCTACCCTAATCATTAATTCCCATTTTCTTATCAGTGGGGAATCTAGACTGAGTTCTGGGGGATTGAAAACCCATTATCCCTATTCCTCCCTTTAAAAAATACAAAGAGGCTACTGCACTAAAATTGTGGGTGTCTTCCTGGCGAAGCCTCTCCTTCACTTGCCCTTAGCTAATGACCAAACAATATTTTGATGACATCATCAGGAAACTTCTCTTAAATAATACCTGTTTGTCTGCGTGTCATCAAAATCAATTAATGTTTCAACCATAGATATCATTTCCTACAAACATTTTGAAAAACTCATTTGACAAAAATAACATCATAATTATTCATGTCACTTTGGTACATAATATACTTTTGGAAATACCTTGTCGTTCCTGTCGAACTCATTAAGCATAATGATAGTATCTGATGTATAGTCGTACAGCATGCGCCAGAAGTCTGCTACTGTGTTGGGGAGCGGCATCTGGGTCACGATGAAACGATCCTTCTGGGTGCAGCCCTATGTGAGGGTAGAATTGTGACGATACTGTAGTTCATATGTTATAGACACATCTCCATATGATATGATTTCATATATGTCACGGTACTCTATTCTAAGTTTTTTCCTTTATAAAGGAAGTATTCTCCTATGACAATGCCTTGATTTTAAGGGGAACTTAATTAAAAAAGCAAGGATAAATCATGAGACAATTACCACTTCATGAAATGTATAAAGTAAAATAAAGTATCACAATTTTGGATTCTTGGTCACAACTTCAGTAGGAGAGTTATCTAGTATCAGCTGTCTTCTTCAATGGACTAAACTTGGACTTTACACAAATTATCACATATTGATAATGGTACTCTTCGTAATATATATTTTCTCTGCGACGTTTTTGCTCTCCTCACCTTAATGTGTATGTAGGTGATTGCAAATATCCTTCTTGGGATAGGTAAAATTGTAGTTACATTTGGAACTTTAAGGGTAAAATTTTTTAATGAAATATACAAATATTTTACATAACAACTGGCTTATATTTGAACTTATCTATAGACTGCCTGAATCAGAATGTCAGTGGCATTTACTACTTTCAAACTGCAAAGTTGCAAGTTCTCCAAATACAAGTTGAAACGAAATTTTTTTTAATTAAGATATCACCTGTAAGATATACAGTTGGGTTAAAAGATTTTTTTTATCAAAACTATCCTCCAAACTGTTCTCCAATTCTTTTATCATTAAAAGAGAGAATTGAGTTAAATACCAATTTAGTTTTAAACACAACACCATCAGTACATCTCAAAAGTTAATGCTGTATTAGTTATCATTATAAGCAGAGGATAGACATGCATTTTAATATGCTGTTGATTAAGTTCTTCATGGCACTCAAGTCAAGTCAAGTGTGTTTATGGATGTTTGTAGGCCATAGGCTCATATACATGTTCATTTCAATACATATTAAATTTTTAGTGATACAATGATAATTTTGCAAGCAATATTTGCCTTCTGTTTAGGCAATGAAACACATATTAAGCATTAGTGCTTCATTCCCTGACATCATGCCATCAAGAGGCACTTAAATTTAAACTCAACAACAGGATTTAAACGACTCAGATATGTCTTTTAATTTACACCTTTTGCACTTCGTTACATTCTTCAGATTACTAGAATAACCAACACTGAAAGTGTAAAAGCGTGCAAAGCTTGTGTGCAAAATGGTTTCATCGTGATCATTCTCCAACCTTTATACATGCTGGTTCACCCGTTTCTCAAGTTCAGCTACATTGTCCCAAGATTTCGCTTATTCTAAGCCTATAATATCATCTTCATTTAAAACATTTAGTTAGCAATCACAGCACTTGGTAGGATAAAAATGTAATAATAATAATAATAATAATAATAATAATAGACAATTTATAAGGCGCATGTATCCATGTCAAATTACTTGTCAAAATGTCACCCTTATGATCAGCATTTATATAATTTCTAATAAGCCTTTTGATGGAAAAGAACAACAAATAACAACAGCCCTGATCAACAAAGAAGTAGCTATAAAACCTTCGGCAAATAGGTCATTGTTCCCCGATATAAGCTTCAAGTTAAGCTTTTTGATTAATAGAAATATTTCCAACAAGATTTAAAATATTCAGCAGACCTAATGCACACTGTAATACCAAGATAAGCATAAGTCAAATAACATCCTAATATAAATGTCACTTTCTGTCTACTGATTATTACAAATTAATATGTCGGACGCTTAAAACACCCAGCAGCCCTGACTGACACATTCGTACCAGTAAATGCTTGGCTGTACTTACAGGGAGAAAAACAGCATTGATGTAGTCAGTACAGTTGTCAACAGGCGTGTAGAGGAATGGGCGACACCGATTGGCTAAAACAGATCCACGCAGGTCAAGAACAGGCAGCGGGTAAAGGTCAAGTGAGGTCAGCACAAATCACTCAAGTCAGTAGTGTTAGGTATGAAACGTGGCATTCAGGATTCTCAAGGTTATTAAACAATCAAAGCAGAGATAGAGAGGTAGGTTAATTGGCCTTTTTTTCAAAAAACAATTTTGAATAATAAATAGGCATGACTATTAAGCTGAATGTAAAATCCATGTAGAAAGTTACTTTTTAATGTTCTTTATATTAAAGATTTATACTTTATGATGGTGGTCATTTGAAATCATTTTTGATCTTCAAATAAGAATTAAAATAATTTCTTTGCTGAGGAAGTACGCAAAACATATAAAAAAAAAAATTAATTTCTGTAAATATTTTTCTATAAGGAGGGGTGTAAGTGAAGTTTTCAAGGTGATCAAAGCAATTTTGTGAAAGCAAATCATTTTGTTGGTTCATTCATTCTTCTAATCACATTATTGGTTGCTCATATTAACAAGCATCTGTTGTCAAGCCTGGTCGAAGCAAATCAAATGCTGTTAAAACTCATCCCATAAAGAACTTACATTTAGTATGACAGACGAACAGTTGTAAACTAGAGAAAGTAGAAATTCGTTTCAGTTAAACAGTCATGCCAAAGAAGATGAATCAAGTTCAGAGTTTTGAAAAAAAATTAATTCATCTATTTTCCAATCCACAAATTCTCTCAATATTTAAAACTTTCAATACATGCTTCTAGAAAATCTTTGAAATTCAAAACTCATGCCAACACAAGAAAGAAGGAGAGTCTATTGAGAAACCAAGTTTATTTCCTGCAAGGTAAAATCAAATCAATGTCAATGTTCAACTCAATGTCAAAGACTTACCTGGCAAGATGTTCTTAAACCTGTTTTTGTTCATGTTCTCCTCGGCGAAGGCTGCCGAACACTCATCTCTGTCTATAGTGGGAGATAGCAACTGCAGAACCTGCGACAAGCCAAGAATAGTGTTAGAAAATTAAAATTACCTTGATTGTTAGTACTTATTGGTAAATTTATCTTTGGTATATATGCCTAGCCTTCCTCATGATTTAAATAAATCTAATCAAGGATATCAATATGTTTATTCCCTAGTGAAATGCGAATTTTTGAAGAAATATTTATACAAAACTATTTTGACAAAAAAACCATAATGGATGACAACTTCTGTATTCTGAGAAATGTAAGTTTTGACACAGCTTCTTGTAATGTTGTCAAGAGAATGCATACTTGGAATAAAGAAGTTGTCGTCCATAATGTTTATCTTATATGAGTTCCAACTTCTAAAGAGCCACACAACTAAAAAACATTAAGGATCACTCATAGTTGGTTTGTAAAGAGTTTTCCCTAAAGATTGGACTGGCAGATCACCTCTGTCGTAAGATGATCTGAGTGTCGTGTTTACTTTCGACTTTATCTGGCCCAAAATTGTCTTAATGTTCTAATAATTACTGTTAATTGTTCTCATTACGGTGTAAATTCTTCTTTTTGTTCCCTTTACACCTATTTGCCAGAGTCCAGCGCCAGTTCAAGTCTTATTTTATTATTCTCATGCTGAGCACCAAGCAAGGAAGCAACAACTCCAGTCTTTCAACATCTTGGTATGACACGGTCAGAAATTGAACCCTGACCTTGCAGGTGATGATTAGATGCTCTACCAACTGAGCTACGTCCCAGTTCAAATTGTTGGACTTTCATACACATCATCACTTCAAACTTACCTTGTACTGCTCGTCCAGTTTGTTTGGCTCTCCCTCATTGACTGACGTCGTCATATTCTGGTACACGTTCCTAAAGGCAGACTTGGCTATAGTTGTCTCCCCTGACTTAACAGCCTCCAGCACTGCATCATACACAAATGCATATTGTTCCTGGAAAAGATAGGACAGATCTGTGTACATTTGAATAACGAATAATATACATATGACCCAAGGCAAGTGTTGCTTATTACTTTCTTATATCATATGAAGTAATTTTTTCTTGTCAACATAGCTAGCAGTCTAATAATGGCAGTTTTTCATCAGTCAACAAAAGAAAAAAATGCATACCTGCATGTAAAGGGAAAACATCCTGGAAAGAGCGATGAAAAGATGGAAACTGGAATTTTTACGACTGATATCATATCAGAGTGACAATGAAAATAGAGATCATTTTTCATAACTACAAAATTTATGTATATATCTAAATGGAGTGTGAGGGAGGTGAAGACGTGAAGTAGAGACTGACCCAGGTCTGTATCATGTTGACCCTGTTGCTCCTCATGAGTTGTGCAACACATAACACGTCCACCTTGTCCTCGTTCTGGGCCTGCTCCAGCAGGTAGTCCAAGGCTATGTATGTGCCCGTCCGTCCTATACCGGCACTGGAGTAGAGAAAACAGAAGTATTTCAGAAGAATAATGAACATATGAAACAAAGGATTGAATTGTTATTCATCAAGCGAAAACAAGTTGGATACTAAAAACTTTTACAAGTTTTACAAAATTGTTATAAAAAGGGAATTAGTTTAGTATTTGATTTTTTACTCGCCGAGCTATTCCTTATTATGAAATAATGCACGGAAATTGACGACACCCCCACTGCGACCTTGCCACAAACATTGTCACATCATTTTTAATGATCATAACCTCACAGCAATCGTTAAGTATGCAATGTTTTTATACAATTAATGACAATATTGTATATATATATACATATATAAACAATGATATCTTAAAAAGTAATAAATTATCATGTTAAAAAGTAATAAACATTTATAATTAATCTAAATGCATGTATACTTACTTATCTCAAATGCTGTGACATTTACTAGAATAGAAGGCCACACATACCTGCAGTGACAGAGAATGGGAGCTGTGGACTCAGGGTTGTACATCTGCACCTTACGTCTGAAGGCCAGGAGGGTGGTGGGGTAGGTGGGGGCGCCGTGGTCTGACCACGTGGTGAAGTGGAACTGCTTCACTATACGACTGATCTCCAGCTGCAAATAATATTAATTTATCATAGGATTCATAAGACAAACCGCAACATTGAAGAAGAATGTTTCATGGATGTTTAACTTCTTTATTAGCAAATTTTCTGATAAAGAAGTTGGTTATAATAGAAGTTGTCCTCTATCATATCCGCACTGACAATAAGAATATATACATAAGTACATAAATACTGGTGAAAATTGCAAGATGAAATAAGAACAGGAATCAGTAAAGCCAGAGATCATGAAGAGATTATTGAAGGATTGAACAAATGAAATTTCTCCTTTTGCAACTTTCAAGCACACAAATTCACACATTAGTTTTTTATCTAGATTCTCCCTTTATTTCTGTTTTCTCCTGATCATGTTGAGGGAAGCATCTCACCTGTGATATCTCGAAGGTCCTGATGATGTAGTCGGTATACTTGGCGGTGTCCACGATCCTCACTGTCACCTCCCCGTACTTGATCCCTCCCTCCTCCGGCCAGTACTGCTCACACTTTTTCTGTAGATCAGTAGAGAATACTACATAAGCTTCCTTGTAATACCATCTATATTAAATGAGCTAATGATCTGTCTGATGAAACTGCGATGCCCCTGTAAAGTTGGTACTTGCATTATGAAGTTGGACTGCATATTAGTGCAATGCTGTAGTTATAGGGGCATCACACCAGTTTCATAAATATATACGTATGCCACTCTTGAAAGCGGTATTTAACTAAACTCACCTCACCTCACATAGATCACTGCATTTACTTTGCAGGGTGCCTTGAACAAATAACTCTCATTGGTATGAAAGAGGGCATATATTACAATTTGTACCTTGATCAGTGTTTGATAAAAATTACAATCCATTAAAACTGCGAACAAATTTAACATTTTTATATTTTGGATCACACTATCTGCTTAAGTACAATTGTAAAGTACTTCTTGAGTAGAGTCCCTTGTATTGTTCAAATCCCTTCAGAGTCGGGCAACACTACAGCACAGCCCATACCAGCATCTCACCAACTCGCCCAAAAGGTTTCACAAGAATATGTGCTATTGAAGGTAGTTTGATAAAAAATATAGCAGTTTTACATATCCCTTTATAAAAAAATGAGGCACCAAGCAACCCACCTTACACGCCTCAACGAGGTTGGTGAGCATTACGACCTTACAGACCCTCTGTTGCCAGACCATACGCCAGAAGTCGCGGATCATCGCCTTGTTTGGACCCTGCGATGCTATGTACTGGTGGCTCCGGCTGTATCCCTGTTGGAGAGAAAATATTGGCATCCTGAGTATTGTCAACTGAATGGGCACAACTGGTTATATATTTCCCTTCCAGGACAATATGATAACTAGTTGTGAACTTTGATCAGATGTGGCAATATTAAGTTACATATTTCATTTTCAGGGCAAAATGACAGCTATCTGTATGCTTTCATCAGATGTGGAACTTTCAGTTACATATTTCTCAGAATTCATTTTTATGTTAATATAGCAGTTTGCTGTTTGCACTGATCGGTTCAGGTTATATTGGTTATTTATTTCTCAGATTATCTTTCAGGGGAACAATGGTTGTCAGTCAGGTTATCTAGTTTTTGTGCATACAAATCGTGTGAAGAGAAACACTTTCAGATTAAGTTCAGCATTAATGAGGTTTAATCAAGATTATTTTTGAGTATCAGTAAAAGAAGAAGCAACTTACATCCATGTAGTTTGCATTTACATAATCTGAGTTTGGCTCATTCGTCATTGGTTCAAGGGTAACTCTCGAGTGGTCATCTGAAACAGACATATACGTTATTGAATATTCATCATTCTACATTTCAGAAATAATATAATGTATTTATAGAAAAGTCTTTTATAAAATGAACTTGACAAGATGTTAATCTTATTTCAACATTTAATGCGATCAGTGACACATGCAATATTGATTGGGAATAATGTATACGTCAATAGACAACTTACATGCAACAATATTTCCGTATCTGTTTTTAGCCTTGTTATCGGCTTTTCTTGCGACTTCGCACAGAGCTAGTAGACCCATAGGCAGCTCCTGGAATATGTATAAATTGTGTTGAGTGTATAGAATTTATTTATTTGGATTAAAATGAAAGTTTTACTTTTTATTCCTGACAAACCTCAGACAACATGTCGATTCAAATACTAGTAACTTAAAAAATATTGTTTTCCCCCTAACTTAGATCCAAATTTAGCTCCAAAAAAAATATCAGTAATCCAGATAACTAGAATCTTTTGGATTCTATCATGTCATTTCAGAAACCAATGCTAACAATTGCAACAATAGGCAAAGAAAATTCTTTAAAAAACCCACAAATTTCTGTCTAAATCCCATTTAATAAAAATGACACAAAATAAAAAAAGTTCCCACAAATAACTAACTCCTGTTTAAAGCCAAGAATTTTAACTAGAAACATTCTACAAAGAATAGATCCCCTCCCCCCCGATCAACACTGACAGATGACAGATGGAAAACCTTTAACTACTGCATAAAGCAAAAGACAGTTATATAACAACATGCTAAAGTGATGGATCCCCACGAACCTCAAACTCCTGTTTGAAGCCGAGACAGTTGTTTTCTCTATTCTTCTTGATGTAATCCTGTAGATCAACAAGCTTAACTGGACTCGTCTGTTTCTTGCTGTTAATGTTCACATAGATTGGTTCATTTAGTTCATCGTTAGTTGTTTCCTCTTCAAGTTTTGTCTGATCTACACGAGAGTCACTCAAGAGAAGAGCACTCTCGTTGTGCTCCATGTTGCTAGTGTCGCGGGGTTCGGGGATATACGGACCACTCACATCCATCCGCTTGTGGCGCCTACGTCTAGAAAGTCAAGTATGAAATAATTTCGTACCATTTTTATATTTAAGATCTCACAATCTGCAAGGTATAATTTTGTACGGTTAAGGTAAAATTTCTTGTTAGGAAATGTACCAACAGCTTATCTTCTTGCCCACTAGACCCGAACAAAATGACCTTGGATACTTATCGTAACAATCAAAATCTAAATTGTAAGTTATTTAACATGATAATTTTCACTTATTTGTTTGAATGATCAAATTAGCTGCAGGATAAAGCTGAACTCTAATGAGAGAATCCTAGTTAACATCCATTATACAGTTAATGACAAGAAATATATGGATATATATTTCATTATCGTCATTCCAACTTCTAAAATGCCTCTAAAAGAAGCCATTATACAGTTCCTTAAAGTTTCAAGAGCAATTGGTTTCAGCATTCATTAACAACTGAAATAACAAATATAAATCCAGAAACTCTCTTTTCATAATTTGATTCCAAATCCATTTAAAATTACCTTTTAAATTGAGGCCCCCAGAACAATATTGACCTTTTCTAGACCAAAGTAATCCTAAATCAATGCCATAACCATGAGTTAACAGATCCTAACACTTGATATAAATAAATCAAAGAAGAAGTGCTATTAACATCCAAAAAGCTATATTCGGCAAAGGCATCAGACTTGTGTCCCAGAGAACATGATGGGCCTGCTCGAGCCAACCTTTGACCAGGTGAATATGAATGGATGTTTCTCATGATAAGTCTCACCTGTAGTAGATGTATCCCAGGATGACGATAACAGTGACGACAAGGAAGATAACGACAGCAGCAATAACGCCCCCTGTGATGTTACTTTGCTTCGGGTAAACAATTGCTGTAAATGAAATAATTTCAACTTCTATACTGACTATGATAGAATTTTTAATTTTCTAAATGTTCCTTTGACAAAAAATCTTCAATTTAAATTGATAAATTCAAATGAAACACAAATGCAGTCGGAGCCTAAACTCAAGCTATCTAGTCTTCATATATATAGATTTGATTAATCATTTATCTTATTTCTGGGTCTGTATGACGGAGTTTGAGAACAGGTACTAAAAGAATTTGAATCACTAATCTTAAGATTATTTAGGTGGAAATATGACTCAATAGAATTGATATCAACATATGTGACTCAAGCTTTAAGTATTCGTTTATGGAAAAATCTTATTCATCACCAAACACATGATTGTTAAGGATACTCTATTACTTAGATAAAGAACTATTTCTTTAATCATAATTTAAATTTTTAACATTTGCATATACCGAGAACAGAAAAAACATTGTGTATAAAGTGTGGCATGGATTATTGTTAGTCTTTCAGCATTACATTATGGTATAGTAGTATTTCTAGAAAGCATATGGAAAGAGGACAAGGATCTAGATTTTGGAAGCTCTCCTAACGCTAAGATGATCATAGGCCAATGTTAATATAAGGTACTAGACCTGTGTATCATGGCCTTAGTTGCGAGACAATATATCCCGATTCCAGTTTTATTGGGCGAGACAATATATCATGGAAGTATTGCCAGGGAACCTGCGAGACGATTATCATCACGATACAGTGGTTGCGATACAATACGTATCCCGATTCTCTATAGTTTATTAAAGAACTATAAATGGGAAATGGAACAGGAATGTTATTTCTTAGATACCAATCTGTCATAGATATTACATGAAGGGAAATAAAAAAAATTAGAGAGACTGTGAAATTGTATATAAGATATCAGAAATATCATATATTTTCTGTTTGTCTAAACATCGTTATCTCTGAAGTAGAATAAAAACCTTTTTAATTTTTTTAGTTATTTGTTTGAAAGAATTTATGTTAATAGTATCATGATATATTGTCTCTTATGGCGATACATCGATGCATCATGGACCCTCACGATATAAATATCATGATATATTGTCTAAACATATTTTGTATCGATGCACTCTTATCGCGTAGTAGACGATACAAATATCGATACTATCGATGAATCGTTACACTACTATAAGGTACCATCTTAGCACAAAGACAACATCGAATATCCAGGTACAGAAGTACTAAAAGCTTGCAGATTTACAGTGTGATAATGCCATACATTTTGATATTTGGGATATCTCAATAAATCTTGTTTTTGGGGATATGAAGTTTGGATAAAGAACAATTATAACAAGGATTATATCTATAGACAAGCACCTTCAGCACAACCGTATCCCAGGAAACCGTCCTTGCAGCCTTCGAGACACTGACCAGTGATGGGATGACACGGCACACCGTTCCTACACTCGCCGCACGCAAATGAACAATTCTCTCCATAGAAGTTCTCTTCACATCCTGCACAGAAAAGTTTGTAAAAAAATTATCAATGGCTGACACTTCTTTTAGGTATGAGATATCTAAGCATAGTTATGAAATTAAGCTATTCATTTGATCAGGGAATGTAAATCTTTTATGTGTTAAGAAATCATGGACAGATTTTTGTATAAGTAAAAAAGTGTAGTCTTTAAATAATATTAAAAGCCTGAATTAAAAACATCATAAAACAGTGACCTTGGACTTACAGATTTCTTAAATCTTGTATTAATCCAAGAACTCAAAGATGACTTATCACATGAAATGAAAATTTCAAAACTTCTTACAGGTAATGATGAATATTTTACTTCAAATCTAAGAATTTAAAGATTTTTTTTATGAACACTTTCAATATGTTCTCATATATAATTATATCCTGGTTATCAAATGTCAACTACATGATTTCTCTCAAAGGGTACACACAAGAAATCATCTGATTGCAACTCAAAGCAAGTTACTTGAGTATTTGTGACAAATGTGACATGATCCCCATTTTAATCAAAATCAATTAAAGAGATAGTAAAATGTTATATGATTGATGATAAACATGCTGTAGGATGATAATCAAATCAATTATCACAGATCAAAACTCCATCTCACAAGCAGGTCATCAACACTGCTGACACTGTTTGAAAGAAGAGCAACACCCACCCTGATCACACTTGTCCCCCATCTTGCCTGCCTGACAGCCGTGGTGGCAGACCCCGGTCACGTGGTGACATGTTGTACCGTACTTGCAGTACGCACAGTCACGGTGACATTGTGCCCCATACTTTCCACTACTGCACTCTGCAACATGAATGTGATATTGCCTTAAGCCAGTTGGACAATAACTCTAAATATACAAAATGACTTTTTTGATTTTTGATGGATCTTCTAGTTCAGGTGATTAAGAATGATGGAGGCAATTTATATGGATAAAAGGTCTTTATTCTTGGAAGGTGGCATTTATATAAAGAAATTAGAAATTTCAAGCAAAGTTATCAGTCACTGCAAACCATTAACTTGTGTGTCATAATTATCTTATTATCAAAAAGGTCGCCTTTCCTAACTTATATGCCAACAACAACAACAACAAAATCAAAATATTTGCACAATACCTTGGTCACACTTTTGCCCAGTGTACCCTGGAGCACATCCCGCGAAGCAGAAACCAGTGATGAGATTGCACGATTCCCTGTTCTTGCAGTGTCCACAAGTACCCATGCAGTTCCGCCCATATGTCCCTCCTGTACAGTCTGTGGAGAAAGTGTGAGTGAGTTATTGTTAAACACCTTTCAGGCTGTACAGTATATTACAATGTATAAGGCGACCCAGCGTATAAGGCAACCCCCTTTCCCAGCCCCCCAAAATGCTGTCAAAATCATATACCTTGCATATAAGGCAAGCCCCCTACTAGCACATCTTGGAGGCAGGTCGACATGAAGCAAGAGGCACGTTGAGAGATTTAGTTACGGTGAGTTGTCATACGTCAGTGTTTTGGAATAAGCGTTTGTTTTATAAGGGATTGTTGTAAATTTACCATAATAAAAAATACATACATATATATTTGCTGGTGTTTGACATACTTGAAATCTAAAGAAACAAATCAACATGTGACAAACTGCAAATCGGTTTGAGATTAAAGTTTCTAAGAAAATCAGGTCATGTGACTATACACTTCAGTTTAACATGTGACCAAATGTGCTTTGGTTCGATATTATTTCTAAGGAAACAAGGTCATGTGACAACTTTTTTAAAATCATAATTACCCCTCAATTTCTGGTATATTTGAATAAGTCCAATTATAAAATAGCAGAAGTTGACACTTTACATTTTTACTGATTTTTTTCCTATTTTGTGATTTACATGTACAAAAAAGTTTATATATATGGACAACATGAGTTGATAAAAGTTACAAATTTCCAAATTTTATATTTGAAATTTGAAGACACAAAGTGAGATTCTATTTACTATCAAAAAATCATTCTTTACTGCTTTCATGAAATATGCACATCAGAGGACACCTCACCACTCTTAGACTCCAAATGAGATGATGTCTTTACATGGAAACAGCATCATGTTTATTCATGACATCATAGCATGATGATGTCATTACTTGAAAATGGAAAACAATTGTGATTTTTATGACGATAGCAAGGCATTGTTAAAGATTTACAGTCAACTCGCGGTAGTCCGGCCACAGATAATCCGAATCGAGCAGTGTCCGAACGGTAGCAAGCTGTAACCAAACTAATCTCTACATAAACTCATTAAATGTTAAATCCGTTGATTCAGTCTCCGTATCCGAACGCTAATTAGCTGTAACGGATTAGTGAATTACAGCTATTTCTGCTTCATCAATCCGACGGTTCATCAAAGCGTTTGTAATCCCCTAAACAAGTGAGCACCACACTGATTGAATCTGTAAACATCAATGACAGTGGATTGACACGGGAGTTGAGTGTGGAAGCAGTTGGTGATTGTAACAAATTTGTGTATCAGGAGTTTGTGATTGTGATAAATTGCTTTTGTGCAATTAATGTTTATTAATATATGTATCACAGTTGTTATGTGTATATATAATAAAACTCATTTGATATTCTAAATACGTTGTCGTCTGTCTGTAGATTTGGTTCGTGTCAGTAGTCCGAACATTTCACTATCCGAACGTTTTTGATGAAAAACGGAAGTGTTCGGATTATCGAGGTCTGACTGTACAGTCAAAACAATATCACCACGGAGATATCACTTGACCTTAATGAAGTGACATTTCCTATGGAACACAGTTATGGATGATAAATACTCACTCTGGTTACAGTACAGCCCCCTGAATCCAGCCTCACATCCGTCCAGACACTCCCCTCCATACTCTGGGTCACACCGCTTCTGGTAGCAATGGCCGCACTTGACCTTACAATCAAGTCCATGATAGCCTGGCTCACACGCTGAAACAAGGCACAAGATCATTTTGTAGACATAAACAGACGCTGAGGAAGCCGTAAGAATTGGACCATACATAAAGTTTCAGATAGTAGAAAAACTAAAATACTATTGAAAATGTAACCAAAATCATCGAGAAATATGCCTCATATTGGCATGTAGGCCTTGTATGAAAACACACTGCCTAATGATAAACCTAACATGGAAAAACAGGATCCAAAAGTTCTCAACGGAAAAATTCTGCCCAATATAGAAGTAAAATAATATTAGCTCTTGAGACTTCATACCTTATTAGATAAGATGCAAGAGGGTCACCAAATCTTTATTCATAAATTAACCAACTACTATTTACTCAACCTATTAGTCTTTAAGGCCTATTCACCTTGAAAAGAAGATGAAAAAAGTGTTTACGGAATTGCCCGTTAGGCACTTAACAGAGTCACAGGGTCAATTTATATATAGGTGATAATCCCCGTAAGAAAAGGAAGAGAAGAAGACCAAAAATAATTCTTTTTGGGCATGATTGATGGGGCCATTAGGTGCCACAGAATCCATATACCTATTTAATAGCCAAGGAGTCTGAACACCGGATTTCACATTTCTAGTGCCAGTGGTCCTAGAGAAGAATTTTTTTTTAAATTAACTTTACGGACAATTGGACTGACGAACATATAGATGCAATGCAATAATCCCAATGGGGCCATTCAAGTAAGGTGAGCTAAAAATGAAAGATATGCAAGCTGCCATCCAAAACAGGATTATTTATGACATGATTAAGGCCTCTTGGCTATGATAATTAATCATATATTAAAAGAAAATTCAACACCTACGTTTTTGGCAGTTGAGCCCAGTCCAGCCGTCAGAACATCCAGACTTACAGAAGCCGATGATTTTCTCACAGGCCTCGTCAATTTCGCGGCAGTGACACACCCTGGAACAGCTCTCCCCGAACAGACCATCTGGACACGCTGTGGTTAACAGGAGGTGAGGTGAGTTGGTGTTTAACGCCGCTTTCAAGATTATTTCACTTATATCGTGGCTGCTAGTATTAGTGTAGGGAGAAAGCCTGCAACACCATTGTGGTTATGCATTGCTGGAACTAGCGAACCATGGGTGGTACTGCACTGAATTTCAGTGTAGCATTGCACCCAAACCTGACTGCGTGTAGAACAGTTCTCTACTGCAGACAAAGTTGCCGAGCCCCTGGTGGGATTCGAACCACGGACCTCCTGATCCGAAGCCGAACGCACTAAACACTGCGCTATCCCGCCCCCGGTTAACAGGAGGTTCAGTACATGCAATATGGCTACTCTAGGCAAAACCAACATCCATCATGGGACTTAAAAATTTTGTTGCTATCTTAATAAATTTTTGTTCATTTTCATACACATTCCAACATGAAGCTTGATGCGAGGACGAAGTTAGCTCTTACGAAGATACTGGTGTGATCCCAAATATAACATTGTTACTAATGTTTTTAGACCATATTTCAGACTCAGGGGTCCAAATCAGAGAAAATTTAGTATAAACCTGACCACAAAAAAGTTTGGGGAAATGTTATTTTCACTTGCATTCAATAGTCTAAACATCATTCGGGTCGAATGACACTTTTACTTCAAAATTAGTGCAAAACCATTCTGAGTGAGTAATTTACTACAAATACAATAACAACACAGTTAAACTGATACCCCGGGTCTTGTTACTGGATAAAGTCAGATCATCATTGAATACCATGGCATCAACAGATTGGGGGTTAAAACACTCACCACACTTGCTGATGTTACAATTGGCGTATGGTTTGAATTTATCTGTCTTCGTGTAGCACCATGGCTGTGCCGAATGCTGGTTGGTCTGATGATTCAGAGGATTGCGGCAGTTCCTCCCTGGCTTGTCTCCCTCGGGGAAATCACTGCGAGAGTAACCTTGCGCCTCAACAAATGGGTCGTTCCACGGGATACATTTAGCTCCATTTTCTGCGATCTTGCGGTTCCCTGTGTAGTTCGCTCCCTTGCTGTCGTACAAACAGTCGCTGTCTGTTGAGGTGAAGAGGACGACCATGATATAAAGTTCATACAGGCCATTGGCAGAGTAATCTCATGACTTTCCAAGCTGAATACCATTTCAAGAAAGATACTCAGGAAAGAACTTAAAGGCACTGCAGCTCATTGTCGATTGCTAGACAAGGTTTTTCAGCAATAACTAGAGTCTATATAACATACTAATTTGGGTTAAGCTATGCAAATCCATTTCCTAACTCAAACAATTAAAGGTGTTCAAACTAAAACTGATGAAGGCAGTTTTGGCTTGATACATAAGTTTTTTCTATGACTATGGATATAGAGGTTATCATGCTCGTAACTTTTGGGATGGTAAATATCCTGCATTAAGAATAAACATTGTATTTTGCGAGCCTTGGCGAGCTAAATACATAGTGTTTATTCCTAATGCAGGATATTTACCATCCCAAAACATACGAGCATGATAACCTTTTTATCATACAATGTCATTCTGTATTCACTTTGCCAAAAAAGGTCTGCCGTCATTACTGGAGCTGAAAATGATCTAAATGTTCCAATTGGTCTCAGAATTTGTTTCTAAATAAAAAAGATGTAAACAAAAATAAATTTCCGTTTCAAAAGTACGTGTAGATTTGAACCCGAAAGCATTCGCCTTTGCATTCACACGTACTCATGCGGCGAGCGTATCTCACTTAGAATGAGAGTTCCTTCCCTTTTCCAAATGCAAATGGCAGCTTGTGTAAACGCAGCGTTACGGATAGATTAACTAATACTTACTCTACTCAATTTCCAAAACCCAATAAATGATGAAAACATATTGAAGCTAAATATGAGGTCATTGAACATGTGATTCAATCTGCCTTGGGTTCCCGTGAGTAAAATATAACTCAGTTCATTAGCTTGGCCTATATATATCGGTTGATTTCAACCAGCGATGTAATCTAGTTATTTTGCACTGCTTGATCATGAACTTCACGAAACAGCTGCACAAAGTCCGTTTGTCATTTCTTCAACTAAATTTTGATGCATTAAATGATGAATAATTTGCTGAAGCCATCTGTTTGAGCAGGCATTCCAAATGATAAAGCGTGTGACGTCATAGTAATTTTCAGAAAAAGTTCCGGCACTTGACCTCTGTAATTTGCATCGGTATCCGCATATGACCCCAACGGATATCGAAAATATCCGTTGACTTTATTATGCCGAGAACACTATCCATTTTACATGATAAAATCGGTTATTGAGATGTTGACCCTCTGAAAATAGTAAAGTTTGCATAAACTGATGTTTATTGCTAAAAGTTTTGAGAAATAAAATTTACAAAAACAATGCTATCAAGATATTAAAAGTTCTAACATGAACACCAAATGACTGGTACCTAAAGTATATCTCTAATTGGAAACACATTCCACTCAATATACAGAGAAAATACATGGATGTTGGATATATTGTTTATACTGACCTAGCTGGCAGCCCACTCCGTAGTATCCCTTCCTACAGCCAGTGTCGCAATGGCCAGTGGTCTGGTCACATGAACCCTGCTGACACACACACCGGAACTTACATTTCCAGCCAAACTGTCCAGGCGGACATTTACCTGCAAAACATGACACATGGTTGAGAAGCTCATACAAATTTGAAGAAACATCTTTAAAATAAGTTTTTCAGAGGAAATTAAACAGACATTTTCTTAGGATGATGTAAATATTACACTACATGTCCAGTGTTAGAACTCAAATACATTTTTTAAAGAATTCTTGTATTTCATTTTCCTTTTGATAGTGAAAAATGTTTACAATGTTAATGAAGTGCCATAAAATCTCAGCAAGTCTCTTGGAGTGTACAAGACGAAAAGATGTAGATTTTAGTTTTCAGTCATCATCATTTGTTCATATTCTACATCATTGAGCAAATGCATGCATAGATTTGAAAATAAACTCTGATTGTTTAGAAGATATAGCAAAATATTGACTGGTAAGGGTGCGCGGTATTATCAGTATATCGGTACAGTCATCTTAAAATATCCAATATATCGTAGGTTTTAGAATGAACACTTTCCGTGTAAAATTGCAGAGAAACGTATCAAAAACACCCTTTGATATTACTGAAAGTTTAAAAATATTGTGAACTTGCAAAGTTGAAAAAGCACAGACAACCAGTTGCTGAATTACCTCTCTTTACAAAACGATGTCTACTTGAGCATTGACTACTGTTCTAATTGCTGGTTTTAGTCAAAAGAACATAGAAAAACTTTTTTTCTTGCGATATGGAAATGAGGACCGATACCCATCCTTATTGACTGGTAGGGAAATTGAATCTTCTCTTTCATAAAACCACCCATGAGGGCTTATCAACCCCCCAACCTCCCGGTGAACCCCCCTTTTTCACCCTTAACTCCACCTAACACCTCCTAAAAATTCCTGTATTCACCACTAATAATCACATATGGAAGCAGCCTGTTCCTAAATGTTTAAATTTTTAAACTTTAAAAAATAAAATGATAAAAAAATAAAAAATTTAAATGAGAAAGTAGTCATCAACAAGAAAAAGATTGGTGACAAGGTGACAAAAACTTCACTGCTGCACACATTTATAGATGAATCAGACAGCAAGGTGATATTTGTTTCTAAATTCCCTGATGAAAGTGAAAGCAATTAGTTTATCACTATCAGTAATGTAAAGTCAACGAGGCAAGTGATATGAAGCTGCAGTAACGTAATCCTATCTCAGATCAAAGCAAACGATTAATTGAGTATCACTATGGTATGTAGCATAACAAACCAGTTTATCAAACAGGAGATGAAGTCGATATACTAGTGAACATACTTTAACAGGTGGTAAAAATTATTGAATTTGTAGCTCTCATATCTTTTTTGCTTCTAGTTCAATATCAATCTTATTGATCAATACTCAATCTTAGCAGGTTGTATCAATATCAATATTCCTTAAAATGGTTAAAAAATGTAATCTCAAGTTACAATCTATGTCAAATATCTTATCAATTATTCTGAAAACAATTCTGAAAATATAATTGTTGATACAACCAAACTTGTATATATATGTAAATATATTTATTGCCTTAGAGGCACTAGCTCACACTAATATTTTTCAAAAACAACCAATGCACAGATAACGTATATATCTCAATATTACTAACGATCCTTATTCAGGTAATCTTTCTTTCTAAACTTTTCTATCGATGTTATTATATTGCATCATTAGAAAGCTTTAGTGAGTGCCTGATATGCCTCAAAATAGCCAATTTCAACCACAAAAATGTGCTATAGTGCCTTTAAATCTTTCATTTCGTACTGTAGAACCTTTATAAAGTTATTCAGAATTAAAAAACAGATGTTTACATAGTTTTTGATAGTGTTACATTAAAACTTAAGTTTGAACCACAGACAGGTGAGGTGAGTTGGTGTTTAACGCCGCTTTCAAGAGTATTTCACTTATATCGTGGCTGCTAGTATTATTGCAGGGAGAAAGCCCGCAACACCATTGTGGCTATGCATTGCGGTGAAACCTGCGAGCAACAGCTTGAACTAGCGAACCATGGGTGATACTGCACTGAAATTCAGTGTAGCATTGCACCCAAACCTGACTGCGAGTAGAACAGTTCTCTACTGCAGACAAAGTTGCCGAGCCCCTGGCGGGATTCGAACCATGCACCTCATGATCCGAAGCCGAACGCGCTGACCACTGCGCTATCCCGCCCCCGAGCCACAGAAAGGCATAAATTTGTCAAATGACAAAAATTCAAAGAAATCAACAAAAATCTGTTGATGACTAACACTCATTTCCCGAAGCAATCAAGCAGTCAAATTCCATCAAGTGCTGAATATTTGTTCTTTGAATGAACCATTGATCCTCCGAAAATTGCAATGAAATGATCAGAGGAGTCCGTAACTCAAACAAGCAAGGTTACAAAGGTTCAGGAATGAAACATCTTCTATGGCAAGGATATTTACAGCCAGGGAATGAACAGAAGTAGAAGTCGTGGGGAAAGTGACTTCCCTGTTGGGTTAATAGCATTTTTTAATATGTTTGATACTTTGACCATCGGTTAAATGGGCAGAATGACCATCTCAGTTGCCTCAAATGATACCACTTTTATCTCTCATCTACAGCAAATCTTTCAAATGTCTTCTTGTGAAACCATGGAGGTTTAAGTCACTTCTTCAATAAAAAATCTCTGCCATTAAAATGTTAAATCAAGGGTAGGTAAAAGCAAATTTGAAAAGTCTTTATGCAATATATTTCTAAATGATAATCATATGCAAATATAATTGATCTTATTTCAGAAAATATTGATTCCAGACTTTGTAAATGTCCACATAAGATCACAATTAAATTATCCTTATTGTGTTCACAGAGAGCTCCTCTTACAACGTTGATGGAAATTTATGAAATTTTAGAAAATCTTTTCAAGAGACTCATAAAGTCTACATAAGGAAGTTAATCTTTCTGCACAGAGAACTTATTGATACAATGTCACTAGTGACCATCCCACGTGACTAATGCACATGCAGATGCATGATATGCATTCAACGATGGATACACGATGCCGGTATTACTCATCGGACCCTATTGATTTTTCAGATCGGACAAGGTAATCCTTGGATATCAAACAGGATTAAATACTGATCGATAAGGGCCGATTCCATGAACATATTTGACTTTGGATGCAATGTTAGTGCAAAGCAACTACAGCAAGTTTTGGCAGAAATTGAAAAAATTTAAAGATTTGAGATTTTAAAGTACTGTTGAACATGTTATTACAAGACTATCTGTACAGGTTAGAACTCAGTTTGAAAGTGATGAAATTAGATTGCTTATTTAATAAGATAAAAGAATCAAGGAAATGAATCGTGTTTTGGGACACAGGAGTACCCTAACTGAATATAGGAAACGGAAACTAACAGAAAGTGCTCAAGAAAATAAATATGATCATTTCCAATGAAATGTTTGGTCTAAGGGGATTCTCCATTGTTTGATCTAATCATTTCATTTTGATATTTTTACTGAAAATAGTTAATCTTTTTTTAAAATAAATAATCTGCAATTAAGTACCATGGGAACAAGAAAACTTTCATAGAATACAAATTTGAAAATCAAAATGAATTTTGTACAAAATTTTAAAAACATTTCCCATTCATTAGCAGTGCATAATGCAGTGAGTCACACCTGGGAAATTGAGGCTTATCATAAACAAAGAGTCTAAAAGACAACCAAGAAAAAATCTCCCCAAGGTGTTGGAACTAAGTGATGACTCCATCATATACCCCTGGGAATGAAGCCATATAAAAAAAAAGCTGTTAATTTTTCAAGAACAATGGTAAATTGATGTGCTCAAAAGGGGCTCTTTTGGAAAAAACTCGCTATCGCTGATTCCTAAAGTTTCAAATCAGCGGGTCAGCTTGAAATTTCAATTCTTGATGGAATGGAGTACATGAGACTGTTTGTTCAGTTAAATTCTAGTTTTAGATTTCTTTTCTTCCTGTCAAAAACCAAAACTTATTTTGTCACTCAACGAGAGATATTATTAAAAAGAAGATATTTAGATATTGTGAAAAATAAAAATTAAATGTCTAAATTATCAAACATTATTTATATATTGTATTTATTAAAATATTTATTCATTGACCCGAGTCCAATGGCAGTTCCCAAAACCTTTCAGGTTCATACTTTACCCACCTTCTTTACTAAACCAACAAGCAGCCGTGAAATACCCAATATACCAAATAAATGTGCCTTTGGATCTTCCTCGGAAATTAGCAATCTGAAAGCTGTTAACATATCTACAGTGTGATAACCATTATTTCTCAACGGAACCCATTTCCCTCCTGACATAAGATCCAGAGAGGAATCCCTTCAACAGAGAGAAGTGCTTGGGGCATCTACAAACCACAATGGCATTAGGACTCTGCCATTATACTTAGCCTGTCCACAATTTGAAGGACTGAGAACAAATTTCCTAGATCCCAGTACTATCTTTAGTGCGAATAATGGGCTCACTATTGCTTTCTTGGGGCCGGTGGAAATAATTACATTGCTGGTAGTGTTCTTGGGTCATGATTCATCGGTGCTAAAGTCTATTTCTTTACAATGAGAGGCAGTTCTTATTGGGTCCTGCATTTATCAAGTGTCTCTCAGTTAACAGGTCTTCTAGCCTTGCTGTACAGGATTAGTGGGAAAGATAAAGGAACTGGCTTCAATTTGGGAGAGCACTGTTCATAGCAACATCTTCTAGCCTTGCTGAAAAGGATTAGTGGGAAAGTTAGGCAATGAAGTTCAATTTGGGACAGCACTGTACATAGCAACATCTTCTAGCCTTGCTTAAAAGGATTAGCGAGAAAGTTAGGCAACGAAGTTCAATTTGGGACGGCACTGTTGTTACCAAGATGGGTTCAGTTCACAAAAGCCTATGTCTTTGAACATTAAACAGAGTCTGAATAAACATGCGGTTGAGCTTCAACATTTCCTGGTTCCATGCTGGAATCAATTCTGGAATCTTGACCAATGATATTACAGATTTCTTATGGTGAAGAGAGGTACCAGGTTAATGTACAGCACTTACCATTATCTAGCGCTAAGAGAATTCTGAGCGTCTGGGATCTGGGAACCATTCCTTCCAATGCAAATTGGTCCATATTTGACAGGATTCTACATATTTCTAGGTGCTTCATCACATTGCTCTACTCTGACCACAACATGCTAAAGTTACCTTAGCCTGAGATATTTGTCTTTTTAACATAAACTTGTTTGAATGAATGACAGCCCTGGATTTTTCAACAGACTATTAATTGCACCAATATAACTTGGCTCATATTTACAAGTGTAAATATTTCAAGGTGATTCTTCATGCTAAAGTTAACTTAGCGCCAGATATTTGTATTTTGATTCTACATGTTTATAAGAATGAGAATGCTTTTATAAATGTGAATTTAGAAGACAATTTTTTATTATTGCCGTTGGAATGAAGTTGTAATATCAAAACATTGTCCAATAAGAACACACTATAGATTTAGTTGCTGAAGTTTCCAGCTTCTTGTTGGTTTTCAGGTTACAATTGGGCTTATAATTTGTTGAAGTTGGGCCAATGACTTCAGGCCTTCTGAACCAGCCTGGGATCTCTGAATCAATTAATTTGGTGTCTTCTTGCCTTACATCAACTCTTAATCAATAATAAAGACTATTGGCTTGAAGTCTTCTGCACCTTCCGAAACTCCCGGATCAATAAAATCGGTGTCTTCTTGCCTTGTAACAACAATTAATAGATAACTGAGGTTTATTTGAATTGGACAGCTAAGGAGCATCTTCGTGATCAACTGATTTGAATTTCATCTTGGTTCACAAAATGTTCTACTCTTTACACTATTCTTGACTGGCATCATTCTCAATTGAAAGGAATTAATTTTATCTTTGTTTTTACCTTGTGAGTAATTAGTTTCATTAGCGTCAAGTTCCATTGATCTCGAGAAAAACAAGTGGAATGTTTTGCAATCAGAGCTCATCTCCCACTCAAGATTCTTCACTTTCACTTCCTATAAGAGAGTATTGGCAGCTGTATGTAAGATTTAAGAGTCTTGATATGTCCATCCATTCGCATTATCAAATTTTAATGATGTAAAATGTCAAAAGACAACAAAAAAGAGTTCTTGAAAACTTCAAATCTTAGAAAGTGGACCAGTATTAAATCTTATTAAACAGGTGATCAAATCACAAGTCTTGAAAAATAATCCATTTTCAAAACCTAAAAAGCAGTATTATATAAAAACCTAAAATCTGAACTTATTTCAAACAACCCTGTTCAATTCTCCCAGGTGCATAATTAAGAAATTCTGGACAAAATAACATTTCCTGAATAACAACAATGAGTTGCCATCAATAAAGGAAAAGGAGCCGTCGGACGCATAAAAAACTGGAACTATTCCGTTGAGACAATATTCTGACGAGTGGTCCCATGCCCTCCTATTCTAATTTCGTCTCTCTGATAAACATTCAGAAAATCAATATCTCTGTTCCAGATTATTAGCATCATAGACAATAGTCTGTTTACCTTGCACAAACCTATTGTATATAAAAATATCAAATTATCTTCTATTAAGGAAATAGACTAGTCTTAGCAGCATCAGGCAAGAAAATGGATGGGATTATTATTATAGCTTTAGCAAAGAAGTCCTTAGACACTTGTAAAGATATTAGGCAACAGGAAAGTCTTAAAGGCGAAAATGTAAATAATTCATTCATGCTATCATAGATTTGCAATGCTAACGTTTTTGCATTATTCATTTGATTGATGTATTTTTATGAGTGAGGGAAGGAAGAACTGTAATAAAGAATAAGGATGATGTCAATTTAATATACAAGTTTTGGATTCTGAATCGGTGATGTTTCAACATAGATTCTAAGGTCGTCATGTAAGTGATACATGAGTATAAATTCATAAAAAAAGTTTTTGTTCTTTAACACCATTATTTCAAAAATGTCGTTCATAGTGTTATTGAATACTGTTGAGGTGTACCCTTAAATAAGTCATTCGACAGGATAATTTTCTTTCCTGAATATGTAAGCAAAAGAATCGAACTTTTATTTTTTGTACAAATATTTTGAAATATGTGATATCTTAACTAACAAAGAAACAAGATATTTTACTGGATACTGAAACAAACGCATACCTGAAATCACGTCCACACAATGTAAACTTTCATGCAATGTCAGCCAATGACAGGGCGTATGAATTTCAATAATTATAAGGTCATCATGACAATCGATGTCACAATGAAAGCGTATGCGTTATTTTTACAAACGTAGGAATTCATTTGCAAACCTTTCTTATGAAGGATAACCTGATATCAACAATGATGTCAGTGTGTGTATAAGTGCTAAAAAGGACTTTCTTTTCAAATGTCAATTGTCAAAGTTGCCTAAAATAGGTTTCTTGTATTTGAGGACAGACGATGTCAGCCAGTGTGTGGAGTTGTGAGGGGAAACTCAAACATTTCAGTGGAAGTTTGTTCCCATTGTTTTCCATGCATCTGAGTTAAAAGGGTTCAGTTTATCCTGTAAACCATCAGATAATTTAATCATCCAATGTTATTGTGAAACAATTACCCCTGAAAATCACTTCTGTCAGTTTAATAGTCCATTTTCATTTCAAAGCCACGGTACTTATGACATGTTACATAACCCAGATAACCTCATTTTATCTCAAAGCTGAATAAAACATTTGACATTTCACTTGATATTTGCTCAGAGACAAAACAAATGATATTAATTTGATTGATATTTTAGTGTCTTGAAATGACTTTAAGTCAATAGTGACTGATATAATGTTAGAAGGTTATATTCACGAGTAACTGACAACTTACTAATATTATTTCGATGATCAACGTTTATTTTCACTGATTTATTTCATCGGCAATCATATATCACATCTTAAACTTGTGACAATACAGAAATTTCGCAATTTTTTATATGATATGATATATAAAAATGATAAAATTTGATACGATTCATATCACGATACCCAAAATCCAGGTTGGTTTTTTTTAAAACAGCAACAACAAACAATGAACTTTTTTGTCACATTTGACTTTTGGTAAAGTATGCAATTTTAAATCAACAATACATATTGCAATACAGACAAAGAATCATGATAAATACCGGTACATCATCAGATTAAGTATCATTATTCCTGATACAATGATATAGTCTCATCTTTAATAATCCTCTAAATAATTTCATCTCAAAGTTCAAAACAAAACACTTTAAGTGTTATATATCTATACATATACAAGACAAATAAAACCATGGTTTATTTCATATATCATATATCAACTCTAATATACAACATTTAGTATCCAGTTTTAATCCAATTTAGCATCATCTACTGTGGAAGGCAACAGTATCCTGAAGCCATCTTAAAGTTGATCTCAGAATAAAAGGGCAAATCAGATTACACTTAATTGATTCTGGTTAGACGAAAGTACCATCAAGGTTGCATATGATTTCTCATTGGTTAATCACGATCTGATGCAGCAGTGTTGGTGACAAGCACAGAAAAGTACGGGAAACGCGGCAAGGTCTATCTAAGCAAGTCATTTGGGCTGGTTTAAGAATAGCCCATGCGTGGGAAGATGCTTGAACAGAAGAAAGCTACTCATTATGATAAAGCAGTTAATCTTCGCTTAAAAAATGTAAAAAAAAACCCACCTTAATTATCTATCAATTAACAGAAACTTTGAAATTTTTAAATCAAATATATGTTTTTATGGCAAGAGTAATGACAAGATAGGGTACCAATTTGGTGAGTAAATTGATGGAACTGCTCATACAAAGAAGATTGGAAGACATGATAATTCTCATAGTGTCTAGACAACTGCTGATACTGGAAAATGATTTACTTCAGAGTGATAAAAAAATATATCATTCATGAAACGCTTGGTTTCAATAAAGATAAATCAAGTCAAAATGCGACAAGACACTCAATGCCAAATAGACTTGAATTTTTTTTAAGAAAATGTCAAAAAATCTCAAATTTTGTTAGTAAAACAACATGAAGTCATTTAACAATATTTGCAATTTTTAATTCGTCAGAATAAAAAAAGCATTTTTATTTGAGTTAATGTTACTTTTCATTTTCGGCGTCTTAAAGCTTGTCATTCTGATAACTACATCAATCACAATAAAAACATCATTTAATATCAAAATTGAAAAGTTATTTTTTAAACATCATCTAAAAACAGCAGATTTCCATTTTCATATCACATCTCATTCATCAAATACCATTCTCTGGCGACCTATTGGGCATTTTAAAGGGCTTTGTCATCATTTAAACATGAAATCCTTTTTTTTCATTACTTGATGAAATAGAGCAACATGGTGAGTCCCTGAGGTGATGTCGTGCATATTTCAGCAGTGTTTGTAGAGACATAATTACAAAATTTAATACAAATACAAATAATGGGTTAATATTGAAATGGCCATTTCCTGAGTGGAGTTATTACAGGGGCGAGGAATGTTTGTCCTCCAGTTTGACATTTAGTTTTTGTGTTAATCTTCCTGTCAGCTCTGTCCAATTTCAGATATTTGTTCAATCTCTTGAACCTTAACAAAGAAAGATCAACCATTAAATATTTTAATTTTTAAATTGAAAAGGAGACGGTTTTAGTTCTAGACCTTGATGAATCTGTTTCATAATATAATAAATAGATTTGTGACAATATATCATAGTATTGGAAATCGTGATTCTTAATCTGGCGACATACATATTTACATATATATATTGTATTTGATGGTGATGCCAAAATGAAAATAGTGTACCGCGAGTCATATTTTCGTGACATGTATTGTATTGAATTGTATTGTTATGAGATATTGTGATCGTATCATGAATGATCAAATAAATTAATTTTCTTTAGGATTATTGCAAAATATTTCGTCAGAAGTCATTTTCTTGGTTTTGCAGTTTTGTCTATTTGTAAAGTTTCGACTCGCCGAACAAGGACAGAAATTATTGTAATTTTTATTAAAAAACATCCACCAAAGAACACTTAAATATAAAAGAATCATATTTGTATATATATGATATACAAAAAATGTTGACAAATTTAGGTACCGTAAGATTGATTAGATGCAAGTTAATGTTTAATGATTTCAAATTTTTCAAATTTTATAATTGAGGAATTTATGCTTTCATTTTCAAGGTTTCCATAAACTAATTTTGTCCTCCGCTGCAATTTTCCTCCTTCAGTGTAACAAGACCATACAAAAACAAATGATTGCTATCTTATACTGGACAGGGGTCATCCTGCCCTACTTGACTGTGCCCTCACAGCCCCTCCGATGGTCAACCGCTGCCCATAGATATGTCTATCACAATGCAGAGCCATGTTAACTATGAAACCCTAATTGGTTTATGAACATTGGAACAAATCACTGATTTCATGAATCACAAGGCTGCATAATAATAATTACCGTATATTACATTGTATAAGGTGAGTTTTTTATACCAGAAATTGAGGGGTTATGGAGGGGGGCGCCTTATATACGAGGTCTATGTTTCAGACCTAAAAATAAATGTTTCTCAGGCCTATTTTTTATCAAAAGTGACGAGGGCAGTAAGATTTGAATTTTACTCTTGTTTTGCACAAATATTTAATTGTTATCATCCTATATAAAGTTTGGAAGAGTATAAGGCATACCAGTTGTTTTTACAAGTATTTATTTTTGGTTGACAGGAATAATTTAGTTGAACAACAGTGATGAAGAAAACTAAAAAAATATTCTTTTAATGGCAACAAAAAGCAGTTACCCGCACATATATTTCATTTCTTATTTAGCCTAAACAAGTGCAGAATGCTTCTTGTAGTCGCCAAGGGGAGTCCATAGACTATTTAGGGCTTCATTTCTGAACAGTCATGGAGTATGATCTAAGCCTGCCTTGACCTGAAAACCTGCTTAGAGAGATGTTACATAACACCCTGAATCAGACTCTCTGGCAACAGACACATTTTCACTTTTCCTGGAAATTTATAAAAGCAGGAATTTAATCCTTTTTTTTTTTTTTTACAGATTTCATCTTTTCTCGATCATCTTTAAGCCATGCACATCATTATTTAAATTGTTGCAACTTGAATTGCATTTATTCTTTCAAAGTTGGTTATTGCAATAACTTTGAAACTTTTTTCATAATTAAGTTGTCATTGTTAAATCATTACATAATATGTGTTCCTATTTCTTTGAAAATACTCAGTACACTTTTTACTATGGCAGTTCAAATGCAAAAAAAATCGTAATGTTATTTCACTTGAAATGTCATGCAGAAACTATGATGAAGGAGGGGAGGTTAGTTAGGGTTTAACACTGCTTACAGGAATATTTCACTTTTATCATGGCTGCTAGTTATACTGCAGGGAGTAAGCCTGCAACACCATTGTGGTTGTGCAATTCGGTGAAACCTGCGAGCATTGGCTGGAACTAGCGAACCATGGGTGGTACTGCGCTGAAATTCAGTGTACCATTGCACCAAAACTTTAATCCATGTAGAACAGTTCTCTACTGCAGACAAAGTTTCCGAGCCCCTGGCAGGATTCAAACCACAGAACTCTAATGAAAGAAATTGATGGATTGAAAAGCCTAATGATGATTTGGATGTTGTTTTTATGGGATGACCTAATTCTATAAATTCATGAATATTTCTTGTCAAGTTCTCCTAGCAAAGGTAAAATCTTGTTGATTAAAACTTTGTAAACACTGAACCAGCCTATCCTATTTGAGGAAACTTGAGGAAAGTGTTGTTCATTGAATACTATACCATGTAACTTCAAACAGTGAAAATATGGAGTTTTGAAAAACATATTTCAAAATAAAATATAATTAAAGACTGTCAAAGGTTCTTTAGTTATCAAAGGATATTTACATAAAAACTATTAAGAAATGTTACATCGTTTCCAGAATTTTTTGTTTTTCATAAATGTGTATTAAAGGTTCTGTAATGACTAACAGGATATCAACCAATAATCATAAAATAAAAGACTTCTTGAAAATGGTTGTACAAGGGTCGTAATTGGAACAGCAACATCATCTAAAAGCTTTTTATAGCAAATTAATGAGATGCTTGCAAGGCACAGGAATGTTGTTTCAAATAATATCACTTTGCAATAAAGTGGTCCCATTAAAGAGAAATACAGCCATTTAACAGCAGACGCTGACCATAACTGTGTACAGGGGTCAACATGATTACTGAGCGAGTGATCACAGCCCGGAGAAACATGTTCAACAGCGGCAGGTTTATGGTGCAGGGGCAAAGGGCAGGTCTAAATATGATAAGTGCTGTGGTTATGTCTGTGTTGAACACCCCATACTCTGCAGTGAATTGTGCAGATCTAGACTGAATTTCAGATTTAAAGATTCTGGTGAAATCATAGTCCTGCTTCATTATTGTGAATCAAATTAAAGTCTTTCATAGTCTAGGTCCTCATTCAGCAAGTCTACAATTGCCTGCATACACATGAAATGAAAAGGAGAATATTAAAGTTGGAAAAACAGTAAATTATTAAAAATTTCATAAACTCTTGAAATCATTTTGATGAAGAGAAATGGAAATGGAATCTAAGTCATGTTCCACTGAAATTCACTGACACTGAAGAGAATTGTCAATGCATGGGCTAAAGAGAGTTATTCTTCAAGGCAGTGACTGTCTTTTGACTTCAGTGGAGAAGAAACCTTTCTTATGAAGTGCTGTATCATGACCTAGATTTGCCGTTATTTTATGTTTTGCTATTTTTACTGTCTAAAACTCTTCAATTGCTTTACACCAGAAACTGACTCATGAAGTTAACTGAACCGTTGAACTCCATCTAAAAGCTGAGCAGGAATGTTTGCAGGGACTGAGAGAGAGTCTAACCCAGGTGCAGAATTCTCACCTATATATTTGTGAACCATCCTAACAAACCTCAAGCTCTTATCATTATGTCTTGCATATCTCATGTCCTCTGTGGTTTCCCTCATACCAACATCCTCTTCCCGCCTCTTCCCTTGCATAAGCCTTCCTTCCTAATCAGTGACATTTTTGTTTTTTTGAGTTCAAAAACTATTAGGAACCATTGCAAGCCAAACTAAACATGCCAAACAAAGCTTATAGCCGACAGAATCTTTGGCACAAACACTCTGTCTATTAGAGGGTTTCCTGACTCTTTTCATTTGATGCTCCATTGCCTAATCTTTCCAAAATACTTAGGCTGTCTAGTGCCTTCCCAGAAGTTAGACAGTCAGTTTCAATCATAAAGTAGTTGACTCGCCATGCCAGTATTCTGTTGCACAAAAGTAGTGATATGACTGGAAACAAGGTTGAAGTCGGTGTTGGAAAGGGCAATATCTATATATTGTGGTACAGATTGTGCAATAGAATTATTGCAATAATATTTTTCATATTATCATATATATCACATCAACTTATTTCAAGTCAAATTTATTCAGAAAGCTTTTGGTGGGTCAGGAATACGTATTTGGCTGTATCACAAATGAAAGTAGGCAGTTTTTGAATGTACATGCCCTGAAAATTGACTTACAAATTTTATCTTGTTTTTAGTAATGTTCTATTTTTCGAAAGATCTTTAGGCATTTTATCAAATGTATAATGTTTAAACAGCATTAAGAAGTATACAAAGTTGAATGTAGAGTTCATTTAATATATTGCAAAACTATTGCATTACAAGAGCTTTATCTCAAATATATTGAAATACAGAATTGGTCTTAAGGTTGCTTTGTGCCATGATCCCAAAAACATTCTAAGTTGGTGACAGTGACAGAAACTGCGAGAAGTTTTTACCACTTTGACCTTTACTCCAGATGGAAATACAAAAAGGACAAAAAGTTTCAAGGACAGTCAGCGTCTTTATTGCAATAGATGTGATGTATTGTTTTTAAATAGATTAACCATTACCAAGGAAAACTTAGTTTCTCTCAGCTCTAAATATGTTTCTCAAATAAGATGTGAGTAGTCAGCAAAAACGTTATTTCTGTGTTTCCATACCGCAAAAAAATTATAAATCTTTTGATTGACAAGGCCCCAATATTTGCCAGCTTTAAATAATTTAAGAGGGAACTGCCATTTTGAGCTCTTTAGTTGTTAACACGTGACTAAAATAAAGTCGATTTCATACGTTTCAAATGATGTTACGTTGAGCATTACTAGTGCTATTTCACAAAGGGTATTATCCCTTCAGATTGTGTGTCCGGTGGTACTGTTCCTTTAATGTGCCCACAGAGAGTGTGGGAGAGAGACAAGCAATCAATTAGCGTGTCCTGTAAGGTGTCAGAAGCACAGTGATCCAACCACTTCAGCCCTGATTGACACAAGCCTGGAAACCAGCTGTGTTCAGGCATATCTCGGTCATCTCCTTATTATCTCATCATCAGCATGTTTCATATGTCAAAAATTAATCATGTAACAGCCCTGGGGTGCTGCAGTAGGACGACCTTGGCCCTCTGTGGTTTAAGGTTGAGAGGGTTCCAAGTCTCAGTCTCCTAACATTCCACATCATGATGGGCTTGCTAAATATTCAGGGCATTAGGGACGAGGACTGTCCATGTGTGGGTTGATGAAAGTTTTTGATCATAGAAATGACTTTGCCTTGACTTTTAGTGCATAAAAGAGGATCTGCGATTGATCCTGCCCAATGACCTTCTGTTAAAATTCATGGGACCAAGCATTGTCCTGGGAATCATGTACTGAGCTTCCTTAGTTTAGCATAAATATAACTTAACGTTATGAAAATGTCAAGATGGATTTTACTTAATTTTGAAAGCATTTACTGAAATTTTATAATAGCCTTATGAATCACAACTGCCAACGGAAACAAAACATGAATTGACCTTTTTTAAATATGTTACAGACTAAATCTATTTTGTAAGGTAACATTACGGTATTTATGAAGGGCATTTAAAAGTGATTGACCCTTTAGAATTATAGATATCAATGTCAAAACATACCTACATTAGTGTTTGCTCTCATATATGGCGAGAGGAACACATTTATTGAGCAAAAATCACTTCTGCATTGATTGAGTAGATAAAATTTTATGTTTAGCCTTTGCATCTTGGCCTCGATAGACCAAATCAAACAAGATAATGAAAATGAAAAAATATAAAAATTTCCTTAATGCAGTGCCTAATTCTTTCAGCAAAAATACTACTTTGGGACCTCCCATTTGATCATAGGGTGAACACTTCCCATTTGATTATAAACTGGACTATCCCTGGATACAATGTCTAGACTAAACCATATTTATTTGACTAAAGGGAGAACAAACCATCAACATCTTATCAGACAGGACCAAATTGGGTTCAGGGACATCTTTTCAATCAGCTTTCATGGTACAAGCTGTCAGAGGGTACTCTTACTTCCTACCTTCTCCAGTTTGTTCATTGGCCTAAAGCACTAATTAATTAGCCTGTCTAGACAATTAAAGAACTTGTAGCTTTTATCTAGTGTCCTGGTAATAAAATCATAACTTTGCTATTGAGAATCGGTATAAATATAGCATGAGTCAGCTCATACTGTGATCTGCATTGCAAGCACTGAGAATGTTGTTGTTGATTATAATCATGTCTCTAGGGTGGTCTTTCACTAGTTGTTGTCATGATTTATGGCTTGATTTGATTATGCTCTTGTCAACTAAACTGGATTTGGGGTTTAACTTCCAAATAATCATGTCCATAGCACAGTGTCACCTCGTTTCCAAACAATTTCAACAATTAATTCAGGATACATTTTCATGTCAATACAACTGTACAGTACCCCTCCTAATATCTGCACCCAATGAGGTGTACAGACATTACAGTAAAGTATGTAACTCTGATATAAACTGTCTCCTGAACATTTGGTTCAAATAATTTAATCCTCTTAACTTTACACATTTCCTTCCCTGAATCTAGTTCCCACACCAAATCATCCCACACCAAATCAGACTAAGATTTTTTATCGAATGAAACTGTACAGCATCACCCCCATCCTCATACTGGCCATAAAGTACAGAATCACCCTCTCCCTACCTCCCCCATCCTAGTATTGAAATTAAAGTACAGC
This sequence comes from Phorcus lineatus, assembly GCA_921293015.1. Taxonomy (NCBI): domain Eukaryota; kingdom Metazoa; phylum Mollusca; class Gastropoda; order Trochida; family Trochidae; genus Phorcus; species Phorcus lineatus. Next base: position 16,363,661 of record OV121083.1, read on the forward strand.
ATCACCCCCTCCCTACCTCCCCCATCCTAGTATTGAAATTAAAGGCCACGTCACCCCCTCCCTACCTCCCCCATCCTAGTACTGACCATTAAGTACAGCATCACCCTCTCCCTACCTCCCCCATCCTAGTATTGAAATTAAAGTCCAGCATCACCCCTCCCTATCTCCCCCATCCTAGTACTCATCATTAGTACAAAATCACCCCCTCCCTATCTCCCCCATCCTAGTACTGACCATTAGTACAGCATCACCCCCTCCCTATCTCCCCCGTCCTTATACTGACCATAAAGTACAGCAAGAACTGTCACCCGGCCATGTTGAAGTATCTCTAGAGAGCTCTGGCAGGTCAATGGTATCTTACAAATCTCCTTTTATAGAACAGCACTGTAGGACTCCTACTTGAGGTAGACACATCAGTGCTGGGTTTAGACTTGTGCATAGACTCCCCATACAAACACTGACATCTCCATTCATATCAAGATATATGAACCCGAGAGTTGAGGAAATGTTCCTTGTATTGGAGTAAGATGCTGGTGATAGACTCCTAGTGATGATTTTTTGACATTCCTTCCAGTGGATCTTGAACTTATCAAAATATTATCATGATCATGATGTTAACATAAAGGTCTTAGTCTTGTATGCATGTATATTGTATTACAGAGCACAGGAAAACAAGTGTCAGCAGGAACCAACTGAACCATGTACACAGGTGTGTGTTACACATACTCGATCTTGACTACAAGGAAAAACCCAATGTTCTCATTCCTTCATATCTTTATAATTTGACAGTGAAATGGCACCAAAATTGACAAAAAAACAACTAATGCTTTTTCTCATATATGCTATCTTTTTATAATTGGTTTTTTGGTCATGCAAATAAAGGACATTTTTTCAAGTCGACCTCTCAAAAGCTTTGTATATAATGGAATGTACAAACATCACAACGCTGGATAACAGTAATACAGAAGTACTCCAGCTACTTCAGAATCATTGTGTCCACACTGTGCACAAATATTACTAGAATCCTCAGGTATGACACACCTGTAACACAGCTAGGTAAATATCAGGTATTTGCTGTAATCCCTATACAATACGCCCCGCAACAGCTGAACACAGAACACATTCAACAGGGAATAATCTGCTTTTCTATCTAAAGTTGTATACTTTGTTATTGCTTATTAGTTATGTGACGGTCTCAACGAGGACAAAAAGCTTGACAATGATACTGGACAAAGTCCCTTGTTCAAGAGCAATTAAAGATTATTCATTTGATGTTGATAACGTCCTAAAAATCACATGACGAGGACATCAAAACCAGTATTAAAGGTTAGAGTTTATCTTTTGGTATAGATATAAATGCGATAGTTCCCTAGATATGTGCACAACGTTTGATAGTTATATAGAACTTTGTAGTGAATACTGCAAGATACAGCCATTCCAAGATCCTTGTCAATTGTAATTACTCAAACCCATATCCAAGCCAATTAAAGCCGACAGACAATAGTCTAATGTATCAAACTCTGCCATAGTCACTGCATGGCAGAGCCACAAAACCTTTGTCCCTGGACAAAGGAAGATTGTTATGGTCACCTAAGTCTTTGTCCTAGACAAGGACTATTGTAGTTAGCACCGATGTCATTGTTCAAGAACAACTAACAGGGCAAGATTAACAATTGCTGACCATTGTCCAAGAAACAGGAATATTGTATTGGGCATCAATGCTTTTGTCCAAGGATAACTAAAGGGTGGGAATGTATTTGATAACCATTGTTCCAGACACAAGATTATTGTAGTGGACACCATTGCATTGTCCAAGAACAACTATGGGAAGGATTAACAATTGTCTGAAGTGCCTTAACATTGTCCAAGAGGCTTGACCGCCTCTATAGAGGACTCTGTTCAGGACAGTTGAAGATCAAGGAGCCCTAAGACCTGTGTAGTGATCAGTGACATAGGAAGAAGATTATGCATGAGCTGTGGCATTGTCCCTTCTCACACCTGATCTGGTCCAGCTGATGCAGATCCACGGATGATTAGGGTTATTGTAGACACATGAGGTCCCCTACTTATCTCTAACTATCAACCTTTATGCTTACAAGCCTCAGGAAAAATTACATGTAAACAGTATTGTTATGATCAATGGCTATACACAATCTTGCTTGAACCTTTATTCTTGTTTGGCCTGAGGGAGTTGAAGTTATCTGCAAAACATTTTGTTCAAAGAGATGCCAAAGGACATATGAAATCAGTGATATTTTCAAAAATGGATTGAAAACAGAAAATTTCAAAGCCTTATAAAACAACCTTTTTGATAAGAATGAAAACAAATTTGCAACATTGGACAAACACCAAACTCATAGGGACAGTTTATTTATCTGGCTCAAAACATTTTATGTGGGCTACAATTATTAAAAACTTAACAGTTGCTTTGTGGATCGTCAGCCTTGATCTTATACAGTACCAAAATTTGTCTTTTCATTATTGAGTCCTAGATACAATTCCTGAAAGAAACAGGTAATGTAGATTCCCCTTTTTAACCTAGATTCCCCTTTTATGTTAAAAAGGGGAATTTTTAAATCTGACAGGGCCAGGGCAAGTTGGGATGCATTTACTATAACTGACCGTTCATTTTATCATGGGTTTATGATTTGATCATTTTCAACTTGCAACTTTTTGGGTTTTTCAAAATTATAAGTTATCAGAACTGATAGAAGGAAGCAGACTTCTGATCTGATTGTAGACCGACCACTCATGGATATCTTGAATAAAGAGAAAAACTGATCAAATGTCTAGACATCTTAAAAGAGAGTAATACAAACCACTTGCTCAAGCTTGAATTCATTTCTTACAACCATTAACTGAATAATTCAATTATAACGGTCCAGACATCTAACAGAAGTAAAATTACTTCTCATATCAATCTTCAACATAAATAATTAAGTTTTATCCCCGATCCCATATTCCTTTAGTCTGAAATCTGGTACTTTAACTTTGAGTATCTAACATCACTTCTATAATTCTGCATCGCCATGGTTACTATCAAAATTATGGTTGACCTCTGTTGAGATGACCCCTGACCTGCGGTTAAGTTTAAAGTTTGTAGATACACACCATGAGGTTTTCATAAACACTGAGCTCATGTTGGCAGTTGAAAGATAATGACAGATGACCTTGAATGTACAGTCTTGATTTATCTCTGCAGTGAGCTTAAATGTACATTAACTGCAAACATGTCATTTGGATATTTTCCCCCCAAATAGCACAGGCCCTCGGATCATTAAAAAAAAATATAAAATAATTTTTAAAATTTTTTTTGAGAACACCCCCTGAATAAAATTGTTCCTCTGTTAATAGTAAATGGAAAGGCCGGACACTCCATTCGCCCCCACCCGCTTTATTGACCGAATGCGGTGACGGGCGGCCATTTGTCCCATCAGCATTAAGTTGGGCGTGGTAATCGTCTTTCGGCCGTCCTCATTAAATAACCCCAAAGATTTATTTTTTAAAGTGAGTTGGAGTAGAAAGGCAAATCATTTGACATCATGTCTCCATATATTTTATATTGATTGCGTGTGTATTTATTGTAGCATTCGGTCAATAAAGCGGGTGGGGGCGAATGGAGTGTCCGGCCTTTCCATATACTATTAACAGAGGAACAATTTTATTCAGGGGGTGTTCTCAAAAAAATTTTTAAAATTTTTTTAATATTTTTTTTTAATGATCCGAGGGCCTGCGCCAAATAGGTTTTGAAAGGATAACTGAATAGATATGGATTGATATCATTGAGTTCATTGAGAAACCTACTTGATGTTTACATTTTGAACAACATTAATTTACTCTCATCAATCAACATCTCATGAGTATTAAGTATGACAGATTAAAACAATTACAATTAATAATAACCAGTTTAAACATTGCAATGACTAAGCGAATTTGTTTGGGACAAGTTAATCTGAAACACAGACTTCTTCTACATTAATTCTTCTTCATCACCGGCTTCTAAAAGAAGTAACAGAGACCCTAGTTCAAAGTAGTTTACCTTGAATTTAGTCTAGTGTGAAAAATTCTTCCTTGAAAAGCAAGTCTGTCAAGATAAGACATCTGTGATTTCCTCACATCATATCACCAAATAAAAATCAAAACAATTCTTAATTGATGGGTTACATTTATTGAGAAATTAGTCTACAGAGAAGAACAAATTTAGAAAATTCTCAAGAGCCTGTCTGACAGTCTACATGATATAAAAAATTACATGTTATCTGTTGTCAGTCATGTGTTATCAAAAATGTTTCATTATATGTACTGATACGGGACAGTCAAGCTCAATAGATTGTAAACTGATAACAAATGTAAACAATGCCCACCACCATACATATTTATCAAATCCTATTATTTCAATCACTAAAATGGAAAACTGTATCAGTTTGATGAAAAAAACCCATTATTTCATTATCTATCTTTGCATCCTTATCAATTTTTCATTGTAAGCCAAAACATATCTACAAACAAAACACATTTCCTTGGAGCAATGTGGTCAAAACAATGAACAATGCTTGATTATATATACAAAATATTCCTTTGTCAGGTCTAAGCATATCTGTTGATCACAAACATCATTAGAGTAAAGAAAACATTTGGTATATGTTTTGAGTGTGTTTTTATCTTGATTATCCGACACCTTGCTGTAGTGAGATAAACAATGTATGTTTCAGTTTGATAACCTGCATGTTATGATAACATTTACAAAAACAATTGGCAAAAAGTGAACTTTGTTCACCTTAGAAAATACAAAAGTTTGTGAACAGGCGACTCTGTACTATTGTAATGGATCATTTTGACATTCATGACTGATTATGATATCATTTTGGCAAGAAAATTTTGACTCATCATTCAATTGTGCAGGATGGTATAGAAACATTCCTACAAATACAATTTTGACTTTTTCTTTCCTTACTTTTCTTGACTCCAATTTAAATTTATTTTACTAAAGTCATAAAAAATAAAAGTTTTAAAACATACAACAAATGTATCAACAAAACCTTTCAAATTTGTATAATTTCAAGGAAATTTGCACGAGTATTGTGATAAACACGAAGCCAAAGAAAAAGATTAATTTTAAGAGATCAATTTACATGAATCACCTATTTTAACATTATGAATGTCCAGCTAGAAGATATATTCATTACCCGGTAAAGTTTAAATCTAGGGGTGAAACGGTTCACAACTGCTGCAGCGTAGTTTCGCTTTCCGTTTGGTGCACCTTACATAGAAGTGAAATATCAGTTCATCATTGACTTTGATATTGCTTTCAGCAATTTTAGGTTTTCATTTCATTAAAAGAAAAAATGGTTTTCTTGATACTTTAGTTTGTTGTATTCTTGGTTTTGTACTACAATATGTATCTGGCCGAAGCTCAATTGTACCGATTCACGCCTAGCTTAAATACGGAAAAAAAAGTGAGGACTTTTTGCCACCAATCGTTGAATTCAGCAACAGTGAGTCGGCCTACAGGCAAATCTAGCCTATTCAAAGGTGAGAGGGTGCAAGAAATTGTCGACAATTCAAAACTAATTAAGCTAGAAATGGGTAAAAGAGAAAAAATACTTCTAAAAAGAATGACTCAATTCCAAAGAAACATCTAAAAGGGGAAATTTGACCAAACTGAAAGGCCTATTGTTAGAGATGTAACCCTACACACCAGCCGCCATTCTATGACTGGAACTCAGGAAGCAGTCATTGTTGCCATCAGTCACAGCTTAGAGGACAGCTAAATGGAGCCCTGATCAAATAATACGAGAGAAATGTCTGTCAATTGACTTTAAGTATAACTCAATGCACTATGAGTCAGGCGAACAGCTGAGTGGGACGTTTATTTCAACAACTGAAACTGGCTGTTCCTTTAATCTTGTAGCAATGCAACTATTTTTAAATAATCAAGCAATGTTTTTTATTCAACAAAACAATAGAAGAATTTTTTTCAGAAAATGTGTTTGTTCAAATGATGATTTCAAAAGAAGATTTACAATTGCATTTTACAGAGTATCAATTGCATTACTGTTTGTAACGTCTGCAGTGTAAAATTGTCAAAAGTTTTCATTTATTTGGTTAGTTTTAATCCTTTCTCCAAAATTTTCATTTGAGATTTGTTGATGGAATTAAGTTTGTACATCAACAGTAAAGGTTTGATGCTCAGCTTACCAATTCTAAACAATGATTCAGGGGACTGCAAGACTGCCTCAGTCCCTGGCAGGACAAGGGTTAATTGCTACAGTGACTGTGGCTCCCTCAGTTCATTTCCTTTATTAATGGTGGATCTACAATCGCACAATAAATTACTGCCTTCAGATGACTCACAAGGGTTAGAAATTCAATACACAAGTTCATCCCATTTACTGTCGGGTATGAATCTGTAACAAAGAGGTTGTCAAAGATAGGAATGTCAAAACAACTAAACTCTTGGGTGAAAGTACAATTTGAACTGCTCTTGCGTCATGAAGTTTACAAGAAGTAACTGAATATTTATCTGCTTTCTGCTTTTACTAATTATCAATGTTGAGATGATTTGATTTTTTTGAAGAAGCAAGGAGTATTTCAACAACAAAGAAAACACTCTTTATCTTAACTTTCATCAAAGGTTTTTGTAAAGAAAAGGTCAAGATTAGCATACACATTTCAAATTCTTTACATTTAATCAAAACAAAATTATATCCGAAAAACTTTCTAAGCATCTATTGATTTGTAATCAGGGAATTAATTTTTTTCATCGTTCTCATTCTGGCCTTACTTTCTTTGATAAGTCCTATTTTATTGTCAGCTTTAATTCAATTCATTTTCCTATTCAAGATAAAGATTGAGGTATTTAATTCAAAGCTTTTCTTCAATATGTTATATAAAATGTTTTTCCAAAGTGAAGACTAAAGGGTCATTTGGAATAGAACAAAACTTTTCAAGGGCAAAGTATCCTACTTCAGAAAAGTAGGGATTGAGAAAGGCATGGGCCATGGGCCATTTTGCACATATAACATAAAAATATGGCCCATTCAAAAGAAATTTTACCATTGCTCCTAAGGGGAATGGCCCATTCAAAATCTGAAAATGACTAAAAAGCCCTAAATATGGCCGATTGTGAAATGTGTCTTTCCCAATCCCTGATAAAACAGTAAGGGACATCGAAGAGAGAATGGTTGGCAAATTTCCTCAGGACTCCCTCAAAAACACTCTGATATTCATTTTCATTATACATAAACTTTATATCACTCTCAAATAACATATTTTAGAACAAGGTCTGACAACTATTCCCAACATATGACCCAACTTTCTTCAAGACAATTTACTCCCTTCAATTTTTTCAATGATGTTCAAGCCTTGCTACATTTTGTCAATTTTTCAGTGCCAGCTCTTCAGTACACTTGGACTCAACTTTCTTTAAAAAATCCTGAATTCTGGTGCAAAGCAACAAGGCTTATGTCAGCATGTTATGGAGAATGCAGAGCAGGGTTTGAAATATCTGCCTGCCAGCCAGCCAATTGCTTGTTAATTTCAGGTCCGGCTAGTTGGAGAGGAGGTCAGCAAGCCTGTTTGACTTGTTTTATTTAATCATTTTAGATACCTTAAGTGTTTACACATTGCAGGGCTTGTCAATTTTTAGGAGGGCTGAATGATTTTCAAACCCAAAGCCTATTAAAAACTAAAAACTTCTAACACTGCAGGAGACTGTTCAGAAGGAAGGTTGTGTATGACTTGGTATGGCAGTACCTACACCAACACAACACATCAGATCAAAGTTCAGATCCCATTAGCACCTCCTCCGCAGAGGGATGTGTAACATTATTAGTGTGAACACATCTCTCATCTAGCCATGTAAGAGTCCAGTTTGCATTTCACAGGTCGCTTCCCTTATTATTCATTAACAATGTTAGCATTGGAATCAGTAATGGATCGTTCTCTAACTGAATGCCTCATACTATCCGGTAGAAACTAGAATCATGTTTGATGAGTTTTGTAATTGATAATGGAATGAAAGGTATTTGTATTCAATAAATTTTGTATTTGATAGTGGAATGAATTCAATTTGCAACTGAATTGGAAAACATGGTGCATTAATCATCTGCATTGATTTTCTAAAAACATCTGTTTTTTATTCAAAGTTTGTAGAATGTAAATTAAAGCAGATCTGTTGTATAACAAATGATTAACCCTCTACTTTCTGAAGACCAACTAAGTTGCCCTGCATTATCAATCCACTTTTCAAGTTATCACACATTTAAAAGTAGTGTGGAAAAGTAGTTAACCATTTATCTCACTGAGAGCAACAGTAATAGCATTAGCAGTTAACTTATATTTTAAGCTAACCAAACTTAACAACTATCAAACTTGATTGTTCTTATGTGTGTAAAACAGAACATGTAATCATGTACTCTCAGATTTAAAATTCTTTCTATGCCTCCCTAATATACCATTCTCAACCAAAATTATATAAAGCAGAAAATAAAGCAACATTCTGAACAATTTCTAAGCTTTACTCCTGGAAAGTGCTTATTAAGTAATTTTTTGACACATGATGCCATACAGAAAACTTTTTCCCACACATCTTGGACTTTAGAATTTGCTTCACATATTCTTGAACTTATATAATGTAAATGGGTAACTGTGCGAGTGCTGAACCTTAAGTACTGAATAACCAATATTTGGAATAAAGTTGCATTAGCAAAGGTTTAAGTCAGGACACTATTTCTAACAAGAGTACTTGTTACATCAACTGCATGTTTAGAAAATCACAAGTCAAAGATTTCAGGAGGAGTTTCATCATGGGGCTTCGTAAAAGGACTCTTTTTCAAGTGCTTATTGCCATATGTTTCAAAGCATCAAATGCATGAAGCATGACAAATATGGTAATCAGTAGTTCTGAGCGATGAAAATCCAGTAGATATATCTTATAAATCATGTACACAGCGACTGCACACTACACTGTTTGAGAGCACAGCCATGACTTCACAATTTACCGATCCATTTCAGCGTAAATCATGTAGATTACAACCATACAATCAGCTGATTGTTTTGTGAAGCTTGCACCAGAGGAACAATTAAAGAAATGAATTGGCACTTCCATGCAATTATCCAGAGGTGTGGAGAGGAGTTAGGAGATGTCAATGAGAGACATTGAGAGACTCCATGCAGAGAGAGAACAGCTTGTCTCTTGAGGGTCACCGCTGTCAACATCAGATTCCAGCCTCTAATGGGGGAATTATCAAGATTTGGTTATCATAATTGGAAGGTCGTTCTTACTATCTATATGCAATGGGGGTTAAAATATGAAACCACATAAGCCTTGAATCAATGATATAGAAATCTCGAGCTGATGAAGCTTATATCAGACTTGATGGGGAATTGATTCTCTGGGTAGTGTGAATGTTGTCTGAATGAAGAGACTCATGTCTCTGCTTCTGTCAGAGCTATACAACACAAGCTGATTTCTATTGGACTTGGCAGGCCTAAATACTTGAAACAATGACAAAATGAGAGGTGTCATCTATGGTACATAATAGGAGAAATTGTTTTCAGATTATTAAAAAAGTTTTCAAGGAGTAGAAATAAGTTAAGACCTGTGCTAGCAACATTAGGAAATGACTGTAAAGAATGTATGCAGTACTGAGCAATCTTATCATCAGCTAGTTAGAGATTATTTCATTGGCACTTGATCAGCGGTTAAAAATCTTCACAGTGTCAGCAAGTAATGTCCCTACGGATGTTTTTGCTTGAAGTCACAGATACCATTTCAATAACTCTTGTGTAAGTCACCATAAATTTTGTCAAGGATTCACCTTGATATTTTTCATCTTTAACACCTGCACGGTCAAGTCAGGTCAGACTAATGAGAGTACTTGTAGTAAGAAACTCATCCGTTACCTACACAGTAGCCATTATGAAACTTTTTTACAGTTTGTACCTATAAGAAATTCCAGTGATTATTTGTTTTCCTTGATCCACTTCAAATTAGAGTCAACAAGCTGATAGGTGGAGACTGAACAAGCTATAAATCCTGTACAAGGAGCCCAATAAATTAAACTCTCTTGACACGCAACCTTTAACTCCACTTGAGGAAAACTCATAGTATGGTAGAGTAAACATCATTGCTATACACAGGTTAGGGTCATAAAGTTGGATGGTCAAGCAACTTGATCACAAATAGGCACATCTACCTGTAGTAGTTATGGTGAAATCATAAAGTTGAACGGTCAAGAAACTTGACCACATATGGGCATATCTATCTCTAGCTGTAACAGATGCAGTGACTGCATGAAGTATGACAATCACAATGTCGTTAACTGCGGCCAGAGAGTTCAAGGTCACCTTAAGTCCTAAGAATAGAAATACATATCATTTACATAGTTTACAAATATTACATTGTTAATTTGTAATATCGGAACACACTATCGGCAGAGCATAAGTTCTTGTTCTTTTTAAAGAAGGATCCCTTAAAGTTTTCAAGCGAACACCCTCAGAGTAAAACAACATAGCCAGCAGTAACTGTGCCAACAGATTATTCACTAGGCCACCAAGACCTTGTGATCCCAAATAAAACAATGTTATATCCTATCAATAGCTTTCATCTTCTCACAATCATATCCAAAATACAGAGAATAGAATCACAAGGTATTCATCTGCAATACCTTGACACTGTGACATTATAAACACCCAAACTACAACTCCTCTGTAAACAGAAATGGGAGTAGAACACCTCCCTGTAGCAGACATTATTATTGCCCTTTGAATCTGGACTTGCATATTTGAACCCGCTTAGCCTATTTAATCCAAAGTAAACAGTAGAAATCATTGTAACCCTATAGGTGTGGGGGTGAAGACTTAGATGTGACAAGTTTAAATGAAAGAGGACCTTCTCACAGCCAGGTGACAAGTCTTCTATTAGAGGGAGGTTCGGGCAGGCCAGGTCTGAGAGGGCAGTGGGCACATCAAAGACATTCAGCCTCCTGTCAGGAATTTACATCATCATTCTCCATTATACTTCACCCCAGTAATCAACAGTGACTGATTGAATGATCCTTTGATCTAAACTTTGAGAGAATATTTTGTACCAAAGAGATGTTGGACACAGACAGCTGGCTTGACAAACAGTCTCTGTCTGATCTCCGACATGTTTTTGTAAACATTGCTTAATCCTTGAACTGTCTTTCAACATTTGTGTCACAGCCTGGGCGCATAATGTGAATCGTGTAGTAAAATCAATTCCTTTTACAATAGTTGAAAATGATTTTCAATTCTATCAAAGAATTTTTGAAAATAATATTGCATGACCAAAATTCTCATTGGAAGAAAAAAGAAAAAAGAGTTTACTTAAAGCAGAGAGAACTGGAATTTGAACTATGCAAATGTTTTTCTCAAAGCTTTGAAGCATCAAGAACGGCAGAATTTGATGAAAAATTTTCATTCAAACACAAATGGATCTAATCTGTTACTATTCTGTTAAATATTTATGCAGAAAATTAACACGTAATTCAGGAGGAACAAACATGTTTTGTTGGTTGAAGAAATCTAGGTCAACACAGTCCATGTCACTGCATTTCACTCTAACATTTCACTGCAAAAAATGCCTTAGAGACTTCACATCACGTAACTAGAGCTAAACAAGTGTAAAATATCTGGGTAATGAAGTGATAGGTGGGACTTTGTCTTCATCACGCAACACATATTCCTAAAGTACAAAATCAACGGCGAATTGCATACCTCTAAGCTGTTGGAGACAGAGTGTGCACTCTGTGGTAAAAAAAAGTACCAAACCCATTATCTGCATGAAGTATTTGATGATCGGACCAATCAGCTATAGAATTCATAATGAATCGCTTTAAAAAATTGCAGTCAAGATTTAATGGCTATCGATTTTAAGTTGTCAAAAGGTTTAGGCAAAAAGATACTCAATTCAAATTCATCTTGGATAGTTGAATACTTTAAACTTTGGACATGAACAAAACAACACAAATTATTGGTCAAAGCTCAAAATCACAGAATGCACATTATGTAATACAAAAACAAAAACCCAGTATCCTCATCTCAGTGAGAGTGATATTTTCATCCTGAAATCAGCATTAAGCTACTCATGAAGCCCATCATTAACCCCTTAACTGCAGGTCTCTAACTTTCCAGACAACCTCTAGCAGGTGTCATACACAGGATTATCCCCTCATTATTAACAAATAGTGATTCCTGGAAATAGACATTTAGGTTTGTTTGGCACTCATTTATTCATCAACTTCCTGTCTGCTGGCAATTTTCTTTTCAGCATATCCTTATTAATGTTGTGATGTCAGCATGTCTGGTCACATAAAGGTGACATCATTTAAAACTCCCCTCAACAACATAAGCACACAGCGTTACTTCATTGAGTTGCTTCCATTTAAGGAAACAAGTCTTGATATAATACACTTACCAAGTTTTATTGATCCAACTGTATCAGAGAGAAATTATTCATCAATGTGCTTGTGAGTAGACGCGACCTAGATACAGTTCACTATACTTACATCTGTGGCATCCAAAGGGAAAGGAGTCATCATTAGTCTCTAAGTCTTGGATTTTGATATTAGAAAAAGAGTTCTCATTGGTCGATTTGATATATTGAAAGACTCAGAGTCACAAGTATTGCTTGGATCAAGACTATCTTTTTAGAAGATAATTGTTTTTGGCAAGACTCTAACAGCATGCAATACTTGAAATGCTATTAACATAAGAACATAAAGAAGTTGCTAACTCAAGATTAAAATACAGAGACAAAGAAGGATTATAAGCCTGTACCTCTGTAGTCAATTCCAACATGTTCAACACTAGGTTACGATGAAATTAAGAAAACATGTTTCTGTTTGAGATTAAGCAGCAGATAAAAGATAGGATGGAAACCCAGTAATTGTGGATCCGACATGAAAAGTGCTCACCATTAGGAAATGCAAGTTATAACTTAGGAAAAGTAGGATCTAAACCAGGCCGCATTGTAACAAATACCAAAATTGATCACCACTTATGCCAGGTTTCAAGTTTTCAACATCACATACAACTCCCCCAGCAAGGTGAGCTTCATGTGTCTCCAACACTGGCCGATTTAAACCTTGCTGCATTTAAACAAAATCTATAATTTGAGGGGTGTATGGTCAACGGCAACGGTAAGGAAATCCAGGACAAATCTAACAGGATAATGCTAAAGAGCGAGCACAGAAAAGACCAAGAATTTCATCAAATCTTAGAAAAGCAAGTTATGTATATTTGTTTCAGTTATGCCGAGCAGTTGCTTCAGATACAGCTCCAGCTCAAGCTGAGTGAAGGGAATAACGATTGATATACTGAGAGACTACAAAGGAAGCAGCTAGGCAGAAAGCTACTCCACCATTGAGAGCTTCAGGCTTATACGTCTGTACAATTACGTCACCTGTACTGGAAGAGCTTCAACAATAGGTGTCAGCGTGGATGGAAGGAGCTCGTATGTTTTATATGGACTATCGTGGGAGAGATCCAATAAATCATTTGCAATGCCACAATCCACTCTCCTGATCTTAAGAAACATGCGAAAACCTTTACAGATTCTTCATTCATTGGGAAAACAGCCCTACATATTCATACTCATTGCACTAATAGAATTTTTAACATTCTTCAGTTTTTGATGCTCACATAGTAACTTGCTTGATTCTTGTAAAGTATGAAGTGTTTCAGAATGATTTCAATGCATGTTATACATGAAACAAAATATCACATCTTTGAAAGATCTTTAGAAGTGATGTACATAAGAAATGAAGATGTAAGCAAATACCCGAATAAAAAAAAAATTACAATAAAGAAATTATCCTTAAAATCTTGTCTTTCTTATTAAATATCACCATTATTAATTCAAGATACATCTCAAGAATGTAAAAAGGCTAAATAATGAGACTTTCCACAAATCTTAGCCTCATTATTCAGCATCATTTTTCTTGTCACTAATAACTTTCTATTCAAAAGTAAAAGATTGCTATGCTGTCAACTAGAATGAAAGTCAACAAGTTGAATGATAGACTAACTTTTAGAGCATTTTTTAGATAAATTTATGGAAAAAATTCAATGAAACATAAAAAAAAAATGAAAATGCAATAATACTTAATACGACCATAAGAAAAGCCATATAATAAGCCACAGGATACGAATCTATCCATATTTTTTCAAGTAAATAGGTATCAAAACTTTTATATCCCTGACAAAGAAGAGAAACATTGGTGTCATATATGGATTTCTCTGTCTCGGACACTCAAGCTTTGCACTGCAGAGGAAACAAAACTGTATCCGATGGTCAAACAAGCAGCAGCGCTTAATTACCATGGAGTGTAGGAACAGCAGTGCCATCCATCGATTAGCAATTTGCCCCGACCCTTACCACGGAGACAGGAAGTGTAGGAATGCACGTTTTGTCTCTGTTTGTTGACCAAACACTGCCAGCAACAGTCCACGGGTTGTTGAACAGAGAGGCTGGACCAGAGATAAAAGCTATGTTCAACAGATGAACAAGGCATGATGGGTAGCAAAGGTTAACTGTTGAATGGGCGTGGATGTTGAATAGCGGAGACATGCGTTGATGAATTGGGTTTATTTTGAATAGTGGAGGGATTTATTATTTGGGGATATGCTTTCGAACAGAGGAAGGGCATAGAATAGAGTAGGTAGTCACTCCTGAATATATTTGTTTTCATCTCTTCAGATGAGAGCATTTTGAAGACTAAATGTAAATCTAAAGAGAGAGGGTTGTCAACCTCAGATATATTTTAACAACGTTATTCATGAGGACTCTCCTTATATCTACCCTTGAGTTTAGTATTTGCCCCTATGTAGTTATTCTACAAAAATCCCAGTTCTACAGATATATTTCACTGACAAGGATATGATGATTTTAATACATGACAGCCAAATTTAAAATAGGGATATCTTTAGAAGGTGAGGTGATTTGGGGTTTAACACCGCTATCAAGATTATTTCACTTATATCACGGCTGCTAATATTATTGCAGGGAGAAAGCCTGCAACACAATTGTGGCTATGCATTGGGGTGAAACCTGCGGGCGGCAGCTGAAACTAGTGAACCATGGGTGGTACAGCACTGAAATTCAGTGAAGCATTGCACCCTAACCTGACTGCCTGTAGAACTGTTCTCTACTGCAGACAAATTTGCCGAGCCCCTGGCCAGATTCTATCTTTTGAACATAAATGAGATCTGTATAAGAATAAGTAGACCATAATCATTACAAGGAAATGGATTTTGGAGAAATCACTTATATGAAATCCTTCAGGACATTCAACTGTTGAACACTGGCCACAGAACATTGTTTCTAGTATTCAAACAACAGAAAGCCATTCTCAACCAGTGTCCTTGAGTTGGAGAAATCCTGCTTCTCCCAATGGAATTCTTTGGACACGATTACACAATTTTTCCATCATTAGCTCTATAGTCAATCAAACAGGACTGAGTTGTCAGTAGCAAGATATAGATGCTTCTGTCAGCGCATAAACAGAATCATATTAAGAGAAATTGTGACAGATATGATAGATGGAGCTTCGGCTTTGAAGGAAATCTGCATCATCAAAACCTCATGCTTGTCAAATCCCTTTTATCTGGCCTCCAGAAAATACATTAATGAAAACTGAAACCTCTGATGGTTGTTAAGCTTGTTATTCATGTTATATCTGGGGACCAGAAAATATATTAATGGAAACTCCTAGCTGTGCAGCCTACTGGAATACCAAATAATTACCAATTAGATGAATGGTATACCATTTCATCGAGAAATACTAGATCTGAATCCTCGTCCAGTGTAGGATAGAATATCCATCATATTCACATGAAAGCTTGCAAAGCCACTCACAACAGTGCGGAAAGCATAAGATTGAGTATATTTCGGATGAAAAAGGATCTCATTTGATATCTAGTGATTCCGAATCAAAGGAGATGCAACTCAAAAAAGGAAATCGACCCCTTTCCGATTAAATCATGAGACAGTTGATGGATTTGTGATGATCCTGGCATAGTTTTATCATTCTTAAAACAAACCGAACGAGTTTCAAAATACAAAATTTTACAGAAATTTAATCTCTGTAATAATGACTTCGATATCTTTTTTTCATAATTAATTATAGGAAAAGAGACTAAGAGAAATCACTGTTCAACGAAATTTAAGACTCACTTTTCACATGTTTAAAGAGTTTATTTTTCGGCTAGTAGGAATTGGAATTATCAATAATCCCGGATCTTTGTAACAATGAAATATGAACTACAGTCTGAAGGTTACACTATACCCCCTCAGTCAATGAATGAGCGATGTGCGTTGCCCCGGAAGACATGGACAGGCCCAGTCTATGAGTGAGTGAGGAGCAACGTCTAGGATCCATGGCCACATGCAACAGCGCCATCTATCAGGCCGTCTGGAATTAGTCACCATCTGCAGACCACTGTGTCTGCTCTGCAATTAGTTCCTCTCTACCTAGACAGATCCCTCATCAAGAGACACCGCTGGCGCCCATTGCATGCCAGTGTCTCCTCTTCTCAATTAGTTCCATTTAGATCCAACAGCTTTATACTGAGACTTATAAAAGTTCAATGGCTTTGTCCTCAAATGGATCAAAGCGCTTGCTCATTTGATCAAATTCCCTTGACATATTTTCATGGGTTTTTAAGGTAAGGAAAGGTCAATTATGGTTCAGTATTTTTATTTCAAGGTATATCATGACAATTAATATTATTCCATAGAAAAACTCTTCAATGCCATTACGGCTTTGCAATTACACTAAAAACTGCATTGATGTCTGAGACTTGTGGGTAATATCATTTTTGTCTAATAGCAGCTCATCACCTGCACAGCAAGTAAATATCCATTAAAAAAATTCCTAAAAATACAAAAATGCCCTTCAAGAAAAATGATGGTTTGTCAACTTAAGAACCTTAAAGGCCCATTTGTTTATTCTATTCAAACACTTTCAACAGCTACAGGGGGATGCTTAGCCCATGTATAAACACTTGCTGGACACTATTTATATACACTGTCAACTAGACTCTCTCAACATCTTCAGATTCACTATCTAAATCCACGTAAGTTTTGATTACGTCATACAGTCCCTTGAAAAATGTCTAGATTTTCCAATAAATGAAATTCACGTGAAGAATATTTCCATTAGTAAATCAGATTAGACTTAAGTTTTTTTCATTTAAATATTTGTACAGAGACTGATTGTCAGTCTACCCATCTGTCTATAAACACCATTAGACACAAGGCTGTCTTACTAGAAATATAACGTAAACAGAAAGTTTGCAAATTCGTATACCAATACTTTCAACAAGGAAACACTGTAGACTGGTCCTGGACTTCGCTTTGGGATGAAATAAAAAATATGGAAATAAACTTGAAACTTTCAGGTTTCTAAATACAGAAAAGTTCAACTTACAAATTTTCTAATTTCAAAATTCCATTTTCTAATTAATTCACTGTTAGAGCACAATAAAATTTTCAAAAATTAAGTTTGGAGAACAAGAATTTAAAGAACTGTTTTCATTAACTTTAATTTTAGTGCAGTTAAATCAAAGTCACTAGATATTTATCTACTTTCAAACTTTAGTAAGCATTGACAACTGAACCTAACCATATATGAATTCTTCTATTAAAATCATTAGGGAGTCATACTCCACACGCCATTCCAGATATGCAGAGTAGGACTTAAGTTTAATAAACCCTAAAATACATGGTATCCAGGAATATCTATCTTTTTCACTTGAACACAGACTTGCTCCCACTTGACTCAATGTTATAGAATGATAATACAACAAACGTATCAAAGACAATCTCTCCAAAGAAATAAACAAACTTGACGGTCACGCATGAGTAACTGGCCACTGAAAACACTAAGGTCACTGAGCTGAAGATAGGACTTTAACACCTTACCGATGAAGGTATAAATATTTAATCAGTATCACCAAACAAAACTATCCGCCTACAAAGATGTGAACTGAGAATGAATGACTCACAGTGAGATGGGAAATACCTAAAGGTGATCTCTTTCTCAACTTTTTATTGCTTCCTCGGGAATAAGAATGTTGGAAAATATGCCTATAAGGCCTTCCCAACATATTAGGAAGAAGGGATATCCTGTAATTTCTCTGAATTTTCATAAGACTATTGTTTTTGATGAAAAAAATAACTGGTATTAATGACTGCAAGAATTAAAATCATGGTTGAATATCAGCTTATCTTTACTCATATTATGAATTTATGATTATCATACAAGAATGGAAATTTACTCAAAATCAAATTTATGTTATTTGTAGACATATGGTCTTAATACTGGAAATCAAGTTTTTACATCTGAGGTAAATTTATCCAAATCACAATCACTGAACATGTACAGACAGACTCATCCAAGGCCTGAAGAAATGAAATTGGATCAACTGGCCATAGGGTAGATGTGTATCTTCTGTTACCCACATAAACCCCATAAGGCTTTACATTTCAAAAAGGTCAGAAGTTTAACAAAGCAAGGCTGAACAATAAATTCATATTTATTCACACTGTATTTGTGCTCTCAACATATCTATATTTCCCATTTCAACATGTCAGAATTAGATAAAAACTATGGAATGTTAGATTTTAGCCAGTAAACATTGCATAAAATGGAGGTGAGGTGATGTGAGTTGGTTTTTAACACCACTTTCACTTATATTGCGGCTGCTAGTATTATTGCAGGAGAAAGCCCATTTTGCAACACCATTGTGGCTATGCATTGCAGTGAAACCTGCAAGCATCGGCTGGAACTAGCGAATCACGGGTTGTATGGCAATGAATTTCAGTGTAGCATTGCACCGAAACCTGACTGCATGTAGAACAGTTCTCTACTGCAGACAAAGTTGCCGAGCCCCTGGCGGGATTCAAACCACAGACCCCTCGATCCGAAGCCAAAGGCGCTAACCACTGGGCTCTCCAGACCCCGCATAAAATGTAGAATTTTAATTTACTTCATCATATACATTTCTCCATTTTTCATTTATTCATATAATATCTATCTTCTTATATGACTACTTTAGTTACTATATATTCTTTTGTTCATACATACATATATATAAATATATATATATATAGATGTCTTTCTATATTTCTAAAGTCAATATATCAATCTCTTCCTTTGTAATATTTTTTCAAACATTAATCTTTTCTAGTGAGTGAGTGAGTTGGGGTTTAACGCCGCTTTCAAGATTATTTCACTTATATCGCGGCTGCTAGTATTATTGCAGGGAGAAAGCCCGCAACACCATTGTGGCTATGCATTGCGGTGAAACCTGCGAGCATCGGCTGGAACTAGCGAACCATGGGTGGTACTGCGCTGAAACACAGAGTAGCATTGCACCCAAACCTGACAGCGTGTAGAACAGTTCTCTACTGCAGACAAAGTTGCCGAGACCCTGGCGGGATTCGAACCACGGACCTCTCGATCCGAAGCCGAACGCGCTAACCACTGCGCTATCCCGCCCCCTAATCTTTTCTAAAATCAATATGAACTAATACATTACACCATTTTGTCAACCAAGTGCTACATGTATTCAGGTGAACATGGCGAGTGTCAAACCTGAATAAGTGCAGCTCTGACAGGTGAACATGGAGAGAAGGCAGATTAAGACTTCAGTCTCCGGTTCTTGTCACATCTGTCTCATTAACATGCTTCAATATTACACATTACAAAGGCTTACTTGCTTATAATGGCTTTTAATGGCATAATCTTGTTTAAAGGAATAATCTAACATATGTGTTGTTGATAAAATATTTAAATACATCAACCTTGTGTACATAAAATTAGTACTAGGAAAGATGGCAGTCATTGATGTTATGTATAAATGTATAAATGTATTAATGTAATGAAATTATATTTATCTTTCTCTTGTTTACATTTGATAATGAAAAGTATCTGGATTAAAATTTCTTTCCATTACATGCTTGTAAAATATCATGAAAACATATCGCTCTGGAAATACTTATATTTAGGCACTCGTGTCATAAACATAGCATGTAATGGACTCTCACATAATATCCTCTATATATGTCTTGTACCTATATCATTAATTTCAATGTGATCAATTCAAGTTAAAGGTTCGAAGTTATTCACAAATAACTATAAGTGCACCAGATAACATCTTGCGATCAACTCTCCATTGATACATCTTACACTCAAATGAATTAATGATAAGAGACATCAAATTCACTTTTATTCAGAAATAATAGCATAACAAAAATATAAAATAAATAAATATGTATCTGAATTTCATCTATTATTATTATGTTATTTAATATTATTATTTATTTGTATGAAAAAATTTCATGTACTGAAAATATCTGTGTTACATCTTTGAATCTTGAATCCTTAGAACCTCAACTTCCCATTACAAAAAGAGAACATTGAAGTTCAACTACATATCTGATATAGACTATAGGTCAATGTTTTAGATGATGCACCTCAAAGTATATGAAAGCGGGACATACATTTGATGTCGCTATGAGAGAGTGAGAACTCTACACAAGGGAACAGACACATCCCACAAATTAGATTAGCCTGTTGAGAGATGTTCCCTTGGGACAACAAACACTTCCCCTAAAGGAACCTGTGGCTGTAAAGTTGATAAAAATATCTCCAAACTGACATTTCCACATTTAAGCAAACTCTTGTGGCATCCAGATTATGTTTGAATGGGAAGCACCTACTAAGAAGGAAGATAATGTTGGAATGGCTAACTGATAGGTGTCCCCATGCTGGAATATACTGCAGGTTGTCTACGTCAACCAAATGTGTGTTATTTTTTAAATTTAGGAAATTTCAGAGCATGACTTCTTTCAAATCATTGTTCAACATATCTTTTCATGCATCTATATACTTTTTACTTTAACTTTAAAAAAGAACTCGAATGCCCATTCCAAATAAATCAGATAGAGCGATGAAAAAAAAAGAACAACTGAATAATGACAATAGATCTGTTTGTGAGAAATATTCATAATTTTAATATTGTTAATTTAAAAACCACCATCCACCAACAACTACTGTATATTGTAACGTTATGGCATTTTACCTAAGAATTAAGAACTTGAACAGCAATCTGTCTATCTAAATTATGTTGAAACTACTTAAACAAAGCACAAATATCAATTAAACCAAAAAATATAGTGTAAACTTGTGAATTGTATTAGTCTCCTAAGTAGTAAATAAGTTGGTAAAATTGTAGTCCACAAATTGGACTTGGCCCAAAGATCAAACAACTTTCAACATGACCCTTGCATCAAGATGGTATACTTGATCTCACTATCACTATCTTTCAATCACTTATTGCATATAAAAGGCCGGGAAGTGTCTAGGTTCCAACCTTTATGATAATAGCAGTCAAGCTGTTATGGCCCATTAAATACCCATGTTAAATATACAATAACTCACAAGAGAGAACTAATACAACAGTGTATTCTTCATCAAATTATCAAATGGTGTAGCAGACCATAAAAAGACATAAATTACCTCTTTTCTGAGTCATAAATATCCTTACGACCTTAGAGTGATTAACATTTGGACTTCAGTATTGTCAAATCCATAAAATTAAATTAAATACCTAATGTATTTGTCCAAAGAAACATCTACAAATAGGGCAGCTCTTTACGTTTTGGGGTCATGGACAGGCCTCTCATATTTATATATTTTATATCCCTTGCAGGAAATTTGATATAAGTAACTGTTTCAAATGATTGCAAATGGAAAAAAGCTTTATATTAATGACAACATAGATTTTTAAAAATAGGGCAAAACACAACTGAAATGTATCCTAATTGAATATGAGCCTTATTTTTTTTTACTTTTTAGGAGTATGACTATATCATCTATTTTTGGTCTTATTCTAACTTTGTAATGCACACTGATTCTTAATTTGATATCAAATCATCAACCAATGCACAAAACAATATGACATAAAAATTAATGATGTTTGTTTCAATAAAATAAGATCAAAAGTCTGTAAAAGATGTAAAAACGGTTCATAACAACGTTGCTACAGTTGACGGAATATGTTTAATGTTGATGAATGTCAGAATATAGTCTTGTCCTTTCGGAAAAACTGAGGTATCATTTACGTAATTTTGTCTGTTAACGTAATTTCGGTTTTGAAAACATTGTCCTTTCATGGCAATGTTGACTGCCCCCCTCCGAAAACATTGCGCATGCCATTATACATTCAACTTGTTCTGTTTATGTAATGTTTCATATGCAATTTATACGTTTCAAAATATAATGTCTTTAGACACCATAGAATGACAATCACTCCTTTCGTTTACCTGCAGAGCTCGTTACAGCGACCTTAGAGTCGTGCCGAAGACAGGCTAACCAAGTCCAACTCTGCGCAGAGTTTAGAAAGTGACAGTCGCGACTGACAAAAACATGTCATTTAAACGAAAACTATGAGCATTTCACGCAAATAAAATTACTGATATCAACTATATTAAAAGATGAATATGATCAACCTACCTCTTTCAGAATCAATAAAATCCACAAGTAATGTCAGGAGAATAATATTTATCACTACAAATGTGTGCGCCATGGTGCGGCCATTTTCCTACATACAGCCCTCTAGCGGCGGCAATGTGAACTACGCGCTAGGGACAGCCCTCTTTCCTGTGGGTTTCCAAATAAACCTGTCACTGTATTGATTTTTTTCTGTGAAGGACAAATATTTAGCTGTGAAATCAAGTATGTCTGATTAACTTTGTACTTTCGACGTTTCAACAAAATTACTTTTAAAGTCAAAGTAATTGCAGTTAAAATTTATTATTATTTATGCACCATCAACAGAAAGATTAACCTCTTCATTACATACGTACATATTGCGAAAAATAGTTTGAATTTTTTTTTTACCTAAGATATCGTTTCAATTCAGAAACAATAGGCCTATATTTTTGGCCTACTCATGATCGACGAAATCGTCAATAATTGAATAAACGGCTTTTAATTTATCTACTTAAGCGACATGGGAGTAGGTCTTAACTAAGACTGTAGATAAGTACACAATTTTTATGGATAACAACTTCTTTAATCTGAAAAGTGCGACGTTTCGCATGACAGCGATACAAGAATCTGTGTCGAAACGTCGCACTTTTCAGATTAAAGAAGTTGTTATCCATAAAAATTGTGTACTTATTTGCCTCCCAACTTCTAAATGCCACTCAAAGAAGTAAGACTGTAGACTATATAACAGGTATACGTGAACATATACTATTATGAGAGGTTTGCTGGCTATATCCAGACGGCGATATCAAATTCAATAACATCAATAATAAAATTTAATATATAATGATATAAATCGAATTTTATAATGTGTCTACTAACCCACAGTGTCTACGAAAACACCCCGTCTACGAACACCTTTTGTGTACGAAAACACTGGTTGCCATTCAGAATACGTGCGTGACATATGAACATTTTAGAAATGTTTTAACCATATATATAACAATGGTTAAAATATACAAAATTTGACTTTATTTCGACATTCACCAATTGGTTCCTCGTCTGAAATTTTACGATTAATGATAAATACATTCATTCAAAATATAGTTCTATTTAACTAATTGTTGCAGACTACATTATAACTTAAATATTTATAAATAATCACAAAAAAAGTTGTCGAACACCTTCCATTCCATTTCACCTGTTGCATGATTTCCCTACACTTGTAGGCTTTAACCAAATATTACGCTATTCGTGAGTGGTGACAGGTGATAAGAGGTCACGTGATGTAGATATAATAGACAGGTGTTAATAATAAAGGTAAAGACGTAGAGAATGATATAAGTTGGCAATTGTCTCTGGAAGTGATCCACATTTCAAAGCTAAGGCGGGGTTTACAACACGTCTGCTTTTGGATACGATTTTAAAAAATCGCGTCAATGAGTTGTCAAACCCTATGACCGTTTTTTCTATGCGATGCGATGCGAAGAGAATAGAGCAACAAATAAACAGTAGAGCAATTCCCTGTTCTTTGTGCACATATATCATGCATACTTTATGCGTTCATATGCATGTGCATTGTCAGGTCTCAAATTAAGAATTTTCAAATATTGTAAATTACGAACATCTTATACCAAAACACCAATCATGTCATGCATAGAATATTATTTCCGTGTTACAATGAAGATATGTCTCTAGTCTTCATTATGTAGTTCTCACAGATCAGTGGCAGTTGACATGTTTTCTTAGTTAAAAATATTCAGAAACCTGGATTCTTCGAAAGCTTGGCATATACTTATACCTCTGGAAACTTCTTACAATTGACTTACGAATAATATTAAGGTGAAAGCTTGCGTGGTGATTGTAATGTTCAATCGGTTAAAGATTTTCATAACATATTATTTACCTTTGGTACGAACCTAAATGTCATATGTGGTGATATAAAATCAAAACATCTTAGCTTTTCATGTCCAAAAGACATATATATGACATGGATACTAGTTAGTTAACCTAACAAACCTATCAGATCCTAAGTGCCCTCCTGGCTGTTTTAGATAAGTCTCCAAAATTGCGTTTGACCATTTGACGCGCGTCACTGTCCGGTTTTCGATCATAATTGCGACGTTCTACCTTCATATTGTCAATGTAAAAAAACAATAGGCTTTAAAATGAGTCTTTTTGGTAACAGTCGATACTTCGCGATCAAATGACACCATTCATTAAATTTGGCAAATATGACTCCAACAACTCACGGATTGGCTCTTTAAATCTCAACGTTTGTGACATTTATGGTCTATTATTAGCACTATCCAGATCCAGATAGTGTAAAGAGCAGCGAGTGTTGCGACGTACGTATTATAAAGTATTACAGAAAGCTGAAATCAAATGGAAATTTCCATTGTAAGGACGGAGTCATTATCGATCGAAGAAGACTTACCAATATAGTGACTATATTAGCTGATGAATACCAGTGTTTGTTGACAGTCTACGATAAAAATGCCACGAAGAATTGTTATCTTGTTTATATTTAATGAGTATAAAGAAATTTGCAACTATTTTGATAACTGATTTCATACTACAACACTGGCGTCAAAGGGTTGATTGTAAACTGACCTTCTCCATATTTGTTAGGAATGGACATAGTTGTCTCATCGATACCAATAAGAATTTAAAAATCAAAATCAAAGTTTGTAATTTTGAAGGATTTAATTTTATGAACATATTTTCGTCTTAAACCGAAAAATCGGGCTGATGATGCTAAGAAATGAAAGTGTACAATAACACTTGCTAAACTACGACAGTGAGTAGAAGCGATGAAACGTTTCTTTGAATAATGTACATGAAGCTTATAAGCCTGGAAAGAAGTAACCATTGAAACCTGTGGTTCTTTGATCAGGCGGTGAAGCCTGAACATGGCTTCTGTGTCAACTACAGTAGCACGTGTATGACTCATCGTGTCAACAAGTGCGCGGCAACACGTTGAAAACGACATCGGCTTTGGCGGAATAATTGGAGGCCAAGGGTTGAAATAAAAGCGTTAAATTTGTAATAAAGCTATGTCGCTGGAGAATTCATTCAACTTCAATGGGCATACAACTATCAGATTATTTTGCAAATGCAATAAATTCGGTTTCGATCCTCCCCATTTCTATTCTAACCAGCTGTTTCGTCTTAACAGCTTGGCTTTTTTGTGTAAAGACCCAGATTAGGCTCTCAAGATAATGGAAATCGATTGGTTGATTAATCGGATGATAAATGGCAAAAGTAATACATTGTGTATATTCTAAATGAAGTAATGTTGAGGGTTCAAGACATTTCCGACTGAGCTCATCTGTAAAACCAGACTTTACACGTGCAATTTATTGACACAATAGACCTGGAAGTACTGTTAAAACCTCCCATTTGAATTTGAACTCGCCAATTTTGCTTTGTCGATCTGAATCTGTTTTCTCCTGTCAATTCGTATTTTGTTTAAATTGCCATATTCATAACTTGATAAAAATAAAGCACATTACAAATATTAGTACGGGTAGATGGAATTGCGGCGTTCGTTTCTGTAAGAAAAACTCTGAAAAAAACTCAGATGTTTTTAAGGCCCACAAGAAACTTTACGATGCTAAAACGATAATTTCAAACGGCCTAATATTGGAATTTCCAACGGCCTAATGTTGTATTTATTTAAAACAGATTAAAAGTTTTGATGTCCAGGAGTCAGCAGTTCTTGATGTTCAAGCTATTAATCTGTTTTCAGGCTTTTTAAACGAAAAGTTCACGAAAATGATTGCAATATATTTTAGGCTGAAAAAACCAACATCGATTAAGGCTTCCGAACAAAACGTTTATAAATATATATTTGCAGTTCTGTGAAGCGTAAAGAGAGTGTAACGTTCCAATGTATCTGGCTATCTGAGTAAATCAAATTTGAATTACAGGCAAACTAGAAAAAAATAAAAAGGCTTACAATGGAGCTGTATCTTGTATGCGAATCAAAATATCAGTTGCATGGTACTTTCTTTTTATAACTTTATTTCATTGTAATATTCATTCGGTATTCGATAGCCCAAAACCGAAATCTTCGTTAATGCAGAAGCCCCCCCCCCCGATTGACAAGCACAAGTGCACAGCCCGTGCAGAGCATGTCTTGTCGATTTCAGTCACGTTTCCTCCTATCGACGTGGAATGGAATGAGAAATGAAAGCTCGTCAAGGGAAGGTCTTCTGTGCGTAAATGAAAATGATAGGATAGAAGACCCGATAGAAATCCAATACGACCCATCGGCCCTTAATAAAAACAGAACCCTCTGAAATGAAAATGACACTGGGAATCTAATATCACGTCTCGTTACACTCTATCTAATACTGAACATGATTAGTATTCTGGCATTAGAGGGGTTAATGACATGTCACATATCATTGGCAACTGACAAGTCGAGTACGAATTGGGCTTAGTATTTGTAATGTCCTTCTTTCGTCATCAAGCCCAAAAAAGGATATTTTAAAAAAAGCTGATATTTCTTAAAAAGCGAGCATTTTAAAAGTTTTTGTCAATATTTTCTGACATAATAATCATAGAATATTATGTTTTCAAAATAGACTCTTCAAAATCGATCTAGGTGTAGACAAACTTTGTCGTTGACGTCGTCAGACAAATAAAACAGAGTTATGATGTAGCACCAAGACATCTGGGTACAAATGATAATGTAATTTCAACAACTGACTGATTGAATCTATCATGACATCTTAACAGTGTCCATAGCCAATTGAATCAAATAATATGGTTTTAGTTCTTATAAACACATGATAATAGCCAGTCGGTTTGTAGTTCTAAATTTGAGTGTTTTCAATGTGAAAAAATCTGTCGAATATCAAATTGTTATCTTTTCCACAATGCTTATTCTAAAGTTGGAGATACTGATTTTTTACCTTTTTTTACTGTCGTTTGCCCTTTTAACTTTTTTTGCGATTTTAATTATGCCTCGTTCCATTGAAGTATTAATTCATGTTATCAGAACAAAACTCACCATCCACCCAAATACCTGAGCTCGGGACTCTGTTTTAATTTGATGGTCCTATATTTCACTTTGAACAGTCAGGTGAAAGGGCTGGAAGTGAGATTGTAAGGCCGCTTCGATAGACGGACGAGTTCAATTTTAAAAGGACACAGGTTCTGTTGTTGTAAAATATGTTAGACTTTATAAATGGCGATGTTTTATCGGGATGTACTGGTTGTTTCGTAATACCAGCATTATAATGCTTATCACTTTAGTAATGTGTAAATAAACAGGATAATGTCGTAATTTGTGATCGAAAACAGGACAATGGCGAGCACTATAATGACTCAAACGTAATTTTGAAAAATTAAATCACGGCTGACAAAAAGGTAAACATGGTTTGGTAGTGTTAAGTAGGACATTTAACTAATATCAATGTAATGGGATGCAGCATTTAGACTTTTTAACGTTTATATTGCCGTTTTCGAGTTTTCATTGACACCAATCAAATGTAATTTTGACATTTCGAAAATAAAGAAGTTTAGGCGATTTTATTTTTGCACTTATTCAAACAACACGAAAAAAAAAAAAAAACCATACCCAGTGTTCTTTAACGGGAAATGCTGTTCATTTAGAAGCAGAAGAATACTTAAAGACCACGAAGCAGCAGTAAAAAAAACTAAAATACTAGTAATAATTATAGATGAAACAACAGACCAATCCTATGACAAATAATTTATTAACATATTGTAGTGATATGTACGTATTCAAGTGAGTTACCATTACGTAATCGTTACGGACATTGACAATTAGTCTGTATACTACTGTAGACGTTTATCCTTACATCTGATGATAATTTACGGGAGCTTCAGATCTGAACCATCTTGGAATACACTTTCAAGTCGAAGGTATAGTAACGCGTATTTCTGGTTATATCTTTGTAGAAATACCTTGTTTTTCAGCAAAAAGAACACTTATCTTCGAGTTTTGATATTGTTCGCATCAACCATGAAAACTCTAATTATTTTTACCGTGTGTTCGAATGTATATTGCTAACTTTTTATAAATTACTTACAAAAACTCCTAAAACGCAGTCATAATTGATGTTAAAATGATACTTTTTATAGTGGACAGAATATACGTTTTTATAAATCCAAAAATTCATCATTGTTGAGGATCCTGTATTTAACACCAGTCCATGAAAAGCTAGTTAAAGGACAGTCCTATCGCGTCGGGGTATTTTTTGTAGAAAAGAAGTTCAAGGGAACATTCCTGTATATATATATATTACTCAGGGTAACATTTTGGTTGATGTAGATTTGACAAGTTGTTAAATAGGATCGCGTGATCGTAAAAATCCCCACAACAATGAGAAGTGAAGCCATTCGTAGGCACTCATCTTCCTACGCAAAGCTTAACTATTGCCAGTATCGAACTGACAGTTCGAGACTGGTAATAGTTAAGCTTTGCGTAGGAAGATGTTGGCGTTAAGAGTATGAAAAGAATATTACAACGACATAACAGGGCACTGTAGATTAGCCATATCATAAATCATGTGTACATGTGTGGATATTCTCTCCATACGTATAGTTTTATAATGTTGTAATATTAATAAAAGCACAGCGCCATCTTTCATGTCCTTCTCTCAGAAAACAACATGGCGGACTGATTGCCGATAGGACAGATTCTTTAAATCCAACACCACCATTTGAAACATTTTTAAGACGTAAAAGGGATGAAACCATCATCTTTTCTTAATACAAATTGCTTAAATTTTAGCTAATTTTGATAATTGATTTGAGCCAGATATGGCAGATATTTAAATTCAAATTGAAAGGAAGACTGTGTATCCTGAGGTATCAAGCTGTATAAAGTTGGTAGCCACGCCTCTTCAGCACTGACTCCGCCCCTCGTCTACTCCATTCGACAACCAGACTCCGCCCCCATTCCTCACTGTGTCGACCGAAGGGCAAAACACTTTCCTGAAAATAGACAGAGGAAAATGAAATTACGGTCCCTTAAAAGAACCACAAGGTCAGAGCCCACACAGTCTAATTTCTATGTTTTCTCCAGAACTAAAAACCCTGCAAAAGTCAAATCTTGTGAAAAGACTCAAGAGCTAATGGTTAAAACAACGTTTAGATTTCGTTGCTCTATGACCTGTTTTATAGGTCACATTGGTGAGACCCTAAAGGCCTAAAGACCCTATGCTGAATGTGGCATAAATGCTGATTTATGAAACTTCTGATAACTGCTTTTTGAAATGTATCTTAAAGGTTTATTCTATTAACAAACATATAAGAAAACCCTGTTGGCTCTATATCTCCATGACCTCCAAGTATCAAGCAACTGAAAGCGATATTGTCAATCACAGTCAAAGTGAAAGATGTATCTCTCACCTTTGTTGATCACCCATACTGTGAACGGTGACCCGCTTCACGTGTATCACACTGTTCGAGTTCCAGAAGTCCAGATAGTCGAGGTAGCCGTAGATCCGCTCGAATGTCACGTGAACGTCCTCGAATGTTCCGATATCAGATTTAGCTACAAACACCAACTTGAGAACGCTGCCTGGTTCTATAGCGCCTCTGTAAAAAGGAACACATTTCTATCTCTTATAGGTCAATATCGTATATTTCAGATTACATAAACATTTATCTTAGATTGATATACATCCTGCTACATCAGCGTATTTGAGTCCGCTGAGCTCCTTCCAAATACCCTGATCTCCTTCAGGCCAAAAGCCTCGCATCGCTATCCAGCATCCAACAAACGCGGCACAACCCGGATGAAAAAGTCCGTTGAGTTCAAGATAATAGTTTCAAGCTCCTTAGAAAAAATCCGTTGAGTTCAAGATAGTAGCTTCAAGCTTTTTGGATAATGACATTTCATTGGCTGAACAAATAATAGGTGAGCAAATAGCCACGAAAAGTTTTAATATGTGAAATTCAATATTAGGAAAATGTAACAAATTAAACTCTTTCACTTCCTATAATAACTTGGTGCGAATCATGACATATTACTCATCAAAAGGATTTTTTTTTTCAAAGACTACTTTACGAAGTGGTCATAAAATCTAACAATAAACTTGAAATCGACTAAGTAAACATCCTCTCAAAAACCAAGTTTTCTCACATCATAAATTCACGCTTAACATACATATTAGAACATGCGGGAAATGAAAACTTAGTAACGTCACCGATGGATCCGAACTATGCGAGTTTGACTCGCGCTGCCATGGAGACGGGCCTTGATCACACCCTGTGTGGCTGGCATGTGAAGTCCCAACTGAATCGTCACTACGTAATGATAACCTGAAGCGATCGTCAGAAGTAGTTTAGATAAAGAAAATATCATCTTGCTTCATCAGCGTTATTGAATCCGCTGATTGACCTCCTTCCATATACCCTGATATCCTTTAGGCCAAAAGCCTCGTATTGCTAGCTATCTAACCAGCCAATGAGACGACTCGCATCCAACAACAGCGGCACAACTCGGATGAAAAATATGAGCTTCAAGCTCCTTGGATAACGACATTTTATTGGCTTAAACAATAACAGGTGAGCACAGTCACGAACATCAAGCAGCGCAAGCCGTACGAGGGATTTGGCTTGAAAGAGATCAGGGTAAATATGGAAGGAGCTGGATCAGCGGATTTATTTACGCTGATGCAGCAGGATGATAAAATATGTACATGAATATCAAACTCTGGTTTGTAGATAAATAAAAATGAATGCTACCCCATTGAACTCGGTGTTGATAGTTGGTTTACAACATAGTAAACCAGGATGCAGAACTATTCAACCATTCAATCATTTAAAAGGTAATCTTCTCAAATGTTTAGATACAATTCGTCATTGTCTTCGTTAAATTATGTATTTGATTAGTTTATTTGCTTTGTTGAATCACTCGTAAAATCATTCATCCTGACCTTTAGTCCAATTATCCTTTTATAGTCAATTGGGGTAATGCGGCTTGCATGACAAGTACATTTGTTTTTCACAGATTCAACCTCAGTTGAATTCTATCGGTTGATTCCGTTAGGCAGTGATATCCCGCAACGTCGAAGGAAATATATTTATCAATTCATCAAGCAATCAATTTATGCTGCCACTTTATAGATGACCTGTCATTGGTTTAATCAATATTTAGTTAATTTATTCGATAATCGATACTATAATCAGATATGATTCAGTATATTTCTGAATATAAAGATCATCTCTCTTTTAATCAAGTAGTCCTGCTACATAAAATCGTAAATCATTCGTTCAAACATCGATGTAGACTTACCTAAACAGCTTTTCTCAAATTTAGATATACATTATTATATATCTATATGTGTATTTGTATAAATTTGTCCAGCTCCATGATTCAGATTGTATATGAAATATAATTTTCAATAGGTCTAGGTCTGTATTCTTCAAGTCAGGAGTTAATCTATCAAAATGAACACCAAGACCATCAGGACCAAAATTAGCAAACAGAAAAGCGATGATTTTTTAAATAAACCAGACAAATGTTTTGTTTAGTATTTACATAAGCCAATAAACGATGCTTAGGACTCTGCTGACCCTCTGGGTGACCACGCCACTTCACTTACCACAGAAGGGACTGTGAGAGTTGGTGAGCAGATAGACTGACCCCCGGTTGGAGGAGGGCTGACCCATGGATGGACACTGTCCATCACACTCGGCGCAGTCTCCCGCCTGAAAGTCATCATAGCTGTCACAGGGGAAGGCTCGGAAGGGACAGTTTGTATTGATGGTCTCCACGAAGTACTCCGGGGCACGGTTGTGGTTACACCCCACCGAAAACTCGGCCTCTGGAGTAGAGATAGACTTATATTTAATCTTTGAAAAATAATTCTCAAAAATGATGAATTTATTACAATAAGAATGGAGCCTCATAGAAATTAGTCTTTCAGTAGTTGATGTCAAATCTTGACTTTCATTTCAAGAGGATTATGTTTTGTTATATCCGGAGAGAGCACACTCTCTTATGGAAGGGGATGTGTGCCAAAAATGAAATACTGTAAACTCGTAATTCGCAAGTTGTAACACGTTGTTCTCAACCATGCACTTCTCGAAAAGACAAGTCCAAGTCTGCAAACCTAACATTTCATTCCTGTAAAACTCAACTTTCTGTTCTCAACTTTACAAAGTTCAAATGTAATTCTAGAAATGTTAAGTCGAAATTCATTTTTGTATTTCAAATACGAGGGATATACACATATAGCAATGCTACAAATTACGTTTTACAATTGGTGAATGAAAAATGAAGAGTTGTAAAATCACCCTTTGGAAACAGACTTTTGCATCTGGAGTTTTACATGAGTTGCATGGTTATGATTGCAATGTTCCGAAATACATCTGTACACGATTTCGCATTGACCATATTTGGAAGTTTAACGAAGACTGCCGATGATTTCCGAAGATGATCGGTATTTGACAACAACGAGACCTCCCTGATCCAAGCTCCATGCAACGCTGTGCAAGCTTTCCTGATAGTGTTGAGTTGAGTCCACCTCAATGCGCGGAGCTTGGACATGCCGTCACCTTTTGTAAAAGTTTTTAGTAACTCGCGTACGGTGTTTTTGGACCCCTAAGGCAAATATCAACAATTGTAAGAGAACAAATATCATTTGCAATTAATCTGACCATTATCCCAAAAAAATTTCGTGAATACGTCATTCACTAAAATATACCCGTGTTTATTGTAAGAAAATTTCCGAACTCTTTTCGAGCCCCTCAGATGTTGTGACGGAGTCAACGCATATTAACTTTTCGAGGGCCGATTTCAAATGTTCAAAATACTTAATCAATTTCGTAGCATAACAAATTTTTTCAAAGTACATGTTTCTTGTTTAGTAATTGGTATAACAATGGAATATGAGCGTTTCCGACGCATTTAGAAAAGCATGATTACTTTGTAGACCATCTTTCAACACCATACTTTTGTGTCGTCTTGGCAATCAATTTTAAATGATTATTATTTTATGACATCACCTAATTATGAATAGAATAACGATTATACTTTATTGGTAATGACAGATTGTTTATTTAAGAAAAACTCCCGCTTACAACGTCGTAGAGACCAAATACAGGCAGTTAATGTTCACGTCACTCACAAAGTCATTAGTGCCTTTTGTCAGATGACACATGAAACTTATGATATTCTATTTTTCACACAAACATTGAAATAAAGATAATAATGTTTTTTACCCTACGGGCCTGAAACACATTGGATAAAATTCAAGATATACACTACGTGAATCGGTAATTAACTATCAATTACGATACAATAGTCCTGTTTTTGTTGCTGTGCCACTTGTCTTGATGCGAGAAATCTAAGTTGTACACCCCTAAGTTATACGTATGGAAATGTATAATCTTGTATTTCAAATAATTGTTAGAATGTTAACATCTTGATGATAACAAAGGTATTTTGATTTAAATTGTATCTGATATCTGAATTTGCAAGAGCTTTTCGACTTAAAAATGGGCAAAATAGCCTATGTATCGAACAATGACCTGATGTTTTCTGGCGGCCTGCCAGACCAGGCAAAAATTGATAGACCGTTCGCTTATAAGACGACACTATAATAACTGTTGATCGGGCGGAGAGTTAAAAATAACATTTGATTTTGACATGTTCTTCAATCAAATTTGTTCAAACTGTTAAAGAGACGTCTGGTTTAGAACGTTCATAGCTTTAAAACATGACTTTAAACGGTATTGAAAAAATGTTTCTTTTAACGAAATAATATTTATTGGTTTAACGACCGAATGAAAGATTAACAAAAGAAAAAAAATATTCTTTTCAATGATTTTGGAACTTTCCCCTTACTTTACGTTGCGTAGTTATTTTTCTAACTATTAATTTGAAAGAATAACATGCCCGTGTTTTAAGGGTAACGTGGGTGTACAATATAGATATATTTTTTCTACCGCTATTTGTCTTTGCGAGACAAGTATGCCGTTGTTTCATTATTCTAAATCCAGTCTCGTAATTTGGTGAGTTTTTTTTAGTGAATCATCTCGATGCAGTAAGTGGTGCAGAGATTTAGTGTCCAGTAAAGTCTAACCCAGAATTAAAGTTCATAATATTCTTTCGTGAGATAAACCTCGTGTAACCCTTACGAAAACAGTAGAAACAAATTATATAGATCAATAATTGACTGAGAACTTTGACAAAAGGTGAAGGTCGCATGCCCAAGCTCCGCGCATTGTGGCGTACTCAGCTCAACACTATCCGGAAAGCTTCTAAAGCGTTGCATGGAGCTTGGATCAGGGAGGTCTCGTTGTTGTCAAATACCGATCATCTTCGGAAATCATCGGCAGTCTTCGTTAAACTTCCAAATATGGTCAATGCGAAATCGTGTACAGATGTATTTCGGAACATTGCAATCATAACCATGCAACTCATGTAAAACTCCAGATGCAAAAGTCTGTTTCCAAAGGGTGATTTTACAACTCTTCATTTTTCATTCACCAATTGTAAAACGTAATTTGTAGCATTGCTATATGTGTATATCCCTCGTATTTGAAATACAAAAATGAATTTCGACTTAACATTTCTAGAATTACATTTGAACTTTGTAAAGTTGAGAACAGAAAGTTGAGTTTTACAGGAATGAAATGTTAGGTTTGCAGACTTGGACTTGTCTTTTCGAGAAGTGCATGGTTGAGAACAACGTGTTACATCTTGCGAATTACGAGTTTACAGGATTTCATTTTTGGCACACATCCCCTTCCATACTCTCTCACCTAGAATTGATTGTTCCAGTTAGTGTACTTTTTTCATTACAAAGTATATAGTATCTGAACATTAAGCCCTATATGACCACAGTTGGAGAAAAAGTAGTGTACCTTCATTCAGTTATAAAAGTTTGTCTTGCCTTAATTTCGTTATGCAATATAATCGTGTATAGTTTGGTACCATTCTTTACAGTCTGATTAAAATCAACCGTTTTCCGAGGAATAAAAGTTTTTAATAATTGACTTTAGCGGGATTCGAACTTACTCTATCAAGGGCTTTCCTCTCCACAAAGGTTGGAAAGTAGCCTCGTAGCTCGCACGTTTTAACGCAATCGCAACTAGCCAATCAAAATGACACCGGCAAAAGCCTTCGGAATCAATATCTAGGGGTAAGTAACTCCAGTTTACCATTCGTCAAACTTGATCGCCGCTATCCTTATTCAAAACGCGATGATGTGATTGGTCTGCTAATGATGAGGATTTGTCTGCACTAAACTGGTGTAAGAGCATGCGAGCAGTGAGGCTACTTTCACACCGTTGTGGAGAGGAAAGACCCGTGATAGAATACGTTCGCATCCAGTTCAAGTCAAAATTAAAAAAAAAAAATTATTCGGAATACGGTCGATTTTAATGAGACTGCCATTCTTTATTTCTTCGAATATCGCTTTATATTATAAAATATCTCTCCCTAAATTACGAAGTTTAACATCTTGTACTGTTGTATTGTTGTCTTCATTTCGAAAACCAATGCCATTTTCTATAGTTTGTAATTAGCGAGTAGCATCTATTCTGTACCTATATCCACATAAAACTAGTAGTTTATACCTTTTTTTTTTAACCCATTCCTTCTTTTTAAAAAATGTGGTGATATAAATGACACCTTTAGTTAAAACGTTGGGACAAGACGTCTGGAAGAGACTATCAGAGAATGGGATGCGTGAGTGAGAGTTTTTCATTCCCCTGAAAAGAACTATGTATGATGTATTTTACCTTCCATTCCTGAACTATAAGCAGAAGACATAAACGTAGACCAGCCGTCATGCGGACATCCGGGCTGTTGCATGCCGCCATTTGGGTAGAAATCTACATGGCCAACCGCTTGCAGCATCCCAAATCCTGGAACAGGTCAAGTATTTTTCTTAAGCTAACGTCGTGATGACTCACAGATGTCCAAGTTGTTTTTCATCATGTGGACGTTACCTTACAAACGCTATTATCTCAACGTATCTCCAGACAATACGAAATCTACAAATGTCTCAAGTATAGTCTTGTACACCATTTAAAGCACCGTGTTACTACGAATATACATGCATGGTGTGCACATAGGAATACCCTTCATGACCTACCTCCCAGCGTGTCATATGGAGAGCCGTTGGTGTGGATGACGTCAACGTAGTCGGCGTCGGAAGGATCTAGTCTGACGAGAGGAGAATCGCCTTGGAAGTTAGGCTGGGCTGGGTCCAGACCTGGAGCGGTGTAGGAAGTCGTAAGTTAAGTATTGCTTTACGGTGACTTTTCAGTAATCAGTTTCAGGGTGCTCGAGTACCTCACCAGCAGGGACAGAAGGACACATGAATATGTCAAACCAATTCTTAACATTTCATGTCTACATAGATATGATGTCTTTTTGATATTATTATTCTATCATATCTCTTTTCTAAAATCTAAAGTTAAATAGTTCACGATGAAATGATTATTTTGCCATTTCTCTTTTAAACTTATATCATGCCTAACACGTGGTATTTATCAAATAAATGATTAAATGATTTAATTTCAACGAGCAAAAGAACAACATCTGTCGCCGTTTTATGTACGTTATATACAATGGAACAAATAAACAACACAATTTCCTGAAGCTAAACACCATTATGCTTTGTTTGTCTGTACCATTAATTGTACACGAGTTGCTGTATTTCGTTTGACCTTTTATTAGTCATCGATAGAGACTGATTAAATAAGTCATGCCTAGTCCCTCGTCATTACACAAGTCGCTAGGTCGAAAAACCAAAATGATAATTCCATTTCAAAGTTGACTGCATTGACTGTTACGAATTGAACTTCGGCTTCGGATCGAGAGGTCTGTGGTTCGAATTCCGCTAGGGGCTCGGTAACTTTGTCTGCAGTAGAGAACTGTTCTTCATGCAGTCAGGTTTGTGTGCAATGATACACTGAATTTCAGTGCGGTACCACCCATGGTTCGCTAGTTCCAGCCGATGCTCGCAGGTTTCACCGCAGTGCATAGCCACAATGGTGTTGCGGGTTTTCTCCCTGCATTAATACTAGCAGCCGCTATGTAAGTGAAATACTCTTGAAAGCGGCGTTAAACACCAACTCACCTCACGAATTGAACTGAAACATTTATCTCTCGCCTTGGTCGTATCTGATACATTATATATATAACCAATGCACCTGGTGAAGGAGTAAGCACATATATATGTACTCATTAACGTCGTGTATATACACAGTCGAGGGGTGGTTAACTGTAATCTTGTCCCTTTTATATATGCCACTTCTAAAAATCTCTTAACACGCTTAATGTGAACGTCTCTGACAACACTATCTTTACTTCAACTTCGCAACTCTTGAATACACGGACGCTCTGTCAAATGAGTAATAGGAAAAAGTA
Organism: Phorcus lineatus; assembly: GCA_921293015.1. Lineage (NCBI taxonomy): Eukaryota > Metazoa > Mollusca > Gastropoda > Trochida > Trochidae > Phorcus > Phorcus lineatus. The sequence goes on from OV121083.1 coordinate 16,401,557, forward strand.
ATAGGGACAGTAATCAACTCATGTATCAACTGTCCTCAACATGACTAATTCTTTGGAAATAATCTTAATGACAAGAAAGCCTTGAATTAGTAAAGATATGGTATGAATCATTCTGTTCCAACAGAGGTAGCTCCGTCATAAATTCTTATACTACCTCTGTCCTAATACGAAGGTTTCTTGAGCAAGAAATGTAGAAATTTGATTGGATGCTATCAAAATTAGTTGTGCATTCAGCGACGCCGTTTTAAAATTTATCATTAAAATCGTCTAAATTATTTCCTTGAGCTTTCCAAAAGCTTAACTTTATTCGAATATGCACTTTGCACTTTGAGTCTTCTTTACAGTACACATACGCCTCATTTTGCGACTGCATCATTGCAAAGGCCCGTGTGTCAACAAATATGTTATTCATGCATTCGGTGTTTTCATTGACTAATATTGCCAGCCCGAGAAAACTTCGTATCAAGACAGAGGTTGTATAGGTATTTATGACGGAGCTAACTCTGTTGGGAGGGAATGAGTATGGATGTAATTCCGTCAATATTGATAAAACTCATACCAGTTATTCTGCCGATTCCTTGAACACGATGTCCGGTGTAACCGGAAACGTGCGCTCCAAGACTGTGCCCAATGAGATGGAACTGACCCGGTCTACTTCCGGTTTCGTGGTTGAGGAAGATGATAAGGTTGGCTAGCTCCGCCCCTACCAGCCTCGTATTGGCGGCTGCCTGGACGTATGGGAATCCCGCGCCCCGCCCCCAATCGACAGAAATGACGTTCATTGGTTCCTGGGAATGTGAGTTCGAATTTGAATTTAATGTTCTTTCGTTTTTCTTCCTTATGGTATTACATGATTAAAGAGAAAATTGCTAACCTCCTTTTAACATTATCGGATAATGATTATAGATGAGGTTACATGATCTTGTAAGACCCTTTCACGTGAAGAAAACTTGGAATATCGGATAATGTGGATAGCTGAAGTTACATGGTCTTATGAGACCCTTTCACATGAAACCTTTCATATTTTCTTCTTCTTTCTGCCATTGCTCTGGATAACCATATAACTTTCATACGAATTCCAAGGTATAATAACCTCCTAAACAATACTCATTCTTACCAGACGAAGGAACTCCCTTGAAATATTGTTTACCTATTCCATTAACTTTGAATGAAAAAAAGAACAACTCCCAAGTAAAGTGAATCCTACAAATTGATCTGCATTTGCCATTCCTTTTATCTTATTCTTACCTTTCGAAGGAACTCCCTGGAAATATTCTTTACCCATTCCATAGACCCTGTAGCCAGGAACCCGTGAGTAATGACCTTCACAGGGAGGTCGGCGTTAAAGGCGGAATGCAAGAGACTGGACCTGTCATCCACCCGGATTGTCTCGGGTGTCTCCGGATGTTGTCGTGTGTAGAGGAAGAAGCGGGTGTTGATGAACTGGGGGTCAAGAGGGACCTCCCCAGTATTGTTGAAGGGGTAGGCTGAGTCGAAACACCCCACCCTCGGGTAGCATACGCTCCGGGTACCCATGCTAAGATAGCGGTGACCATTTGGACGGTGTCTGTGGTAGCGTGCAGTGACTAATGCTGAAAGTTTAAAAAAGAATTTGCAAGCTGACGAAATGATAGCACTAGACCAACGAACATCCTACACACATTCAAGGCAATAACAGTTTCAAAAGTTTTATAAGTGACAATCTGTAATAAAATTGTTCATATTCATATAAAAAGAAAAACTTAAAGCAGTTCATACGTTTATATTCCTTATATTAGCTACATGAGGATTACCTTAGAGATATTGCATATGATTTTTACACATTTACTTCTCGTATTAAGTAAAGACAGCTTTCCTCATCAATATTTCATGTGACTTGTATTCAACCTTGGCTTGGCTTGTACTATATGTATACTCATGTACTATACTGAATGTGTTTGTTTTACTCTGGCATTTCAAAATATTGATCGTATTATATTATGTTATGAAATAAGGGGCATATATATTATGATTGGACGCATAGCAATACTGTTAATTTCAAGCGTCGCCATGAAAGGAAAATACAGATATAATTTTAATATCATACTTACTGTCGCAAAAACTATGAATAACAGTGATAGAGCTTCATTTTCCAACACTTTATAAAAGCGTCTAACATATATCTCTTTGTCATCTTTACATATTTGCATATTATGCATCATGATATGGTACTCAGAACTGTTCATAAGATGTTTTAACTTAGGTTATAGAATTGCCATTTCATAGAAGAAATGGTCATTCATAAACTTCAATAAACATTAGTCTAAAGTGAAAACATTAACCTCTACTATTAAATGCTCTGAGACTCTGTAATCTGTTATATGATATAAATATGTATGATGAGAAAATCATAAAAATTAAAGCAGATATTTCAAAATATAAATCACTATTCCAACAATATATTTTTCTTAATTTCAAAGATCAAATGTACCATTGACAGATGTACCATTGACAGATGTACCATTCCAACTTATACTCTCTGAAAACGTTGTCCATAAGAACACAAAACAGAAAACATGTTCCGTTTTAACAATCAGCATGAAGAGCATTCATAAACAACTCGGACAGTTATAGAAACAGACACAAGCACCTACCCAAGGTGAAGAACAGAGCAAACACAACCATGAGAGACCTGACCGCCATCTTGCTTTCTCTGACCTGTCCGAAGTAACTGCTTTACCAAATGCTAGCACCGCTTTAAACGTACTTACAGGTTAACCCTTTAACCGATACGTCGAAGTTGTCTGAACATTGTACACAACAGCTGACATATATTGACAGCAAATACTGCCAACGTAATTGCACATTTAGTTAAATAGTATTTCAATTATGTTGAAATGATATTGATGAAGTAAATGGATGTGCTCATTGATATAGGAGTCATCAGTTAATGGGTTAAGTGTCTTAATAGCTTGACCTGTTTCTCTTAGTTAAGTAACGTAAGCCGAATAGGCCTTCTTGTAGTAATTAGTTCATGGGTTGGAATAAATTGGCCTTGGTATTCGGACTTAGGTCATAAGAAGCGAGATCTTAACCTCGACTGGTTTGTCGTTATGTAGAGAAGTCTCTGCTTAATATTGTGTATTCGAGTTTGTAATCCTTTACAAGAACCATATTTGTTGTCATAAGACTTTAAAACATTATTTCAGTCGAGAAAACACACATATGTATTGTGTGTAAGTTCATCTGTTACTTGATTAGGTATGATAAACGTCACCGAAAGCTTACCTTATGCGTACTCGTGTGATTTTTATTTAGAAAATGTGATTTCTCGAAATAGTGTGACAAGACAGAAAATGATAAAAATCTAAGAATCAATCATTATTAAGTTGCATACAAAAAGTTTCAAAGAGGATGAAAAAGGGGCAGTTAGCTCAAGTATTAATTTTTAGGAATAAAAAGAAATTACTCACCATATTGAAAAAAACATTTCAGTGACATCATAACATTGATTTCTTGAGGGAAATATGTACTATCATTCACAGATTTAACAAATACCTTTTACCATTTAAAAACCCTTTTTCACAATACAACCAGGTAACGGTAACTGGCTATGTTACCAAGGGTTCAGTTCGTTTATTAAACACAGAGGCTGTTACCTTGACAAGCCTTTCATCGGTTGACTCCTTTCAGTTGCGAATTTTATAACTCTATGTGCGAACTGTAAACAAAATTAAACAGATTTCACAATGTGTCATTCACTGGTTTATAAACGGTTTGAAATGTATATGTGTCAAAGTTCATTGATTTTTTCATATTAAAGCCCTGGAAATAAGGTATCGTGACATGTATCGTATCGAATCGTACCCTTCCAAATATCGTGCTACTTATCGTGAAATGTCTATATCGTCACAACTCTACTTTGTACCACTTTGCAAACATTAAGTTGAAGCGCTATTAAAATGATGTCCATCATCACCATTGAAAACAACGGTAACGATAAATAATGATAATATATTTTACCTTTCAAACTTTATATACTGACCCAGTGTTCCATTGTCATGAGATATCCATCATAACTCTCCAGGCTTCTCATAAAGCTTTTCCCCTAACCGTCAGAAGTATGATTAAAAACTAAGTCGTTGAAAAACCAGTTGTTTAAAACATTCTGTTTTATTAGACATAGGACGTTCCTTCATAGAAATAGGATTTTCTTTTGTGGCCGATTAATTTAGATTTTCTGTTTATGTGCGAAGTTGTGTTTCAGGCAAAGGGAAATTGGGGTTGAAAGATCACGAAATGACAATCTTGGGGCTATATTTTGACTAATAGACAAAAAGTTTTCGCATGTTATAATTGGAATATCGATACAAAAAAAGAATTGAAATACAAAGGGAGCACTACTATGATTTGACCGCCATGTTTTGCAGGCATAATGTCTTTTATAAGTACAGAGGCATGTGGTAAGGATAACCTCGGCATAATCCTATGTAAATATATGACTCTTTATTAAAAAACATATATCTGTTTGGTTCTCTCATTACCATTATTCTGTCGCTATCTGAGTCGAATGTTACTGGAAATATTTTTCATGAACCCGTATGACACTCGACATATACTTAATGACGTGTATTCTGGCTGACATACACATCATAGTATGGGCTAAGCTCTATGCTGTTCTAGAATCATTTCATGATATGTGATAACCAACAGTCTGTTCGACATAAACTTCAGGATTTGTGGTAACCAGTAGTTCGTTCGACATACAATGATACACTTCAGGATATGTGATAACCTTTATGCTGGTAAATAGAGAACAAATTCTGTGGATATTCAACTTCTCTATTGCAAGATTGATACTATGACAGTGCTAATAACTGTATATATATTCTTCATATTTTTCTATATATTCCTATGTATATGTTTTTCAATATTTTCAAGTTGTTGAGTAAATTCACAACAGAAACATTGTCAATTCTCTTATACAAACACCTGAGGCAATCACCTACCCAGATGAATAGTCTTTTATATGCTTTAGTAATTAACAACTCTTTATTGTCCATCACTTTAGGCAATTGAAATGAAACAATTGTAACATCTATACTTAAGGAAGTATCATGTCAGTCATACTCTATTTGACATTTAATATGCTTGAGGGCTTAACAGCTTTCAGTCATGTGAATCCCTTAAATAGGGCCTTCTCTGAAACAAACATCAGTGGAGCCCAGAGTGGAGCCCAGAGTGGAAGCTACAACGGGGAATGAGTGTGGAGTCTAGGGTCAACTTCACAGCTGACCTTTTTCTTCACACTCATGATGTCAGAATGAAATAAACCATCATCTCTATGACGTCATCTTTTGTGTCTATCTGTCCTGTCTGATCAGATGCTCTCCTCGGAACTCCGAGGTTGGACCCTATAGCATCAAGCTAATTTCCTGGGATAAGTCTAACTGGTGTCAACCTGTGAGACGGTAATGCCTATCGTTTTGCGGGTTGGCGCTTTCTTTGACAATACCGTTATCAAAAATGTGATGCCCTTGCTTTATGGCGGTGTTAGCATTTGCACCGAAAAATCGCATTCTTGCGAAAGGTCCATAGAATTTGTTCTCTATTCATCTTACCAACTTCTAATTGCCTCTCAAAGAAGTATTTGCTGTCCAACATACACTTCAAGATATTTGATAACCTCTTTGCTGTTTGACACGCCTTTCATGTCACGTGATAACCTCTAAGCTTTTCGACATACACTTCATGATGTGATAACCTCTCAGCTGTTCGTCATACACTTCATGATGTGATAACCTCTATGGTTTTCGACATACACTTCATGATGTGATAACCTTTCAGCTGTTCGTCATACACTTCATGATGTGATAACCTCTATGGTTTTCGACATACACTTCATGATGTGATAACCTCTATGCTGTTCGTCATACACTTCATGATGTGATAACCTCTATGCTGTTCGACATACACTTCATGATGTGATAACCTCTATGCTGTTCGAAACAAACTTCATGTCATGTGATAACCTCTCAGGTTTTCGACATACACTTCATGATGTGATAACCTCTGTGCTGTTCGACATACTCTTAATGTCATGTGATAACTTCTGTTCTTTTCGACATAAGCTTATCATATATGTGATAACGACAATGTTATCCGACGCATAGAATTGATGTTAACTTGCAAAGCTGATGTCAACAGGACATCAAAGTATAAAAAAACAAGACACATATATTAAAATCCTGGAAATAGTTTATTGTATAATTTGTGTTGTAGCACCGCCAGTGAGATCTGAGGTAAAGGTTATGTTATTTACAAATGAAGTGTCGATATTTTACAAAACTAGTATCAACATGACGTCTCTAGGAAGATTACGTAACTGCAGTCTGCGTAAGTTTTGTACAATGTTAGAAATTTTACATTCAATGCTTTCTAAAACTCTATAGAAGCTTTGTACAGTAGGTCATAACATGCAACAAATTAGTGACGTGACGACAAACCCTGAATATCAGGATATATTAATATTCATAAGCGGTTATATACATATATGTTAAAATACAATATTGAGAGTCCGAGGAATCTTCGTTATCGCGACTATGAATAGTCGTTATGACGTCATCAATAATCAACAGCACTGGCGGGAAGCTGTTATGGCGTAAACGTTATGTTAAAAATGACCATGACGTCAAATCTTTATGATCTCGTTGAATCAAATGGATTTATCCTAATCTAGCTTTATGTACATGAATATATATATATATATTTATGTTTATTTGTTTACATGATTTAGAATGATTCTGATGAAATAAACAGAAAAACTCTTATCTTCTGATATGCAACATCAAAACTCGTTGAATAAAAACAAGCATCCCTTATGAATGAAGAAAGCTATATAAAAACAAATATTGACTGTATCAGATATAACTTTTCCTTGAAATAGATATACGAAATGAGAAGATATGCATTTCAAATCTAATACTATTTTAAGTGTTTCTTGTTGTTTAACCATTCCTATCTTATCAACCAATCAACCAATCAGGATCCAACTTTCATCAATATATTATCTTATACTACAAATAAACCTACGATGTCGTTGTTTCCTCTATACAAAATGGTTTTTTCGCTGTTGTTGGTACATAGTATAAACCGGATGTACTGTTGACGCTTGCGTGGTATCCCATCCGAGGACATTCGGTATTTTCACAAGGGGAGCAAGTTTCTTCTTGAATTTCAGCCTCAGAGGGACATCTGTAGGAGTCAAAGTTGCATCCTGAATTGATTGAAGTCGTGAACATCTCCACTGATCGCATGTGACTGCAGGCGAATGCTCCAACAAAACCTGAAATGAAAGTTTTTATTACTTAAATTTAAGATGAAGATATTGGTAAATCGAACTGCACATCGTCAAAAATCTTCGATTCCGTAGCAAGATAGTAGTCATACAAATAACAAAATGGCGGAATTCTGAATGCAAATTCAACTTCCACATTAATACTTACTAGTTGTTCTGCCTGACAGGAAGTTGGCCAGCATGTAGGTGATGTGTCCGGGACATCCGGGTTGTTTAAGTCCGCCATTAGGGTAGAAGTCCACGTGACCAGACTTTTGCTTGATTCCCAAACCTACCAAAAGAATATTGGATGTGAAGTTTGTTGGATAGTGTTTTTATGAAATTATTTATATACAATTTATAACACCTTATAATTTACACGACATTGGATTGCAATTTTTTCCAATTACGTGTAAAACTTCATCTGCAAATGTTTACATTTCTAGATGGCCCCGGCTAAAAGATAATAAAGTTTAAGAAAATAAATATGTCAGTTTAAACCTACCCATACGACTGGAGACGAATGGGGCGGCATCAGTGTGCAAGACGTCCACAAACTCAGCATCTGATTGGTCAAGACGGACCAATGGATCCTCCCCCTCGAACAGTGGACCGGCCGGGTCCAGACCTGCACAGAGACATTCGTTAGTTGCGTTTGGCATTTTTATTAATTTGAATTTGATATATTTTGCAACAATTTGAAAGTTTGTTTCCTAATGAAATCTAAAAAGCCATAACTACTTAATAATCAGCGATTGTGGAACATCTGGGTCTGAATTCGCGGACTTAAAATTAAGGATTCACCTTGTATATACTCAGCTAATTTAATGATTTGTTTTTAATGAACAGTCTAAAGCATCATACAATATCACTTGTTTACGACCATATTAGCAATGAGAGTTTGCTACAAAATCCAATAAAACTTAAAGCTATTACCTTCTTGGCAGCATTAAAAGTATGTAACACAGGTTTTCAAACAATAAGAAAATTGGGACAAACAATAACTGTGGGTTCGCCACTGAGAGAAACTTATATATTTCTTTGGAATACCCATGACTAATATAACACTGGTGCTTCATCATCCTGCTTCAACCCATTCATATGGGCCGGTTACGTGTGCATGATGTGTCAACATCCTCGAGCTTTAATGGGTATAAGACAAAACATCTGACGACCTTTCATGTAACAGTATCCCGACAGCAATAACATTGTTCAAACCCACCTGTGATTCGTCCGATTCGTCCATTTTTCCTCCCGGCATGCCCCGCGATGTGCGCGCCAAGACTTTGACCAATCAGATGGATACTCTTGGAGTCGGTACCCGCTAGTTCGAGTTTCTCAAGAACCACGGCTATGATGGCGCCTACTACCCGAATGTCGGCCACTGCCTGCTGGTAGTCCATCACACTGGCTCCCTTCCTCCAGTCCACCACAATCACATTCATCTTCTCCTGCAACAAAGCATTATTTGAAATTATCTCCCTTTACAATTAAGGGGTAGTAGCACGTTTTTTTAGTTAAATAAAGTGATCTCACAAAAACTAAAATAAAGGTTTTTCAATTTCTTAAGAAGCGGTTTGCAAGCAAGCGTTGTTTGACCCTCTCAAAATTATACATTTTGCGTAAACTACTGTTTATAAGAAAAATTTGAAGAAATAGAAAAAAACGTTCAATTGTCCCTTCCTATCGGCATCTGGTCCGTCATCTTGTTTTGGGGAAATGACATGAAAAAGACGCTGTAGAGAAACTAATTAATTAACATTTTAAGAATAAACTATTTGAATGTATAGGATAGTCACATTTACAAATGATGTATGATAAGACTAATCGACAGTGCCATGAATTGCCGTAGCAAGGCTTTTCAAACTCGTAACGCCGATGAATGACTTCGCATCTCATTGTTGTGTTTTTTTACCGAGTATACTCTTAATTTAGCCATTGCACTCAACGACACATCCAATACATCATGCTTTGTGTTTTTTTATCGAGAAGAACTTGCTCTTGATTTAAAGCATCTTTTCAATGATAATTTGTTTAGAAGAGTGACAACATAAAGTTTATATATATTGGACAAAGAGTAACACGTAATTTTAGATACTTATCTAAAGCAAATAGAGTACACAATTTGAGTTGAAACTGTTTTGAAGGTTATATACTTAGTATTCAAGTAAATGGAACGTGTGACTTAGTCTTTGGAACAAAAAGGGTATTTTTCAGTTTTCATTGAAAACAAGTAAGTGATATTTTGATACGAGCATATTAGATACTTGGAATGAATGTCACAGCAGTTTTCATTTTGAGACGTATGAGAGCTAAACAAGATAACATACGATTCTTTAAGAAACTCCTCCTGAACAAAAGTATAAAGACACTTGAAATATTACAATACGTGTGTTATAGGCGACAACTTCTCCTGTTTCAGCCACGTTCAATTTCAAAGCTTGACAGCGATGAAATATGAAATGACGAAACGCCATACCCATAGAATGAAGATATTGCTTATTGACAAAGGTATCTTAATGCAAGCAGAAACGCTATAAATGCACCAGGAATTTTTGACGGAGCTACCTCGGTTGGGAGAGAATGAAGATAAATATGAATATAAGAAATTTATGAACTCATAGGCCTTTTGTCATGTTCATCACCTAACCCGAGATCTACATATAATAGACATTTAACAATAAAATCATCTATTATAAATGCATATGTACATGTATATTTCACCGAATTCTGCCCAGCAAAGATACCAACAAGATCCTAAACGTCTAACCCTCTAACAAAGGCTATGAACACTGACCTTTTTGAGAAGCTCCTTTACCATGTTCTTCACCCATTTGTTGTTGCCCCGATCCTGGAACCCGTGGATTATGACTTTGGTCTTGAGTTCCGGTTTATAGACATTCCTAGACTTGATTTTGTGCAGTCTGCACGTCCCCAGGGTGTGGTACCGGTTGTGGTCGTTGAAGAATCTGAACTTGACACCAAGCTCTTTTGGGTGACGTGGAAGAAGCCGCGTGTTTGTAAATGGAGCCTTCACTTGGAAGCATCCAAGTTTGAGCAGTTTGAAACAGACCGTTGGTGATCTATGTTTTTGGTAGAACCATGCTGCAATGGAAAATGAAACCACATGTTTTTAACCCCGGTCACAAGTAACAACGCTCCTCTTCAAAGAAAAAAGGTTGATGGGTGGTGATCCCAATCGCTTGCATATGCTGATTATGAAATATGAAGTTACCGGATTACTGAAAATGTTAAAAGCCATTGAGAGAGGTTCAACCTCGTCAAGGTTGGGGTATGATATTTTAATGAAATAAACCAGAGATCGATTATATAGTATTGTCGATAGCTGGTGCTGGCTGTGGACTGTGTGGGTTCAATCTTATGTCAGCACGTTTCAACGATATGCAGAGCTACAACAACAGTGCAGGCTTACCTCCTGCAGTTATATGAGTCGTTGGGATTTAAGTGACGGAATCATTAATGTGGCCTAAGTATTAAGTTCTACTAACTAAGTTCTTTTCAGATATGAAAGGACTATTTTAAATGAAGATGCTATGCAAAATGGTATTAAGTTTGAGAACGCCACGTTAATGATATTTACGTCATTTCAAAATAAACACGTCATTACCTGAATAAATATAAACGCTCTACCGGTAATTGAATTGTCGAGCATGATTATTTTCAAGTACCTGATGGACCAGCAAAATATTTCAAAGCATAAATACTTTATAATTCAGATGATTAATTATTTATAATAAAGTAATTAACTGCCATTATCATATAAAAACCTTTCGCGTACTGAACATGTAAGAACTACTACAAGTTACACTAAGTGCTCAGACAACTAAGTTGGTACGGCAACGTGTGTCATTATATTCAAGTAAATTGAAGGATTTATTTCAAGTAAATAGCTGGATATAAAATATAATCAATCAAATCGTAATAATATAAATGGACACTTATCATTAACAATCTAACACGACCATGTACTGATTCAACTTTTGTATACAAAATGGAACCACCTTGCTGACCTCTGACAGAGTACAATAACTACATATAGGTCATAATAATAAACAAGAAAACCTTGCTGACGTCAGCATAACAGAGACCCCTCTACAAGCAGACCTTTCTGAAGACAAATATGATTGACGTTCTAAACAGTCTATGATGTTGCCTGGGAGGTATTACCCCAATTACAGAGCTACAATCCTGTAGGCCATTAGTGCAGGTCTCGCTATCTGAACATAAGCCCATGCTGATTGGCACTCACAAACGAAATATCTTATCTCGAAATACATCTACTCCCGCTAATCACAGTTATCATTATCAAAGGTCAATGTCCTAAATATGACCTACATGTTTATCTGGACAGACTATTAATCGCTTAGTTGCAGTCAGACGTTTCAAGTTGGATGTAGATAAGAAAACTGATATTTTATGTTGACATATATGTCCACCTAGACGTCTTAATTGGCATCATACGAAGCATCAGGAAATGCTTGGTGCCAACAGTCATGAAACTGAATTACATGTGAGGTTATGAAATGTGTATGACTAGTTACCGACACGTCATGACAGTGAACCGTTGTTGAAGAACGAGATTTTCTGAGTATATGTGAAATGAGAAGAGTAATATCCGATTTAAGAAAAAAATGCTGAATTAGCGTAATAAACAAACCTTGTAAACATGAAAGAATGAATGTTGTGTTTTCGAAACAAGCATCTAAGTGCAATTTAGAAATTATATGAACAGCAGGAAGCAAAGACAGATTTCATTAATGAAAATGAAATTTAAAGTTTTTAAAGGGAAGTAGCATGTTTTTTGAAAATTTAATTTCTTTAAACATTCCCTAAAAACATTTGTTTATACCGAATTTATTATCTTCAGAGGATCAACATCACAAATCATTATTCACCCCGATCATCCGTAATGGTAGAAGAAATTATCAAGTATCAAGAAAAAACCACTGGCGGACATTTTAGTGTGAACACGTCTTAATTTGCTGTAGGAAAAGAGGTTTAGCAGAGCTGAACTGAACATGGTACGTTCGTTTTAGAAAGATGGTCTTATAATAGTTATCATTTATTTTCGTTTCTGTGAGGTCACTATATCTTAAAAAACGTGCTACTGCCACTTTCAGCGAAACATGCATGAGGAAGAAGAAAAACATTGAACATATCTAACAGAAGTCGTTAAATTCCAATCGGAAATCTCAAAATCTAAAATTGAAAGTAATGTGCACAAGCTAATAAAAACAAGTGATAATTTTTAGAAAGAGCCTAATCGAAGCAAGATCTAGAAGGATATCTTCCGCCATATATCATCTACAAGACACGTTGACAGCTGGAGTATTTAATTCACAAGAGGAACCATGCGACTTGTACACGGATATACCAGCTCATGCTGATTGTGCAAACAGAATAATTGGAAATTCTATAACTTCCCTAAATACTTCCCAGGACCCAGTCGTTATAAACGTTGGACTTTGGACTCTAAACTTCAGACGGCTAAAGATAGAATAGTTTTTTGCGTTTCTTTATGAATGTTGTTGAAAGAAGGTCGTTCAAGTTGTAAGTAGGTTTGTGTGACGTAGATATATATGTACTTTAGTTGTACCCAGTAACAATGTGGTTATATTTCTTGGTAGATTTGAAATAAAGTTTGGTATGACAGTTAATTAATGTTCCTTGAAAACGTATCGGTGTTCATTAATATCCATCATACTTGTTTGCTCAATATATTTTCAAAATCCTGGCATGAAAAGTCTACTTTAACAGATTAACGAACATCCTTTTGGCTTTTGGGCATCCGGTATTCTGAGCTATATGCATAAAACGAGATAATTTTCATCGTATTTATCGTATTTTAATGTTAGGCAGATATCAAGTAAACGGTATAGTTAAAAGGGTAAATGTTTTATGACCAGATTTTGGGATCATTTGCATATATGAGAACACGATGAAAAGTTCCATAAAATGTTTGTTTTTAACGTTACGTACATACTACTGAGATGGACACTGAAGACAAAGTTGGGGCATTAATCGGCATTATTGTACAAAAATACACAAGCATTTACTTATCATGTCAATTATTTTACATGAATGACCCCCCGTACATTCTGTACAGACCAAGCCTATACAAATGCTACAATATACATATCTTGTATCACTGAAATGACATTGCACAGTGCAAGCAAATGATACATCAACCGAAATATCGCTATCAAAATCAAGAAGATCTTACTACCCCAACTGTTTTCCTAATCATTTATAGTCATCCAAAGAGCAAAACATCTCTCTACCCTTGATACAAAATTTATTGTAAGTGACGGGATTTCACAACTCTAAAGTTAATCAATTGAAATGGGAGTAGGATAAGGCTGTACCCTGGCAGTTATTCTTTTCATACTTTATTTATAAATTAATCCATTTAACAACAGAAATCTCCTTGCTCTGTTGATATGGTGTTCACCTATGAAAAGTTGTTTCTACTCTAAATATAATGCGAGCATAAACCGTAAGCTTCATTTACCAACGATATACAGCAAGATGTTCGAGAGAGTCGACAACAAGCGCTGATTAAAATATCATTAACCGAAAAACGAATCTCCTCGATATACAAAGTTTAAAAAAAAAATCTGCTGGCAGCGCAATTTGAAAATAGAATTCCATACATTTTAGACCCCTTTTCTTTCCTATTATTTGCTTTTGTTTCCGAGAATTATCAACGATATATATTAAGAAACGTGTCCGGAGTTATTTCAAATAGTATGTTATCATATGAACACATTACGCTGAAGTAAAATGTAAATTTCACGTTGGTCTGGTTGTAAGCGACCCCCGCTGAGGGTCACGGGCTCCCTTCAGTTTCTGATAGACCATTATACGATATATTTTGGTATCTTTAAATGGATAGTTCGAGGAAAGGGGAAAGCGGTGTGTGTGGGTGATTTGAGGGGACACGTTTTTAACAAACAAAATTAAAATAACTCCATTTAAAACATATGACTTATGTTTTGGCATGAGTTTCTGATCACTTGACAATGCATACCAAACAATCAAAATGAATGACTGTTTATCAGTCTTTATGCTTATGCTTATGCTCATTATAATTTACTTGTTGGATAATTATAACGCCTAACAATGTCGATCACCACATTTACAAGCTAAAGTTTTCCAATTTGCACCGGTCCACGATGACACATGTATCACCGCCGTTCCCTATAGTAATTGAAACACCTGCTCGTGTGTTTATAGTTGTGGAAATAAAATGTCATCACTTTTGATGGCGCTGACATTTAATTTTTTTTCAATCATTATACAAGTGTCAGCATGACCGACGAAATGACATAAAAATTACATTGATCAAGGAATCCATAAAATGGACTTGAGCTATAGATAGTTGTTGGATAAGCCAAAATTAATAAATGGCGTTATTTCATGGACATGTAGTGGTTCTTTCTGAAAATTAACATCTTAATTCTTATAATTTAGCACAGTGAGCATAAACAGTCGACATTTTATGATCGAAAACAGGACAATGGCGCACGTAAATGACACAAACGTAATTTTTTAAACTTAAACAACGTGAAATATATATATATATATATATATATATATATATATATATATATATATATATATATATATATATATATATATATATATATATAGGTTGGTACTACTTGGTAAGTCATTTAACTAATAAACATGTAAATAGGACCCGGAATTTCGACTTCTTAACATTTATACAGCCGCTTTTAATTCACAATTGAAAAAAAAAGAAAATGGATAAAGATGCAGTTTTAGATAAGTGATTTGATCCTCGTAAAAAGCCAAACGATAATAATCTCTATACATTTGTCACATCGAAACAACATATAAGATATCCAAATCAAATATCATAAAGCAAATTCACCTAATTCCTCTTTAAGTTCATTCTCTCTTCAAATAATGAACCTTCTAGTCGCCGTCAAATCTGTACAGGTACTCATGCCGAGGACCACTGACTTTGCATCTGAAGATCAGCATGGACGTACCGAATGACACCTGATGGTCAATGGGAACCTCATGGCCGGAGTAAGGAGGAAATAAAGGGGAACTTTCCCCCTCAGACAGACAGCTAAAATGTGTTAGTGGGTCGGGAGGTATTGTTTCATGAAATATTCCGTTGATGGCTGGGGCGACCGCACCCTTGCAAATAGGGCTTGTCCCCATTCATAATGCAACAAATTTAAGTCAACACGGAAACAATAATACAATTCATGAATAAGTCGTAAATAGCCCTAAGCGTACATCCGTCTCGACAGAAGGAATGTTAAGTCCTCTTGAAGAGAAGTACAATTGAGATTTCTTTTCAGGTTTAACGATAAGTAACCGGATATGTAACTTTCAAATGTTTCTTCGTATGTAAGAAGTAATTTGATTTGGCAAGATTGAGAGATTTCAAAATACTAGATTTGTGGAGATGCATGCGGATATGTCCTTTTTCGAATATTACATTTCGATAATGAATAGAGTAACGTATTTATTTGATTTCTGAATGTATTTTTTGATAAATTTTGAAAAAAACCCCAAAAAAACCCCAAAACTACCAATCATTTTGAAGTTAAGAACCGATTGTAAAACTTCAACAAAAAGGAATGTACATAACGTTCAAAACCAAGTTATCAAAAAAACCTAACTGATGTTCTGATATAAAATGTGACCTTGTCCTTTTTTTAAATTGAAGACACGTCACAGCCAATGAATGAGGCGGTTAAGATATACGTAATGTTTGCCATCACCTGCTTCACGTGTTGTATAACAACGCACCTGTCTGTCAGCAGATACGCGGTCTGTCAGAACCATGGCCCTTTCGAACATTGCCTGTATGCACACACGGGTGATGATGCAACCATAGGTTTGAGCTAGGCCCAGAACACAGCTGTTTTAAAGAGACACTCTGTGAGTTTCTGTATGATATTTTTTGTCATAATGATGTATATACGATAAAGACATTTCATAAGACTTTTTAGAAACTGATATGATGCAAGGGTCATATGACTGGTCAACTTTTAAAAGCAATATCAAGTTGCCGTCAATATTTTTCTCTTTTGCTTTAAGACAATATTGTTCATGTGTTTTGATATGATTTCACCTTTGAAAGACAATAATAACCTTAATAATTGAGAATAAAAAATCTACATAACTGTCGTAGGTTATCTTACGAAGATGAGCAAAGACTTATTTCTTATTTTGTTTTTTTGAAAAAAAAATTGTAAAATTGATTTTGTAATATATAAAATGTCAGCAATATGTATCTAATCTCCATTTACTTCAAGGTGGTCAAATCAAAATATGTTTACAACGATCTGCCTCAGAGCACTGTTTCATTATTTTCTATGGAACGCGATCATATCAAGACGACCGTGTAAAGCGGGCATAAGAAGCATAGAGGCGTAGATAAGCCTCGTGTTTTGGCATCGGTTTAAGAAGTTATTAGTGCTCGAACTCAGGTAAATAGGTAAACAGCGCGTCGACCTCATACCATGCATTCAACCAGGTGTGGTTTTGCAATCAAACAGGTGTACGAGGCGTAAAATGTGGGAGTTGTCAAAACAAGGATTCTGATTGGCCGGCAACTGACGTCACGTGGTTGACGTAGACGGAAAACGGTCACTTCGAACTATTGATGTTCTACGTAAATGGGAGTTGTCTTGGGTCTATCGTTTGATTGGTTGGTGGTGACGTCCCGTGACCAAGGTAGACTAAACACGATAACTTGCACTGAAATTGATTGACGTATAGTTTAAAATAGTTTACATCGATCAAATAACATACATGAATCAAATTGGACATGTTATAATGATTAATCTTAAGAAAAATTGAATTAAAAAATGAAAATATATATCATGATAAAATGTGCCAAAATAGCAAATCAACAATTAGGCACTCGTGCCAAATGTGAATTTTTTAAAAAGATTTTTGATTAAAAGTTGCTTTAAAATGAACTGAAACGATTTGATTCTTCATAATTTGTATTTATGAGATGTTGAAGTAATTGAACTCAATTAGCCAGTCACAATGCCAAGATGCGTCTTCTAGTCTAGACGTGCAGATGGAAAGCGCAGGAATGACATTGTTGTTGCAA
Source organism: Phorcus lineatus (assembly GCA_921293015.1). NCBI lineage: Eukaryota > Metazoa > Mollusca > Gastropoda > Trochida > Trochidae > Phorcus > Phorcus lineatus. The sequence continues at coordinate 16,419,004 of OV121083.1, forward strand.
CGGTCACAAACCCAAAAGACGTCCACTGACCTTTATGGATGACCGACTTCATAATGTACATGAATGACGACAATGGGGTATGAGATCACATATCAAGTGTCGTTATGGCGATATTAGCACCTTTACATAATCGAAAGGGTTATCATCCGTGGGAATTTAAGGGTGATCATATGTACATATCTACTGGTACATTGTGTATTTGACCTGACCGATAACCCAATACTATCAACCATACCCCATACTGATTCTTTTCTTCTGCAGCTTATATCACAAATATTCCATTGCGTGTTCACAAGGCCATGATAACAATCGATGCATATAGGGCTGAAACTAACAATGATAAACTTTTTTTTAAAAAACCCTGAAATATTATATATGGATACATTGTGAAATGGCGTCAGCAAGGTTTCAAATTCTATTCTCAATGTAGATGAATGAAGACCTACCACAGGGTTATTAGAACATAAAAACCATTATCATCATTATTTATCAACTTTTATTATGACGATATGCACATTTTGAAATTCCTAATAAGGTTTAAGAAAGTAGACACAGTCAACTCAAGTACTCAATTCACTTTATAGTTCTTAACCTGAATCTTCGTAAAAAAGACCATTCCATATCTGGAATCATAGCTTAGTTAAAATTCAGTTCACCGTATGCTTCTTCCCTATCCAGAGACTCGTCTAACGAACTGACATAGTGCAGTATAGATACCATCAACAAAAAGCAAACCATGGATGGTGCTGCGCTGAAATTCAATGTAGCATTGCACCCTAGCCTTAATGCTTGTAGAAAAGTTAGAACGCGCTAAAGATTGCGCTACCAACACCCCTCCTCCCCCCTTTTTGCAAGAAAATTCTAGACGACTAAGTCTAAGAGTCGTTTCTATAAGACAAGTGCATTTGATTAATTTGTTTATTTGTCTGATTTACTCAGTCATTCCAACGTGATAAGTTTGCCTTTATATGCTAAAGTAGAACCAACAAGCCATCGATATAACTTGATATATAATTTACAAGAACATTCAAAGTAGCGCATAGACTCGTTTACACATAAAACATAAAATCAACCATCAGAAAGCATATAACTCATGCACTCATAAGTGTAAAATATTCCTGTTTGTTACATGTATTCCATGTCGTCCACAAACGATACTAAAGCGGGCCTCTGTTAAATTGCTTTGGCTTCCTACAATAACATCTTTGAAACGTTTGACTGATTTATGTTGTTATATAAGATTAAATGCTATGATCCAATAGACAGTTGTTACTGTCTTAAACAATTTTAAAAATTGGAATCGTGGTGGGAACAAAAAGATGATATAAACTGTACAATTTCGTGTAGTTTTTGGTTAATGCAAAAAACGGTGGGACTAACTTCCCTGCAAAGTGTACATTTTTTTCACTCCCTTTAATATAAACGGTTAATATAGGATGAACAATTCTATACAATAAATTCAAAATATGTTTCATTCAGGAAAGAAACGGTTGGTGATTAAAGTTACATAATCAATGTTTACTTTCAAAATTAGGAAAAAAAATTTGACATAAAGTATTAAAATAGTTCTTACCTTGAGTTCCACATACAAAGAAGAGGAATGCAAGAAGTAGACTGAATGAGACATCCATTGAGACACAGAGTGTAGACAAGAGACAGGGGTAGTCCTCAGAGGTTTATAGTGAATGGATTGCGGTTCGACCCAGCGCAGCCCGTGAGACGAGAGTTAATGGCAACGCATTCACAAACTCCCGCGCTTTTATAGCGTCTCGCCTTCGTTGGCTCAAGTCGACAGCCAGACAGCGCATTGAGTTATTACTGTGGGGGTGTTGAAACAGCAAGTGTTCTTTTTGTTGGAAGAATTCCAAATACTCAAAAACGTTACCTCTCTTGCAGGTTTAAAATTTTGTCTATAGTGATGCAATGTTTGTTTTGAGCAAAATTGTACAGGCTACATATAGGTTAAGCGCATACAGAGATTATACATCGAATGGAAGTGTGAGCTAAACTTCTGCGCTGAATTGCTGATGACTATTACTAATAAAAAAAGATAATTTGAAGTGTATTATTTTCAGAGTTTTTGCAAACTAGTTACGGTAGTAATTCTTTCCCCCAAAATGTTGCCCATATAAATTCTTCTCTAGTTACAAGAGTTAATTACCTAATCTACAAGAGAAGGATGTTGGGTGAGTCCGGGTTGAAAAGATCAGTCTTTCTATTTCCGTGATCATCCAATACATTCATGTTAATTTTGTAGACAGCATCAACTATCAAAGTGAGATGATTAGAGTATGAATCGACATACACACATATATAAACATACTCAAACTTAATACGATACTTTAAATAATGACTGATTAACTAACTTATCTAACTGCCCATGTTATGGTAATTAAATCCAAACATCTCTCAATTAAGGTTTGAATACTTAAAAAAAACGCTTTTAACTTTTAAAGGACGGGAAATTCGCTTTTGAAAACGTAGATAGTAGTTAAATAATGATACAAAAAATCAACTAAATGTGGATAAAGAAACAATTTAGTTAACGCTGACAGTGAGATTTTCAGATACATTCATTGTAAAGGAAAGTGAAGTTCGCAGAATGGTAAATAAAAAACTCAAAATATTAGGGGGCACTGCAAAGCATAACGTAAGTCTTTCTATATCAAATTCACCGTACATCGATGCTTTTTTGTTGCTGTTAAATTTAATCTAATATTACATATCCCGAATTGCAATGCTTTATTACATTATAAAATAGCTTAATTCATGCAAAGAATGATAATAGTAACATCAAACGCCAATACAATACAAGCGACATCATAGAACATTTTCCCATTAACTGGATGCTGTTGGTCGACTTTAAAAGACTGTTTGAAACGTCTAAATATTTATCAATTGGTGACAAATCAGCGGAGCTTACAGATCAGGATAGGCCCAATGGTTGTGATGGAATTTATACAACACTTCGTCATATGGAATGTCCGTTTTGAGCAAAATCGTATTGGGAATATCTTGGCTTAGCTTATACAGAGCATTAAGATCGAATGGAATTGAGAGTTAAAGTTCTGCACTGAACTTCTGGCGACCATTAGAGTGATTCAAGGATAATTTTTAGTGTATTACTTTTGGAGTTTATGCAAACTAGTCACTGTAATAATTCTTTTCCCAAAGAGGTTGCTATTATCATTTCTTCTCTAGTTACAAGAGTTAAGTAACCTAATCTAGAAGAGGAGTCCGGTTTAAAAATTCAGCCGAAAAATGATAACGATAACATCAATCCTCAAGTGGCATCATGGAATATTTTCCCATTTACTGGATAGTGATGGTCAACTTTAAAAGACTATTTGAAAAGTCTAAATATTGGTCACTTGGTCAATCATCTTTATAAGCCAGAGTCACACGTCACACTCACATATAACATATGAAGTCCTATCGACCCAAATCTCTCTTCCTGTCTGCTGAAGCATATCACTTTTCAGAATGACTTGTAAGATTTGCGCACAAGCAGCTGTGAATTTTCCGGTTCCTATAAGTGTGCCTTTACATCATCGCTATTATAAACCAAGGACGTGTATAGACCTATAAATCCTTGCATAATAAGGAAATAATAATAATCATCATCAACAGTCAGTAGTTTTGATGAATTTCAATCCACTGATACATATAAGGATGTACCGACATCTATATATTATCTATATGATCATAAATACAGGGCAGATTTGCAAAGGTCCGTAGATGGTGATTAAACAAAAAATTACAGATTCACAGACCAGAAAAGTAATTATTCTAGTACAGATTCGATTTTTTTGCGATATTTATCCAGCGCCCTGACTAAATAGGTAATCCATGATTTGTTGTTTGTTAGCAGAACTATATTCTGGAAAAGTAATTCAAGTACATAAAGTTAAAAAAATAATATTCTTAGGCTTTCAATAATAGTATATTTTGATATGATTGTCTAATTTAATAAATTCACGATTTATAAAAAATGGTATGAAAGGACCAATTTTATACCAATATTTATCATGAATGACATTGATTATAAATGTACAGGTTTAGATAGTTTTACAGCTTCAAAACCTCATTAACAACATGTACGAATTTATGTCATGTACATATTAAGAAAACTTTATACGTTTCCCTTCTAATACCTTTTGTCATTTGAAGTGCATATCAATTTCCTAAAATTTAGATTGTTATGCTAGAGGTAAATTTCACAGACAAATTTGAATGATTTAAAATAAATGATCAACTTTGATATATCGGGGATGAACTCAATTTTGTCACTGATCTTTGACTTTGGGAACAGAAATCCGATTGAATCCGATTGCAACTGAACCGATCTTTAACGATGATTTCCGAATGAATACTTCCGGGTCCTCGCGTGGCACGTTTAGGAAGTTGCTTGATTTTGGAAATATTGTTTACACTTTTGTCAGTGTGGTGTAGAGTAATATTTTCGGACCATGGGCACTCAGGCAAATATATGTTGTATTGCAATAGCTGCAATGTTGGTTAGATGGTCCGTTTCCCTGAATTCGTATTCAGGTAGGCGAATTCATGTACCTATTTCTCAGAAAACTCACTGACTTTCTTAGTCCATGATACTCTATATGTGACTGAAAATCATTTCATCTACCAGGGGATAGTGAAACTTCCTTTTCGGGCATTGTATGCTTTCCATGGTCTTACCATACTGTTAATGTCTGATCCGTTACCATTGTTTAATTAATTTTTGTTCATTAAAAAAAAAAGAAAATAAAGAAAGAAATTGAGTGGGATGAATTTTATTATTTGTGGAAATGGATATCTTGGGTTTTTAACGATGCCGAAAACTCTGACATAATTTGTGAATACCTTATGTTTATACAAATAATATATGCGTGTAAGACACTCAATTTGAAACATGTTCCTGGGGGTAGTATGTTAATTGATTGCTGAAAATTTCATAATTTGATGAGAAAGGCTAGTATTTACTCAACTTTGGACAAGTTAGTTAAACGTTTCTTTTTACATAACAAGATGATGAACAGGAAGTCAAAGGGTCATTCTCAATAAATTTAGTGTTTTATTCATTTCATGTTTTTATTTTTTATTCATTCAAGAATTTATTAAAGAGCCACTCCGTGATTTTCATTACATATTATTTACCTTTGATACGAACCTAAATGTCATATGTGGTAATATAAAATCAAAACATCTTAACTTTTCATGTCCTAAAGACATATAAAATGACAAATACTGGTTTTCCATGAAAATCTTAAATCAGCTTTATAAATGCATAGAAGTGTCATGTCCAATATACATGGATACTAGTTATATAACCTAACAAACGCTATCAACTCCTAACTGCCCTCCTGGCTGTTTTAGATAAGTCTCCAAACTTACGTTTAACTATTTGACGCGCACCACTGTCTGGTTTTGGATCATAATTGCGACGTTCTACTTTCATATTGACGCTCTAAAAAACCAAAAATCTTTAAAATGTGTCTTTTTGGTAACAGTCGATATTTCGCGATCAAATGACACCATTAATTAAGTTTAGCATTTATGGCTCCAACAACTCACTGAGTAGCTCTTTAAGAATCTATTGTTACCAGTAAAGGTAATAGTGTGTCATTGATTTTTTCAACTATCATATGTGAGTAATGAATGAATACATTTTTAAATGTGACACTATATGAGACTATAATAAAGAATCTGTCTGTCTGTGACACAAGACAAAACAAAGTTTTTATAATGATTTGTATACTGATATTGTGAGGTTATTAGACTATTTGTAATATCCTTTTTAATTTATCAAAATATGTTTTCCACTAAGAGTATGTCTTGAATTGTTTAACCAGGACACAACAAGCCGCCAATGTTTGGAGATTATGAGGCACAGAGACACTGGCAGGAGATCACTCTCAATCTGCAGCCTATCGACTGGTAAGATGCATGTTGATCCATGACTGTATAAAATACGTCTTTGATAGACTTGGGTTTCATTGAGCAATTTTATAAACATGAAAATGGAAATTAAGTAAGAATATGGACATGTTAGTCAATAGACAAAGTCTGGTATTAATTTGATACCTAATATGATGATTAAATTATTGTGCATCATCTTAGATGTCACCTTTGACATTTTTTTAATAGAATTTAGGGCTACTTGAAAAAGTAATGTTTAACTTACAGCAAACTTTTCCTAATTTTAAGAAATAAAGTAAAAAAAAATTGATTTGTGAATATGAATTTTCAAAAAGCACAAAGTCATTAATTTTTTACAGAAATATACTCAACAACAAAAATTAAGGACCACCCAATAATCAAAATCAGAGCATAATCTGGATCATCGTAAACTATAGCATCTCTTATTGAAAATCTGGCTGGCTGTTTACTTAATTTGTTTAGAGTACAAATGTTTTTACACTGTTGTTGTTCTCATAAAACATGGTAAAATAAACAAAAACACAATATTGTGTAATGCTGATGTGCTTATTTTCAATAAAGTTAATAGTCTATGACTTGAAATGTTAACTTATCATGGTTTCAGGTACAAGAATACCAGCCAGAATGACTTGCTGTACTGGGGCTTGGATTATCCCCCTTTGACAGCGTACCACAGTTATGTTTGTGGTTACATGTAAGTCAATCATTCAGTTTGACAGATGATTGATATCTAATCTGATTTTTATGTAAATAATTTTTGTTTACAAACACTCTTCAAAATATTTACATCATTTTTGATAAAACGGTTATCAAAATATAGACCTTGAAGAAACTATTGCATCACCAAATTTTTCCTGGTATCGTCCTGTAAAAAGCAACTCATATGAACACATGAGAGCTTAAACAGAGGTCTGTTGATTAATACATAACCAAAATGGAACAGCCTTACAAACAACTCAGTGTTCTTCATTAAATGAGCAGACAATGGGTGCTCATTGGGGTATCATCAAATACTGACTTTGGTTACCAAAGACAGTTAAAAGAAAACAAAGTCAATAGATGTTGACACCAACTTCTTCTAATTAAACATTGCTGTTATACTTAAAGTTTTTGGGCCATAAATTAATAATGATAATAATGATAATAATAATTTGACTAATAAGACTTTGTTCATATCTTCAGACATGGTTCAACTTATAGCAAAATAATCAGATTCCCCTCAATTGATACATGTCAAACTATCTGCAATAGTACAAATTCTTGTGCTTTTTTGGGGTCCAATGCATTGATAGATTATCAATTTTCCTTATCAATAGAATATCATTCAAATACCTGGTGTTGCAATACCTTTTTTTCATGTGTATCATATTCATGTTTATATGAATTTGATTTACGATATCTATGTAAAAAAAGTAAAAAATGTTTTTTAAGTTTGCACTTTTAACAGTGTTGTTCTTGTTAGTTCCTTGTGTAGTTAGTTTGATTCCATATATAAAAAAGTTTAATTTTAATTGCTTCTCAAACATGGTCATATACCCATGACTATTATAGACTCTACTTATTTCATTGGAAATGGATTTGAATAATTATTTCTCGTTCACACACAGTGCTCGTCTGATTGATCCTGATTGGGTGAAGCTCAACTCATCGCGTGGATACGAGAGTTATCATCACAAACTCTTCATGAGGTACACAGGTGAGAAAAGAGTTATCTCCCTTGTGCACAGATCTAGACTGTTGCATCAGTTTATTGTATTTTGGTTTTAAGCTGTGATATTTGTTTATTTCCAGACCATGGAAATCTGCTGTGCTTGTTTATTTAGAAAAAATTGCTGCCATAGTGATGTGATGTTTTAAAAAATTTGACATTTTTATTCATTAAATGTTTGTAGTTTGTTATGTAATAAAATGTAATACTGTTTTGCAGTGCTGGTAGCCGACTTGTTGATATTTCTGCCTGCCGTTTTATACTACGTAATGGCCCAATGGAAGCTCACTGCAAAAGAAAAGGTTTGTACAATCACAAATTGTTAACACTACATGTTATGTAAGTGATTAGTTAAATTGGTGGAGATAAAATAACTTTATTCAAACGGAATACAAGGACAAATGAACATAGGAAATCCAATGCCAGTAAAAACATTGATATTGTTAACATTTTCATTTTCTCATAAGGACCAGTTGTTCATGTCAGAGAATGAGGTTATAATTAATAATCTTGGAAAGTATTAGTATCAAGCTTCTAAAAAACGCAAAGTGTTTTTAGGTCTGTTAATACCCCTACAACTTTCAACAGGTGTGTGAATGATTTTATTGGCGCTATAAATATGCACATTATATGCCTTGTATAATGGGCCTGTTGCCCCTTTACGGAAATAAACCACTCTCTCTCTCTTAGATTGCTGATTTAAAACTCTGTAGGTTGTTTAAGATTAATAAAGATAGACTTAGATAGAATTTTCATCTTTTTTCAGACTTTTGCTGCAGCAGCCCTTTTGCTCCTACCTGGGCTCGTCCTCATTGATTATGGACATTTTCAGTATCCTTCGTCTGTGTTTTCATTTAATCAGCCACAAAATAAGGAGGTTGCTGCATCATGATGTCTCCATAACTTCTAAAACGACACTTACATTAGGTATGATTTTTATGTGTTAAGGAAGTTCATTATTTTGACCAAATATTTTTATAAGGAATTTGTCTCATTTCCTATGATTTCTGTTTTTCCTAATACTGTGGCTGATGCTACTGATAGATACTGATTATAGTAATGAAGTTATTTCTCAAAAGATACCCCAATATTGAATGAGAGCTTATTTTGATTTTGTGTCTTCAGAATTAATGATCCATTATATAAAATTGTGAATAAAAATACTTCAAACTTGATACAATGGAAGTGCACCGATAAATTCACTGAATGTGTTCAATAGAAAGTGGAAAAGAACATTTCTTAAATTCAAGCCCATTTTTGTAATTAGTTTTGTGTCATCAGGATCAATGATTTATATTTTACACAAGCATATGTTTATACTTAACTCAAACCAGATACAATGGGGTGAGTCTTGGTCTCGCTCTGTTGGCTGTCGCCTACCTTGATAAAGGTCATGACCTCTTTGGGTCGGTGGCCTTCTGTCTAGCCTTGAACTACAAGCAGATGGAACTGTACCATGCGATGCCCTTCTTCTGTTATCTGCTTGGCTCCTGCTTCCAGCTCTCCTTCAGTAAAGGGTTGGTGATGTTTTACCATTGTCTGTCATTTTGGAAAATAAGATCTTTGCCAATTCTTAGAATGGAGGACTAAAAGTTACAGATCTTACAATGCCTCAACTTAGACAGCTTTCTTATATTGAGCTCAGTATTAAAACCTAAATTGATAAAAAAAATTAAGAAAATAAAATTTGTATAAATGTATATCAGTCATGCAGTTATGTAAAAAGAGTGTTAACCCACAGCTGCTTAAAGAATTATTTCAATCGGCTGAATATGATGACTTAATTCAGTTGCTCTGACGCACTTACAATACTTTTGAATTAATTTGCTGTGCTGTGACACACTCTTTTTGGGGTAGGATAGTGCAGTGGTAAGCGCATTCGACTTTGGATCAAGAGCGTCTGAGGTTCGAATTCCGCCAGGGGCTTTGCAAGTTTAGGTTGCAATGCTACACTGCATAGCACAGTACCACTCATGGTTCACTAGTTCCAATCGATGCTTGAAGGTTTTACCACAATACATAACCACAATAGCGTTTTGGGCTTTCTCCCTGCACTAATAATAATAATAATAAATGATAATGCTAATAATAGCAGTCATGATATAAGTGAAATACTTTTAAAAGCAGAGTTATACCTCAAATAAGCTCACCTTGCCTCACCTCACACACTCTTTTTGTGATACTATTACTTCAGGCATCCATCAAATGCTTGTAATTTGATGTATTTTCATCATCAAAATCCGATGTCCTTCAACATTGATCCAACATTGAAATGCCAGATTAGATAGTTCTATTAAAAGCTAACATAGCTTGATAATCCCCCGACAGGTACCTGAAGCTGATGATGCTGGGTCTTGTTGTGCTCATCACTATGGGCGTGTGCTGGCTGCCCTTCCTCAACGACCTTGACACCGCACGCTCTGTCATCACTCGCCTCTTTCCTTTCAACCGCGGCTTGTATGAGGTACGTCCCAACCAGACATAAATCCTTTGGATCATGGATTATTCTTTGAAAGTGTCTTGAAATGTGTCAGTACGTCACTTTTCTGGTTAGCATGAGACCTTAAATTTTCTCACAGGGTTGTACATTTGCGCCTCAATACAGAGCAAATGTCAATTCTTCTTAAACACAGAATCTCTAAGGCAGTGTTCCTTTTCCTCAAGTTTGTGACAGCATATAATTTTATTGTTGCTACAGATCTTTCAGGCCCGTAGCAAGCGGGGGGGCCCTGGGGGAGCTCGGGCCCCCCCACTAATTTTAGGAAAAAACCCAACTTTTTTTGCTCTTTATTTCAATGTTTATATGAAAAAATAGAATATTATAAGTTTCATGAGGCATCTGACCCTTTTCTGCAGATTGAGAACGTGACATGAACATTAAATGCCTGTATTTGGTCTCACCAACGTTGTAAGCGGGTGTTTTTTTTTCTTAAATAAATAATCTGTCATGACCTATAAAGTATAAACGTTATTCTTCCCCCCCCCCCCCCCCCCCCCCCCCCCGAGCTAGCAGATCCCTAATTTCAGCCCCCCCACTCTCGAAATTGGTGCTACGGGCCTGTCTTTTACCTTTAAACACTACAACATATATAGAACCAGCTTCTGATCAAGTACATTGAAGAGCTTACTCAGGTAATTTTTCCCAGGTTCCCTCTGTTACAATTGGGTCATTAGTTGCATTCTTCCATCAAAAACCCCAGCTGTGAAACAACAAATAATGACCAAATTAAAAATGGTACGGTATATCTCTGACCAGCTTGTGTCCTGTAAGATATACATGCACATCACGCAGTTAATGGAACCGAGTCTTATGAGTAGAAAACCCCCACAAATTTCCAGATGAAACAATGTTAGCTCAACACAATTTGTTTGGAAGCATTCAGGATTCTTTATTTCTATATTCCAATCATTTCCAATCAAATTCCAACAGAGGTTGCACGGGAAGAAAATAACTGAGTTACTTCGTTGGGGACAGAATGGATAAAATCATCAGAACGTGTAATTGGGTCATACTTGATTTATTATTTGTGATGGTATCATTGCAGTGAGGGTGCCGAAAACTTTCAAAGTCGTCCGACTAAATTGCTTAAAAACTGCATTACAATTCCTGTGTTCAACACAATCAAAGCATCACATAGAAATGGTTCAAACTTTTTCAACTTATAGGACAAGGTTGCCAACTTCTGGTGCAGTTTGTCTGTGGTTGTCAAACTGAAAAATCTGCTGACTCAAGACAGACTTGTGTTGTTATGGTGAGATCCTTACACCTTTTTACACCTGAAATTGTTCAAATATATTTTGAATTTTTTTATAATTTTCATTTTGAAATAAAATATAAAAATAATTTTCTTAAATGTTAGTGATTTGATGTACAATTTATAATAATTCACATATAGAGAGATATCAGAAGGATAGTGGAGACATACGAAAATATGTTTCTCTTACCAGAGACTTTTATACTTCTTGGATGCTGCCTGTCTACCAACATGCAATACTTCATCTTCCACCAGAGAAGGAAGTTGTGTATTTCTACAAAATTGCATCTTTCTTCATGACCCTGTGTGGGAACATAAAAAGAACAATTTTATGCTGAAAACAAAATGAATCAAAAGCATATTTTAAAGTTACAATGATATATTGAGAGAATCAGGCCTGTAAGGCACTGATCTGTTGTTCAGTGCCAAAAAACTTTTTACATTTTTTCAATTCCCAAAGCAGAAATTATGTGGGGAGGTAATTCACACCTAGGTGATCATAGGGCTTCTGGTCCTGACTCCATAGACATGGGCATGGCCAGCATGTTCTCTAAAAGCTTATAAGCACCTCTCTCCCCTTCAAATAAGAGTGCTGCAGGGTATCCATCCTCAAACTCCTATTGACTACTCTCCAGGAACCATTAATGTTAAGAGTATCCAAAATTGAAAAACATCTTCTTTGTAGGATGGAAACTAAGACCTCTAAGTCTCATTGTCTTACTCTTGACTCTGTTTTCAGCCTTGGTACTACACTGGTGGCTTTGATGCCATCGTCACTTCATCTCCTGATCAAACCCACGGTCAAGAACTTCAAACTAGCACTTGTAAGAATGTTTTAAAATTTTGTTTTTGAAAGATAAAAATATTCATGTTAGGCAATTATCTTATTTTATCTCTTACTCTAATATTTCTACAATAGATATAATTTTTTTTGTCATTGACATGCCTTTTTAAAAGAATCAAATCCAATAATTAGAGTTAATTAACTGTTTAATATGAATACTTTTACATTTAAAATATAATCAGTAATATTGAGCCAATGAGTTTACAAAATCTATAACAAGAAAGCGGTTAGAATTAAATTTGTAAACTGATCCATTTCTCACAACAGAAATAACTGTATTTGTTACATTGTGTCTGAGTACTGAAACACTCAACTCTTAATTGATTGATTTTTTACTTCAATTAATAAATGAAATATCTGTCCATGAATATCACAATTATTTTTTTGACTTTCAGATAAATTCATCTTTGGTATTCTTCCTGTTTTCGTTTCAAGTCCATGAAAAGTCAATACTACTTGCAGCCTTGTGAGTGAAATATTCTACAGTTTTTATATCAATAAGATAAAGATGATTGTCATTGCTTAGTTAATTGAAAAAATCTGGATAGAAATATATTTGCGAAGTTTACTAATGTGTAAAAATGACAAGGAGAGATAAATTTGTATTCTTTTCCATAGGAAATATCCTTTTATAGAGTCACTTGACTCTGCTTGATTCTAAGATAGCAAATTTACTTATTAAGTTTACATGGAAATTGATGAAAAGTAATGGAATTGGATAAACGAATGAAGTAAAATTCTGGGCTATGATTCATACTGAATGATTTGTATAAAAAATCTTTGAAACAGTCAAACTATTCTAAATGCATGTCTGAGGTGTATATATAAATAGATTTAAACAGGGGAAAGATGTTTTCAATTCTATTATAGTGCAATTTCCCATTTAACATCGTAACAAAAAACCTTGTTAGGACACATGTATATGTATATCATATTATCTTTATCCAGACCTATAGCAGCGGTAGCTTCAACATTCCCTCTTGCTACAGCCTGGTTTATGGTAATATCCACCTTTAGGTAAGTTGATTAATTTCCAGCAAGACATATCTCTTACCACTCTCCGTCACTGCCTAACTCAAGCCTTGCTCCCCTTCGTCAACCTTCTGTGCTAGTTTGTCAGGTTACTGAAGTGGAAAAGCAATCTTCATACCAAGACCTATCTTCCCTCCCATGACCCCACTGACTTGCTAAGATAGGCCTTCCCACATTTCCCCAACTTTTCTGTGCTTGTCGTCCATGCTGCTGCAACCGATCTTGACTGTACGTCCCATGAGAAGTAATATGAGAATTGCGACGTTTCGCCGAAGAGTGCGCTGTACTCAAAACATGAATTTTGACAGGTTTGCGGGGGGATCTAAATTAGCCAGTGATAGAGACTGGTGCAGCTTCAAGCTGTGTTAGGGAACATGACTAAGAACAATACAGTGAGGGCACCAACCTCCCTGTGGCAGTCAGGTCACTGCAGGATTTGGTCTGTGTTGCCATCTTGAATTTCATGCAAATATAATCGCATTGCCCTGTGACAAGGGAGGTTATTGGAGATGACTTATTGCTGCCTTTGAGGGAGTTGCAATCAAGTCATGTGTGATGTTACTCATAAACAATGTTCCTGCTATCAAATAACAATGTATGCTCCCGCAAGGGTTGATCTAAATCTCATGTAACAAATCTTGACGATTAAGGAAGTTATTCTTAACTTCAAGTGTCCTCGTAAAAAAGATGAAATCCAGAAACACCACATGTAACTGCAGCAAGGTTTAGATAAGCCTTTGAGACACTGACATGAGTAATGCCTTGTGGGCAAAATTAAAAATAACTTTTTAAGTGACTGAAATCAGGGCTGAACACACTCTTCTCTTCTGCTAGCCCACCTTAGCTGCAGACTTCATCCTTTGTCAGCCAGGGTCTAATGTTCTTATTATCTGCCCTGGGACTTTAATTATGAATAATTAACTTTTCTATAATAATCATTATGTCATGAATAATTGAGTGCCCTTGTATCTTGTTATGACAATGATGAAATGTTGTAAGGTAAATGATCAAGTAAAACCCTTTCCGATCAAATTACCCACCCTCAATTTGAATTTGAGGTGAGGTGACATGGGGTTTTAATGCCGCTTTCAAAAGTAATTCATTCATTTATATTGCGGCTGCTAGTATAATTGCAGGGAGAAAGTCCGCAACACCATTGTGGCTATGCATAGTGGTGAAAACTGCGAGCATCGGCTGGAACCAGAGAACCACGGGTGGTACTGCACTGAAATTCATTGTAGCATTGCCCCCAAACCTGACTGCGTGTAGAACAGTTCCCTACTGCAGACAAAGCCCCTGGTGGAATTCGAACCACGAACGTCTTGATGTGAAGCCGAACATGCAAACCACTGCACTATCCCGCCCCCCATTTGAATTTGAAATTTCAAAGGAAACATTCCCTCCTGATTAGCTGTTAACACAAAAGTATGAGCTAAGAACTTGTATTTTTATCTAATTTTGACAATTCTTTTGAGAGTCTCACAGGTCCAATTGCAAAGGAGATTCATTTGCTTATTTGAATCAAGGGTAGGCAATTCCAGTACAGTTTTTCCTGATGAAAATTTCCAGGGATGATTGTGAAGAGTATTGGAACATTAAGTCCTTGGTAACTGAGGATGGATCAAAAGTAGCAGTGGTGATTTTGTGTCGAGGATTAAAACATGATGCCCTGGATTATTACTCTTGACAACAATGTTGTGACCAGTGTCATGTTGACAACATTTATGTTCCCCAAGAAGCAGCAATTTACTCATTAATCAGAACGTAGGGTCTTTCATATTGGGCAAAATGAACTGGTTCCCTCTCTCTATTTTCACAAACTCTATATAGTCAGCTGTCTACGATAATGATTTTAAATGCATATTGAATTTTGATCATATTAAAAGTGCTGAGAAAGTTTGTCACGCATATATACTCAAATTTAAATTCTTTTGTTGCTTGCTATGGTTACAGTATGCTGCCCCTCCTTGTCAAGGATGGACTGTTGACGGCATCTATTGCCATGACAACACTCTACTGTCTGGTGTTGTTTGCTTGTCAACAAACTTCTTCAGAGAAACAACCAGATGATTGGACAAGAAAAATTACAAAACTTCTTGTAAGTTGGAAATCTATTTATCTTCCAGTAAAGATGTCCATTTAAATGATTTGTCACTTCTTCAGGTAATGACAACTTTTGCATTTCATCTTTAGCGCATGTGCATATCGTAACTTTTATTGGAATCAGGATTTTATATAATCCAACTTTGATTGTGGAATATATATATTCATGCTCATATAATCATTCCTGTTTAAGGGATCAAGAGAAGGGAGATAACTCTTTGAAATATAAATCAATAATTTGTTGAGCTATTTTAACAACCTAGACTGGTTTCAGACGTATATCAAGACAAGGTTAAAGGGAGATAACTCTGTTATTCAAACATGACCTGTTCTTGACTTATGCATTTACCAAATTAAACAAGCATCTTCTGTGATTTTTACCAGTTTATATTGTCCACATTTGGAGCCTGTGCCCTCACAGTGGTCAGTCAGCTGGTCACGCCCCCTCCTCGCCTACCGGACTTGTTTCCTGTCCTCATATCCGTCTACTCGTGCGGACATTTCCTAATGTTCCTCCTCTACTTCACCTACTATCAGCTGTTTGAGACTGGATACAAGACGAACACAGCTATTCAAAGTACCAAGAAAAGTTTGAAGAAAAACAATTGATTTTGAATAAACAATAAATTGATTTTGTTTTTTGTTCTGATTTATTTTGCTTTGGCTAGACAGATTAAGGTAATATTAGGTCAACCTGGGAATATTGTAAGATATAATAAGAAATATGTTACATTTCCTTTCTCTTCAGAGTTAAGAAAATGTAAAAAAATAAGGGGTTTGTTCATAACATGTTAGTACTGATGACATTGATACATTTCCTCTGAAACTTAATGAACATGACTAAATTTGTTTTCATTCTGTAAACAGAAAAAAAGAGTAAAAAAGCAATTATGAAGAAATTATTTTAATAAATTTCTGAAATGACCAATAGTATTGTACATTGATAAATAGCTTGACTGGTAAAGGAAATATATAATACATTTTATATAATTAACAAAATTTTCATTTGTGTTAATCAATAAGGTATCATACATTTGTGATCACAATTCAATTCATATTGCAAACAGGTTTTGTGACAGAAGTCACAGTTGTTTGTACTAACATTGAATCATACATAACTCAAATGTATTCAAATTCACAGTTCAGGAAACTAAGTATAAAACTTGCTCTGTTTTTGTTTTGGTGATCTGATTTTGTCAAAGATGGACTTGGCCTTCGATTTTGATTTACCGGAAGAATCTGAACCTTTCCTCTTGCTGCTGCTGGCTTGAACAAGTGTTGCTTCAGGTGGCGGAGGAGTCGCTGACACTTCTTGTTCACTAGGGAACCCCTGCGAAATTTGTGACACTGGTTTTGGAAGTGGAGTTGTTGGCGATGGTATGTCCTGTATTCTTTCGATCTCAATCTGTGGTCTCTCTGCCACAGGCGGAATGTCATGTTTAGGAAAATATCCATCATCAATCACCAGATCCCCGAGAGTGTGACCCAAGGTGTCATAGTTTGGCACAAAAGTAACCTCTGGAGGAACACATGAGTAATCCACAGCTTTGACTCTCTGCAGAAGGTCCTTGTGCTCCTCCTGCAGTGCCCCAGACTGATGCACCACGGCTGCTGGATGCTGCTTGTTGAGGTCCTCTGTCCTGTTCTTCAAGTCCTGTACTTTCTTCAGGAGGTTCTCTGATGGGTTGATTCCAGATTTAAGTCTCCAGATCTCGTCATGGTATACCTGCTCCACGTTCTTCACCATCTCTTCCTCATCTCTCTTCATCTTCTGAATCAGCAGCAGGGCTATCTGTTTGATTTTCTGTCGGATCAGTTCTCGCGTTTGTTGAAGCTGATGTGGACTCTGTTTAATTTTCTCATTTACCTGATCAACGCTCTGTACCTCATGTTCTAGTTCTTTGATATCTGGAAGCAATGGCGTTTGTGTTATTGGTACAAAGTCCTCACCTCTGCATGTTGAGTGAGTTTCTATCAAACACTGCCCACATGCCTCAGCATTGTTACATCTTTTGCATGTTACAATAATTGGTTTCACAAGATGGATAGTACACATTTTCTCTTCATTTCCACTGTCAACAAACACTGAATCGTCGAAAACAACTTTATCAGGTGATGAGACTGATAATTCTGAGAAACTCGCTTCAAATTTCACACTTGAATCCCCAACAGAAGTATCTAACTCAGGAGGATTATATTCCTCAATGGAACCACCACTGAAGGATACGGTTACCAACTGAGAATCAGACATGGACACATTTTCAGTCAACTCCTTGGTATGGATCTGCCTTATCTTCTCATCATTGTTTTCAGATGATTCAGGCACTGAAGAGAATGAAGTTGGAGATGAGGGTCCTAAATATTGAGGAGAAGGGAGTCCGACAGATTGAGGAGTGAGAGGTCCAGGGGAATATGGACTGGTAGAATCTGATCCAGATGACGGGAACCTGACTGAATTCGGAGTCCTTGGTGAAACTCCTGGAGTGCCATCAGAGTGATCCTCAGATGATCCTTGGCTTCTCATAACCTTTCTCTTGGTCAATGAGTCAGGAAACTGGTCTGCCCAAGAAGCCAGTGGCTGGTCAGGGTCTATAGCTTTGGTGTAGGTACCACAGGAGGGACAGCTGAAGCCCTCCCATTGGCGGTTGGTCGGGACTTTAATGATCTGGAACTTGAGGCATAGTTTGCAGAAGTAATGCAGACACGGCAGGACTTTAGGTTCAGTGCAGGGCTTCTTGCAGAACTTGCAGCTTCGGACCTTTACATCCATGATGGTCGTTAATTTGTGTGTCTAGCTGAAATATAAATTAATTAAATAACTTAATGATTTGTGAATCACGGGAATGGCTTGGTGAAATTGCCAAAGACATTATCTTTAGACATAAAATGAAGGTTAAAGTTAAGTTCCCATGAGCATGGTGAAGAAAAGCTCGTCCACAAAAACGATTGATTTAACCTTGTTGCTTAGGGCACTAGTGATTAAGAATACACCAAATCGGTTCCAAACACAGGGATCAATGGACAGGGCGTTGTCTGATACCTATAGCTAGTACATGTACACTATGGCTTACATCACTGGTACATCAGGATGACTACACACACGAATTGATTTTCCTCATAATGTGCCATTACACCGCAGATTCTTTCAAATCGAACGTATCCAGTGCACAGCTGCTGTTACAATTCACATAGTGTTTACATGTAAGTTACGCTACTTTACATTAGGTGTCAACATATCACGTTAGAGGTAAAATAACGCTGATTTTTACCTCTTGAAGAAATGATATGATCACATGTACTTTAATCCTACTGCGTCTTTCAAAACGGAAAAAACACTTATCTTTTGTCACGCCATTTTAACCCTATTATACACATTAATTTTATGCATGACATGTCACGATTAATGGCAGTAGAAAATACGTCTCAATAGAAAGTCCACAAACCGCACTCCAAGGCTAGTCTATAAATTGATATGTGCGTTTCTAATGATGATGTCACGTTTATAGATGTTTCAACCTCCATGTATACTTTTACCGGTAAACACTGTTATATTATAAACCATAGTTAATTGCCTTAGGAGAGGCAACGTCATGCTCACGTAGGATGACACGAAAACGAATATTTTTGCTTTTAAAACTTTAAGAACACTAAATGAACAACCACTTGCGCTAGACCGCATCAATAAACATGAGGCACAGAAATACGATTTGAGGACATTTAAACCCCAATATAAGTCACATTTTTTAAATTGATCAAATCTTTTGAATATAAATACACTATGCCTTCAGCTTTCGGGTCTTCAACTACAACGCTAGGTCTACCTAAAGGCCACAAATTCTCTTCACATTAAAAGCTGCGAAGTTGAAATACCTTTCACAAACATGATCTCTTTACCATCAGCCAGACTTACCATGTGCCGTACACGTTGGTCCAGATGTTTCTTTATCAATAATGCATATCTCTCGACATCAGATGTCGCAAGTGCGTGTTCCAATATTGATCCGGAGTTAGACCCTTAGATAGGTGCCCGGGTGCACAAACACCCTCAGTCGACGAAAGATATCCAACGAGGTAACAGTCTTCAGGTCGTGTTTACCTGCGAATATTTGAATGCCGGGGCTCTAGAAGAGGGGGGTGTCTCATGTTTTCAAATTTTACATCCTTTTAGGAAGTAAGTGAAAAGTGCAATTGTTCAATACAAAGTACGAGTTTTATTTTTTTTGGGTTGAAGCATTCATATTCGTATTTATCGTAAACTTCTTAAAAAGGAAGAGTTTGAATCTTAACTCTTTATGTTTTCGTTCAGTAAATAAAAAACCCCCAGCAAATGTGTCATTTACCTGATTTCAAAGATATAATTTTGAATACAGAATACCATGTTTAAGACGTGAAAATAATTTTGAAATCAATATATTTGAAAATTATGATTTTAAATTGTAACTTGCATATATGCTGTCCATTATTCTATCTGTCGTGAACAATGCACCCCCATGTAGGGCCCTATTTCTACACAAAGCCTACCCATATAAGCCTACACGCCTCAGCGACTATGGCAGTAGACATTAGAAAATCGTGACTGGATTGAACTCCGGGCTAAAGGGGGGATTTCCCTTCAGCAATGTGCCTGTGTTATGACACGTAATTCACTGTTTATGACTCTGTATTGCAGAAGTGTTGTGCTATCTGAACTCACCGCGTGGTACACCGGCCCTTTAAGTGTCTCTGTGAAGGAGGCTTTATGATAGCGTAACAATGGTTTCACTTCAATAATTCGAATGGCTAAATTAGAGGGTTGATTTACTAGTAAACTCAATCCATATCTAATCCTTTTATCAAATGGGTTTATTGTGATTACATATAAATTGTGTGATGTGTTACTTTAATTTGGATTGATCAAGTAATATTAGGAGATATAGAGTTTTGATTGAAATTAGACCGATCACTCTCTTAATGCATCCTTAAGCTTTATGCGCCTTGATTACTGAATTGATAATAAACTGTTTGAATTGCAACCTTAAAAAATCGTTTCCAATTTGCAACTGTAAAGTAATTATCGACATACATCTTATATCACACTGTAAATAATCGTAACAATCTTTACAATAAACTGATTCGCTTTCTTTCAGCATTCTATATGTATATCTTCAGTGCAGGTTTTACGTGTGTCAATGTATATTAAGATTGATACTTTTGTTCATGGATATACAAATTCTTTATTGGCGGTATTAGATAGTATACAACATCGATACTTCCCGCCAGGAGCTCGGCAACTTTGTCTGCACTAGAGAACTGTTCTACACGCAGTAAGGTTTAGGTGCAATGCTACACTGAATTTCAATGCAGTGCCACCCATGGTTCGCTAGCTCCAGCCGATGCTCGCAGGTTTCACCGCAATGCATAGCCACAATGGTGTTGCGGGCTTTCTCCCTGCTGTAATACTAGCAGCCGCGATATAAGTGAAATACCCTTGAAAGCGGCGGCCAAAACAAAATATGGAAGAGACAGGCATTTATATTGGTATTATCTTTCTGACATGGAGTTTCAAATTTGTAAATTTAATGTTGAATTCAACCTTCAAATAAGGTCGGGTCGCCCTCAAATCTTCTATTTTCCAGACACCTCCAATGCCAGGATTTTCAAACTATGAAATACAATCGAATGGAGACTAAGATGTGTAAATTTAATTTTCCTACTCCCAATATGGGCGCTGTAGGGGTGCATATTTAGGGCGGTTAACCAAAACCCCAAACTAGTTGGCAATAACTAGCTAAAATTTTCAGAATGACATCTTTGTTACATGGAGACTTTATGTTTGTAGATGATGTGAACTTCTCAAATATGGGCTAGTATCCAGTCTTAAATCTTCATTCGACTTTGTGGTCTGCTTTCCGTTGTGATTTTTCTTTGGTAGGCCTGCGTTTGTACCGAGGAACGATGTAACGTCTTGAACATCAAATGACTGATGAGCTACAAACCCATGGCTCTATTTGTTTCATATATAGAATGTGCATATTGAGTTGAAAAGTAATGAGCATATGTCACTAAGTACATGTACTTTGACAATCTATACATATTTACGTTCGGATGTAGGCCACACATAAGTAGAACCCGGAGTCAAGTGCTGTGTACAATGCTAGCTTTACATGCTCCTTGAGTACTATAGAAAATGTCTGAATCACCGTTAAACAGCGGTTTCATCTGTTTAGGTGTGATTTGATAGTTAACGGGCTTGAGATGGTGTCAATGTGTCATGAGTAAAACGATTTGATAAGAGAATCGTCTTATCTTTTAAATCGTAGTGATTTTGGTCCATTCGAGTTTTAAATTTCTTAGAAATGCATAGAAAAATTGACATTTACATCGAAAGTTATTGGGCTCTTTTTTTCTAAATCAATTGTGTATTTTATCGATTCAACTGTCATATCAAATTTTTACGATTTTCTCTACATCTCCAATGTGAAGAGTGGTTTTGGTCCTATTTGGATCTTTTTGATGAGAATTTACTATTATTACTGTTGTTAATATTCCATTCATAATGCGTTAAGAAATGGATACAATGTATCCTTTATTGTTTACCTATGAGGTTTGTGTAGCCAGTCGGTGTCTGTACAAGTACGGTTAATTTACGACTGTCAATAAAGGCTCTTCTGTATATCAATGGAAGGCTAAGTTAGTACATATAATTGAATTACGAAGTCACTCGCATTTTAATTTCGTACTGGCTGGCTCATTCAGAAGACATGAGGAAGTATTTTCTGGGAGTGTCGATACCGATTATTGAATGAAGTGTCCTCTGGTTATTAAGTTACATTCCAAAGCGTGAGAAACGAGAATATTTTTGAATTACTTATACGTTCTCAATGTCGATAGTCATTGTAGGACTATGAGGTGACGTAATCTGTGGTTTAACGTCGCTTTCAAGAGTATTTTTCAAATATCACGGCTGCGTATATAATAGCAGGGAGAAATCCCGCAACAGTAATGCGGCTATGTATAGTGGTGAAACTTGCGGGCATCGGCTGGAACTAGCGAACTATGGGTGGTACTGCGCTGATATTCAGTTCAGCATTGCACCCAAAACTTACCGCATGTAGAACAATTCTCTACTGCAGAAACAGTTGCCGAGCCCCCGTCGGGATTAGAACCTCTTGATACGAAGCCGAACACGCCAGCCTCTGCCCTATCCTTCCATTGCAGAAAGTTATATGTTTTCCTATTTTTTTAATATGAGTTGCTTGGTAACGGTGTATTTACAGCTCAACGTCGTATTCATCTGCAGGAGAGAAGATGACTATCCATAGTTTGTCTACATCTCTACAAATCCTAGCTACCTCTTGAAAGGAGAGCGAATTCATGGCTTTTTAAAGTTATAAATCCATGAACTCATCGGTGAACAAAACAATCATTACATCATAACCTTTAATAGAAAACTCAATTTAACCCAAGCATGACCTCAACCTAAAATTTTGATTAAGGATACAATAGAACAAACATGTTTGTTTACGAGGGTAAGAAGTTACATTATATCATTTGTGGCAGTTACACCTGATTTAAAAAGGCCATTGGCTTTAGAATTCTGCTGGGCCTAGTTGTTCGAAGCTCTCTCAGAACAAAGACTGTCGTAAGTACCATACATTAACATTGGCTTACGGCTATATTAGCACTAAAACAGCTTCACAAATCTAGGAACAGGCTTTTTATGTTTATTATACGATGCCACTAAAAGAGTCCATCAACAAAGATTGAAATCATTGAATACATGCATAGAAGAAGCTTTAAATAGGCATTGTCTATTGTGTTCCAACATCAGCGGCTCCGCTGACACAGCACCGTATAGACACAGCACCGTGTAGACACAGCACCGTGTAGACACAGCACCGTGTAGACACAGCACCGTATAGACACAGCACCGTGTAGACACAGCACCGTGTAGACACAGCACCGTGTAGACACAGCACCGTATAGACACAGCACCGTTTAGACACAGCACCGTATAGACACAGCACCGTATAGTCACAGCACCGTATAGACACAGCACCGTATAGACACAGCACCGTATAGACACAGCACCGTATAGTCACAGCACCGTATAGACACAGCACCGTATAGACACAGCACCGTATAGACACAGCACCGTATAGACACAGCACCGTATAGTCACAGCACCGTATAGACACAGCACCGTATAAGCACCGTATAGACACAGCACCGTATAGACACAGCACCGTATAGTCACAGCACCGTATAGTCACAGCACCGTAAACATGGTCCTGAGCATCGCCAGATCTCTAATTAGATGAGATGACTGATGCAAGAACAGAATAATTGATCTTTCAAGTTTTTTTAAAATGTGAAGGTAAAGTCACAAATATTTGTAAGCGATGGTCTTCTTGTTCTCAGGAGGATCCACAGAATCACATTATCTACGCTAATAGTGCAATCTGCACAGGTACCTTTACACAAAATTTATGTCTTGTTCTTGTAAATTACCGGCAATGGAAAATGGTTATGTAAAGGTTATGTAGATACCCCATACACCTCCTCTTCAAAAGCAAACCATGCCTTTAGGCCTTATGAAGTTATAAAATGTAAGATTATAAACTGTTTTGACTAGAAACGTATTTAACAGTTAACCGTTAATGTTGTTATTTGTTAGTTTGTATTTTTGTAAACCTCCAACTTTAGAGAGAAATATGGGTTGGTAGTGCTTGTTATATCATTAAACTAATCGATATATTTACACTTGTTTTATTGAATTAAATGTAAAGTCTTTAAGACGTTCTTCCCTGTATTTGAGAATTGTTGTTTTCTCATGATGTGTTAATTTGTATTTTTGTAAATCTCTATATTTAAAGGGGCATTAGCACGTTTCAAAAGAAAAATAAAGTGTTGCCATAAAAACGAAAATTAATGTCATTTTAACTTGATACGAGATTTTATCTCTACGATTGCGGATGATTTGGTTGAGTACTAAGATGTTTTCACCGACTGGAGATAATATATTTGGCATAAATTATTGTTCATTGCTGAAAGTAAATGCTCCTTTAAACTTCACTTTGATTACCCTGGCCTAGTTTTCCGTCCCCTCCAGAGATATCGCCTCTTCGTGCGAAATCCCTTTGAGAATCAAATAAACGTGCAGCGCGTTGTTGAATGACATTCAGTAATGCTTCTCTCTGCTGTAACATAAATGTCCTTTAGAATTCGTTTTCAATCTTTTCTATCATTTGCTTACGCCACGCTTCGAAAACTGATATTATACTTTGAATTTGCTATGCTGTCATGTTTTTACTAAACTTTCTCATTGCCTATAAACCAGCGTTTAACGTATTCATATTCTAATCCCAATATCCTTAAATGAGAAAACATTTGGCGGCTTGCCAAGGTTGTTTAGAAAACATCATGTGAGCCAACAGGTAAAAGAAGGTAACGGGTTTAAAAACGAACGGATGGCGAAATTCGACTTAACAAGAAATTCCTTTTAAAGTGAAATCCAGTTAGACATGTTTGAAACAAGCAATTTGAAGGTTTAATTAACTTTTCCTCTTTAATCGGGTTTTCTCCAGAAGAGGTGGAAATGCGTGAAATAAAGAGAATTTCTTAAAAGCTTGACAACAAAAAACCGACAAAATTGTACTTTTGTAAGTTGTGCCAGTAAACGAATATATATATTTACACTTCTAATTATTGAATAAAATGAAAAGTCTTTATGACATTCTCCCCTTTCTTTAAGAATACATTTGACGAATCTCTTTATTACAATCACCTGTATACAACGGTCGTTCATGATCAGTCCCTTCCATTGTCGTTTTATACAGGTTCGACTGTAAATGTTGCAGCATAAAACTTGCACAAAAGGCTAATCTATCTTTAGAGATATCTTCAGTGAATTTGAAGTTTTGAAGATATGATATCTTGCTCCAATTAGTTCATGCTATTCTTGCTACATGTTGGAGGTGAGGTGAGTTGGGTTTTTACGCCGCTTTCAAGATTATTTCACTTATATCGCGGCTGCTAGTATTATTGCAGGGAGAAAGCCCGCAACACTATAGTGGCTATGCATTGCGGTGAAACCTGCGAGCATCGGCTGGAACTAGCGAACAAATGGATGGTACTGCGCTGAATTTCAGTGTAGCATTGCACCCAAACCTGACGGCGTGTAGAACAGTTCTCTACTGCAGACAAAGTTGCCGAGCCCCTGGCGGGATTCGAACCACGGACCTCCTGATCCGAAGCCGAACGCGCTAACCACTGCGCTATCCCGCCCCCAATACATGTTGGATAACATCTACGTATTTCGGAACCATTGAAATGTCTTCAGAGGTAGAAATAATTCGACCTAAAGATCAAGTTTGCCAAACCTCGAAAGCGGAAATAGAAAATAAAGGGTTTATTACAGATACTTCCTATTTATAAAAACTTCCGGTTTTTGAAAATATTTTGCCTGCCCGCCAATGTGTATTTGTATTGCCTCAAATGCCTGTCGCAACTGGTAGCGACCGTCAACATAGATTTTAAAATTTTTGCAAATCTCCTACATAAGCCAATGAGTTAGAAACTAATATCCAGTAAAATGTCAAACCTATACAGAAGCAAGGATGATATACTATCCATGGAAACATTTATCGTTTTTTTGTTTAATTGCTAATAAATACGTATTTGTGACCGAAAACTTTGTACAACTTGGGGAGCCACTCCGTGAGATTTTGGCGTCACATATGCCAAACTTAATCAATGGTGTC
Source organism: Phorcus lineatus (assembly GCA_921293015.1). Classification (NCBI taxonomy): domain Eukaryota; kingdom Metazoa; phylum Mollusca; class Gastropoda; order Trochida; family Trochidae; genus Phorcus; species Phorcus lineatus. The sequence goes on from OV121083.1 coordinate 16,445,125, forward strand.
ATTTGATCACGAGGTATCGACTGTTACCAAAAGGCACGTTTTAAAGCTTATTAGTTTCTTACAGTGACAATATGAAGGTAGAACGTCGTAATTACGATCGAAAACCCGACAGTTGCACGTCAAATAGTCAAACGTAATTTTAATGTAAAACAGCCAGGAGGGCAGTTAGGAGTTGATAGTGTTTGTTAGGTTATATAACTAGTATCCATGTATATTGGACGTGCTATCTACACCTCTGTGCATTTACAAGGTTGTTTGTTAGATTTTCGTGGAAAACCAGTATTTGTCATATATATGACCTTTGGACATGAAAAGTTAAGATGTTTTGATTTTATATCACCACATATGACATTTAGGTTCGTATCAAAGGTAAATAATATGTTATGAAACTCACGGAGTGTCTCTTTAACATCTTTCGCCATTGCAAAACATTATTAATAGCATATTAAAGATTACTAGTAAATGATGTAAACTGAAACGTTTCGGTAATCAAAAATGGATATTTTTATTGCTTGTTTTTACCTGTACTGTCATATTGTTTTTGTAATATGTACATGTATAGTTGATATATCGCTTGTACAACCACGAGTGCTTCTTGAGAATAAAGAGGTCTTTGTCGAGTTCAGTTGAATATGTTTTTGACGAGGAAGGAGGTGGGGTTAAATAGTCTATTATTTGGTATTGATGTTGAATTTAACTTTCCTAACCCCTCAAGAACAAAAAAGCTGATAGAAAGCAACCTACCGGTGTTGTGATAGTAATTTGTTTCACTTAAATTTTGAAGCTCTCTTTTTAAAAATTTAAATAATGATAATAATAATAATAATAATAATAATAATAATAATAATAATAATAATAATAATAATAATAGTAGTTTATTACCGTGTCATGTTGTGATGTTTTACACAGATATATATCACATGGCCTCAATAGGCCAAGAAGACACCAAGGTTAGGACATTTAGTATAAAACCGTAAAAGACACACAATATATGCATTTACATTATTCACATTCTCCATAGACTTACACCAAATGATACACACACCACCCACTCACCGTTGCATCCCAGTTGATATACAGGCAACCTCTATCCGACAAAACTACTATTTTCATCCTGAAACATCCACTACCTCGCACTGACACCCCGACTACCTCACACAGACAACCTGACTCCCTCACACAGACACCGCATCTACCTCACACAGACACCCCAGCTGCCTCAAACTGACAATCCGACTACCTCACCCTTACACTTTGACTACCTCACACAGCCACCCCGACTACCTCACATTGAAACCCCGACTACCTCACACTGATACTCTGATTACCTCACACTGACACCCCCACTATCTCACATTGACACCCCCACTATCTCACACTGGCACCCCAACTATCTCACATTGACATCCCCCCCCCCTATCTCACATTGACCCCCTATCTCTCACTGACACCCCGACTTACTTATACTGACACCCTGACTACCTCACACTGACACCCCAACTATCTCGCATTCACATACCAACTACCTCACACTGACACCAAGACTACTACACACTTTCACCCTGACTACTTCACACTGATAACCTGACTACTTCACCCTGACACCCAGACTACCCCATCCTGACATATTGGCAAATCAACTACCCTACACTCACAAACAACCAAAATCACCAACTGACTGACATATACTGGCACACTAGCTAAATTAATTCTAATACTCTTATTTGCACACTTAATCAATCTGACATGTATTACACTCTCTCAATACAATTATTAAACAATTATCACAACTTGTATAAGAAAGCAATCATTCACTTGGATAAATTATGTACATGTCTTCATTCATTCATTCATTCATGTGAATTTATACTTGTCTTACATACACAAATAAAAGTCAAATATACATGCTATTATACACATTGTTAAAATCCAACTGTTAAAACATAATTAAAAGTTACAAAATGTTACATGGTTAACTGTCGCTTGTGGTACATCTGTTGTATACATCGGGCTAATCCATATTGTAGTTCCTCTGTGTTCATTAGCAAGTTCAATTTCTGGGTATTATCCATAATTACAAAGGAATCTGTAATAATTAAACATGAAGTGATCAATCTATTTCGCAAGTCATTTTAGAAGGGACAAACTAGTAGAAAATGAAGTTTTCGCATAATGTACACAGTCTTTCATTTAAAGGCGTTACAGGCTTGGTGTATCTTCCTCTTTCAATATTAAGAGGCAGGTTTCCACACCTAAGTGATGCTAACAATCTTCTTTGCTGTCGTGACATTGATATCCTCACATATGCTGAAGTAGATATATCTTGCTTAAACAATCTATAGGTTCTTAATTTATTTCCATTCAACTTATTATTTTTATCATTAAATAAATCTGAGTTCCACCTTCCTCTATCCCATACATCTAACACATCTAAAGCCCTCTTGAGGAAAATGGATCCTTGATTGCTACACAATAATCGATTACATTTTGATTTCCATGAATCTGAAGTTTTTTCACTAATTCCATCACTCTATGATCCCAAGAGGATTTTCTTTTGACTGACCATTTCTGAATGACAGCAGGTATGGAATCACTATCAGCTGTCACTGTTTTATGGAATTGTCTCAGCACTTCAATCTTGATCTTTGTGTAGGAATCCCTCCAGCCCATGTCCCCTCTGACAGCTGTGTTAGCACTGTTTTTTCATACTCCCATGAAAAATCTCATGGCTTTATTTTGAATATTATTGATTTCCTTGTACATATTTATGCCCCAGACTGAAGCACTATAATTTAGAATAGGTTGCACATAACTGTCAAACAGCTTAGTATACACAGAGTGGCTGAGCCCACCTAGAGCATTGAAACGACGTTTTTTCGATGCTTATTTCTGTTCAATAAGACGGATACCGTGGTATTAAAGAGCCACTCCGTGAGTTGTTGGAGTCATATATGCCAAACTTAATCAATGGTATCATTTGATTGTGAAGTATCGACTGTTACCAAAAAGACACATTTTAAAGCTTGTTGATTTTTTACAGTGACAATATGAAGGTTGATCGTCGCAATTATGATCGAAAACCGGACATTGGCGCGCATCAAATAGTCAAACGTAATTTTGGAGACTTATCTAAAACAGCCAGGAGGGCAGTTAGGAGTTGATAGTGTTTGTTAGGTAATATAACTAGTATCCATGTATATTAGTCGTGATATCTACACCTCTGTGCATTTATGAGGCTGTTTTTAGATTTTCATTGAAAACCAGTATTTGTCATAAATATGTCTTTTTAACATGAAAAGTTAAGATGTTTTGATTTTATATCACCACATTTGAAATCTAGGTTCGTATCAAAGGTAAATAATATGTTATGAAAATCACGGAGTGGCTCTTTAAGGTGACTTGCTGACTAAGAGTCTCTCAAATCGTTGCCTCATTTCACAAAGAAGAGATTTATAGCTTGACATAGATGAGTCAGCCAAGTATTGCTACAGGCAATATGATTATCATCCAACATTAGCGCTTTTTGTAAGCTCCAACAGTCTGAACACGATAATCGTGGGCATCAAAGCAACCTGAATATCAGGAAAAGGATATAAATGTGAATTTCGTCTGATGGCTGGCGTTGGAAATAAATTGGTGGAAATGAGTGAGAGTATTCTAGTTGTTTTATTATTGATTTTTATCTGATTTTGAACGAAAATGTATATCATTTTTATGATTTCAAAATTAAATAATGATATCCTTTCCTTTTTTATCCAGTATACGTGTTTGTAATGGAATTAAATCTATGATCCACACAGAGGTCAATTGAATAAATAAGTTCAAAATTTGTCTGTTCAAAATCAGTTATATTTTGATAAAGCCTTTTTTTAATGAAAAGGTATATATCATTCACAGTCGCACCATGCACTCATTGTCAAAGTTCATTCCCATCGATCGTAGTTAAGGTAACACCTTTGAAACATGTTTCTTAATCTTTGGAATGAGTTAGTACTTCGCTCAGCATTCGGCATTTTCCCTTTTTAGTTATGAATGACTCAATCAACTGATTAGGAATGATAGAATAACCTTTAATAAAGTCATGAATTGATCAAATGCATTGAAGGAAATATATAAAAAATAACTGACAACTACTATGCACAAATATGAAACATTTTCATATACATGCAGTAAATGTAATTGTATACATAGGTATTTTAAAGAATGTGATAACATGGGATACTAATTTTACCAAAATTTTTAACTGACATTTTAAAAAATAAAGCAATGAAATGTTCACACTAGGGATGTTTTAGGCCATCGAATGGAAACTGACATTATAATACAGATTTTTGACATGTTATGTAGACTAATAATGCCACATTGTCCAAAAAGGTTGCCTCTAAATTTACTTCCAACTTATAAACTTTTACACAAATAACATGAAACATTGATGTAATGTATAAATTGATAGTCGCGATGCATCTTTATAGCGATGACGAGTTATCTAAATCATGTAAATGTTTATGATGTGATTTATAAGTCAAAAACAGAATGATGTCTTTATTTTTGAACAAATACATAAACATTAACTTTGATGGTTTGTAAAGACATTCCTCTAAATGTTCTATGCTGACCACCGCTCTGTACATAAATATACAAAGAGACGAAGAAAACATGCCAGAATTATTAAGTTTAAAACATTCCCACAACTTATGATAAGCGGCGTGTGAGAAAATCTGATTAGAATACAGACTTAAACATTATTCGAAAGTGAATACTAGGTAACAAAAAACTGAAAAGATATTATATAAAATGCCTTTTAACTACAAACATGTGGTAATGACAATCTGTTTGATAACACATATGTTATAAAATGATTAATAACCATATACAGATAACATTATATCACGTGGTGAATAAAAAAAGCGGTTATATTTAACATTCTATGTGCTTCTTTGACTTTTTGACACTTTGCGTTTGACAAATGTTAGGTAGGGTTGTAAATACTGCTTGTGGATAAACATTGATAATGCTCAAACGAATAAGTGGAAACGAGGTAAATTGAACTCAATTGAAAGTCGTTTAACTTTTTCCTTCGGGGGCTACAAAATTCTGAAAAATTTTAACATGATGACTTTGACTGACTTGACCCCTACTTAACAAACTTAGATAAGGAGTATGTTGCCAAAACCAATGCCTTTTTTTTATATCTAAATCTGTTATATAATAAAAAATGGAGCTCCTTCGTATTTGACTCTCATGCAAACATTTCTTAAATTTTCATGCAATCAGCACAACTTCAGGTCTACGTGAGTGAGAAACATCCATCAAAACGGATAAGAATTTAAGTTTAACATCGATATCACATTTGGCACTTTTGTAAAGATTCACCTGGCGTCAACACATCTACATGTAAGTGGTATGGGACGCCGTGATCTGTGCTTCGCCTTCTGATTCTGAAACTGTGGATCCCATCTCAGATCTGACAGAATCTCTGAGTACTGAGGAGTCCAAAGTGCCGATAACTGGTTCGGAAAGTTCATCGGATTCAAGAAAGGTGACAGTGGGAGGACGACATTGACTTTGAAGACGTTGGATCTTCTCAAGACACTCCCTGTGTCGCTCCTTCACGAGTTCCACTGTGTCCAGATAGTCGGCACCCGTGGAGGACTTGAGGACCCCCTCACTCCACTCCTTATACTGGTCCAAAATGTCCGCAGCTTCATCCGCCGGGTTCTTTGACATCCTCAAGTCTTGGAGCTGTTTCTCAACAGCACTGTCCAGTCTGTCAAGCAGTTGTGCTTCCTCCCGGGCCACAGTTCTGATGCAGATGTTTGCATGATGCTTGAGGTCTTCCACAAGCGACTGCTCGGCGTCCTTAAGACCCGACATGACACTTGTTACCAAATCCACATTACTTGCCATTCGCCTGACTTCAGCAACAAGTTCTTGATTATTGTTGGCAAGCTCTGACTTCCTCTTTGCACCGATCTCTCTGATAGTATAGAACGCATCGCCTGTGCAGGAAGGGTGCCTCTCCTTAAGGCACGTGGAACACGCCACAACGGTACATGTCTTACAGAAGCTTATGATACTCTCATCAGGATGATGCTGGCACTTGGAGTACACACTGTTTTGTAATTGCCTCCTCTTCACTGCCTCAACGATCTGTTCAATCTTCGTGTTCTTGGGCATCTGATTAGCCCACTGTTCTAGAGGCTGATCAGGCCGTGGCACTTTAATGTAGAACCTGCAAAATGGACAAAGGAAGCCCTTGTTCTTTTCATGTTCCTGACGCTTGCTGATGATGTGCCTCGCCACGCAGACACGACAGAAGATGTGGATGCAGGGCAGAGTGCAGGGGTCCGTGTAAAGCTCCATGCAGATACCACACTCCAACTCGTCCAGAACCTCCTCGTGGTCGTCCATCCTGGAACAGTTAAAGGGTAAATCATAGAAACAGGCATGGAATGACACTTAAAAGTTCGACATTGATTAAGAAAATATATGGAGTTTATCAATGAGTGAAGCATTTGGTTGAATTTTTTCAATGGTATATGGGTTGAGACTGACATATGAAGTATTGTGGAAATTTTTAGTGACACATTTAGGGAAAATTTAAGGAGGAAAAATCCTGTTTAGTATTGAAGAAATCTTGAATGAGATGCGAGGTGAAATATTGAATGACATTTGAATGTGACAAAGAGAGAGACGTTGAAGTGAGACAAGGGGTGAGAATTGGCGTTAGATGTAAGGTATATATGTAGGTATTTTAAAGATATCCTATTATGTTTACATGAAGATATGACTGATACTGAGGAGACATTGAAATATACGTAAGTAAAACAAGTGGTATAGATTCAATTTGACAAAGGCAATATTAGGCAATTTATGAATGGACTTTAAAGTTCAGTTGCAGCAGAACGAAGAGCTGCCACAGAAAGGTTGAAGAATGCAGCAAGCCTTAAATCATCGCATCTTTGAAACTCTTATTATGCCTAGTTGGGTTAGTTTTTGACATAGCGTAAGAAATGATGTGCGTTATTAAATGAGCTAGAGCACTGCTTAAGGCACACATATATCCATCTTATCAACATGAATGATTACCATATAAAAATTGCTTCTTACATATTAAGGAAGACGATACTTTAAGATATTCTTTTTCAGATGACAAGACATCTAGGTTAACGCGAGACAGAAAGGTTTCCTCTCTGAAATGCACCGTGTCATTTCAAATCCCTTTAAGTGTCACCATAAATGTCTTTCCCTGGCACGACGGCGAAATGTATCGCGGAGCTTCTTAGTCGAACTCTTTTGATTATTAATACTGAATGTGAGAAAATATATTCATGGATATATGAATTTGATTAAGTGAATGTCATCTTGACAAGCCGGTTCTTAAAGGTCGAAATATATATCCAGTAAATTTTGGAAACCGACATCCAACCCCTTTTTTATCCAATAAATGTTCATATGAATGTCATTAATGCCATATAGAACAATCAGCCGGTAAATCGAAGCTATATCAATGTGATAAAACCAATTAGTAAGTTTCTGTTCAGTCTTTTTTCTATATGAAAATGATTAATTAAGATTTCACAACTTTTGTATCAGCCAAAAAATCAGCTCTTGTTTATGAACATGAACCCCGATATGCTTGCCCTCGTAGGTAATATATATTGTTATTATATGTAGGTTGTGTTAAAAGGGATAGATGATTTAAAGGTGTTCCCACAAAAATGGCTGCCAGTTTTTGCCTGATGCTTGATTACTTTCTCTTCGACTAAGTATGACCGGGTTGAGTAATGAGATGTTTTGACTCTCTGAAGTTGATACATATAACTAAAACCAAGGGTTATTTTGTAAAATTTTAAGAGATACATCTTTACAAAAATATGATACTGTCCCTTTAAATATATAGAACTGCTTTATGTCTGTTTCTGGTCCAGTGAACGTTAAGCAGGGCAAATGATGTTGTAAATCGTGATAAACGGATATAAAAATCTATTTCGTAACTGGATATGTCATCAGGACGAAGGATAAGCTCCAGTATGTTTTCATTATACCCGATTTCACTAATGCATTAAGTAATTGCTTCGCAAAGTGTAAACTGATTTAAATACAATTCGGTAAATATATCAACTAGGATATGTAAACACAGTAAAATGTTCTCATTTGTTTAAATAGATTGATACAGGTAGAAATTGGGGTCAATCACACAAGTCTTCAAAAGTGTTTTTCTCGCTATGAAAGGAGTTTGGCCTTGGGCGATGGTCAGAGTTGAATGGTAAAGGACTGAATTGTTAACCCTGCAGCAGCCAGAATGTGTGATAGGTCATCACACAGGTCACTGAGCACATTTGTAGCCTTGGCAGTTACGGGGTTAACATGATTTTGTGTCTGAGGAGACATGTTAATGAATGCATTCACCTTCTCTCTATGTATTTTTTCTTTATTTGTCTTTAGATTTTATTTTTAAGAAAGGTGGTTTTATATGGATTTATAGAGTTATATTGTTCATTGCAGATTGAGATTTTAGGTCTTTGAGCCATTCGAAAGGATATGCATGGTATAATAAAGGACACCAGATGATCTGTTTAAAGTGATTTCTATATTTGGATTGTCGATATGAGCGCAAGAGGCAGTAAATAAAGTGGATCTTGATGTCTCTAAAACGTCACTAGTCTGATAACAGATGATAACTTTTTAATATTTAAGAAGATATGATAGTAATAATTAGGTTATGAATCCTCAAGCAAGTAATGGACATATGATTAAATGGAATTAACCCTTAACCTGTTTTTTGGAGAACATGATGTAAAAGAAAATATAGATACCTTATGTATCTATGATATTCGTTTACAGCCGTACCAGGATGTCAAAGGAGATAAGACATATTGTTGTTGAAATAAAGGGCACTTTCTATTTTCATTTCAAATAATTGTATTCGATAACTATTTCTTAACTGGAAAATTAAAATTCGATTTAAACACTAATATAGTTTGTCATAAAACTTAATGTAATTATTTTGGGAAGAAAAGTTCGAACTCGTTCATGTTTTAATTAGAAATATAATCATTGAAAACACATCAAATTGACAACGAAACATTAAATATTGTACCAATTTTTCATATTTGTAATTTTACAGAGCTGTCTTTAACTGGAAGCTCTGTGTGAAAGTTAATGTTCTCTCCTAACCAGAGAAGACGTGTCAAACTGAGAGAAAGGAGTTACTTTATTCTGGACACGTGAACACGCATGCACCCTCATACGTCTAGCCTAGGCCTAATCCTTGTTCAATTACAGTGTGTCTTTCAATTTGTACATGACATTTGCATGCCTGTTACCCACAATACTAAAGTAAGAAATATAGCAATACACCTGATAAATATATAAAGATAGAAAGAAACAAATTCAATCTAAATGTAGGCTGTTGTATTTACATTTAACATTTTATTGTCGACTTTTCTTTGTTTACAACTCGCTATTTTGTCCGTTAACTAGAACATCTGTCAACACCGTATACTTGTATTGTCATATGAGCACATTAGATACAGTAATATTTGAAACAAACCTACCTGTCAGGGAATAACCAAGGTGAATTTGAAACACCTGTCCAGGAAGAAACGCTCCGTCAGTGTTCGAACCAGAAATAGGTCTGAGCCGGGGCGCTCTATTACCTCCTTCTCTTTTGATGGTCGACCCCGATATTCGCTAGTCCGTGAAGACGTCCCGTGTGGAGCCTCAGTTCGTACTACACAGTTTCACAATATTGGGCGTGTGCTGTATTTCGTATTGTGCAGCTATTAGCTTTCATCGGTCGATATTGGCGTATGATTGGGAACACATGGATCTAACGTGTGGAAAATCCGATCTTGTCATTGATTTTGGGCTAAATAATACAGCATATCTGACCTCAATTATCAGCTTCACACACCTCCTGACATAGTAAACATCATGTATTTTAAAATCTTTAACCCATAGTCTTGTGCAGATACAGTCGAGTCCTTGGCATGAATTTTTACCAAAAAAAGGTAATCTTGCATATAGTCTAGATTTTATTGATTAAATTTATATTTATCAATACACATGGAAATGGAGATACAAATCAATCAAATTAACCAAAACGCTCTCAAAGATTAAATTTCAGTCAACAGGGAGCTAGGAACATTCGTAAAGATAACGTTTATTTCAGGTACCGAAATACTTGGATACATTACTGAACAAATTAATGACAAAAGACCCTCCATGTTCTCAAAATATATACGAGTGTGTATATATAGTTGGTTATATAAGATATTGCCTTACAGATGGATAGTAAAACATTTAGTACATTAAATAATCAAATCCATATAAGGTTTGTCCAGCTGAAATGGAAAAAGTAGGACAACACAGTTGAGTAAAGTAAAAGAAACATTAAATGATGGAATGAACCAATGAATGAACTAATGAACGAAACATTCAGATTTTGGTTACATGAACTATCTCTTGCGAATTTATTTGCCCGTTTCGGAAAATAATTTTGTTTATCATGTCAATTTAATATCTTTTCTATTGAAAATTATCGTTATTCTTACTCCAGCCTGCTACTTGAGATCAAATTCCAGGTACACTTACAAGTGATATTTTTTATTAACAAGACGGATCTTACTCCTATAGAAACGAACCAATGAATAATCAGTTTTACAAAAAAAGTTTCATACCCGGATATTGGGGACCAGTGAACGACAAGTCAGACATGATATAACTGGAAAAAAAAAGCGAAATTTCTATTGGTACAGGAAATAGGGGCTTGGTTGGTACATATGGTTACCAGGTATTCGATGACTAGATGATAAAAGGGACATGCAGGATATTTTTTGTTAATGATATGGAGCATATTTATTGGGTAGCACAAGACATAAACAAGTCATGTACACGATTTAGATTTTTACTTGCTTTGTGTTCGGTGTTGAGGTCACATAATGTATATGTTTTTTAACTGGGACGTCGTTTCCCCGCAAAATTTTATGACGTTGAACTGAGTCATGCATACAAATAATTTGAACGACAACAATATCATGCCAATCTGTTTGTTGTTTACATTGAATAATAGTAGGAAGGAATTTAGTTGTTTGTGCAACTGCTGATGGTATGAATAAAGTGTGGAAGGAATTATAACGTGTATATTATGATCTGTAAAGTTAAATGGCATGTATGATTGATATCGAGGAATTTGTATGAGCATATTAGATATTTTCAATGATCTACAAAATTATTCAAATTTGGTAACTCAAAACGATTTTACGAGCGACTCACTAAATAAACTTATCCTGTTGTAAGTAATAGCCTAGCTAAGGCTAATTTAGGTGTTTCGAAATATAAAAGTAACCGGTTTTCTCTATGTGCAACGTTAGACTTGGCCTATGAACCGAGAAACCTGTGGCATCATCTGGGGAAATTATGGAATATCTAAATTATTGTCTACAGAGAACCATTCAGAAATAATGTTCCTGGCATTCAGAAAGTGAAAAACGTCTTCACCTGTTCCTTCCCTTTTAATTTATTTTATTTAGTCCACCTAGACCAAGTGACGTTTATGTTGTCTTAACCTTTCATTTTAGTATACATCTAATTGTTAATAAGTAAATACCTTTCAAATGTAAACTAAATACTTAAGATTTGAAGACATACATACTAGTATAAAAGAGAATATAGTGCATAAACATTATATAGCTTGGTTCAAACACAAAATAATGAAACACAATTTTCAGGGTTTTTTTTACAGTTTTGTTTTTCTTCTTGGAACTTATGAGCAATGCCTTTCAATTCAATTTATGAATAGTGGTGGAAAATAACTTAAATATTAAACGCTTCTATGAGTACCCTTTTAAAGGGGCACAGAGTATGTTGTTATATATATGTCAAACTTCATAAATGGTGTGTTTTTTTATCGAGAAGTAGTGTATTTTTCAGAAAATCAGAATCCTAATGCTTATCAGTTCAGAATAGTGACAATAAACTGGCTTATGTCGTGATTTGTGATCGAAAACCGGACAGTGGCGCGCGCCAATGATTAAAACGTAATTTCGGAAACTTGTTTACTGCAGACACAAACACAAATATTGGTTGATAGTGTTCAGGAGATCCTTTAAGTACTATACACGTTAATTGGACACATAATTTCGAATTTTTTACATTTATAGGGCCGTTTCCCATTATCAGTGAAAAGAAAATATTTTAAATTTGGATTTTAGAGACAAAGATGCAAGTTTAGGGAGGCGATTTTAACTTAACTCAGGGCATAAGGTGTTTTGGCTCTTACTAAAGCCAAATTAAAAATCATGAAACATACCCTGTGTCACTTTAATCTAACACGACCTACAATAATATCTTCACCGTTATTTTGTCTTATAAAATTGCATGGCATCTCACTTCATGTAGTTAAAATGACAATCCTATCTTTGTGGAAACAAAATTTAAGGCGACATTCCACTTTATGAGAGTATGCTATTAGTACATTATTATAACCTAATGCAGAAAGATGAGGCTCCTTAAGTAGACGACGTGATGTAAAAAACAGATGGTCTATTTTAACCTAACCCAAGTGTTTTGATTTGAACGGCCACAACAAGTTGAAGTACACAGACAACTCAAATCATTTCCACAAAATATACTGACCTAAGCAGTGCCACCAGGAGTGATATTTGTTGTTCCGCCCTCATTTTCAAGGAATTAAAGCTAGAACTAATCATTAGTATAACGACATCACGCCTTTAAGAGAAATCACTTTTTTCCATTTGTCCCCATTAACACAAGCAGTCAAATAAAAATAACAGATTTAATTAATTATCCCCAAGGCATTGGTAAATATCATTTAACAGGCTAATTTCAAGTAAAGCGTTTTCTATTTTTACTTCTCTATAACTGTTCATGAGCCTTTGCAATTAGAATGTCTATTTGACTATTAACATGTTCAACATCCTGGAACTTACGTTCAAAGTTGGTGTGTATTGTGCATGCGGCACATGAACAACGCTGTCTTACCGTTAAATCATGTGCTTTGATCCTAGTGGAAAATATACATGAAGAACATTCGGTGACATCCACCATTAGTTGACGTTGTACTGTGTACTAATTAAAGTAACATTACAAAACGGACTGGTATTACGTCAATGATTCGCTCGAACTATTGTCACCACTAACGTTCAATTTATTTAACTTTGATGATTGATATCATGCTGTTTGATATTGTTGGTAGAACTAAACTTGTTACTGAGACAGACAGACAGATAGTTTATTCAGTCTCACCTCATATACATTGCACATTTCAATCTATATAAAATACATATGCTACCCAAAAACAAAGTTGGGTTATGAGAGACTAACCATCGTAAAATAATACATTTAAAAATAGAAAAGGTCTTAAATACATATCATCGAGGTAAAGTACATAAAAAAGTTTGATAAACAGAAGTAAAAAGTAAAATTAGTACTTGTTTTAAAAACACGAGTATACAACATAAATGCAATATATATAGTACAAAGGGAAACCATTTTTTAGCTTAAACACACCGCCGTTGTTCTAGAATAAGTTTGCAGCTTCTGGCACTATCTCTAAAACACTTGGGCTTGCTAAATTAATGTAAGACGCTCCGATACAAGTACATCGTAAAGAGTGTTATTCTTCGAAATCATTGAGACAACAGAAGTAAGTTAACGTATGAAGTATAAAAAGTTTATTTTCCTCTTCCTTTTTGTTGAAAGTTTAACATGTTGTTTTAATCATTTATAAAAAGGATGACGTTATTGAAACAGACGGCTGTATCATGTTTATTACTCTATCCTTTTCAATGCACTTTTCTAAATATCTGAATTTCGATCAGAATCTATAAATGTAGAAATAGTCGGAGTTTATGATTGAATGTCCTCCGATAAGGTTCCATGTTAAAATCACTACCCTAGATGAAATGAACCCATCATAAGTTCCAGAAGAATATCGCCGCGCTGACCCTGTAGAGCGTGTTCAGTTATCAGAGCTATTTGGAATCTACATGTACGTTATCAATAGAGTGATATATTGATCATACTGTACCATTTTGTAACAAATGTAACAAACGATTGATGCATTTATATTTGTATATTATTTTCCATTCATCAAAAACACCGTTTTATATATTCTGCTTAGATGCCAACATACTAAATCAGCTACTTGCATGTTGATGGCTTTTCATCTGTTTGTCAATCAGTCTCGAACAAACGATAAGTGTACTCTTTAAAAGTAACATACATGAAGTTGATAAAATCATATTTTGCTTTGATACGATAGATACTGATTTAAATCATCTCAAGATAAAAAATATTAAAATTCCTTGTCTTTAATGATAATGAAGAAACGGGTTTATCTCTATGAAGAAGTCAAAACTAAACATCTCAATTATATATATTCTAATAAGATATAATATATTACAAAATACTTACCCAACCTCTCTGTCTGCTTGACAAGTTTTCTAAATCATGTTTAGATTATTGTAGATCTTGATCAACACTTGTTACCTTTATATTGTCACTTAAAAGTTACGAAAAATATAACTTCAGACAGCTCCGAAAAAAATAACAGTGTAGTTTTTTTACTCACTCTAAATATCTGTAAAACTGATATCTTCCTGCCTCGGTTTAGTTTTGATCATGTTAAAAATACACTCAGAGTGGACTTTCAAACATTACAAGAAGAAAAAAACATCGCAAATAAAAAGTTGAAAGTATGTTCTTCATAGGAATAATGTACAAACAATACGTGACAAATGTTCTTTATTAACAACTCATTCCATCTAACAAGAAACACACAGGGTTGTGAACCAAAATAAAAGGTCCCTATTGTTCCAAAAGAACGTCTATTCTTGAACCCGCGATATTAATGAAAATGAGATTTTATATACTTCTTTAAAACTAAATAAGTGTCAGATGAGTAGTTAAACTCAAACCTTTACAAAATATACTTGTAGGCACTTATGTAAGATGAAACAGCAATTCTTCACATTTTCTGTTAAGTTAGTGACCACTTTACACACATAAACTGCATATTCCTTTCAATAGACGGAAATGGTGTTGATGTCAATCACGGAAATGTCAATTTCTGTAGAGTTCCTGTCTATGGCTAAGAGCCGGTGTTTGAGAAAGGGGCGTTATAAGCCGCTGTTGACATACTTTACTTATAAAGCCGTGATGCAAATTGTACTTATCAGTCCACTGGAACAATGAGGATCTACAGCATCGTTCTTCTAGCCTTGACCAGAAGCATACAAGGTAGGAAATGGTTTCATTTTGTCATTCATAGTTTGATCATTTGATTAATAATATCACTTCAATAGATATTAAAATATTAAGAGCGTACAAGGTTAGAAATGGTTTCATTTTGTCAATCATAGTTTGATTTAAAATATCACTTCAATTGATATAAAATATTAAGAGCGTACAAGGTTAGAAATGGTTTCATTTTGTCATTCAAAGTTTGATCATTTGATTGATAATATCACTCGAATAGATATTAAAACATTAACAGCGTACAAGGTTAGAAATGGTTTCATTTTGTCATTCATAGTTTGATCATTTGATTGATAATATCACTCGAATAGATATTAAAACATTAAGAGCGTACAAGGTTAGAAATGGTTTCTTTTTGTCATTCATAGTTTGATCATTTCAGTAATAATATCTTTTCAATATAGATATAAAAACTATTTGAGGCGTATCTTTTTGTCATTCACAGTATGATTAAAAATATCACTTCAATAGACATAAAAAGTATTAAGAGTGTACAAAGAAAGAAATGGTTTCATTTTTCAATCATAGTTTGATTAAAAATATCACTTCAATGTATATGAAAGTATACCTAGAGCATTTTATATTATTATAGTTTTTTTTACTTTATAGTTTTATTTTGTCATTCATAGTTTATCTAATTAATACTATTGGTCAATTGATATTAAAAACATTAAGAACGTAAAAAGTAAGACGTGGTTTCATTTTGTCATTCATAGTTTGATTAAAATATCACTTCAATAGATATGAAAATATTTACCGTACAATACAAGACAATGTTATGGATGACAACTTCTTTATGTATACTACACCAACTTCTAAATGCCTTTGAAGAAATTCATTTACCGTACAAGGTAAGACATTGTTTCATTTTGTCATTCACAGTTTGATCATTTGATAAATGATATCACTTAATTTTATATAAATATAAAGGGCGTACAAAGTAAGAAATTGTTTGATTTTGTCACTCATAGTTTTATCATTTGAAGAAAAAAATCACTTCAACAGATATAAATAATATTAAGGGCATAAAAAGTAAGAAATGGTTTCATTTTGTCAGTCATTGTTGTATTATTTGATGAAAATTATCATAGTTAGTAAATATAGTTATAAAAAATATCAGGAATGTGCGCACAAGATCTTTATGATTGTTAAGTGTATGTATTCTGTGAACAGTGCTCAGAGAATTCTTTGAGGAATAACTACAAGACGTTAGCAATTTTTGAAATGTTGAAATGTATACTGGACAAAATAGGTTAGGGATATTGTCAATTTTGTATTTTAATATTTCATCAGGTGGTAAAAAATCAGTCATTAGTATTAATTTAAGAATTTCATACATCCCGACTTATTTTTGTCCTAGCAATAGCAATTACTACACTTTTAATCTTGAAATTCTTAAATACACAAACAATTAAGTCATTTTAGTACCTGCGATGCAATTAGTAATTTACCTTCTTTGCCTTTGGTATTGTAAACTATACGACAGATGGACATTGCATTGTAAACCTGATGATGACGTAGGAGAGTTGAATTACACATGTACAAATCGACTTAGCTAGCTGCCATTGATACATTTATAAATTAATTCAAACTTAGGTTAAGTACATGTCGCAGTAGCAATTGAATTGGTATGGACTTCAAGTTCTAAGCCTAGTAAGTCTAGATTATCTTAATGTCTAAAATAATGCATACACACTATATTATAGCCATGCTAAAATGCTCTTGACTTTATTTGCTTGTATATGTTCATCTAGAAACAGATTAAGTTCTTCGTAACATTGTTTGCAAACCTTGTTTGACATCTAAGTATCTTAGTTGGGTTCTTCACATTTCCACATATGTCTGAAAAATAAAACCAGAATGAAATGACCAATTAAAATAAACTCGGCAACTTCACTTGTTTATCATAATATAATTACAAAATGATGTTGTTACACGTTTTTCGGCGATTCTGATTGGACGAGAGCTCTCAAAAACATGCAACCATTTCTCGATGAATGCATAAAATTTTGCTGTTATACCTCGTGCATTCATACTTTATGACGTCACAATCTGACAGAACAAATTGACGCAACGGCTAGTCCGGTTGTGACAACATCGCGTTACTTTGGGATTTTTTGCAAAATAAGAAATTTACGCATGTCATCATCTTCATAACTGAGTGGATAAACAGATAATACTTTCCTCCCCCAAAAATAAGAAATTTACGCATGTCATCATCTTCATAACTGAGTGGATAAACAGATAATACTTTCCTCCCCCAAAAGAAACAATTACCTTCACCGAAATATCTTGAGTTTAATAACTACGAGTCCTAGAGTTTGAAAGCTCGAATCGTTTCTACAAACGGTAGCCATTTTGCATGTCACGTGATATGCTAATGAGGGTTATATAAAAAATGCGGACTGGAGTTATGACGAACTTTGATTGCATGCGCGTCAATGCTGATAAAAGCGAAATTAAACCATATTCCGTTTTAGTACTTGAAATTCGCAATTTTGATTCCATCATGTATAGTTGTGTGTAACAAACTGCAAACTAACGTAATGTTGACGACAAATATTCAAGATGTGTTAAAATTATTAAGAAAATCTTGGGAAATAGAGTTGATTTTGTAATTATAAGGATTGTTTTACATTTTTTGTGCCTCTATCGATGTATAACAGCAACAAATTTTGTATAACATCGCTCCGCTACGCTACGCGATGTTATACAATTTGTTGCTGTTATACATCGATAGAGGCACAAACAATGTAAAACAATCCTTAAATGCAAAAATTCGATTTAGGGAGACCATGTTTAGACGGAGCTTAACAGAATTAGTGATTCTAGTAAAAACTATGACGAGATTCTGTATCAGGGTTTGTTACACCGATTTAAACATCACTGTCATCAACATTTATGTTCTGTTAAAGTCATCACCATCTTACCTTAATTTCTAGATTAGCATCATCACCATCATCCTGTTACATCAGCGTAACTGAATCCGCTGATCCAGCTCCTTCAATATACCATGATCTCATTCGGGCCAAATCCCCCGTACGGCTGGCGCGGCTTGATGTTTGTGGCTGTGCTCACTTGTTATTTTTTCAGCCAATGAAATGTCGTTAATTAAGGTGCTTGAAGCTACATGCTTGAACTCAACGGATTTTTCCATCCGGGTCGTGCCGCTGTTGCTGAATGCGAGTCGTCTCATTTTCTGGTTAGATAGTTAGCAATACGAGGGTTTTGGCTTGAATGAGATTAGGGTATATGGAAGGAGCTCGATCAGCGTATTCAAATACGCTGATGCAACAGGATGCATCACCGTGATCAGCAAATCGAGAAACACCACTCCTATCATCAATACATCACGACATCACCACATTAAAACCTTAATTTTTCTCATACAATAAAATGCTACCGTTTTCGACCTCAAATTAACTATTTATTTCCCAGGATGGTTATTCCGAGTATCCAATCCGGAAACCCATCGTGTATGCTTCAACACTCTGGGGACATGCTTCAGTGACGCCGCCCCCTTCAACAACGTCCCCGGCTTCCTCCCCCTCTCCCCCGAGAGGCAGGGTGTCTCATTTACCCTCTTTACTCAAAACGACCCGGATGTATACGAAAACCTCTCTTACAACAACGACGCCGCCATTTTGGATTCCAGTTTTGACGCCTCGAAAAACACAAAGATCATCATCCATGGTTTTGGTGAATGGGGGAATAAGTCTTGGCTTCTGGATATGAAAAATGCCATACTAGAAAATGTGAGTTTTTGTCGTTTTCAAAAATATAGTATGTTTAGCTTATGAAATCTTATCCATAGAATTGTAACAGTTAGAATAAAAAACTTTGCACATGACATGCTCAAATAACGCATACTACTAACCATCTGCTCTCAGCTGCAGTTTATGAAATCGGTTTAGTTACAAGATTGCTTAAGTAAACAAAATAGGTAATTTCATAAGCTACACACATTACTAAATCAGCCGTTTTTATCTGCCATCTTTTCCTATTTAGTGCACAAGTGATCGTAGATTTGTTATCGACCTTCTTAACATTTTCATTGTTAACTGCAGGTCAATTATAAAGAATAATAAGTATTGCATTGCATAGATAGAAAGATAGCGTGCCCCCATATGCCTTAAAATAGTCAATTTGAACCCCCAAAACGTGATTTAGTGCCCTTTAGTGCAATTGTGTTCAGATCATGAATTTTTGTCGAACTATTATCATAAATTGAAAGACTATTTAACGATAACCCAAATAAGGCAACACCATTCTAACTTAATGGAACACGTGAAGGTAGACTACAGGAAACTACTTTTACATTCCAGCAAGGTAGATAAAATTGGATATGATAAGAAATGCCATATGAAACGAAGTTTGTAAAGACAGAAGAGTACATGTGAGTGCTGAATGACAACAAATATATCTCATTATGTTTGGAATGAAATTTCCAAAAATGCGAAGTCACTGGTACAGAGCAAAGCAAACAGATCATTTAAAAGGACCTCTATCAATCGGTCTCGGTCATTGCTGTTTTTGCATCAAGTAAAGTGATAAGTAATATGCCGTATTTAAAAAAATGTGTTACAACTTACAAAAATAAACAATGATAGAGTCACGCTACCTTTGTTCATACAGTTAACCATTATATTGACCAACACTCGTAGCGGCAACGAATGGTTCCACTAGTACTTGAGTTTCTGATTCTTACACGCAGCCCCAAGGTTCGAATCCCGCTGGAGGTTGGCTCACAATCACTTCTGTAAAACAGGAATGCTTTTAATTTTCCTCAAAATACTCAGAGAGAATCATTTCTTTATTCTGAACTTTGCTCCCTTCCCAGGAAAACGTGAACGTGATCACAGTCGACTGGAGGAAGGGTGCCATCCCCCCGGTGTATCAGCAGAGTGTCGCCAATACCAGGGTGGTGGGCGTGGTCATCTCGCAACTCATTACTAGGCTCCATAGCCTGCTCGGCGCGTCTTATGAAAGCTTTCATCTGATTGGTCACAGTCTCGGAGCTCACGTGGCGGGATATGCCGGATCGAGGATAAGTAGCCTTGGTAGAATCACAGGTGAGTCGAAAAATTGTCAATATTTTATTAGTTCTTCTTCTTCTGTAGATCATCGGGCTTATATGTTATGTTCATGTGAGGTAAAATACTCACCCAAAAGCTAGCAAAATGAAAATGATGACCCCTCACTTTTGAAGTGACATTTTGGATCACCTGAGGCTCCAATGTAATAAACAATAAATACTTCTCGACAATTAGCTACACAGAATAAAATTTCAACCTAATCATATCCAAAATCCTTTTTCTTCACACGTAATATTCGGCTC
Organism: Phorcus lineatus; assembly: GCA_921293015.1. Taxonomy (NCBI): domain Eukaryota; kingdom Metazoa; phylum Mollusca; class Gastropoda; order Trochida; family Trochidae; genus Phorcus; species Phorcus lineatus. The sequence goes on from OV121083.1 coordinate 16,465,748, forward strand.
TAAAAAAGACGAAAAGTATTCTCTCTGGATGCATACTTTCTGTCAAGTTTCTTAAGAATTGAACATTCAATGGATCTGATAAACTTACACAAGAAACTGACAATTCCTTTTTAGGAAATAACTATATCCTGTTTTACAGATTCAATACTAAATATTTGTTTCTACGGTGATGACCCGATGTAACGTGAAAACTGAAGGTTTCGCTATGCCAATTATTATTACAACATAAAACCTACCTAATATCATCAAACCTCTTTTTTACCATCCTTTATCATGGTATTTGTATCAGTAGAGAATCCAATATTTAATCTTTTATTGAAACGTCTACGAGTAGTACAGTTAAGCAAGAGCACATTTTTATTGGCTAATGCAGGTTTGGATCCTGCGGGTCCCCACTTTGACAACCACGGACCGGAACTGATTCTGGATTCAACTGATGCCAACTTCGTTGATATCATCCACACGAATGCAAAACCACTGAGGAGATTTGGTGAGACACTGCTTTATACCAGAATTCTATTCAGTATAACCGATATCCGTCTATCATAACACAAATCTGCCAATATAATTTCCTTCATAGATGATTCAAGTTGAATAACTACCAACAAAATCCGTGAATCATCGAACATGATGAAGACTTAAGGCATTTTAAGAAACCTGTTCAGTTTTGGTTTTAACGTTTGACAAGCTCTGCTGCTGTACTGAAAGGTTACGGGATCCAGGAGGCAGTGGGTCACGCAGATTTCTATCCGAATGGCGGCCAGGAACAGCCTGGATGTCCGGACAGTCTGCGAGGGATCCTCCTCTTCTTGAGGGGTGAAACAGCAGGTAAACCGTTAATGACCAATCACCCGCATTTGTGTACTGGTTTTTACAAAATGGTTCCATGTCTTTTAGTTCCTCAATCAGTGTGTTAACTGTAAACATTTCAGAGATCGTGCAACTTCCTCTTGGCATAACCTGCGCAAGTCTTCATCATTTGACAAATCAACCGTTGCTAAATTTCGTCACCCTTTTCAACGTCAGCTCTTCAGCTTACTGCTGATGAACTTGATAGTCCATTCAAATATCCTGGAGTTTGATACTAATCTCTAATAAGGGTGCTGCACTAAAACCACGAGATTTTGCACAATGCAGCAAGGCTCAGATCAGCAAATGGCAGAGACTTATGAGAATTATGCCTTACGAGGTGCTGTTGTCCAAATACGGTTATTCATAAGATCGCCTTCATTGCTTTTTAAAGTATTTTGTAGATGTAGAGGGACTCTTTATAAATGATGTAAAGTAAAAAGGAACGTTCTTGGAAACACATTCTTTTGTCTACTATGAAAGTTATCCCCCTTACTACTTGCACATACGTCAAAATAATGAATTAAAATGCTATGAAAATAATAATCTTGTGTCATCACCATCCCTAAGAAGATTCCCTGCATAAAATTCATCATCCAACATCTTGAATATTTGAATTCATATAGATATTCATTTTTATATGGGATTTGAGCATGTGCCATATGTATGGATATAGCGCTTAATGAATATTTATCGTTATTAACAACATCATCATTATCAATATATTTGCAGAGGCTATCAGTATACTTGCGTGCAGCCACGAGAGAGGCATTGTGTACTTCATTGCTTCTTTAAGAGGAACTACTTTCGAGGCATATCCCTGCGCCAGGAAGAGTGATTACGACTTCGGATTATGCAACACGTGCAACGGTGGATGTACCGACATGGGATACTACGCTGACTTAACGAATCCCAGGGGAACCTTTTATTTGTCAACGTCTCCAGACTGGGGCCTTATAGTAAGTTCTTGTGTCATTCTCTCATTGCAACCCAAGAATCAAGCATATTTTTGTATATCATTTGAGAAATTTGGTTTGGAACTCAACATTAAATGATGTATGAAATTATAGTATGTTTAGGGCTGGAAGTACGCCCTCGCGTATTTATATACCATAATCGCTCAGTATGCCTCCTTTCACAAAGCCCTAAGGTGATCGTAAGTCCTTTTGGTAACCTAAGTGCAATGTTAAAGTATGGAAGTTAAGGTTAATCTTAGTTAAGGTTGCTTTGTGAAAGAAGTCCCAGGTCACTATTTACAACTGTGACGTATTCAGATATCAGGGTATTTTGCAATTCTCACCCAACGGAGGTAGAGTTGAGAGAATACAATTTCTCTTGCACAAAACTATTCCTTACTTTGCACATTTTATCATAATAATTTTTATTCTTTTCAGCCTCAAGATTTATCACAAGGAGTTCTCGCCGCTATAAATTAATATGTACTGTGACTAAGTCAAATACGTAATCGTGTGTGTAATACATTTAGAGATCCATTATGAAATATCTAGAAGAGGATTTCAAATATAAAGATATAGACAATTCATATTGACGAAAGCTTTTAAGTTCAACTGAATAATTTGATGACGTTGGCCATACAGTGTGTGTTCAGGCTGGTTCAAATCCTACCCATATACTTACAAACACAAAAGGCTGCTCAAAATTCTCGTGATATTGCCAGCTAAAATTATAAAAAAGTTTTCTATGCAATCCTGAACATAAATTCAGCTATACCAGTTCATGTTAAGTGTCGCCAAAAACTGTTTTATTTTGTGTTTTTATTCGATAAACAGATAAATTGTTTATAAAAGAGATTTGAATAAATATAATTAAAACTTGTGAATAAAGTTCTTAAAGTTTTCTGTATGTGTTTTTTTCTAAACTCAAAAACAAAAGTTACGTCACCTTATCAAATATAAGGTAAATCCACGAGTATATACGACTGAAACAATGTTAGATATTTTCTTAAGAAACGAACTAAACTTTATTTAAAATTTTGAAACAAAATTGTCATATTTCCGAAACACACGATTCTGAAGAAATCATCGTCTTGGAATCTGCTAAACAAAACGAGATACATAAGTCAAAAATTTTCTTATCGCGGCCTATACTAATAATGCGTAAACAAATCAATGTCAAAGAAGTTTATATATGCCGATAACATCTTTCATTGTCTAAATTTCTACATTTCGTAATTTTCAACCCAAATACTAAAACTTCTGGTCCATAAACAGTTTGAAAATCTTTTACGACCCGAAGTATATTTAAACGGACAAGAATATATAAGTATATCATTCTGATATATGACATTGTGAGTACTTATTTACAATACATTTGTCTATCATAAACATTCAAAGTCGTCTTTCTCTGGCAGCAGTTTTTCTTTGTTGACTCTGTGAATGTGAATGTGAATGTAATGGCGTTTCTTTTTTTTGTCAGTTTAACATGACGGAGGCCGTTGTAAAAGTAACAACAAATCTGAACTCATGTTCATCTGAATTTCTTCCTTGTGAATTCTGAACTGAACTTTATTTTTACGCTCAGGCCACAAGCAGCGGCATGTGAGGATATACAATTACACATTTATACAATTTGGTTTAGAATATGTTGTACAATAATGTATTCGAAAGATCTACATTCATATGAAGGCATGATACAAATGATAGGCAAATATATAAAACAAAGATATACATGATGAACATGATGGTATTTAAGGTAATAATTCCTAGCGGCATTTATAAAAAACATTTAAGATAACGTTACAGAACAGGGACTAGATTTTCGAAGCTCTCTTAGCACTCAGATAGTCGTAAGCCCATTGGACTTGAGACTATCTTAGTGCTAAGAGAGCTTCGAAAATCTAGACCCAGGGCTAGTTTTTAGTGCACCCCGGCGTAACCCTGAGATATTCTAATGTTTCAAATCCGTTGATAACATTAAATGGAGAGCTCATGAGTGGGGTGCTTCGTAGTGACATTATACATTATAAAATAGTATTCAATTTCACGTTTGCCAATGAAATGTTTATATTTTGTCATCATCCTATTGTTCTCACACTTTGAATAATGGAAAGTTTCATTTACCATCACCTTTTCGAACACTATACTTCAAGTTTAATCTCTTTCAAGTGACAAAGTTAAAAAAGCACCAATTTGAGTGTGATTTAAGTACGTTAATGACCTCGTAACTTTCAATTCTTTCAAAATAATGGGCGTCGGCTCCATTTTTTCACGGAATCGAGAGTTACTCGGAAATTAACCGTTACATAATCACTTAGTATAAGACTGACAGACGCCATGTTGGGAAATATCTAAAACATTCGAGCTCGTATTTCGTTGCTTTTATCTCGAATCCTACTCAATGTTACCTGCAAAAACTCGTCGCCGACTATCCAGTAGGTTTCATTCTAATCGTACATGAGTAAACATGTTTATGAATCTTCGTACTTTTGCTAAGAGCCTTGACGATACATCGATTTCACCATTGTAAGTGAAAATGTTTTCAACTACCTGGCCAATCCGTATCACTTCTGCCTTGTGTAGCCGTAAGGCGAGAAATAATTAATATGGCGTTAGTCAGACCTGTACGATATTGACAGCTGGTAGGGCTTTTGTCAACCAAATTCCATATACTTTTGAATATTGACTGTGTTCATTGTCATGTGGTTCTAATGGTGTGATATGAGAAAAATGAAGAAGCGAACTAACTGCATATCTTAAGAACACGATCTTCTAAATCTATATTCACTTGAACAGCAACAGCCAATCTTTGGCAACTTTAAATCAGGTAATAGGAAAGCAATGTTTCTTTTGAGCAACATTTTGGGGGATAATCACGTATTCCCGGTTACATCGTGTACATTTTCACAAGAACATATAGAAGCTATTGATACCTTGATTTTTAAGGTATGCCATTTGTAAATGCCTTTCAGAGACTCGAATAGATCAGGTGTTCCAAAAATTGTATTGAAAAAACCCATAAGCAGTGTTTGAATGTAACAGAACAAGACAGAAATATATTGTTGGCATCATTGTCAAACAGATGTTGTTGCCATTGTCATTTTCCAGCTAAATGTATGCAATCAATTCCAACAAGTATAGATCTATTAAAAGTTTAAGACAAAAAGAAATGTGGAACCGGGTGTTATTTTTAAGGAAAATAATTCCATTTTGAAATCCCTTGACCCGTCACTATCAGCTAACGTTTTCAACTGTTCGGGGACGTTTTCTTTTAATAATATTGTAATTACAATAAGTTATTTGAAGATTTACAAGTTCTTCCAGATCTATGGTAACGTGCTGAAGCGGTCAACAATTACTGCCATGGATAATTATAGAAAAAATGGTTGATGTTTACTCAATTGCATTCCAAGGTGGGGATGGGCGTTTTAGGCTTTGAGGACGGAGGATTTCAGGCTTCAAAATTTCTGGATCTGCCACTGAAATATAAAAAGTGCATGAATTTATACAATGAGCTTCATGGGCTTTGAGTAAGTTATAATTATACGATTGTACATGTGTTAAATTAGTTTTATTAATGATTTATTATACAAAGTATTTTTATATCATTTGTCATTTACATCAGCACAGACGACCTCCAGGAATAAAGGAACATAATCTCGTTCACTCATATCATTTCATCCAAGTAAACGTTATTTTTATATATTTATTTTTTTCAAACGACTGTCAATCAACACGACATTCTTTTTTTTTTTAAAATGCAACATTTAGTTACACTGTCATAGACGAGGCCGATTACATTTCGCTGTTAAGGAAGCGTTGTAAAATCTCTAATCTCTCATCTAATCAAATTGTTACTGGACGTTTTGATTTAGTTAAATATTAACACTGAATTTTAACGAAAAATGTCAAGTGTACTGAGCCCAGATTTTCGAAGATCTCTTAGCACTAAGATAGTCGTAAGTACCATACATTAACATTGGTTTACGACTATATTAGCGCTAAAAGAGCTTCGAAAATCTAGGCCCTGGTTTATTTTATTTTATCTGCAAAGTTAATTACATAAATGAGGCACGTGATAAAGGAAAACATGGAATCGTTCTCGTAAGGAGGTCCTATGAAAAGAAGTAAAACTACCATTCTGGCTGTAAATATCGTTGTTGTTGTTGTCAAGTCAAGATTTTGTTTGTAAGAAGAAAACTTCAATCATACAAATCAGTTGCTACATAAGGCAAATGTCATGTTTAAAAAAGACTCAGTTTCAAGAGCGAGAAACGCAAGATACGCTGGACAGAGGTTGTATAGGTTTTATGACGGAACTACCTGTTGGGAGAGAATTTATCAAAGGTCTTTTGACGTTGAAAAAATCACTAATCAGATTAGATAACAATGTTATACCTTTATTTGAAATTACTGCTCACCGACAAACTTTTTCAAAGAGCAACCGTGTAAAGATTGGAATCCTTGTCAACTTTTATAGCAGTATGATTAGGATAAAGAATGCAGTGTTGGAAGGAATGCGAATGAGGCAACATCATTGGTCCAGTCCTTCTGACATTTTTTTCCAATTTACAGCCGTTTTGTTGAGCACTCTATAACACCAAATGAGTCAAAGTGGTCGTAGCTATCGAAATAGTCATTGAGCAACGAGAAAACACTTTTTTCAAGCAGTTGTCTACAAAAGAATTTGTAGAGACAAAGTAGTGTCACCATGTTATTGAAATGATACTTCAGAAATCATATTGAGTTGTCTTCACAATTCTAATAAGAAGACAATTCATGGTGAACATTAATGGTTGCACAAAACAATCTTATCATTATGGCATTCGGAACACCTCGGCCCTCTCCGTTACTCTCCGTTACACTCACAAGTGACTCTCATAGTTTCGAATGATCATTTTGGTTAACCTCATTTCGCAATCCTTTCACCTTGCTTTAAGGCTCCCTTTCATGATTAAGGTTTTAGTAGTAGTCTGTGTACCGGCACTCACCTTTTGTGTATTTAAACCAACATAGATGCTTCTGTTACACTTCTAAGGCAGTGAATTTTAACTACGTCAAAGAATCAATTATATATACTCTTAACCAATGTATGATTGATTTGTAATATATTGTGAGATGAGTGAGATGTGTTATTTTTCACCAAATATCTTTAGAGTTTCCAAATGTGAGATTTTGTTATGGAATATCTTCCCAAGTGAAGGCCTACAACCGTAAACATACGTACATTGGCGACATATGTCGAATATTCTTTAAAAACACCCCTTTTGCATCTATTGCTCGGGGTCGTAATACTAATTCATAATAGCTACGTCATTAAAGTACTTGACTCTTTCAAAGGAAACAATAATCATTTATCATTATTAGATACAATTAGATTTATCATCCGCGTATACAGAAGGTCATTTCCTCTTCCATGGACGCCCTGACATTTCAAACAAACAATACACAGTGACTTCAGTCCCTGCATCAAAATGTCGACATGTTTCAGCCTACTTTTTGTATTAATTCTTGGAACAGTTTTCTACATAATAATTGCGGAGAGTCGTGAAGGTAAAAACATTCCTTATTTTATGTATTTTGTAATATCAAAGATATCAAAGATAAGCTTCGCACTTATATAAACCTATTGCTTATGATTATTAAGAATTTATCGTCAAGTTGGCTCTCTCTACACATTTGTAAGATAGATTTAAGGTTTAAGTTTCACCTTTTAGCAATGAATAAGTTGACAGGGAATTTCGAAACGAAAATCAGTAGCGGATCCTGGATGGGGGTGGGTTGGGGAGGGAGGGGGGGGGGGGGGGTGAGGTTTGTGTTCAGGAGGTATTGAACCCCCTTCTGGAAAATAATCCACCATAAAATATTAACCCCAAGGGGTCATAGTCAAAACAAGAAGTGTTTCATTAAAAAAACATGTAAAACATGAGATCGACTTAAAACCTGTTTGTAAATGATTAAAAGTTTAGCAATATTATAGCATTTATTCAAACAAACTTGGAATTTGTTAGTATAGATAAGATAAAATCTACTTTTAAAAACAGAATCTCTAACCAAGGTTCCAATGCGATGTTATCTAAGCGTTTTGTTCCCAACCTCATTCAAACAAAATCCTAAATTCTCCCATTTTATTGATATACCGTACAAGTACGCTACTGTTTAATACCCATCATTGATCTAAATTTGAACCTCTAAACTGTTGAAGTAAAAACGAAATGTGAAATAATGTCTAGATTTATTTAAATAAGATTGTTCGTTCCCTTACTTCATTCCTTCGTTTAATCGGATATCATATGTAATTGGGTATTTTATATATTACAAATGACCTTTGGAAGGATATTTAGTGAAAAGGTCGTTTGAGAAAAAAACTTTTAAAAAATCGTCGGTAAAGTTCAGAGATATCATAGCAACAATAATATCAAAGAATTTGACAGACGTTACAACATCACTTATAACTGTTGATACACGTGATGAATATTTTGAAGTGACACAAAGTATATTTAATTAATTTTGTATGTGGCTTAAATACACACGTAGAGCCAAAATATCATAAGACCTGAGTTAATTTCAAATCACCTTTCTCCAATTGCATATTTATCTCTTATATACAATATTTATGTCATTTTCTTGTTTTAGATTGTAAATTAAAAACGGCTATATAGATGTTAAGAAGTCGAAATTCTACGTCACATTTTCATTTATATCAGTTAGTGACTATATATTATAACTTTTCAATATGAATCCATTTTTCTCATTCTGTCTGCCATAAATAAGTTTCTAAAATTACGTTTGAGCCAATGGTTAACGCCATTGTCCGGTTTTCTATCATAAATCTGGACATGTTTTTCTGTTAATGTCACTATTTTCAGAAACAACCACTACTTGTCGATGAAATCACACCATTTATGAAGTTTTACAAATTTGACTCCAACTAAATACACTGTGTCCCTTCAAATGTACACACAAACATTATATGAAATTCACCTTCAATATTCCATGTGTTATTGTTTTTATAAAAGTATACGTTTAGTCAACAAGTAAAACTATTAGAGTATTTTTTCAGCCACGTCCCATTACATGCCAGGCTGTACTAATGGGAAACGGTTTAGGTCCAAGTGTTACAAGCTTGGAGAGAGAATATATGGACACAGAGTGTTAAGTGGCTGTGATAAAGTGGTGATCGCTGACGATGATGAAAATGAGTTTATTAAAGGTTTGTATTAACATAAAGAGAAACTAAAGTGAATTGCTTTTGACAAACTATCGAGGGTGTCATTCAGATATCCTAAATTTATTAATAAGCAGCTGTGAGAATCGATTTTATGTGTTAACAGATTTCATAGCACTTTAAAACGTAGACAGTGATTTAAGAACGAACGAGGAAATACGTAAGAAGAGATATATTGATAAACAGTAATATGTTATAAATATTTGATAAAAAGATATTTTGCTAAAATGTTCTTACTTCTATCGCTCACTGATTATTAATACTTTCGATTCACCAGTGAAAGATCAAATTACAGTGAACAAACCAAAGGACCGTTAACACCTCTAAATCTATGACTTTTCCCTTCCCCGTAAAACATTAGCTTTTGTACTGAGATTCAGGTTCGATAGATCTATTTTTTGGAAAAAGAATTTTTTTTAGATATGAAGTAACTTAAAGACCAAGGCATTATTCGACTTACATGTAAAAAAACATTCGGAAGAATTCAGAAAAAAATTGGGAACAATTTGAAGTTTGTTTTAGATTTTCTTTTATTATGTTTCTCCCTAGGCATACAAAAAACTCGCAGAATTTCGTTTCCTTGATTTATCAAGCAAATTCCACATCTCCTTATTTTGTATATTTCTAGTTCACGATTAAACATGATAATACGCTTTGATATGGTATTGTTTGTATCAATTTTTAAATGAAGAATCACTGTGTTGATTCACATCTCTTTATTAAATGCAGACATGATATATAAAACTCTGGAAACTGACGTTTGGATCGGTACAGACGTAAATACAACATCTACTACTTCTACTTCTACTACTACTACTACTACTACTTCTACTACTACTACTACTACTACTACTACTACTACTTCTTCTATTACTACTAATGATTCTACTACTACTACTACTACTACTTCTATTACTACTAATGCTTCCACTACTACTACTACTACTGCCGCCGCTGCTGCTGCTACTACTACTACTACTACTACTACTACTACTGCTGCTGCTACTACCACTACTACTTCTATTACTGCTGCTGCTACTACTACTACTTCTATTACTACTAATGCTACTACTACTACTACTACTTCTATTACTACTAATGCTTGTACTACTAATGCTTGTACTACTACTACTACTACTACTACTGCTGCTACTACTACTACTATTACTACTGCTTCTATTACTGCTAATGCTACTACTACTACTACTACTTCTACTACTTTTACTACTACTACTACTACTACTACAACTACAACTACTACTACTACTACTACTACTTCTAATGCTACTAATACTACTTCTATTACTACTACTGCTACTACTGCTGCTTTTGCTTCTATACTACTACTGCAACTGCTATTTCTACTACTACTTCTGGTGCTGCTACAACTGCTACTACTACTACTACAATGGCTGCTGCTACCACTATTACTGCTGCTACAACTGCTGATACTACTTCTAATGCTACTACTATTAGTACTACTACTAATATATTAATAATAAATAATATTATTTTTTTAAAACAATAATATCCATGTCATGGTATTGGACAATAGATGATTGTTTTTTAAAAAATGATAATTTTTCTTACCTTTTTTTTTTATCCCACCGGTACGTCCATCATTTCGTTTCGCAGGATGAAAATCTATTTCAAACTTTGCATGTGCATTACCTACCTACTGGAGTGGTGACTTTTAATATTCCAGGATTTTGAAAATCTTTCTTGTTTAGTTTCCATGACAATGTGTTGAATTGTGACTATATTCAGGGATTAATTCGCGTCCGGAGCGAACTCCAAAAACGTCATCATAGCTTTACGAAACTTTGAATGTGCATTACCCGACTACAGAAGAGGTGCCTTTTGAATTTTAAGAATTCTGAAAACTTTTCCGTTTTCCCGGAAACAGGGATAACTTCCTTTTCGGAGCAGATCCCCAAAATCCCTCATCACACCTTTCTGTAATTTTGCATATGCACCTACTATGTTGGTGGCTTTTGATATATTCAGAATTCTGAATTCTTTTTTTTTTCGTTTTCCCATCTACTGGAGTGGTGTCTTTGATTTATTTTGAGAATTCTGAAAATTTCGTTTATTTTCATTTTTATGGAAGTGTGTTGAACAAGGACTAACTACAGGGCTAGCCTCATTTTCAGAGCAGAACTCCAATAAAGCTCATCATATCTTTCTAGAATTTTGCATTTCATCTACTACATGTATGTTGGTGGTTTTAGATATATTCAGAATTCTTAATTTGTTTTTCGTTTTCCCGGAAATGTTTTTAATTAGAAATCTAAACAGAGGTAGCTTCATTTCCGGATAAAAACTAAAAAAAACCTACTAACTTCTGAAAATTTGCATGTATGTTACCCACCTACTTAAATGGCGCCCTTTGATATTTTATTTATTGGAAATTATGTGTCTGTAGCCGAAATAATTTCCTAGCTGCCTCCCAACAAGTTCTGGATTCAGCTCATCAACTTCTAAATGTCTCTCAAAGAAGTTGTACATATTGAAAACCAGCGACGCGTAGACTTTGTTAATCGTATACCAAATAGTGAAACAAGGGAGATAACTTTTAACAACCTACGTCGCAGGCTTAACTCGTGACTTGGAATGCATATGAGTTAAACAAGGGACAATATACTCAAGAAACGTGACCGTTTTTGACCAATGGTAGACCTATTTGTTAAGCCAGTCGGGTAAATACACTTTGTCGTGTTAGTACTGCAACTGCTGCAATTTTTACTAGTTTAGTTACAGCTTTATGTGTGGCTATTACATCTACTTCTACATCTCTTTCTGCTTTGTATCTATTATACTTTTCGAGTACGATAACTTCCCCCAACTTGACACCCCCTTTCATTACATACAATTATTGTTTTTGTCTTCAGTTAATTTGTTTATCACCATCCTGAGTATATTTAAAATATTGTTAAATTCAAATAATATTTCTTGTATTTTTCGTACAAGATATAAAATACAATGACGAAAAAAATTACGAACGTTAAGTAGTAGGCGCTATATGTTTGGAAAAAGGTGATTTTTTTCTTGTAATTCTAGAATAGATGATAACGATTTTATGATTAGAACTTGCCGAATGCCAAATAGCAATTCCTAAAATTCCATTCAAAGATAGAACAGCAAAGTTTCTTTGTATCCTTCTTGTGTTTAAGCGTGGAAACCCATACAACAAGTTCCGGTATCGAGGTAGAAATGGAAAATGTGTTTATTTCGATAGAGCCGGAATATGGCACTCCACCACGTGGTGCCGGGTTAAACGAAGTGTTGTCTGCGCATGGAGACCTGGTAAGTTTCCATACCCCATCCATGAATTAAGATATATTTGTCCAGAATTAAAATAGCATAATTTACAGAAAAAATATCTAAAGTATTTGAATAAATTTCCGAAATCACATTCAATGATAATGTGAAAGTGTATCGGGTGAAAAATGTAAAGTGATTTGGGGTTTAACGTCGCTTTCAAAATAATTTAACTTATATCGCGGCTACCAGTATTATTGCAGAGAAAAAGACTACATTAATGTGGTTGTGCAGTGCAATGAAAACTAGCGAACAATGGCGTTCCTCATGGTGGCATTCGAACCTCCGACCCCTTGATCCGAAGCCGAACGAGCTAGGAACTGCGCTATTCTTCGTTTGGAGAAAGTTTATTATGGAACCATCAATTAAGTTTTTTAAATCAGATAGCAGGGCATGTGGTCTGAAGTCATATCCAATAAAATCATTAACTGCTTAAAACTAGATGTATATACTGTGAAAATATTCACTTAAAGATATACAACGCAGGCGTATTCAAGAAAGAATCATTTATAAAGAAAGCGTACATTATGAAACATATATCAGAAGAAAGCACTCCATCAACGCATTTTAGCACCGTGCTAAAATTTTTCTTTGAAAGAATATTCTGTAAAAGCAATTACCACGAAAACATGCTATAAATCACGAGTGTTTATACTTATACTGCATTTATATGAATTTGTATCTTAAAAACATTTATGACAAGCGCATATTCTGTGCAATGTGAGGGTACATGTACTGTTACAGCATATATTGACAGCATATAGAATGAAAGATAACTATGAAAGCAAGGTCATATTATAAAGGCGTGTATCAAGAAAGCATTAACTGTAATATACATTGTTATGTGTCTTTTACTATTAAGCATAAGCAGTGACCACCTTCATGATGAAAATATGAATTAATATCTTAAAGCATAAACGTATTCTATGAAAGCATATATCATGTAAGCATATTTTACAAAAGCATTTCTTGCTAATAAAGCATATACATTTGAAACATATACCATTAAAGCCTGTACTGTGCAATGAATTGTTCACTTATTTTATTAATTGCGCCCACTGTCAATACTTATTTTATATAACCTTTATTTAATATTGATTCTATGAAAAGCTTCTGAAGATTTTTTTGGACTGAGTATAAATAAGTTTATTGTTTCTCACGCAGTCAGATTGACTGGAGTCAATATATATATATATATGACAGTCGACAGATGTGCATATTGACAAAGTGATATTTACTTGAGTTACTAAAATAGATGTGCACTGTTGTCGTAAACAACCATGTTGAACCACGGTTTATAACAATCTCATTGAAACGCAGCGAGGTACGGGGGAGAAGTTTCGATCTGATTTCAATGAGATTGGGTTTATAACCGTTACATAAGCAATCAGTCATGGTGAGCTCGGTCTATACTCTGATTTCGTCCTCGGTCAATATTGTTTTACTCGGGTCTATAAAAAAAGTCATTGACCTCAACACCAGTTTATAATTTGTAATAAACTATCAAAGCTAAAAAGATACACTTCTATTGCTGTTCCTGTGGATGAAGACTGCCAGAAGGGTTGGATCGGAGAGAAGTGTAACGAGCGGTGTCACTGCTATAAGGAAAACTGCACACGACATCAAACGTTTTGTAAATACGGATGTGAGACGGGATGGGCGGGTGAAAAGTGCACTCAAGGTAACTTTACTTATTTTGTTTTTCATTTTAAAAAACTATTTTAGGATATGACGAATATATTTTTTACAGTAGGTGTGTAATAACAGGTATGAAATTGGAAGGTAAAGTGATTACTGCACAAAATTTTAACTTACTTGAAATATTACTTGCTTATTAAAAACACCATTTGTGATTTATTTTGTCAAATTAGATACAGAAAACCTTATAAAGTTTTAATGAATTGGGATAATTAAACAAAGAGTAATAACTCGTTTCGATTGCCTTTGTACTGGTGTACCATCGATTCACCTGTCAGATTTCAAATGATTGTTTGTACAATGCAATTTAGTAATAGTTCGACATTTCTGGTCTATTTTTCTGTTTATTGTTATGGTATTAGGGAAATACATGCAAAACCTAAGCGTTTGATCAAACCGCAGTATTAAGATAGTTAATCCTAAAGGATTTTATAAAAATTAGAACTTGAAATAGACATTGCTTACAGAACATCAATTGTTTAACAGGGGTTTTCAGATTTATTGATCAATCCTGTTAAATCTTAATCTATATGTAATGTGCTATAGGCAATTGTCTTCATGTACCTACCACTTAAGTCACTAGTCAGAATCAAATATCGATACATATCTCTCATTCATATTACAGAAGTTACTCCGCCAATTGGTAAGTATTTTTTATTGAAGATAGTCTGAATTTATATGGTACCTTTTTGTTAAATTGTACATTTGCAATGGCAATGGTTCATTACAACCATGATTTTGTAAAATTGGTACAAAACATGTATGAAATTGTGTGAATAAAATTGATTTATATTGTTTCAGCCATTTACATTAATTTATTGATGTGGCTAGTTACTGCATCAAATCGGGAACATTACATCAAAGTGTACTTTATACTATAAACCCTTAAATACAGTGGGACATTACTGAATGAAGTAGAGAAATCATCACATAGGTGTGTTGTTAATACTCTAAACCTTCTCTTACAGTGGAACATTACTGCGTCAAGTATAGAAATCATCACATGTTTGTGTTGTTAATATTCTAAACCTTCTCTTACAGTGGAACATTACTGCGTCAAGTATAGAACACATTACGCCCTGGTGTTGACCAAGAACAAGAACAGCCCGGATACCGGAAGTCTGGTTCCTCTTGATAAAGACGGATACCCCATCAACCCTGATCAGTACACGGAGGGCTTCAATGGAAGTGACGTTTTGGAGATATCAACATCTGATTTATCTTCACCTTTCAAGCCAAATTATCATGAAAGAAAGGTGACTTTAGAAACCAAAATGTGACTTTCTGATTATTTTCCATACCAGATTTCACTCTCTCTCTTTGTCTCGTAAGTAAGTACCTGGTACCTTAGGTCGTTATATTGAGATTGACAATGCGTGGGAATATAGCCTGATTACAGTGTTAACTCAACTGTATTTGTATATCTAGTGCAAGGAGATGTATTGACAGTTTAGAAGTTATTTATTTTGGGTATTCTTTTCCCTTTTATTTCTTAACCAACCGAGACTTGCATTGAGATTTTGAAATAATAATACCGTAATAATGATTCACTGTATGTCAAATGGCCACCGTATAACACTACTCTCAGGTATATATAGATGAAATAATTTTATTGTAGAATAAGGTACATAATCACATTCACAGTTGCTAACAAGCGCCTTCTGCAATGATGGCTTCTTCAGGTTAGACTCTGAATGTCAAAGTCTTGAATTTGAATCGAAAACCGGACAATCACTCAAACGTTATTTTAAAAACTTATTTGCAGCAGACGGAAAGACAAGCATAGTGTGATAGTGTTGAGATGTCATTTATCTATTATACAAATTTATTAGACATAGATTTCGAAATTGTAACATTGTAGGGCCGGTTTCCGATTATCGTAGAAAACAATTTTTGAAAATAATTTTGGCATTTTAGGAATAAAGAAGCAAGTTTCGAAAGGCAATTCAACTTAAGAAAGATTTCTTGGCTCTTACTAAAGACGCATTAAAAACCATCAGGATGCATTGAAATAGAAAGAGAACAATTCTAAAACATTCCATTTTTCATTTTCTTCAAGATCGATAGTCAAGGAACAACATTCGATTGGTCATTTCGACTTCGTCAGTTCAAGAATGTCCGGACCTTGGCTGACCTTAACTTCCGGGTTCGTTGCAATTTCTCCGAAGCTGATGTTATGTCTACTTCCGCTGCTATTGACTTTGATGTGTAAGTTTTTTACTGTACACAATTTTATCCACTGTTTATAATGTTCTTAATTGAATCATTGAATTAAGCTTACATATAAAAGAAATATTTGTAAGTCCTTGGAAACTATTGATGGAAAGTGAACACTTGTTGACAATTATAAATATATTTTATGACAAAGCATGTATCTTTATTTAGAAGATTAGAATGTTGTTAAATTTGAACATATTGATGTCAGCCAAACTAAAGTTCTTTTCTAACTAACCTTGTTGGTATCTTAACTCTCTTTTCGTCTCTTATTGTACACTGCTATATATGCGATGATTGAGATAATTATAAGAGGGCATTTTACTGTTGTGTCGGTTATGCCAAATATTTCTCTTGGAACTTGTTTTGTCAACTCATTTTCATTCACTTAAACGTAAATCTGACAAAGGAATTATGACCGGGTGGGACTCTTACTTACTTGAACTACTACTGTTAGTGTCGTAATCGCCTTCGCTCGATAAATACATAAAATACCAACTAACTCGTTTGATAAAACCAACCTCGATTGGATTTTGACGTTCAATCTCTATCTATTCAATACAGATCTTCGATTGGAAATCCATCGACATCCTCCCCTCTTGCTATGAAGTTGGATGTTAATATCACAATGACAGATTCTAAAGATGGCAACAATCTGGGGGATGTCACTGTTGGACAACCAATCAAGGTTGTGTTGAGCCAACAGGCAACTCATCCTGAAGACGATACAGGTTATCAACATTAACATTCACAGCTAAAATCGAAATTTTTTATTTCCGTGCTTCCATTCCGATGCATTGAAAGCATAAAATGTACCAGATGATTAAGAATTTCTTTATTCTTTTGTTACTTGGTAGACTGTCCAATGAGATCGTTTGATTTTAAAATAATGTAAACAAATGATTATGGTTATGATGCCCCTATTTCTTGGGTTTCTCATTGATGTTTCTCACCACAAAAAAGTCAACGAAAAAGAATGGAGAAAATTCATTCAAATGATATGCGTAAATATAACACTCACAACTTTAAACGTGATTTTGGGCATGGTTTAATTCGCTGAAGAATTCACAATTTAAGAGGGATACTTATTTCTGTCCCAAGGAACTTCTTAAAAGTATGGTTATCTTCGTGACATTACCAGTAAAGGTAGTAAACACTAAAATACTCAAGAATTTTGGTTTATTCGTATCATAATATATGTCTCTAATGTATTATCAAACAAATGCATTTACAGTGGAAGAAGATGCTGGACAGCTGATGTTTCTGTTACCACGCTCGTGTGAAGCCAGGAGTCCTGACAACAGAGTGGTAAAGCATCTCAGTGATGAGAGAGGGTATATATATTTATCTAATGGGAACATTTGAACACTCAAATCTACATGTACAGTATTCATGAAGTTATACCTTTGTACATGCAATGTTGTAAATTACGGATATTTGAATTTTCATGATTGAAATTTGTATTGGGTTTATTTCAAGAATAATTACATGAATACAGCTCATCATTTTTGCATCTTGGTACGATGTAACCATAAAGGTTTATTGATAATGCCTTAAAAACAAGTAAGCTCACACTCTCTTTTTCTTACTCCAGATTTTCATAAAAAAAATTTTTCAAAGAATATTTAGAATTCTTTTATAATGGTCCTCGTATTCTGAATTAAATCTTGAAAATAGAATGAAGGCTATTGGACGTTTTAATTCATTTATTATATGGAAGTGTATTAAGTATAAAGGCCACAGTTTAATGTACTAAGTTTACAAATTTAGATTTTTATCAATTACAGGATTAGTGCTAATGAATGAAACATAATAAAATATTTACAGTCTTTAGAAATATATGCATGTAATTAAAGTAGAGAATATTGTAACATTAAAGCTTCTCTGACGTACTTTCAATTCACCTATTCTTTAAAGTGTCAGAAATTCTCTTAAATCTTAATTTATATCTATATTACCATATGTAACAATTTTGAAATAGTATGTCACCTTTTCATCTTTGGTTAGATATCTACAACGTACTTAACATACCACGGATAATGGATACACACATGATGATTTTGTTTTCCAGAATGTAGGTTTATTTGACCCAAACGATTTTTGAAGGTTTTCCCCGTGTTTTGAAAAATGACCTTGCAAATATATAATTTTGAATTAAATGTTGAAGATTGTTATTAGACATGAGCATATGAATGAAAATATTATGAAAATGGTACAACTTTGAAATGGTTATTAACCTTTTCTTTTTGGCAAGGGGTGCATACCGAACCTAAGAACAAATAATGGGAATAATGGATATATATCAGCGGCGTATGATGAGTTATTTCGATGAGTTATACTTTGATGAGTCCCCCGCCGCATGAGATATGGAAAAGGGAGGTAATCAAAACTCGCCGATAAAGTCTCTAAAATCAAGCCTTTATAGGTGGACCGTGGTCACTAAACATAAAAAATGACTGACAAATGATCCAAAACCAGAAAAATACTTTAGATAACGCCTTAAAAGACTTCTACCTGGTTACGTGCTTTATATACTTATTCATTCCACCAATGCAAAGAACAAGTAAAAGACAGCAAATATGAAAAGGTATTAGCGTTTCTTGAAAGTAAGGTTTTAAATCCGTCCATCTACATTTTATATAATATATGAATGCATGTTCACAGATGCGGGCTTGAACCCGGTCTTACGAGATGGTTCTATATACCCCCGGAAAATGGGGAAATGGTGACGAAACCTTTTGCAGCTTTTGGGATGCCTGGTTCCACTGGTATGAAGATATCCTGTGCCCTGGTCGTATGTACCTATTACGACTGGGGCTGCAAACAGGTGAAGTCTAAATGTGCTTTAAGTCAATGTTACAGTGTGAGGAGAATATAATTAAAGTTAGGTGAGGTTAGGAGACTTAACTTAGGGTTTAACGCCGCCTTCAAGAGTATGACACGTACATATAGGATGCTAGTAGAAAGCCCGCAACACACCATTGCGGCTAGCACTGCGGTCAAACCTACGAGCATTGGCTGGAACTAGCGAACCATGGTTGATACTGCGCTGAAATTCAGTGTGGTATTGTACTAGACCTTATTGCATGTAGAACAGTTCTCTCCTGCAGGCAAAATGGCCGAACCTCTGGCGGAATTGGACCTCGGACCTCTCTGCTAACCAATGCGCTATCCCACCCTGTGTTATTTGATAGAGAAGTACTGGCTGTTTCTGCAAATTAACATCTCAATGCTTATCAGTTCAATATAGTTATAATAAAGAGGTTAAATTCGAGATTTGTGATTGAAATCTAGACAGTGCCGCGCGGCGATGACTCGAACGTCATTTTGTAAACTTATCTAAAGCAGGACATTTTTACTAACATTACTAAAGCACAATTTTGACGTATAAGGCTGTTTTTCAACTAAATTGAAATCAAGAAAATATCATAATTTTGTCACTTAAAGGGTAAAGATGCAACTATAGAAAGTCAATTTGATCTTAACACAGGTCTTATGATATTTCGGTTCTTATTTACATGTAAGGCGCATACAAAATTTTTGTACATACTCTGTGTCCCTTCAATGTCCTGAGTTAGTTTAATTCGCCTCCCTGAACATGCATCTTTGTCTCTAAAATGACAAAACTATGACATTTGTTTGTTTTAATGACAAACGAATACCTGCCTTATAAATGTTTAGAGATCCAACCCGAGTTTGCCATTGTGTCCGAGGTAAGCTTCCAAAACTACGTTTGAGTTTGATTACCGCCATTATCCGGTTTTCGATCCTGTTTATTTTCTCTACATACTAAATTGGTTAGCATAAACATGTTTATTTTCAGAAACAACCATTTCTTCCCGATGAAATAATATCATTTATAAAATTTGACATGTCTGACTCCAACAAGACACTCTTTGTGCATTTAAATTATAATTTAAATAATTTAATTTGTTTCTTCAAATTTTTCCAAATTAATATATCATCATGCCAAATGCATTATCCTAAGAGGGCCAAACGCCCCATTTCGGAATCCGATTATCACGTTTCAAGCGAAAACTGCTGCCGACCATTTTAGTGTGAACCCATTTTAATGAGGGAACTGGGTACCCGTAGCTTAACCGAACACGTTACGTTCGTTTGAGAACTGCTTTTTAAAAATTATTTATTAAAAGACTGCTTTGCAACATTTATGTTCGTTTTTGTTCCATCACTTTGTTTACAAAAATTTAAGTGTTTCGGCTCCTTTAAGCCTTTCAATATAACTGGTAGGCTGGATATCATGCTTCATGGCTTTTGAGATTATATCATCAAAATTAAGTAGATTGCACTTTCCGATATTTCATTTTTAATAAGATATATCATAACACTTGAGGGATTTCGATTTCCGACGTTTCGTTGTTAATGAGGTGACTTCATTAGGGTGGACTGGATGTCAATTTCTGACGTTACCTATGAATTGAATTGTCAAGTTTTCGAACTATTTCACTCTTATTCTGAAAACAAATGATTAGGAATTTCGAGAATATTTCATTAACACATTTAGGTTATAATGCCAAAGCAAAACTGAAAAGTCATCGACGTTTTTATTCCAGCCGTGCGGTTACAATTGAGGGATGTTTACAGATGAGCTAGAGAAAGGAAGAGGGACTATGGATCTGCCATGCAATGAATGAAAGAAAGTATGTTTGTAAGGCGAAACATGAAGTAATAAATATAGAAAACTTATAAAATTGGTTTCATATATCAATTCACGACCTGATGACAAGTGGTCCGAGACTGCCTCAGTTTAAACGCTCTCAGTGTAGTTCATCAATTTCGACGAAGGTCGCCGGATGGAAGGGTTACCGACCCGCTGGATAAACTGATGTGATTCCGAGTCTGACACATCCTGCTGCATCAGCGTTTTTGTCTCCGTCCAGCTCAATCATATACCCTGATATCCTTCGGCCTAAAACGCTCGTATCGCTAAATATAGCAAGCCAATGAAATGACTCGCATTCAGCGGCACCATCCGGATGAGAGTTTAAACAAATGTCAATGTAGCTAGGCTATAAATAGCTATGAGTAACCAGCCGTAAACTATACGAGCGTTTAAGGCCGAAGAGTATCAGGGTATATGATGGAGCCAGGCGGAGACAAATATGCTAATATAGCAGGATGAGCCTGCAAAGAGACAAAAGTTGGAGACATATGGTATCACCCTTAGTAGGTGACGGGCCATTTACACTTCGTGTATAAGCGTTATGGTTCATATAAAGCATTGAAGATGAAGCATTGGCCATTGTTGTTTATATACATAGAGAGATATATAAGTCAAAGATGGAACCCCGTATCGTGTCAAAGAGGTCATGAAACTGTCATTTTCTAATCGAAAACATGCGTATCTTCTTAAAAATCTCACCGATGTTGTCATGTCCAATTAAAACATGATTTTCTCAATGAAAAATAGTTTCAATGATGCCAATAAATACTGGCTGTTGCTTAACATTGCCATTTTAACGCTATCTAGTTTAGAATAGAGAAGATACAGTGGAGGAAAGTCATGATTTTAAAGTCGAAAACCCTACAGCGTCCATCAACTACAGCTTGTTAGCGCCAATGAGGCAAATGTATTTTTGGTAACTTTCTATGCAAACAAGACGAAAAATATAGGTATGTAAGTGCAGCATATGGTCCTCAAAGTCTCCATTAGTTTGGCACGAGGGACTCGTCCAAGGCCGTGTACGAGCCCGCGTGCCAAACTAATGGAGACGTTTAGGACCATATCTAACTTAAAACTGGGTCACTTGTAACTATTGGAGGTCGCTACACACTGCTGCATTCATGTTAACTAAGTTAAGTGTTAAAAACCTCAAGTTCATTAAAAAACCTTCTTATTTTGCTTTCAAGTGAAACATCAATGTGTTTAATTTACTTGTTCGATGTATCTACCACTAAATATTGGCAACCCTCGAATAAACTATTGGAGGTTGATAAATATTGGAGAGTATCTTTACTTTATTATGTCTTTATTGGAGAAAATGCAGGGGCAAGATGGAACAAATGTTTACAAAACTTTGTTTTAATGTTGGATGTGTCTTGTCACTATTGATCGATTAATTTATACGTAGAATGTCGGTTTGTGAACTTTTTAAGAAAATATTTCTGACTTAATCAATAAAAATCAAGAACATATACATTATTGATGGCATTTTTGAATGGAGTAATTAACCCTCTGTTACAAAATAAGTTTGAAGGATTGCGATGGTAGACTGTGTAAGATTCTATATATCAGTTTTAACAGCAATTTATTATGTCGGCTGGACTGCATCATACTGTAAAACTGGAAAGCTTTTGCAAGGGGTATGTCAAATAACCTTTCCTTCAGCCTATCAGCGACAAGGCGCTATTCCATTTCTTAGATTGGTTGTATTAATACAGGGTGAAATGTCACAGTCAAGTAATCAAGGTATGACCTATGCCTTTCAAGATTCAGATCGCAACGCAGCGAGTAAAGAGTTTAGTTCAGACTTTAATGAAATCGACTGCGTTGGCTGAAAGAGTCATATATGCCAAACTTAATAAATGGTATCATTTGATCGCGAAGTGTCAACTGTTACCAAAAAGACACATTTTAAATCTTATTATTTTCTTACAGTGACAATATGAAGGTAGAACGTCGCAATTATGATCGAAAACCGGACAGTGGCGCTTGTCAAATAGTCAAACGTTATTTTGGAGACTTATCTAAAACAACCAGGAGGGCAGTTTGGATTTGATAGTGTTTTTTAGGTTGTATAGATAGTATCCATGTATATTGGACGTGATATCCACACATCTGTGCATTTATAAGGCTGTTTTTAGATTTTCATGGAAAACCAGTATTTGTAATATATATGTCTTTTAGACATGAAAAGGTAAGATGTTTTTGATTTTATATCACCACATATGACATTTAGGTTCGTATCAAAGGTAAATAATATGTTATGAAAATCACGGAGTGCCTCTTTAAATGTAGGAATAATAAAACTGAGGTAAAAGGTTTGAACGGATGTGCATCTTCTGACCAAGTGATTAGGATCGAGACGTTTTCAAAATGATTAAACGGAAAGCAACAATTTCACAATTACCCATATCCCTCCAGTCATGTGACACCTTATACGGTGAAATATTCCTGACGAGTGGATATTGGTTCCAGCAGTACAATGTCGATAGCTTGTGCAACAGTATGTACACTGACTCTTGTAACAGTCTTCAGCACTGTAGCTGCATCAAGCAATGATGGTAAGAAGTCGTGTTTTTCCACTCTCTATTAACGACATCGCTTTCGACTAGACACAATGACGTTTAAAGGTTTTATTAGGTTTTTACAAAGATATAGAGGGAACTTTCTATGCACATTCGAAACCAGATTAATTCATCGATTTAAAGTTAATGTGGCAATATGACTAGATATGCTGTAAGAATATTTTTTCGTTTCTAAAAGCTTAAATATGGTCATTTAATTCACAAAACGTATCTTTTGAACATTTTCATGAAAATTGTCTAATTGTTATCAAACTATGTCAACACTTCTGTGTGTAATTCTTGGATTAGTTTATTGTTAGCGAGTTGACTTAAACCATTGTTTGATAGATTTACACCAAGAGAACTTTAATTCAACTAATGTTGTAGTTTATTTTACCAGATCTGTTAAGACTTGAAAAGGGGGAACGTTTTTGTCTTTCAATCAAATTTCCTAACTGAATAAAATTACACTATTTTATGCCAATGACAATGAATTTACTATTCATTCCAGTTGCATCCCATTATCTACCCGGATGTACAGGGGCACGTCGGTTCAGGTCAAAATGTTACAAACTTGGTGACATGGTTCTTGGATACAGAAACTATAGAACTTGTGATCTCGTCGTTATCAAAGATGCCGAGGAAAACGATTTTGTAAAACGTAAGTACATTTTGTATACCTACCTGATGTGCCAAAAACCAAAATGCAAAATCCTATTTTACAAACTTGAATTTATAACGACATCATATTGTGTTAACTCCAGTCTCCTTCAATCATGTAAATATATTTGGATTTGCAAGATTTTAGTTTCTGGTTTGGTTGTTGCTAATGTTCCTTCAGTTGACAACAAAATCAAAGATAAGTGAGCTTAACAGTATTGATATATGTTAAACTATGTTTATGAAACACATAGATGGTTTGGTTACCAGTGAGCCTTTAACTTAGCAAGCAAATAGCTTTGACGATATGGACTACACTTGTACGTTAAACTTATCTTGGCGATGAATTTGATTATATTTATATATCTTATGTGTTGGCATCCTCGGTCAACCAGGGCGGGTACACTTGAGTACACTTTTCCTGATGAAGATTGTCAATAGAAGAAAATCAGTGATCCAGGATGATGTTTTCTATCCATCCAGGTAGAAATAAAACCCTTTTTATCTTTTCAGATGATGAAGTAACAAGTGATGCATTGAGCTCAATGAAAGGATATTTTCCGCTTTTAAAATCTTCATCTAAACTATTTTTTCTCATCTGTCCCCAACAGAACTGTTAATTGAAGCTCGAGTGGACTATGCGTGGATACATGAAGGGGTAAGTGCCTCTGATGTTTTATATGTTTATATATTTTATGTATTTCCGAACATTTATAAGTTTAAAATAATATTATTTTGTAAACGGCTTAATAATATAACCCTTGAAGAAATTCTCTAGCAGCATTCAAGCTTGCTTTATTATAAGTTAATTAAAAAGATATTTTGCATTTGCAAATATTTAAAAAGAAAAACGACCCCACATTGGATCCGCCACTGCATATATGCAACTGAGTTTTGTCAATCGACTCTTTTATTCGTATTTGTTGAAGGACGGGTCATACAGCAACTTCGACTACATGCAAAGAGGAGACTGTTTCGATATAGACCAACAAGGCACGTGGACTGCTAACTCTTACTGTCGGGTTAGACAGAGACCAGTTTGTGTCTGGAAACCAGGTGTGTAGTATATTTCATGTATCGATATTCATGTAAGGTTTTGTAAATTGGAATTACGAACTGAAGGGCTTAAGAGATCTCCGTCTCTATCATTACAGACACTAGCGCACACACTATTTCGAGATACAACGATTGCACAGATTATGCATATCTCATTTTAAAATACCGGAAGCATTTAATGCAACGCTGCACGAAACCCGTATGAACTACATTATCGATAATATTAAGATTTTGCTTCAAGTAAAAAAAGCGAAAACGGCAACCGTTCAGTTTTCCCGTTAACAATGCTTATACTATCATTATGAAATCTGTTAGGTTGGAAAATTGTTTTGATAAAAAATATTTCATCCTAGTTTCCGGATCAGAGATAAGGTAAACTCAAAAGCGCACACTTGACTAATTGAGCCGTTTTTACTAAATTGACCATATTTAATTTGTTTCATTTTGTGGACAGATTACCATTTTCGTATCTCTTAGCAGGCTTCGGCCGTCTTAACTTTTTCAAATATTGATTACGTGGACGATATTCCAGCTTCCTTAATCCATTCTTGTAGATATCCGTATCCTGGATATATTTAGATTGATTACAGGTCAAATGTGAAAAAGGATAAATATTTCGTTGTATCGATAGAAAACTGAAGTGGGTTCCTCAGCCCTCATCTGACTTAAACACGCCAATACGAAACGAAAAAACGTGCTATTATGGCTTCAACAAAGTTAATCATTTTCTTTTGTTGTTTGAAAAGTTCATTAGGTAAGCACTAGTTCAATCTGGATTAGGAGTAGAAAAAATTAAACTGGCAGGCAAACGGGTTATCATCTTGATATTAAATTTACCCTGTAATCGATATTTATAAGTTTATTATTCTCTATTTTGTAAATTGTATTACATAAGTGTATCTCATAATTTCGAAACAAATGTCTCAACGTTTTCAAATCGAGTTCAGACATTAAATAATCTCATAATCTCCTACATGCCATCTGTTGTTGAAGATTGTGAGGACGGGTGGATAGGAGAGAGCTGTAACGAGCAGTGTCACTGTAACCAAGAGAAGTGCAGCCGGTACCACGATACATGCCGCTATGGGTGTCAGCCTGGATGGACGGGGAAGAACTGTTCCAAAGGTATTATGGTTATTAACGAATATCCTTATCAGATCTCAGGTATTGATGGATGATGACTATCTATGTATATACAATATTTCCCTAAAAATAGTGTCCACGCTTGTGAACAAAAGGTATTGAACACTGTTTACTGAATACTACATAGACCCTGTGATCATGTGATAAATTTATGAAATATGTTTGACATCATTGACATCTTTCGTTTAATAATATCTTAATTTTTCAGTTTCGAAACTGCCATTTTAACAGATTATTTTAAATTTAATTTTAAAATATATTTTACTTTATATCTGCTAATCAAAGGCATTGATTTGTTTTAAAGAACTTAAAACAACAAAGAAAATATAAGAATTATGAAAACATTTATATAAGTATTTTAAAAGATATAGATAAAGACGTATGATGTGCACAAAGCAATATTTACATTGAAATATTACTGGTTCGATATATCTGATATAGAAATAAATCATTTATTGATTCATAATGACAAATATATATCTTTTACATATATACTTTTTCCCATTACAGACGCCACAACACCGATTGGTAAGTTAATTCATATTGAAAACGTCGGTATATTTTGAAATGTTAATATGTATAGATATGCATTTGTTCAAAAAATGCGAATCCATCTCATAGCATTTCAATAACTTTAGAGCATACAAAAAAGAAGTTTTGATATTGTATTTATTTCCATAAACCAGACGAGGTGCTCAAAAGTTATAGCATATCGCAAGAATTTACCACTAGATCTTATACAAACCAATAATTCATCATTCATGGAAAAAGTAAAGATGATATTCACTTGACGTCATTAGTATTGAATCTGGATAACTCTTGTCCTTGTTCAGCTGATTGTTCAGGAGTTCAGAATCACACTGTACACGACTGTACATCATACGGTGTGTGTTGTATCCAGATGTGTGCCGAGCTCGTCCATGTGAAATTTCTTAAACACTTACGTTTTGGCATTAACGTCAAGTATAGGAATGATCACATTTTTGTGTTGTTAATTCTCCAAACCCTCTCTTACAGTGGAACATATCTAATTCAAGTATAGAAATCATCACATTTTTGTGTTGTTATTTCTCTAAACCTTCTCTTACAGTGGAACATTACTGAGTCAAGTATAGAAATCATCACATTTTTGTGTTGTTAATTCCCCAAACCCTCTCTTACAGTGGAACATATCTAAGTCAAGTATAGAAATCATCACATTTTTGTGTTGTTAATTCTCTAAACCTTCTCTTACAATGCGACATTACTGAGTCAAGTATAGAAATCATCACATTTTGTGTTGTTAATTACTGAGTCAAGTATAGAAATCATCACATTTTTGCGTTGTTAATTCTCTAAACCTTCTCTTACAGTGGAACATTACTGAGTCAAGTATAGAAATCATCACATGTTTGTGTTGTTAATATTCTAAACCTTCTCTTACAGTGGAACATTACTGCGTCAAGTATAGAACACATTACGCCCTGGTGTTGACCAAGAACGAGAACAGCCCGGATACCGGAAGTCTGGTTCCTCTGGATGAAGACGGATACCCCATCGACCCTGACCAGTACACGGAGGGCTTCAATGGAAGTGACGTGTTGGAGATATCAACAACTGATTTATCTTCACCTTTCAAGCCAAATTATCATGAAAGAAAGGTGATTTACATAAAGTTAACCCTACAGCCTACATTATGGTATTCTATATAATCGTTGTCGATTTGGAAAGACGGGCCGTGTGGTTGAAGAAGTTGTAGCAGAGATATGGGAGATGCGTCTGCTTTAAATATTGACCAGTAGCATGGCCTTGGTTATCGGCGTACAAGATGTTACTTCTGATAACGAAAATGGCTGGTGCATGAAGTCCACTCAACTTCTAAGTTTCTGCTATAATGTTATTAGCGACGTGGATGATATATATGGAGGGCATAAATGTGGTAACTTTCTTCAGAAAATAACTTTTACCTCCGCAAAACGTAAATCGAAAAATTACTACCGATAGTGTTTCGTTACAAGCGTTTGCTTAACAATACTTCATTCATTCTTTTTACCAGTTTGAAGAATAGATTCATCTTGTTTCATGGCAATACGTATAGTTTGGATTACTCTTTTGGTTTACCTTAAAAACTTACTTTCATTTTGGAATATTCAGATCGATGATAAATTCGGAACGACTTTTGAATGGGATCTCCGATATCGGCAGCACAAAGGTCTTTGGATGCAGAGCGACCTTGACTTCAGAGTTAGGTGCAACTTCTCTGAAGTTGATGAAATGTTCGGTACTACGTCTCTGCAGTTTGATAAGTAAAATCTATATCTAAATTCTATAAATAAACATTATTTTTAAGTACCTAGATGTCCATAAAAATGCTCTGATTTGCACACTCTTCAGTTCATTAGAGTTCATCTCGATATGATAATAGCATAATTTCGTGTTTCACTAGTGACTAATTTTAACTAGTTGTCAATTTCTTTCAGGTTTTGATACATTTTCTTGAAGATTCACGTTCCTATGACTGTTTCACCCTCATATAACTAAAATGATTAAGTTAACTTTGGGGGATAGGTGGCAATGGTTAACTTTATCTTAGCAATATTTAAAGATGTTTGTAACATTGGTTTGCGTAAATACTTTTAACTCTAGTTAACATTTACATTTGTTTAACAGTGGTTGTGTTTGAATTCAGTAGATTGTCTAACATGGTCTGATGTTTAACCTCTTCTTTAAAAGAACCTCTTTCGGAAAAACTTCAACGACTTCACCACTACCAACAGAAGTGGCTGTTAAACTGGTATTTAAGGATCCAATGAGCGGCGGATTTCTGACAAATATTTCAATCGGACAACCAGTCAAAGTCGCAATGGAGCAGAACTTTACCAACGAGAAAGGGCAAGGTTTGCATATACACAAGACGACAACAACAACAACAACAACAACAACAACAACAACAACAACAACAACAACAACAACAACAACAACAACAACAACAACAACAACAACAACAACAACAACAACAACAACAACAATAATAATAATAATAATAATAATAATAATAATAATAATAATGTAAAATATAATGTTGCCGGCCTTGCCAATCTGAATTAACTGGTGATTTTTTCCCCGGTGAATCATGTGAAACAAAATTGAAAGAACCCCATTCCGGGTGCATTGTCAAACGAATATCGGTTGAAAATGTATTTATTCATACAAATAATGACTATATTGATGTATGTAACTTATCGCCCCTGTTATCATTGGTTAATCGATTTTGGTCAAATCTGAACTGAGTATGACTTCAATTGGTAGTGGGACGATTTTAGCTACTTTTAATCACATAAGTACATTATATACGTAGCCTGTTGACTAGACACGTTTGATTGGGCGTAAGCAATGTAGAAAAACCATCGATAAACACATGGTGAAGTACTTGTACTTTTCGCTTTTATAAATATTACTTCCAATCTTCAGTTACCAAGTTGGCAATATTCATCTACTTTATGTCTTCAATGAGAAATGTGTAGAAGACATGTTCTTCTGTTAAATTATAAATATGTGCCTAGCGCACAGGCGTATGAACTCTAATCTTACCACTCACCGGAACCAATTGCTAAGTTTGAAACAACGACACTGTTTGAAAAATAACTTTTTTGCAACCAATCAAGACTTCTAACTCAAGCAATATTTTCTCTCAGGTGCAGACAACCAGGCCGAACCCTTGTCTCTCTCACCCCGATCATGTTTTGCCAGAAGTCCGGACAACAAGGTGATCAAACAAATAACCGATGACTCGGGGCAAGTTAGATTTACATACGATTAGGAAAAGCCTTTCTCAGAAAGTTGCAGCTGACAAACATTGATATCACTGTTTATCTCATGCCAAAAGATTACAATTAATATTCGCGATTCAGCATTTTTTACAAATGTACTTGTGAAAGTGATAAACTTACGTTATCATTAAATGTGCAATATGCTCCTAATTTTATGAAAATGGCATAAATTTTCATCTATTTTTTTGGATAACGAAATAAGATTCGAATTGGAGATTGAGTTCCCCGAAATAATGTTGAATTGGGTATTTCGTCTTGTATCACCAGTACTGTCTTACTAAAAGAAATCATAAAAAGGTTATATGTTCTTTCTAAGTTCAGTATAAACACAAACTTTTTAAAAGTGACTTTCACAGTGTCTCTTACTGTACACACTACTGTCTTAAATAAACTCTCCAAGTTTTCCAAGCCGCTGTATAAGAAAAATGAGTCAAAGGAGGATAAAAGTTAGATTCAACAAATTGTTGAAGAAGGATGTTTATGAAGTTATTAATTTCAAGTATTTGGTGTTTACTGTTTAATTAATTTATTAGGTATTCTGATTCCAGATGTATACAGCATGCTGACTATTTCGGATGGAAGGAGGGGAATAAGACAGGTGATTTTGTGACGTCCCCATTTGCTGCATTCGGAGTTTCGGGTTACTCGAGTCTCAATATTTCCTGTGACCTCGTTATTTGCTTCGAAGGCGGTGATGGAGTGGATCGTTGCCGAAGGGTTAGGAAATTAGTCAAATTTACACATTACAGTAAGAGGGTAAATCAAAAAGTTCGTAGAATGACGTAGAAAACGTGATCAAAATATTACTTTTTGCATTGTATTATTCAACATAGTCTCCGCTGACATAAAAATATATGGACCAGCGATATTCCAGCTTCATTAATGCATTTTTGTAGATATCGGTATCCTGGATATAAAGACATCTTTCCACGGCAGCAATCAAGATGTTGCTATCAGCAAAACTCGTCCACGTAAATGTTTCGTCGATTGGGAAGAAAAAGAAGTCCAATGTTGCCAAATGTAGGGAGTGGGTGGATTAAGAAGAATTTCAAAGCCACATTTGGTCGCGGTAGTGACCTTACTCTGTGCTGTGTGGACAGGACCATTGTTCTGAAGGAGCAGCACTCCTGCACTGAGCTTGCCTCGCCGGTTGGCCTTGATGGCTGCCCTTAATTGCCTCACTTTACTAGCATGATATGCCCGGTTAACAGTTTGGCCCTTAATTTAACATTAGAATATCCTGGTTATCCCAAAGAAACCAAAGACATAATATTTTCAGCAGATTGAACTTGATAGAACTTTATTTGGGTTGGTGAATTGGCATGCTCCCGCTGTTTGCTTTTGGTTTGGTTTCAGGGTCAAGCGATGTAGCAGCTGCGTCTCATACTTGGTTACCAGTTGTTTCAGGATTCATTATCCCTGAGTCCCCTGAATCGAGCCAAAGATCCTTTGAAATGTCAAGGCGTTTCTGTTTCTCGTCACCAGTCAACATCATTGACACCTTTCTTGCTAGAGCTTGCTAGACCAACCCAAAACTAATGCCCAACGTGTCTGCAAGCACCATAAGCATCAACTGAACGCTGGTGGAGGTTGTCCGCCGACCAGATCTGGCATCATCCTCAAAACTCTGCCGGCCACGTTTAAATTCAGCACTACACTTGGTAACTATGGTGTATGCATGGGAGTCATCACCCAATGTATCGACCATGTTTTCGTGGATTTCCTGTGCAGACTCTCGATTCCTTTTCTGAACAAATTGGAATGTGACATCTCGAAAAATAGTCGACGGACGCTTGCAATTTTTTGTCGCTAGCTTCAGAAAAGATTGCTATCCGGGTTTATAGATGATTTCTTAGTAGTGGATTGTCACACCATGCTAATTCTACGAACATTTTGATTTAACTTCGTCTGTTACCACATAGACGAAACTTTTTCGATACAATTGTTTACTTTATTTCTGCCTATGTTCTGCATTACATATAGATTTTCAGTGTATTTTTAGAACACTTCTAACAAATGCATATGATTTACAATCTTCCCCCGCATAGCTTAAAATTGCAATAGTCTCTAACGCTGGCTGATTTAAACTTTGCTGGCAACCAGCCTAGGCGAAAAGTTGCAACACTCATTAGATTATCGAAACAACAACAACAATAACAACAACAAGCTCAGAAAAGTTTAGGAAATGCGGCAAGTCATTGGGGCTGGTGCGAGTATAGGCCATGCGTGGGAAGATAATAATTAACCAAAACGGAATGGACGCATTGGCCTCACAAACAGCTTCAGGGTCTTGTTGAGTTCACGGGATAGACAATTTGCATCATTCACTCGTATGCAAATGTAAAACATAATCATCTTGATACTTATTGATAAGTGTTTTATTTTTCAATCGTCATACTTGGCTTGATTTTTAAGAAATATAAGCATAAAAGTAATTGGATCATGAAATCATATTACGGCAGTTCTTGAAAAAGTAAGTTTTGCAATACTTTTTCCTAGGTGTTTGTCTACAACAACTGAAGAAAAAACAAACTATTTTTTACCATAAATGTCACAAATTACAGAGGCTATTTCGATCATTAAACCTCCGCTAAGAAGCAGTAAGGGGTAAAGAGCGGTTAGCCTGTCCGCCCGTCCGTCCGTCAACTTTTATAACTATGAATTATCAAAACATAATACATGTGGTTACTTTGATTGATGTGACCTTTATGTGTTCGGGTTCATCATTGATATAGACTATGCAAATTTTTCAGTTTTTACTGTCACACATGTGTTCAACTCCTTTCTCGTAAACTGATTGTTGAAATGTAAAGAAACTTAAACATTACAATAGAAGAAGAAGGTTTTTATCTCTTAGAAAAAATGCACCTTGAAATAGTAACTCAAATGTAGAACTGTACCATTTTGTACTTTGGGTCTAATGGCCTTTTTACAAATAAATACCTTCTTTTTCTTCTTATAAACACTACAATGAGTTGGTGTGCGGTTTTTAAACTTTCAATCGCTCTATTGCCAAAGGTAATACCTCTCACTCAATTGTGCAATACTTGCCGCTTAAAATACGCCTTATCTCTAATAATGATCTACTGCCTGTTTTGATAGATCTACGACCTAAACATAGTTGTAAGTGAACCTTCTGTGGTCATCCTGAAACATGCGGGTATATGAGTTAGCTTTGATTACTTTTGCTCTTTTTTAAACGCCGTAAAAAGAATGAAACGGCTGACTGATGTGGATATAGTCACATACATTATTGACTGCCATAATGCATCCTACTTTATTCTTATTAATGATATTCGATAGATCACGTTGCCCTAAGCATTGATCTTTCCTTTGATGTTAAAAACGTCCTTGGAATTAAACGGGAACCATATCTTTTGTTTCAGCCTTGTAGGTACAGAAACTGAAGAATGGAAGACCACGTACACACGGCTGCTTCAGCTGCTGTTATCTTAGCAACGTGGTTCATTTGCCACGGCATCCTTAGCGGAGTGAAATATCGGACAGCGAGCTACATGTGTAGTGCTTTGTACAATGATTCTATAGCTGGGTCTCTGGTATCGGCCTCGGCAACTGCTTAAAGGAGATAAAGACATGTCCTTATCCTGTAATCGACAGCTACTAGATATAGATAAAGATCCATTGACTGTACTCGACAACTACTAAATATAGATAAAGATCCATTGACTGTACTCGACAACTACTAAATATAGATAAAGATCCATTGACTGTACTCGACAACTACTAGATATAGATAAAGATCCATTGACTGTACTCGACAACTACTAGATATAGATAAAGATCCATTGACTGTACTCGACAACTACTAAATATAGATAAAGATCCATTGACTGTATTCGACAACTACTATATATAGATAAAGATCCATTGACTGTACTCGACAACTACTAAATATAGATAAAGATCCATTGACTGTATTCGACAACTACTAGATATAGATAAAGATCCATTGACTGTACTCGACAACTACTAAATATAGATAAAGATCCATTGACTGTATTCGACAACTACTATATATAGATAAAGATCCATTGACTGTACTCGACAACTACTAAATATAGATAAAGATCCATTGACTGTATTCGACAACTACTATATATAGATAAAGATCCATTGACTGTACTCGACAACTACTAAATATAGATAAAGATCCATTGACTGTACTCGACAACTACTAAATATAGATAAAGATCCATTGACTGTATTCGACAACTACTATATATAGATAAAGATCCATTGACTGTACTCGACAACTACTAAATATAGATAAAGATCCATTGACTGTATTCGACAACTACTATATATAGATAAAGATCCATTGACTGTACTCGACAACTACTAGATATAGATAAAGATCCATTGACTGTACTCGACAACTACTAAATATAGATAAAGATCCATTGACTGTATTCGACAACTACTATATATAGATAAAGATCCATTGACTGTACTCGACAACTACTAAATATAGATAAAGATCCATTGACTGTATTCGACAACTACTATATATAGATAAAGATCCATTGACTGTACTCGACAACTACTAAATATAGATAAAGATCCATTGACTGTACTCGACAACTACTAAATATAGATAAAGATCCATTGACTGTACTCGACAACTACTAAATATAGATAAAGATCCATTGACTGTACTCGACAACTACTAGATATAGATAAAGATCCATTGACTGTACTCGACAACTACTAAATATAGATAAAGATCCATTGACTGTACTCGACAACTACTAAATATAGATAAAGATCCATTGACTGTACTCGACAACTACTAAATATAGATAAAGATCCATTGACTGTACTCGACAACTACTAAATATAGATAAAGATCCATTGACTGTATTCGACAACTACTATATATAGATAAAGATCCATTGACTGTACTCGACAACTACTAGATATAGATAAAGATCCATTGACTGTACTCGACAACTACTAAATATAGATAAAGATCCATTGACTGTATTCGACAACTACTATATATAGATAAAGATCCATTGACTGTACTCGACAACTACTAAATATAGATAAAGATCCATTGACTGTATTCGACAACTACTATATATAGATAAAGATCCATTGACTGTACTCGACAACTACTAAATATAGATAAAGATCCATTGACTGTACTCGACAACTACTAAATATAGATAAAGATCCATTGACTGTATTCGACAACTACTATATATAGATAAAGATCCATTGAC
The DNA here is from genome assembly GCA_921293015.1 of Phorcus lineatus. Classification (NCBI taxonomy): domain Eukaryota; kingdom Metazoa; phylum Mollusca; class Gastropoda; order Trochida; family Trochidae; genus Phorcus; species Phorcus lineatus. The sequence continues at coordinate 16,501,176 of OV121083.1, forward strand.
TGTATTCGACAACTACTAGATATAGATAAAGATCCAGTAACTGTACTCGACAACTACTAAATATAGATAAAGATCCATTGACTGTACTCGACAACTACTAAATATAGATAAAGATCCATTGACTGTATTCGACAACTACTATATATAGATAAAGATCCATTGACTGTATTCGACAACTACTATATATAGATAAAGATCCATTGACTGTACTCGACAACTACTAAATATAGATAAAGATCCATTGACTGTACTCGACAACTACTAAATATAGATAAAGATCCATTGACTGTATTCGACAACTACTAAATATAGATAAAGATCCATTGACTGTACTCGACAACTACTAGATATAGATAAAGATCCATTGACTGTACTCGACAACTACTAAATATAGATAAAGATCCATTGACTGTATTCGACAACTACTATATATAGATAAAGATCCATTGACTGTATTCGACAACTACTAAATATAGATAAAGATCCATTGACTGTACTCGACAACTACTAAATATAGATAAAGATCCATTGACTGTATTCGACAACTACTATATATAGATAAAGATCCATTGACTGTACTCGACAACTACTATATATAGATAAAGATCCATTGACTGTACTCGACAACTACTAAATATAGATAAAGATCCATTGACTGTACTCGACAACTACTAAATATAGATAAAGATCCATTGACTGTACTCGACAACTACTAAATATAGATAAAGATCCATTGACTGTATTCGACAACTACTATATAAAAATAAAGATCAATTGACAGTAGTCGACAAGTTCTTAATAACATAAAGATCCATTAACTTTATTCGACAACAACTAGATATAATAAAGATCCATTGACTGTACTCGACAACTACTAAATATAGATAAAGATCCATTGACTGTATTCGACAACTACTATATAAAAATAAAGATCAATTGACAGTAGTCGACAAGTTCTTAATAACATAAAGATCCATTAACTTTATTCGACAACAACTAGATATAATAAAGATCCATTGACTGTACTCGACAACTACTAGATATAGATAAAGATCCATTGACTGTACTCGACAACTACTAAATATAGATAAAGATCCATTGACTGTATTCGACAACTACTATATATAGATAAAGATCCATTGACTGTATTCGACAACTACTAAATATAGATAAAGATCCATTGACTGTACTCGACAACTACTAAATATAGATAAAGATCCATTGACTGTATTCGACAACTACTATATATAGATAAAGATCCATTGACTGTACTCGACAACTACTATATATAGATAAAGATCCATTGACTGTACTCGACAACTACTAAATATAGATAAAGATCCATTGACTGTACTCGACAACTACTAAATATAGATAAAGATCCATTGACTGTACTCGACAACTACTAAATATAGATAAAGATCCATTGACTGTATTCGACAACTACTATATAAAAATAAAGATCAATTGACAGTAGTCGACAAGTTCTTAATAACATAAAGATCCATTAACTTTATTCGACAACAACTAGATATAATAAAGATCCATTGACTGAATTCTTAGAACAACTAGATAAAAATAAAGATCAATTGACAGTACTTGACAAGTTCTTAATAACATAAAGATCCAGTAACTTTATTCGACAACAACTAGATAATATTAAAGATCCATTGACTGTACTGGACAAGCTCTTGATAAAAATAAAGATCCATTGACTTTATTCGACAACAACTAGATAATAATAAAGATCCTTTGACTGAATTCGACAACAACTAGATAAAAATAAAGATCCATTGACTGTACTGGACAAGTTCTAAATTAAATATAAAGATAAAGATAATTCCATTGTCTGTACTCGACCGTTAATTCCTGTATAAAATGTACAGATCAACTTGCATTGTTTTTTCCCTCACAAACATTCTTCCTTCCACACGTGTCTAACATGACTGAGGTCAATCAATAGAGTTTTTGATTGTATAACCATCCCATCCTCCAAATCTTCTCACAGGAAATATTTTAATAGCCTCTGTTTGGAGAGTATGCGCTTAACTATGACATTATCTCAGGATACATATATGTGGTGTTGCTTTATGATCACCACCGGAAATTGGTGATCAAATTTATCCTCGGACCCCTCATTATTTTTGACATTCGACATTCAGCTTATCTGACTTTTTTATTTTCATCTTGATGCTAGAAGCATATAGTAAAGTGTAAACGTACAGTAAAGTTTTCTATGTTACACAGAAAAATGTTTTCTTTGGTAGCAACATGGATAAAGGTGTTTGCACTGGTATGTTTGTACAATGAGCACACTAAAGCCAGCAAAGGTAAGTTTATTTATTGTACGATTTGTGGTGACATACTGTAATCCATCATGGGAATAAACCAGCCATAAGTGTACAGTAGTAAGAACATGTTATTTTCGCTTAACTCAAAATAAGTCATGAAACAATGGTCTGCCGTAACAATTTTTCCTAAGACGTCAAATTACTACAAAGGTCAGGGGTCTTCTCAACATGAAAATTGTCCAGTTTTGGCTACGTTACCAGGATCGTCTCGGATGATGAATAGAATATGTATCGGTTCTTGACAAATACAATGTTAATCTTATCTTGTGAGGTAGAAAAGTTACATATATTCTTTGCCCCTCGTGCAAGATATGAACGTTCTACCTCACTCGATGATACATGTATGAATATGGCATTTGTCAAGGAAAGCCATATATCATCTATCAATCGAACTAAAAGCGGAACTTGGAAATGACAAGGACTGCACCAGTGGTCAGTTATCAATTAAAGTCGAACATATTGGAAAACAAGCAATGTCCATATTGCCTTACTTAATTTATGAATTTATAAGCCTACTATCAGGCATACGTGTCACGCAAAAATATCATTTACTTGTCATCGTCAATCCTATTTGAAAGCAAAAAATAAATGTATTCTTTTTTCAAAATCTTTAGGAAGACGTCTCTACGACCAAAAGGAAATATTCGAACACCTTATTGACATCATCTCCGTCAACGTATATATAACTTTTTACAGTAGAATGTCTATGGGCTATCATTTTTTATATGACTTTTACGTCATTGTTGCCCATAATGAGATCACCTGTTTCACAATTTACAATCTGTACACGCAGTAAATTTTGGGTACAATGCTACACTGATTTCAGCACAGTACCACCCATGCTTCACAAGTTCCAGCCAATGCTCTCAGGATTCATCGCAATTCATAGCCACGGTGGTGTTGCGGGCTTTCTCCCTGCAATGATACTAGCAGCCATGATATAACTAAGTGAAATACTATTGAAAGCGGCGTTAAACCAAAGTCACCCACTCCATATCATATCACTCCACTCATATTCGTGTTCGATTTCATGTTGTTTTACGAAAGTATTTGTGAAAATGATCAAAATGCATTGAAATGGCATTTGCAAGGTGTATGATATTTTGTCATCAACTTAATCCCATTAAACTGAAGACTCTGAAATGTGGAATAGTCAGGTGCAAGGTTCTCAGTTAGATTACAAAGGCGATCATGAATATCCTTCGCATTGCACCTCTCCTTACTGAAGAACTTCCATTCCATTTTATACTATTTTTATCAAACGAGTTAATGATCAAGTATAAAACGAGCGAAAGCGAGTTTGATACCAAATCATTAACGAGTTTAATAAAAATAGTATTGAATGGAAGGGAGTTTAGTATTCTGTTTATTACTAGACCTTAGCAATCAAGCATGATTGTTGAAAGTTTGCTGAAGGAAACATCTCTGCGACTTGGCTGCCATTGTGACGGCAGTGTTTTCATTGTGTCGTCACAACCACACACAATTGTGACGTCATACTTGGAGCGGTATTACACTAGTTTAATATTGCCGTATAAATATTACACTGCGGTATCTCACACGGGCGAGTAGAGTAATAATGAAGCAATCATAACTTACTTATTCATGTGTCCACAGCTTATCATGACACTGTCATCATTATGTGATCATTGTTGTCACACTTTCAACAACTTAACAAAGCGTTAACGTATATATTAAAGTTACAAAATGTATCGATTTCTCTCTGTAAGAGGTATAGTAAGTTGTTTATTTCATATATGTATCTATTACAGAACCGTCTCACATCAAACCTTGTCCCGAGGACTACTTTTCAGCCGTCGGAAGTTGCTATAAACTCGGCGAAGTAGGACCGTACGAGAGTAATCAGTGTGAATACGTCAAAATAGAATCCAGAAAAGAAAACGAATACATTCAGGGTGAGTAAAAGATTAAGGAATAAGTCGATAACTTCATCAAGGCATGCTTAATGCTAGTTTCTATCAGTTGATATTTCGACTTCCTCGTCAGGGAAAGAATGCTGATTTATAAGTGAAAATAAAGTGGAGCAAAGTATGATACAAGACTGTGTCAATCGGTGTAATAGTACTTTAAAGATAAAGTATAACATAGTTAAAATGTGGTTCAGTATTTTTTCAACAGCATTCAATAGACCTTCATGAAATTATCTATTGTTTTCAGGACTAATAAACGAGATCGGGGATGATTCGGTATGGATTGGCAGTGTAAGTTGTGATTCCAATGATGTTCGGCTTCGGATCAGAAGGTCCGTCGTTCGAATCCTGCCAGGGGCTCGGCAACTTTGTCTGCAGTAGAGAACTGTTCTACACGCAGTCAGGTTTGGGTGCAGTGCTACACTGAAATTCAGCGCAGTACCACCCATGGTTCGCAGGTTTCACCGCAATGCATAGCCACAATGGTGTTGCGGGCTTTCTCTCTTGAATTATACTAGCAGCCGCGATATAAGTGAAATAATCTTGAAAGCGGCTTTAAAACACCAACTCACCTCACCTCCAATGATGATCATGATCATCTCAAACCACAGACCACCGTGTTGTGGATGCCGACTGGCATCGGTGGTATGTCCCTTTGGCTGATTCGGTAGAGTGTTTCACTCACAACCGAGCATTCTAATCAAAACGGAAGTGATCTCACAAATATTTAATCAAAGACATTGAAACGTTTTGATTAACCAAACCAACATTAAATTATTTTGGTTCATGAAAATATACCAAAGGAACTTGATGAAAGAGAGATTTTAAAATGAAACCAGACATCATTGATACGCAGTTGATGTGAACTAGTTATGTTCATCCAAACACAAACAGGCAGTTCATAGCATAATGTTTCATTTTCTTGATCGAACTGTTGCTCTCAAAGTTTTATCAATTTTTAATCTAGTTAACAAAAAAATTTCACTTTGTTAAATTTTTGATCAGCTGTGAACAACATTGTTTAACTGTGTTATAACTAGAGAGGAAGGGTTAAAATGATCGAGCGAGAAAATTAGAGAAATTTTAGATAAATAACCGTCTATGGATAGGTTTTTCTTTGATGAACCATTAAGACTTTGTAAAAGCAAATGTGTCAATCTAGTTAAGACTAGATGTAATGATCCGTCAAAACGTCTAGAGAAGTACTGTTTGTCATGATCAGCTGACCTTTGAAGAATTTTGAACCGACCAATAACATGAGGGCAGGAAGTCAGCTTTCAACCAATCAAAGACACGTTTCTTTCGCATCTTGGTTCATGTTAGGCTTTATTAATCCTTCAAAACTTATTCAGCGAATGTTAGACCTATTCGTTGTTTTACTTTTGCCAAAATAAACAAAAAAGCAACAAAGATATTCCGATAACGATATCTGCATAGAACTGATGCTGTCATAGTATTTTCGAAACAATTTACTGCGATTCCACCAGTAACATTCGTATTTTGTAATCAAGGTCCAAAACAACCGCGAAACAATCGTACTGACCCGCAATTCGTAGTGCTGGGCGGGCTCTCTTGACTCGTTCCTCCGCGACATCGAATGGGTGTGTAATTCTCTAGGTGTAAAAACGGACTTTGGGACGTATTATATTACAGCTGATTTTGAGTAAATTGCAAATATGTAGGACTCATTTCCCCCCATTTTTAATATTCAGGCTTTTCTTATGATAGAAAAATTGTAAAAAAGACATTGTCGACTGAAAATGTCAATACTCTGTTTTCTCATGAAGGTAGGTCAGTCCTCTGTGTATGTTGGTAGAAATGCTGATATCCTGCAGGTCATGCCTAACATAGATAATGAGCCTTGTCATCATAAGCAAGTTAATTTGTATGCATGTTTTTAAAGGATATTTTACTAGAAGGGACAAAACGCAAATATAAGAAAAAATAGTAAGTTATACGATATATACATAGTCTACGTCGATTTAAGGCCATACATATGAAGAAACTTTCATTGAAAGTAAATGATAAAAGTTGCTGTCTTGTTCTCTCACTCTATTGTTTTCTTCACAATTAATCATGAAAATAATCCACACGTTTCTTCTAAAATTTAACAAGTTTCAGAAGAAGTGATACGAAGGCAGTGTCATTACATGCTGATAATCATTTTGCTGCACTACGTTGAGTACAATAGTTCAACACAACATTTTATTTCGACGAGAATGAGTAAAGGTATTGGTTGTGTTATTTGCCTCAGGCGGAGATGTCCGGAGCCTACCATAGGTACCTTGAATACTATAACAGCCCCAGTTGCCACGTTATGTACAACGACGGATATTGGGGGGCGCTGCTTTCGTACGATTGTCACAAACATCGCAAACCTGTGTGCGAAATAGAACAAGGTGAGTGCCACTAAAACTGTTTTCGTCTGAAAATATTAAGAACTTAGAGATAAAGATGAATATGAAATTTCCTATGCACGTTACAGTGTCTATAGTCAATGATATCAACAGACAAGCATCTTCAATATAAATGTTAAGGCTTTAAAGGCACTATAACACGTTTTTAAAAATAATGTTTCTCCCAATTTTTCCTTTATTCATCGTATTTGCAAAATGAATGTTCTTCTGAGTTTATAACATCTCTTTATTGATTACCTGTAGTCGAAGAATATGGTGTCATGGATGCGACATTATGCGACTTTTTGTGATAACCTTTAATCATTTTAGCCTGGCTTAGTTTAGCTTAACTGAACTTAAGACTGCATTAACAGGTCCTTGTATTGATTCAAAATAATTGTTATACAATAGGCACCACTTTCCTTTGCGTGAGATATAGAGAATCTTACCGAAGTGTCTTCTGATATCATATATATCAACACGAGTTGATATAATTTACGATTACGATTCGATTTATTGTATTTTACTTTTATTAACGTGTTAATACATGTGATATTAGAAGACATGAGAGGGATATTCTATTTATCATCCAAACTCCTTTTTTTATTTCGATTCAGTGGAAAATGTATATTTCTGAACACTGCACTACTCTTTATGTCTTTGCACTCTGACGTCATCATGTTTATGGCGTCATCGCATTGTGATGTCATTACTTGATGTAAAGCAATTGTGATGTCATGAACTTGACTGTAACAGCGCATTGTTCAAAATCTACAGTCAAAATGATATCTGCTAGGACAGTTTTGGATTATTAAACTTTACTACACCTGAGTAATTAATTTTCGTATCACATGTTTTGACTGACAGTAGTTTTTCTTTCCCGACAGAATGCGAAGTTAATTGGGTTGGTGAGAATTGTGATAGACAGTGCAACTGCTACAAACACAAGTGCACCTTTGACTCGTGCTTCTATGGATGCCAGCCCGGCTGGGAGGGGACCTTGTGTGATAAAGGTACACCTTTTTATGTAAAGTAATACATTCAAGTAAAATTCCTCTTTTTTTCTAAATTTCTAAATTTCTCTTAATTCTTAAGCCCTGTTGGTAACTGGTTCTTGTATGTTCTCTAGGGCAAAGATCAATGGTCGTTTGTATCCAGATTTCCAGAAACGAACTCACTCCAATAAAAAAACACAAAAGTGCTTTTGCTAACAGATTCCAGGGGACATGCTACGTCAATGCATTGCCCTACTTGAAACTTCTTACTCTTGAAGCAAGCTTTGAAATATCAGAGTCGAAATAACTTTTTCTCTCGCTGCGGAGTTTTATCAACTCATATCTTTTCTAATAACCTTTGTTACAATTTGAGAAATATCTCTTTCTTAAAGAGCCACTCCGTGAGTTGTTGGAGTTATATATGCCAAACTTAAACGCACTAGTTTACACCAATATTTTGTAAACACAACGAATGCACAGATACTGCATATCTCCCGATATTATGCAAGATCCTCACTCAAGTGATCTACCTCATAAGTTATTTAACACATTTCTACGTATTCAGGTAGTAAATTTGATTTTTAAAGGCCGGATGTATTTATCCGCATGAACTACGATATCAAAAATATTAAAATTTAGCTTATAACCAGACAAGCGGAAACGGCAGCCGCTTTGGTCAATCTAACAACAATGCTAATGCTGTTATCTAATCGGTTAATTTATGACATTGCTTTCATAAAACATATTTCATTCATTGTTCTCAGTTCAGAGTTTAGGTAAATCCAACAGCTGCACACAATACTAGTTCACCCGTTTTCAACTGTCCATAATTTATCCGTTTTGTGCACAGCTAACCATAGATTTTTTATATGCGCAAGCCGATAGCGACAGCGGCTGTCTTAACGTTTTCATTGTTGATTGCAGGTGATCAGTTGTAAAGAATGTTAAGTATTTCATCGCATCGATAGAAAGCTTCATTGAATGCATAAGTCATCGTAAACCTGAAAATGACCAATTTAAAGCGTAAAAGCGTGCAATAGTGACATTAATCAATGGTATCATGTGATCGCGAAGTAACACTTTTTATAGCTTATTGTTTTTTTACAGTGACAATAGGAAGGTGGAACGTCGCAATTTTGATTGAAAACCGGACAGTGGAGACTTATCTAAAACAGCCAGGAGGGCAGTTAGGAGTTGATAGTGTTTGTTAGCTTATATAACTAGTATTCATGTATATTGGCGCGATATCTACACCTCGGTGCATTTATAAGGCTGTTCTTTAGATTTTCATAGAAAACCAGTAATTGTCATATATATGTCTTTTGGACATGAAAAGTTAAGATGTTTTGATTTTATATTACCGCATATGACATTTAGGTTCGTATCAAAGGTAAATAATATGTTATGAAAATCACGGAGTGGCTCTTTGAACCATTACGGTGACAATTTAAAACACATATATATCCCTTCCTCATCATGTCACGTATTCGATCTCTGAGTGTCGAATGGCCCTTGATATGAATGATGAATGAATTGAAGCCCGCAATTGTTAAATACGGCCTCTTTATACATCAATATGATGACGTTACATAAAATAAAGATATCGCCTTCATTTGCCATAAGTGTGTAATGACAAATATCTGAAAGACTTTCTGAGATTTTTTACAAAGGCTCTTTAATTAAAATCCTCTTTGACGTTTAAAACGTTTACTTCGTCTATAAATCTAAATAACATCTGATGTCAATATAAATTGAACGAATTATAAAATGATTAACATTATTTTGACAGCAACTGTTTTTAAGTTATCATATTTTCTCCATACCAATTAGCAATTTATGATGATGTGATTAGTGAAGTATATTCATTTCATTATATACATATATCATTCTTTTCAGAAATTCAAAAGCCACAGGGTATGTTTATTTGACTTATTCTTTGAGCATTCTTATCTGGCAAAGGCATTGTGTGGTTAAAACTTTTAGTCATGGCCCCTCACCCGTTGATTCAGGACAAATATTAATTAATAAATAAATTAGACTTGATAAATGTTACTTTGAAACAATTTTGGAGATGTTATTTGTCGATGTTCCACATTTGTATCACGAAATTATATTAAAATAACAAAAAATAAAAAAGACTTCTTTTACAATAACATACACACCATTATCAATTTGAATGAAAATTTCACGTTTGATAGATGTATCTTTTTATCTACGTACAGGATGATTAAGGTTTGATTCTAATTTTCACAATGCAAAACATTTCGGATTTCTTCAGTTGAGCATTACTGCTTCAAGAACACTACCCACTATACACTGAGGTTATCAATGGACCTCAAGAACGATTTCAAGAGTTTGGTTCCACTCGATGGTGAGGGCTCCCCCATCAACCAAGAAAATTATACCACCGAATATCCAGTAGGTCTGAACACGCTGGAGTTGACAACAGAAGATCTATCAAATCCTTTTCAACCAAAGTACTATGAAAAGAAGGTAAATGTGTACATTCCATCTTCCTGTCCTTTGCGATTGAGATGCTTTTGTTTTAGGTTAGAAACCATTTGAAAGGACAGTAGCACGTTTCTGTGGATTTATTTTTCATTTTATTCATATTAAATATATGCTTATGCCAAATGCATTCTTTAGAGAATCAAACATGTCATGACTCAACCCGATCTTTTGCAGTCGTAGAAAGAGTAATCAAATATCAAGCGAAAACTATACTGGCGGTCCTTAGATTGTGAACACGTTTTAATCATTTGAAAAGATTCCTTATGAAATGAAGATGTCTACAACCCAATTACATCTGAGATATCAACCATTAAGCATTAAAGTAAATAAGTCAAGTTCGCTATGAGATACACGGCAGTGAAGTCGGATATAGCCCTAAATTAATATCATAGAAACGCAAAAAATAACTATTCGTAACACGTGAAAAGTTGGCATTACTCCTCGTTTCTTTAGTATACCTGCGCAACGCACAGGCGAAAGAAATCCAGTCTCCTCAACGGTAACGCAACAAAGTCGCTTATTAGGTCGCTTACCTTTGATCGCAACCAATCAGAGTTTAAGCTCTGAAAGTTTAGCTAGATACTAGGGAACTAATGACTAGAGTAACATTTCTTGGGAGAGAATGGACTTTGTCAACAGTTAATCTGATCTGATCGCCTAAAGCAACGTCAAGAAGACGAGAGGAAACTGCATGTATATCTTGTCGTGCTGTTTAAGTATGCTTTCTGATACAATGACTTGTTTTGCATATGACAAGATTGATGACCCTGCAATCGTTGAGTGGTCCTTCCGGCTGCGTGAAGTTAACAGTGTTAGACTGCCAAACGACCTAGACTTCCGGGTTCAATGTAACTTCTCGGAAGCAGATATCTGGTACAGCTCTGTGTCCCTTGATTTCAGTCCGTAAGTAGAACACTTAATTAATCTATGGAACTTCATAAACTCATGAGCTAATGCGTATTTTTTAAGTGTACGTTGTATTATTGTTATATCGGTATATTGCAATACAAAAACAACGTGATACGTACCGGTACACGCTTCTGAAAATATTCAATAGATCTAAGGTTTTAGAATTAATATTTATCCGTGTAAAATTGAAGATAAATGTAACCAAAAAATTTAACTTTTCAAAATAACGTTTCAGTCATTGAGCCACTGTCCTGTTTTCGATCATGAAATTACAACTTAATCCCTTTTTTTGTTTTTATACTGAACTGATAAGCCCTAAGATGGTGATTTTCAGACACGACCACAACTCCCCCATAAATGACAATCATCAGTGAAGTTTGTCACATTTGACTAAATTAACATACTCTGAGTCCATGTAAGCAACGGTGCCAAGACATGGTAACCGTGTCATAAAACGGAGGTGAAAAAAACATAGATGAAACTGGAAAGCATTTGCACGACTATTTCAAGGTCTGAATTTTATTATCCGCAGTGAAGCTATGATAGAGCAGACACCAGAGCCAAAGCAGATCGCAGTGAAGATGTTCCTTACCGATCCAGATACCATTGAGCCCAAGAGCAACATCACCCTAGGGCAGCCTGTGAGACTAGCACTTGTCAAGGAGGAAACTGAATCAGGTATGTCTTCCCCAGAAATACAATGGCTGACAACGCTGCAGCAACGTGTTGGTTGGTTGTTACAGTTTGACTTTGACAAATTGTATAAATATTCCATTATCTAAAGTTAAGAATACGAAGGCTTCTAAGTATTTGGGGTTTCGAAATTTCAGATAAAAACCGTCTTCATACTTTATGAGGTTTGATAAGTTATATCGTCTACTTTGACGTAGATGCAACGTTGAAATTTTTGACGTTATGCTTGAACGTTTAAATTGTTGTTGATGCTTCCGCATATTGTTTTAGACACCATTACAACATTCCTTCCTAAAAATTATATCTGAACTTCAGAAGAAGATGAGATCTCAGAGCAGCATTACAGCGTAGAGATTTGGGTGTTATAACATACAACCGTTGAAAGAAATCTTCAAATCAGACAGATAAGCCACTCTCCTTTAGATGTATTGACATCTTCCAAAATCGTTGTTTAACTCGTTAAAAGAAATTGGTAACCATTTTGCAAAATTGAGATGAGTGTTTTGAACACACTGACAAGATATGTTAAGATCGGAGACGCTTTTAATACATTCACAGAGTACAACACGTGCTCATAACAGTCAAGTATTTAATATTTTGCATCATTCGGCATAATTTATTTTCCAAAACTATATTACATCTGCGTATACATATAATGTGAAAGGGCTTCATTTACGGTCGATGCTAAACTAATCTTGCTTAAAACATTTTTTAAATGCCAACAACATATTAAATTTATAATTTCATTTTAAGATAAAGAAGAGCTTAACTTCTCGCCCCGGAACTGTGTAGCGAGAAGCAAAGACAACCTAGTTGAACGACAACTGAGTGATCAACACGGGCAAGTATAAGAATAATGGGTTACGATTTTAGGAAATTAAGAATTTCAGTTTAACAGCTATGGTATGGTATGGTATCCTCGATAATCAAAAGGTTAACGTTCCGATAAATCTCTACTTATTCCCTGGATCCAGCTTAAGCTCGACGCGATACTTTTATTACCGTACTTTGTTGACTTTTATACAAGTGTTATTGAGGATAAAGCTAAAGTGATGCGTCTACAATTGCATTGATGGATCTAAAGCTTGCAACTTGATCTGAATGACATATTTCGATCCGATTTCAGTGAGATTGCCGATTGACCGGTTTGGTGTTTCGTAAAGGCAAATATTCTGTCCCCAACTTTCCAATTGAACGACTAAAGCCATTTAAATCATTTCATTCTAAGAAGCCATTTCTTTGTATTTTTTGCAGATGTCCTCTTGAAAAACACATTTTCAAAGAGTTTCGGCAAAAAAGCTCTGGTGAAATAGTGACTGGATACTTTAGGGCATTTGGTTTGCCTGGATATACCACTTATGAAATATCCTGTGATCTTGTGGCATGCTACGGACAAATCATCTGCTTAGAAGTAAGAAAACAAACCCTGCTAAAAATGAATACACGTTATTGGGATTATATTGAATTCTCACGTGAAGAAAGATTATATATGCGAAAGAGTAAATATCGGATGATTATGACTGAATCTTCTGTATACGAAGAATTCATTTCGGCATTATCGATCGTTCTTTTCAAGTACTCGAATATCTTTATTTTAGTTTAATCTCTTGTTGTCTCATGAAGATTTTTCTTTGTGATGGGAGATTTATTCCTGAAGCATATCTGATATCTATGAAGCATTTGTCTTTAAAACTGTATTTTGACTTTTCGTATCTACCAAGGCGTCTTATTCAGATATATTTCGATACATAGGTTAGATAGATGTTTAAAACATGTTTGAATACTTAAAGGAGGCAGATTGTTATGCATTACATGAAGAGATAAAAAAAATCTGCCTGACATTTGACCAATTTTTTCAACTAAATAACGATTAGATATATAAGCGCCGAAAACTTCACTCTATCAAGTATTCATTCATGAAACTGATGTATAATACTTAGCATGCTGTACATGTAGACAGGCTTTTCACACTCTAGATCACTCAGGGCTCTGTGTAACAATACACTTCACAAACCACCCCCGGGACGATTCCCTCAGTACATGATTCAACTGTCTCAATGACACATGCGTAAACTGTAATGTCCTTTCAAATTTCGTTTGTCAAAATACACATAAAGAACCTTCCCTATATTACATATATACTCAACAAAACATAAATGGACCACCCAATATGTATACATCATATAGATCATTAAATGAACTATAGAATATCATTATTGAAATTTGGTGGCCCTTAACTTATTCAGTTCAGTATATGATTATAAAAAGGTACCGGGAAGATGTCGTCACTTGAAGAGTGCACCAGTAAACAATGTAAAATGTGTATGAATCTAAGGGTTACCTGCCAAAACGCAGAACTGCAAAACGCAGAACTGCTAAAACAACAACATTTATGGTTGGTTGCACACACCTGAACCCTCATAATATAATGGAACGGCCCGATAGGAAATGAAATGAAGACAAAAATACAATTTGTTGTGTAAACATGTATTGTGCATGTTTTTTAATCATATGTTTCCATTGTTGGATTCTTTCATCATCTTGGATATTGATTATTTTACAATTTACAACATTGCTTATCATTGTTCATTGTTCAATCTGTGCTTTCATTCACATCTTCATCATCAGAAATTGGATGCGCATGACAGTGACCGGGTAGGACGTGTATCGTGGAGCTCTCAAAATGGGAATATGTTTGGCTCAATATCGAGCCAAAATCGGCTGTTTTAGTCAACCTAATAAGGCTAAGAAGAGAATAAGAGGTTATTCTGTGCAAAAACATAATGTTTCAATGTGTTTGAGACTACTACTGTTGTTAAGTACGCTGTTGGTGACAAGTGGCAGTGTGGAGTCTAACCCCGGCCCGGGCCCCAGACCCACTACACGACAACAAACCACGTTATCGGTCGATCCAACAGGGGCAGTCGGACTACAGGGTACAGACAAAGATGCTTCTGAGGTATTGGACATTTTAAAGGAATTGAAATCAGGTCTTAGCAATCTATCCCAGGAGTTTAAAACTTTGAACAATAAGCTAGACAACATGGCGGCCGAAGTGCACGAGAAATTCGAGGGGTTGAAATTAGAAAATCAGTCTCTTAAAACAGAACTATCACTAATGAGAGAACGTCTAGATGACTTTGAATGCCGCAGCAGAAGAAATAATTTGATAATCCACGGTATACCAGGTACAGCCAATGAAACTTGGGAAAACTCTGAAGAAAAAGTTCGTCAGTTCCTCTCTACCACACTCGACGTTGATAATGTAAACGACATATATATAGACAGAGCTCACCGATTGAACACAAGAAAGATAAATTCACCAATTATAGTGAAATTTGTGACAACAACAGACAAGAGTTTTGTCCAAAAACAGGCAAAAGAGATTTTAGACAGAAACTCACAATACCGAGTGAACGAAGATTTCCCACAACACATTCGGGAAGACAGGCGTGCTCTCTCGCACTGGTTTAAACGGGCTCAACAGGCTGGGAAACGTCCTAAAGTGAGACTTAATAAACTCATTGTAGATGGAGATGTTTTTAAGTACGACAGGGGATCACAATGTATTGTGAAAATAAGTCCAGCAGGTCAACCAAACAACATGCCGAAGTGGGCGGAAACTGACAGCCAAGTGTTTGGACCCGGAAGCGCTGATTCGTCAAGGGAGGCCACTCCAAACCCATCAAACAACAACACCGAAACGTGATGTGAAGGCCAAGGTCCGAAATTTAATATTCTCTCATGGAACATAGAGGGACTCAATAAATACTCAAAATGCAGTAAGTTAAAGGATTTTATCCGAAAGTATGACATAATTGCCTTTGTTGAATCATTTGTCAAGACGAAGTTTGAATTCTGTGATCTTTTGGAAGGCTATATTACCGAGAACTGTGTAAGAAAAAAAACTAAGCGATTTGGTAGATACAGTGGCGGGGTGTCTGTCCTTATTAATGAAAAGTTGATCAATGTAGGTTACATATCAAGAATATATCATGTGTTCGAAAATTGTGTTATATTACTACTAAAAAGCACACTTTGGAACTGGGAAAATGATGTCATTTTGCTTTTTACCTACATATCGCCAGAACATTCACCAATCTATAAAAACAGTGACTGTGATGGTCTTGATCATCTTGAAGACTATCTCCACATTATCTCTTCAGATCACCCAGAGAAGGATATTTTTCTGGCTGGTGACCTAAATGCAAGAACTAAAAATCTTCTAGATTTTATTCCATGTGATAATATTGATTTTATTCAACATGACATAGATGATTATCCAAGTGATAATTTTGATACCCCCAGGTCTAATAAAGATCAGTGTCTGAACAACTATGGCAAAAAGCTTTCAGAATTGTGCAGAAGTTTTGGTATCCATATATTAAATGGTAGAATGCTTTCAGATAAACATGGAGAATTTACCTGTTATACCTATAATGGGTCAAGTGTTGTGGATTATATGATAGCCTCTACAAATTTATTTCCATATATAACAGATTTTAAAGTTGAAGATGTTGATTACTCAAACCATTTTCCAATATCTTGTTCTTTTGTGACTGACTTATATACCGGTGTTTGTGCATCTAATAATTGTGATAAAGACAGGCAATCAGATACCGAACTATCTGATGGTGCCACTCTACATGAACAATCATCTCGTGATTGGATAAAGTTTGTATGGGATCAAGACTCATCTGTAAACTTCATCAATAACTTCAAAGGATTAATTGAAACTGAAAATGAAAGCCTATGTGATAAAATAAATAATAACATTGACTCAGCAATATTAACTATCCTTAACATTTTCTATAAGTCTGCAGATTTTGCTGGGAAATTATATAGACCCTACAGAAATAAAACCCTTACACAGCCTCCATGGTGGGATCAAGAGTTGGATGAACTTAAACATAAAAAATATGCTGCTCTGAGAGCACATAGAGACTTTGGTATTGACTTTAACATGTTTAAAACATTAAGATCATCATTGAAATGCCTCTTTAAAGTTAAAAAGAGGAAATATTATGAACATAAACAAATAAAACTTGTGGAAGCCAGGAATGATCCTAGAAAGTTTTGGCAGATTTTAAAATCAGTTAGAAAGCCATCTGATGCAAATGACAATATTGAGCCATGTGACTGGGTAAAACATTTCTCATCTCTTTTATCATGTGAACAGGACCTACAGTTGCCTTCATGTGACACTCCAGGTGCAGTGTGTAATACTGTGTGTGATGATGACTTGAATGATATCATAACTGAACAGGAGGTGAATTCTAACATTGACAAACTTAAAAATAATAAATCACCTGGGCCTGATGGCATTGCAGCAGAATTCATCAAATCTTCAAAACCATATTTTGCTAATCATCTGACATTACTGTTTAATCAAATATTAGATAAAGGTTACTTCCCAGCTGTTTGGGGAGCAAGTATAATATGCCCACTTTTTAAATCAGGATTTAGGCAAGATCCTAGTAATTATAGGGGTATCTCTCTAATAGATTCACTTTGTAAATTGTTTACTTGTATTTTAACATCTAGGTTGCAGAAGTGGTGTGAGAGAAATGATATTATTAGTGAGTATCAGGCTGGATTTAGAACTGGGTATAGCACTGTTGACCATATATTTTCACTAAATGCTGTTGTACAAAAGTATGCTCATAAGAGAAGGGGCAGATTTTATTGTGTTTTTATAGATTTTGCAAAAGCCTTTGATACTATTAATCATAAAGTTCTCTTTGATTGTCTTAAGGATGTCGGTATAACTGGTAAATTCTTCAATATCTTAGTATCAATGTATTCGAAGCTGGTAGCTTGTGTAAGGACTCCAAGTGGCCTCACTGATACTTTCAAATGTAACCAAGGTACCCGTCAAGGATGTATTTTAAGTCCTTTAATATTCACTATCTTCATTAACAAGCTTTTTACAGTTTTAGAAAATTTTGGAGGGAAGGGTGTAAATATAAGTGCTAATGTGGATAACCTTTATGCATTAATGTTTGCGGATGATGTGTCAGGGGTTGCTGATACAGCACTTCAGTTGCAGAAAAGGTTAAATGCACTAGAGTTATTTTGTAGGCACACTGGCATGAAGGTAAACTTAAATAAAACAAAGATTATGGTGTTTCGCAATTCAGGTTATTTGAGGCATTATGAAAAATGGTTTTTCGAAGGGAAACAGATTGAGGTTGTATCATCTTATAGGTATCTTGGTATAGTTTTCACTCCTAGACTTTCATGGACTAAGGCTAAACACTGTCTGACTTCCCAAGGTAATAAAGCACTTATCTCTATATATTCTTTTCAAAGATCTTTTAGAACTTTGTTGCCTAATGATCTATTTAAACTGTTTGATTCTATTATTCTGCCTATTTTGTGTTATGGATCTGAAATCTGGGGAACATCTTATTGTAAAGTTATTGAAAGCCTCCAGATTAAAGTTTGTAGGCAGCTCCTAAGAGTTGGTAGAAATGTTAGTAGCAGTATTGTTTTAGGAGAATGTGGTCGGCTCCCATTACAGTTTAATTATATGTCTAGAGCGGTCAAATATTGGTGTAGGTTGATTCAACTAGACCCACAAAGACTTCCATCTCAGGGTTATAACATGTTAAAATCTCTTGATGATTCGGGTAGGTCAACTTGGGTTACATACATAAAGAATATCTTATATCAATATGGTTTTGGATTTGTATGGCTCTCACAAGATGTTGGGGATAGCAAGGCTTTTATGAAACAGTTTAAACTTAGACTTTCTGATACTCTGAAACAATCATGGTCTGCCAATATTCATAATCTTTCAGATTCATTTGCTTATAAACAATTTAAAACATTACTACAAGTGGAAAGCTATCTTACATTATCAATATCTCCTTATCATAAATCTCTCCTAGCAAAATTTAGGTGTAGCAATTTTGGGCTAAGCATAGAAACAGGACGATACAATAATTTATCAATTCCTGACAGAGTATGTTCTTACTGCAAAATAAACAATATTACCAGCATTGAAGACGAATTGCACATTCTATTTGATTGTAAATTATATGAAGATGCTAGAAATAGGTTTATTACTCCACTATTGTACAGTACTGTTAACAACCACAATTTCATCTACCTCCTTAACAGTAAAGATAGAAATATTATCTTAAATGTATGTAAATTCCTTAAATGTATATATAAAACTAGAGCTAAAATTGTATATGCATAAAACCTGTAACCTTTTATGTGCGCTTGTAAAACTATTGGAAATGTAGTTTGTATTATGGGCCTTTGGCCTTTATACTGAATAAAATGTCTGTCTGTCTGTCTGTCATCATCATGAGAGGTCCGACTGCATCCAGGAACTGCATTGGTGACTTCTCACCACGGCGAAGCTGATCTTTCAGACGAGACAGGCGCTGCTCCTTCTCTTTGTAGATTGCTTTCTTGGGTGGTGGAGCAGCTCCAAAGTTGATCTGGATGACCTTCGCCTTCTCTCCGTTTTCAATGTTCTTGATCAGTTCAATGAACCTGTAGACGTTGGGGTGTCTGTGCTGCAGTGTCTTACCTGTTGATTCAGTGATCTGCTCAGTGTTTTCATATAAACATATACCGGGAGGTTCATACTGTTGAACATTGACCTGTTGATTCAGTGATCTGCTAATTTGACTGTGTCGCTCTACTCACTGTCAGAGTGGACCAGTCCATTACTTAATTGAATAGGTGTGACCAGCCTGACAATGAACTTTTCATTTCTGCTAATTGGGATTCTGCGTTTTGCAGTTCTGCGTTTTGACAGGATACCGTTTTTGGAATAATACATCTTGTTTGACATTCTTCAGGCCTGCAAAAGGTTCGGTAGGAGCAAGAGATCAGTTATGGATATCCAAGACCCAATCTTCACTGTCGTCAAAACATCCGTGACTGTTAAGTAGTTAAAAGGAATACATGTCAATGAAAACATCTTCACTGTCGTGACGGCAACGATGACTGTCGAGAATTGGTATCTAAGCCCTAATTCTTCACTGTCGACAAACATCCGTGACTCTCAAGTAGTTAGAAGAGATACATGTCAATGGCAACATCTTCACTGTCGTGACGGCAACGATGACTTTTGAGAATGGATATCTAAGACCCAATTCTTCACTGTAGTCAAAACATCCGTGACTGTCAAGTCATTATAAGGAATCAATATCCGTGGCACCGCCTGAACTGTCGTGAAGGCAACGTTAACGGTGACTATCAAGAAATTATATTTCAGTAGTTCTTCATATCTAAGACCCGATCCTCACTGTGGTGACTCTCAAGTAAAGATCGGTATAAATAATTCCATACTCGATCTTCACTGATGTCATGACAACCGTGAATGCAAAGTATTGGTCAGTAATCATTATCAATTTGGCCGCTTTCAACGGTGACAGTCAAGTAATTATCAGAAATCAACATCCAAGAGTTGATCATTTATCAGTAATTTACAACCTCCAAATCTTCACCGTCGTGAAGATAAGGATAGCTATCAAGCAGTTTGTCATCAGTAATTAATTTTATATATTTCACTGTAGCAACAACAGAGGTGATTATCAAGAAGTTATCAGTAAGTGATATCCTAGACTCAAATTTCACTGATGTCATGACATCGGTGACGTAACAATGAAGTTATCATCAGTGATCTGTAATTATGACACGAATCTAAGATCTCTTGGAATATCAAGAAGGGTTTGAGTGCTGTAACCCTGTGCCATTCATTTTAACAGATATCTTTTTTTAGAAATAAAAAGCTTTGCAAATATACTAGCACTGTTGTCTCTGTAAGAAAAATGTATGTGTTTTTGACGAATTCCAATAAACTTAGTATATTTGACATACTTGTTATTTCAAATCGAAAGTACAAAAATTAAAAAAATTAAAGATTTTTACTCAGTATTGAAAGTTGAAATTTACTGCTGATAAGCCTCTTGCAAAATGTGCTGAGTAGATAGAAAAATCACATATTCTTTTATTTGCATTGGGCAGTTAAATTTTCTGCGTATTTTTCCATGAGAAAGACTGAAACAAAAGATAACTTATCTTTAAGTATAGGACTCTTAAATAGTTCAGGGTATTTTTTCATTGCATTGTAAATAGAAAGGAAGTCCAAATGAAATGTGTGACAGTTTAAATTTCTGCTGTCTGAGACCAAACCTTATACTAGATTGATAGCGAATAAAGTTTCCATTGAAACTAGACGTGCATTGCGAGGTTACAACGAATCAGTAAAACTTTACTCGCTATCTATCCAGTAAAACATGTATCAGAGTTACAAACACAATGGGTTCTTCTCGATTCAACATTACGTTTCTAATTACGAACTCCACGTCCTGACGAATTGCACTTTGAAAAATGGTTTGAATTATGGAAACAAAAAAAGAGTCAGTCTTCTCCCGCATTGCTCCAAATTGCACCAGTCTCGCTGGCTTATTCAAACCATTTTTCAAACCCGTCAAACTGCGTGTTTTGAGTGCAAAGCCTTTTCGGCGAAAAGTTGCAGTTCTCATATGATTTCTCATAGGACTATCTTGATCCGTTGCGTCAGCCTGGACAACAAGCACAGGAAATTTAGGGAAATGCGTCAAGGCCTGTCCTAGCACTCAATTTGGGCTGGCGCTTTTGTAGGCCATGTGTAGGAAGATGTCTGTTTCGGGGATTGTTCCTCTTTTTGTATTGAAAATAGATAAAACCATTAACAAAGTTATTAACAAGCAATAGCGACATCTCTATGAAGCAGATGAAGCTTACTTTAATAGAAACTACTTTGTCGTTCATGACGCCAGGAGCGCTCGCTAAATTACGTCATTCTACGTAATAGTATACTGTAATCGAAATAATTCCTGTGCGGATTTTTTGGTGAACGCGTTGTGTTTTAGAGACCTGGGCCCAGATTTTCGAAACCCTCTAAGTGCTAAGATAGTCGTAAGCCAACTGTCCGGTTTTCGATCATAATTGCAACATTCTACTTTCATATTGTCACTGTAAAAAAAAGAAGCTTTAAAATGTGTCTTTTTTGTAACAGTCGATACTTCGCGAGACGTTAGCTAGAATGAATTATCGGTAACTGAGTTGATAAATTTACACTCTCGTGTTTAAATTAAAACAACCCTTCTGTAGTTTTACAGTGATTTGACTGTAAGACAATTTCAATTAAGAAACGCCTGAAAACTTCCTTATAACTGAGTAGATCAATTTATAAAGCAGGCACAATGCCTAAGTTGACATCAATTAGGATTAATTAGGACTGGTCCATTGTAACAATAGGTGAGCGCTTGGTCTACTCCAACTCCTTTGTCTGACAACTGAGTTGTCTGACTGTTGGGGCGTCTGACTATTGGGGTATCACCCCAAGAACATCTTCGGCCACTAAACAATGTGAGAATTGTGCTGTAATCGTGTTAAATATCTGAACATGATATAGTGTATCATTTTCTGCCTATTACAGTCTAAATGCAGGTTTGAATTTTAACATGGCTTACATGTTCATGTCAAATCAAACCCTTGAAATTGGCTAGTTTTTTAGATACTAATTGTGACTTTGAAGATAACTATCGACTTTAACAATGATAGTTACGATAAATATTGACCTTTAACTACCTGTAACCTCGACTTTATCACTTATCGATTTTCGTTCAAAGATTTTTCAACAAAATAAGAACTGGGCTTGATTTTTGTGAATTTGTCCAATAAACGCCTTTAATTAGCCTTTCATTACGACAGCGTAATTATCGGCTGTGAAAAACCCACCTGGGATAGGGGCAATAAAATTCGCGCGGGTGTGACGTAATAAACAGACTGTACAGAGTAGCGCATCATTATTTCAACTGAAATACCGCCTTAAATAATTGTTTAATTACCATTGATGTGGATATCTCTTTTACACCAAACGCTTAAATGCTGAGTGGAAAACATTCTCTGAAAATCGTTAATTATTTTTTTTTCTGTGATAACGTTAGGATAGATGTATAGATCACGAGGCAATGATTCTGTTTATGAAGTCACAAAAAGGGCGTGTGACCAGTCATGCATTCACTGGTTTGTGGCCTGATAGATCTAAGCGGCGCATCATAAGTGGCATTAAAAAACGGCTTTAATTACCAAACTGAACATATTTGAGTAACGACCTTAAACGCACTTTTTTGTTTGTGGTTATGTAAACTTTAACAATGACACCTTTAATGTCAAATCTGCAATCATTAACATTAACGTCAAGTTTTCCATTTTCCCAGTTGTGAAACCATTATCCCTAAAGGTGGATATAAATTATAAGTGTAACTCGCAGTATGAAGCAGTTTATTTATTTTTTAAATTGGTTTTTAATAATTTCCAATAGTTTGCATACAGTTTGCATTAGTTTGGAGCAGGGGAGTATCCTGTCCATGAAAATTATTTAAGATTCCCAATTTAGGAAATTCGGCATTTCCAGGTCAGCATACCACGTGAAACTACCTTTGCATGTTTTGCTATCCTCGTTGCATTTAGCTGCTCATTCTTATCAGGAAAATAACAGGTTGTTTTGTGACCTCAATACCCGTCAAAACTTCAAATACTTTGGGCACGCCCTTACATTAAAAAGGAGTTAGTTTAAGATTTGAGGTGCATAGCTCAAATCGTGTATTTCATATAAAGGTAAATATTTATGGGCTTTTTGAAGTCCTTCTTCATATGTTCGGATTATATCATCTGTATAAACCTGTTTGATGCATACTTGTCCTACATATTGAATTCGTGATCAATATTCCTTTTCAGCTTAAAACTGGTATTTATTTTGTTCAACATGACATCAAAACTGCTGAAATTAACTTTGGATTCTCATTATCACAGATACATTTTGGTCAAATGATATAAGTCACAGCAACTTAGTGACTGGATTAACATCATCTTTGCGAATTGTATATATCTTTCCAAGTCTTTATTTCAGTATTGGAGGCCTCGTGGCCCAGAGTACAACAGAATTGAATACATATTGGATGTGCGGAATACAAGTATATAATCTACAAAGCATATTCAGATTTTACAAACACATTTGTAGTGCTCTGAAAGTTTCTTGAACACATGAAATTTTGTGAGGTTCAATATGAAAAAAGAATTTCTTTTATGTAAATTGTTATTCATTTCCATATATTTAAAATTTGTTGATGGCACAAAATTGTACATACCACTATCACTTTATCTGTTATTTGCCATATATTTGATTTTTACAGTGAATCGTATATATATGCTAAGACAGGTACTTGAATACAAGAAAATATGTCAAGACTAAATAACAAATTCTTTTAACATATAGATTTATTTTCAAATACAATGCCAGTCCTTTTAACACGTCTATGCTTACTGACGTCATAAGTTGCTGAAGTTTTTCTCGGGTAGGGTACTGGTGAAAACACTCTGGAATAAATCTATTTCTGCTAATGGTATAGTATGGACAATTTAGAACAAAATGGAATTCATCTTCAATAGCTTTATAGTCTCAATTTGTACATATTAAAGCAAATGGTTCAACAGATTTACAAGTATCAATAGTAACAAGTTACATCGATTTTAAAGTTTTACTATGCTCATTTACAATGCTTCGAAATTTGATGTTCTAAATAAGTAAGTTTTGTGTAGCATTACACTATCATGATCAGCCCCTGAAAGAACATCTAATACATAACTACATAGAAACTCATCTGCTTCTTGTAACCCCTGGATGTACCAGTAAACAGTGTGTAATTGTGTTTTATTTTAAATGCTTTTCTCTTTTGCCCCTGAATAATGCAAATGCTAATCGATGATGGATGACGTCATCTGTGGTTCTGAGTATATCCATTACATAGCATGTAAATAGCATGTATCTTATCACTGATTTGAAAATCGCGTACCTTTTCACTGACCTGAACAGGATAAATCTAATAGCTAACATGAGTTTCTTTTATTCACAAACAGCAGGATAAACAAAACAATTTTTTTTCTATTCAGTGGGTTCGTCAATAGATAAGTGAACAAGGGCTCTCAGTACGGTGAGGGTTTTGTCGCTTAGCCCGTTCATAGACACGCCTATTTGAACAGTGTTCGGCTATCCTTAATATAATTGTGAAATTGACATTGTGTGTCATAATAAACGTGAAGTGCCTCTAAGAATTATTTTTACGTTTATTTAACTTTTACGCACGTTATGATAATATATAGTTATATAGTGATATAAATAGTTGATACATTTCAATGGTTTATTTAAAAAGTGAATTCCGTAATGTGCTTGTTCACTTGCTTGTGAACGGTTTAAAAGGTGAAAGTTGAACTGGTATAGATACCGAAATTCTAAATCAGACCCGCCCTTGATCTTTATCAGAATATAACCTCAATCTTGAAATTTCGTCAATATAATAATAATAGCTTTCTTATACCGCGCATATATCCATGACAAAGCATGCTCAAAGCGCCATGAGTATCATGTATTATTACCCTGGATGGATAGTATGTTCGGCGCTGTTCAGGTACCCATTTGTACAGCTGGGTGAACTGAGTGCAAAGTGGAAGAAATGTCTTGCCCAGGGACACAACACAGGATGAGACCCAAGTCACAAATTTTTGGTGTCTCCACCGAGATTCGAACCCGGGTCTCTGGCGTGAGAGGCAAGCAAGCTAACCACTACACCACTGTGCTCCACACAATCGTATAAAATGTCTTCGATTGAATTCTAAGATGCCTAGCGGTTAGAACAATCGAAAAATAGTACTTTATCAGACAATAAAGGTATAGTTTTTTCATGACGTAACAACTGAATGACATTTTCCGCTATTCCCCGCTGCCCCCTCGTGATCACGCGTCAATGATAACCTTTTATCTCGGTTCTATCAATCAACATGGCTTATCCCCATCAATATATATCGTATTGGCGATTTTTGCGATAATGTGTTTTTTTAACGGAGATTAGTTTCGAATAATCTACCGGAGAGAAGAATGAAAAGTAAATGCTTGTTTCACGTCAGGTCACGTCGCCCCGTGGCACTGTGACGTTGGCTCACGTCAACCGTCTCTACCAGGTTCAATGTGATACCGTCAACCTAATAATTAAGTAAATCGTGGTGTAAAGCCAAAACAGTCTGCTTGTATAAGAGATTAAAGCATCACCTTCAATGTTTATGACAGCAGCAAAAAAATAGATGTCCGGATTCAGTCCGCCATTACGCTTCCAAAGCAAACAATACCCATAATTCTGTGTGGAATGTTAACCAAGTGATAAGCCTTATATTGGCAACGTGGCCCGCACTGCATGATCGCATGACACGAGTTTGTAAAAGTAAATATTTAAAAAGCAACAAAAGGTGTTTATTTGTTTGTTTAAGTTTAAAATTAAAAAATGAAAATAAAATATTATTCAAAATTAATTAAATGACAAAGTTAAAGTGCAAAACTGCAATAATCAAAGCGTAGCCAACTAAATGTCGTTATTATTTAGGGGTTGAGTTCCATATTTGGAATAGCCAGCAATTATCCCTGTTAACGGATTAATAATGTGAGCGATGTAAACGATATATGTTATTTCGAGATTATTAAAATTAGGATAGATAATTAAAGCATCTTAGAAAAGAAATAAAGTTCGCTCTACCCCAATGTGTTTTGTTATATAGTATAGTTTTTCACTGAACTATTATAGCGTTAAATAGTTAGCTATAATAGTTTAGGGCAAAACTATATTTTATTACAAAACACATTGGTAGTACGAGTGCTTTAACGTTATAATAGTTCAGGGAAAAACTATACTTTATTACAAAAAACATTGGGGTAGAGCTAACTTTATTTCTTAACTAGTGCTCTAGAATATAAATGTAAATGGTAATATGTAGTAAATAATTGATCAAACATTAGTTCAATACAACTAATTAAGATACTATATAATGTTACTCTTATCTATGTACATGTATACCAAAATGAACACATAAATGATGGGCCTGGGCTCTGTCTGTCTGTCTCTCTTGTCAAAGACCAAATTCAGCGTCCTATCGTCCCACTTGTCCTATCGTGCGAACGGGCTCACATGTTGACCTTCACCTTATTATTTAAAACTCTTATACACGCAATATCTCAAGAAAGCGATGCATTCTAAATCTTAGACCTTATCTTTTACGAGATTAAGCAGATACCGGTCAAAAAGAACTTTACTTCCAAGGTCACCACATCTCTTTAACCACTCTTGTTTACGCGATGTCTCATGAACCGTTTCACTAAATGTCTTCAAGTTTGGTGACATTGACTTTACTTTCAAGTTCAGCATATCGCTGCGTTTCAAATTCTTATTAATGCGGTAACTCATAACTCATTGTCTTCATAGTTTTAAGACATTTTTCATTTGACGATCTCGTTGACACTAGTCGATTGTAATAACTTTGGCCTTATACTTTCAGCGTCTCTTTCTCTGATCATTTACTCATGAACCGCTCGACACAAGTTTTTGAAAGGCTGGGTCAAATTTATCTACTGACAGCCCCGAATTGTTTGAGCACTTGTTAAGTTCTAGTTAAAGTTCTCTCTGCATGCTCCTTTCTGGCCTTACTTTCTGCTTCAGTTGTTATTCTGCTTAACTTCCTCTCTTCCTTACAATGATGTTAGCACTTGTACGTATTCTGTGGGGGCTCAGCTTTCGGGTAATTACCTTGCCCTCAAGTTTTGTGCAAACTAAGTCCTGGTTCAGTAGCCCGAGTTCTGAATGAGTCATGCTTTCGAGATCTGCACAACCATGAGGAGAGGGGTCTCCAATAAGAATTGAGAAAATGACCTCTTCGTGAGACCTGCTTAAGTTCCGTTCTCCACTAAAGGACAAAGCCACTGGGTTGTATGGAGAGGGTACGTAAGCACTGTAAACGGTTTTCTCACGGTAACCCAGTGTCTCGTGTAATGGAGGACTACGAAGGATGCTCAGCTTTGGTCTTTCTGAAAAGCATTGCTTGAAAAAAATGTCTTCTTAACATTTCACTCCCACTGATCTTCCATTCGGGCTCTCTCCAGGTTTGTGCTGAATCATCCTTCAAACTGTCAGCTAATCCAGCCTTGCCCTTCCACCAACGAGGATAGCCGCGGCGGATGTTGCTGAACTTCACCGATAGAGGTCAACTGAGATATGTGCACTGAATCTTTCTATCGTACGTAGTTAAATGCAATGTTTAAAATACACATATGGGCGGTTTGCAAAAGGGAATTTCAATCTGAATTTCGTTTCTCCCCAAATACCCCGTATTTGATTAGAGGTTATCAACTTTAAATTGCACCAGGTGACTCTAACGGCGTCATCGTAAGATGGCAGTGCCAAGATCGACATTATTACATCCAAAATATTGCAACAAATTTGTTGACATCTAATGTCTGAATGTCTACGTTAAAACCCCAAAACACTGGTTTTTAAAAACAATGTTACATTAGCGTGTGAAATTTGGAACGCTTATATTTTTTTTCATATAACGTTGTTTATGACGTCTTGTGTTATGTTTACATTAGTCGCTTTTCAAGCAGACGACATGGCTCGTCAGTTAAGCAAATAGATTTAATGAATGAAATGTATCAAAAGGGGTTGAAAATTAGTAAAATATCAGACTTGTTCATAGTTATACTGTTATGACACTTTTGATGAAATCTACTATCGGATTATACAGGCATGAAAATGGTCGGTCTCGTTTGAACGGGTTGAGGGAAAATAGTACTAAGTGTTCTTCGTAAGAACAGACGACGTTCTCTGCTGACAATCCTCAGTACCATGCTCGAGTTTCAAGCAGTACAAACAAAATTGTTTCGATGGCTTATACAGCTGCATACCGAAAGTTTGTTCACTTGCCACTGAATCGTAGTGCAAATTTCATGTAATTTGGGTTTCGTTTCAACGTCAATAGAATAACTTCAGCAAGACTGACAATGGAGCACCCACTGTCCATGTGTGAAATAGCCATTCTTGAACTCATATTTGCAATGTCTGGTCATTCGTGAAAATGTTTGAATTTTGGCATATTAATATAGACAGAAGGGGTCAAATTTTCGAAATTTTGAAATGACGAATAAAATGTTTCATATCGACACTCTGAGATAAAAAACCAACATAATCACATTGGCTTTGTGCTAAGGAACAAACGTGACTCATTTTTAAAGAAGTTGATAACTTATAAAGGATTGTATTGAGAAAAATGAAAATTAGTGTTTTCGGAATTTTGACCCCTGGTCACTTCAATGACCTGCCAAAACTGTTACGGATAATTGTGGGAGACGATAAACCTTTACCTTAAAGAAGAATGGATCTGCATATGTGTATTGAAAATTCAATATTATACGTTTATTTTTCGCAACGCAGCGATACCTCAAAGGCATCTCAAATTACATGATATTTGCACTAGTATATTAGGTATGTGAACAAACGTTTGACATGCAGCTGTATTACCAGTATTTATGCATATTGTATAAGTTATTCGGCCTCTGTTCATTTATCTATAAGCTTTTGTTGGATTTACATCTACCTCATGTCAAATATTTGTATATTGAAAAAAATAAGTGAGATGTTTTCAATTCATTTCAACAGAAATGGTGTTTCGAAACGTGTGACAGCCAATTTTAATATCATGTGCAACACGGAATGTCCCTTTAGTGGCCGACTACCAAATGACGTCTATGGGGCGGCGCCCTTGACTTGTAAAAAAGATCGTTTCTAATGGAATACGCTACGGGTAGTGACTAATTCAATATGTCCACATATGATAGCTTTCACAGTTTACAAAAGTAAATACTGACGCATGCGTAACCATTTAGTTTGCACGAGTGAAAGCAAGTCATCAAGTGAATAAGTTATGATCTTATTACAAATTTATACAAGTACGAGTTGTTCTTTCTTCATATTTAAATGTTAATGCTAGAGTCGAGTCAATTTCTTCTATGTACAAAACCATTCCATGCAAGGTGCCGTAACCCTATATTTCTTGTTTGTTTTAAATTTTAAGTCATACTTACATTCTCACGTCCTTTGGAAAAAATGCAATATGGTGAGAATCGCGTGAGCTTTCTGCTTTCACACAAAGGTCAATCACATGCTCACGATCGGTGATGTCAAAGTCAGGTTTAAGTTGTAGACATCAACTAGATTCTGCAGCTAGTGCATCTCTAAGATCGTTAAGAAATATCCAACATAAAATATTGACAATTTTTCACTTTGGCGGACCCCTTGTTTGCATAGGAAGAAATTGGAAATGGCCATTGTTACTAACACATGATTTGCTACATGTTCAAAATAACCGTAAAGCATTTCCCAGATAGGTTATTTTGTGGGAGTTTTGCCAGACGTCTTAAGACAGACGGTTTCAAACGCTTTTTGGGAATAGATAGGGCAAACTGACCGAGGTTCGGACAGTGTATTGATTAAAATATTTTGAAAGACTATATAATTTATAACTATCTGAAGAAAATAATTATTTTCAAACCAAAGTATAAAAACTTTAATATTGTTTTTAATTTCCTGCTATGTAGCCATAATTATTTCAGTTTTAGCCGAAAATAACGGTTTTATTTGCATATATCAATTCGCCAGAGGTTCGGACGCTTCTGCCCGAACTTCGGACAGTTGCACCTAATCTTCTCGAATGCATCACTGGCTTTAAATAATCATCAACATTATTTTCAGACATCCTCACTCACGCAGTGAATAGGCTATGTACAAAAAAATAGTTTTGGGGGAGGATAAAGAAATTTGTAACTGACACAGAGCATCTTTTCCGATGTTAAATTCTTGAAAACTGCTACATGCGCCGTACCAGTGTAGTGACGTCACAATCGCATTTGTAGGCATTCGACACTAAAAACGCCGATAAGTATAGTATGTTTTCAAAAATAATTAGTTTGTTTTATGTGTTAGTCGTATGTTTATTCGTGTTTCCCGAACCTTTGTCTGTTAAATTTAAACATTACGAGTCCTAAAATTGAAAACTTAAGAAGTGACCGAACCATGGTCAAAACTGTCCAAACGAAGGTCATTTTGACATGGTATCAAAATCTTATTATTTACTTATGTTTTCACTTCCTATGTACCGATGTTAAGAATAATTGGACTATTTGGTTATTTTTCTTTGTTTATGAATACAGTTTAAGGTATTTTGCCGCTCCCTACCTCTCATGACCGAAGAGTCAACATATACATTGAAACAAATATTTCGCCATTTTCTTTCTTGAATCCGTTAATTGTACCTCCAGGCAAAACTTCGATAAGACATATAATCGAGAATCAAATGTTTATCAAAGGAAAGAAATAAAATAACACACTGAAAAGAACATTTTACAATAAACAGATTTCAATAGTCGCACGTATTATTGCGTCAGCTCCAAGTAATAAGTGTCCGACGTTCGGGCGGCCTCGGGTGGTGTCCGAACCTCGGTCAGTTTGCCCTAAATCGATTTCAGTAATTCTGAAAATTGAAACAAAGTGTAAATATGTTCTGTTGGCGATTATCCTTTTCTGAAATCAAAGGTGCTTCCGACATAATCTTTCTTATTCAATGAAATTAATTAATCGTCTAATAAGGCAAGGTGCACACCAAATATTTCGTTTGCTATCATCTGACGATATTACTAACGAGTTACGCACTTTGTTATTCTACCGTATAGGTTATTGGGCAAATATGTAAATATCCATGTTATGAAGTTAATTCTTAACGACCGGGAGTACCAATTGCAACGTTGCATTAAATCCGCATGAACTACGATATTGGACATATTCAAATTTTGCTAAGAGCCAGAAAAGCAAAGACAGTGGCCGCTATGGGTAATCCAATAAATATGCTTTTACTTTGTTTTTGAAATTAAGCTACAGGATTGCCTTAAATGCACTAGTGCACACCAATATTTCTTTAACACAACGAATGCACAGATACTGCATATCTCTCGATATTATTCAAGATCCTCACTCAAGTAATCTACCTCGTAAGTTATTTAACGAATATTTACGTATTCAGGTAGTAAAGTTGATTTTTAAAGACCGGAAATATTAAGATTTTGCTTATAACCAAAAAAGCGGAAACGGCAGCCGCTTTGGTCAATCTAATAGCAATGCTACTGTTGTGTTATTAAATCGGTTTATTTACAACATTGCTTTCATAAAACATAATTCATTATTTGTTCTCAGTTCAGAGTTTAGGTAAATTCAACAGCTGCACACAATAATAGTTCAGCCGCTTTCAACTGTCTATAATTTATCCGTTTTGTGCACAGCTAACCTTAGATTTGTTATATGTCCAAGCCGACAGCGGCTGTCTAAATTTTTTCATTGTTGATTGCAGGTCAATTGTAAAGAATTTTAAGTATTTCATTGCATCGATAGAAAGCTTAAATGATTGCATAAGTCCTCTTAAACCTTAAAATAGCCAATTTAAACCGTAAAAGCGTGCACTAGTGCCTTTAATGCTCTCCACGCTCTAGGCAGCAATCACTGCCATCTACTGCATCTCCCTGTCAACTGCGGGCAGGATTTGCTGCCATCTCACGCGCTTAGAGCCGTGACCCTTGACCTATTTTCAAAACTGGCAATTACCGACATCTAACCACCCAACTGTCTGTATAAACGAAACAGAATGATTCCACACTGAAAAACAATTTCAGTGATATGCAATACTTGTAATAAAATTCGTTATTTTTGTTGCATGGCTTCATCAAAAAATGCAGTCGATGCGTGGGGAAACTTCCGGTAAAAATGGTCACATTAGCCGACGTTGAAAAATGACGGTTACCTAAAAAATTGTCAATAAAGTAACTGTTGTTCAATGACAGTTAATATGTGTTGTTGTTTTATGCACAAAAAACAAAATGAGTTAAAATTATGTTATTATGATATCTTTGACTTATTTCTTCAAAGGTAAAAGCGAATGTCAAAAAAAATATTTTTTTTGTTTCGTTCAGCTAGAAACCGTTACACTACAGAATATATTTTTCACATGGATAAATATATGCTTCCTTTTAAAATTAAAATGAGTGCCACCTACAAATAAAAACACCAATCTTGTTTTTATATCTCTCAATGATAAATATGCTGGCAGTGTCAATGTTATGATCTACTTACAAGCAAACTCGATCATCTATGTAAATAATATGACGAGAGTTCAATGGCCGATTCCGGTAAAAAAACGACGTCACGTTCACGTTCAATAATCCATTTCGTGGCACTAGAACGGAATACAGTGATACTCAAAAGCTGCAATGTGACCTTTCTTGAAAGCCAAGACATCGTAGTAAGTTGAAACACATATAAAATATTTGGATGCCGTGTGACACTTTCATGGAAAACAGTTGGATTCGCGCTCGAACACAGTCAATACTATTCCTGGAAAACTAACTATTTATGATAGCAGCACTCTGTCTGATTTTATGGGTCTATCGCAAATAAAACATCCTGCATACACACACATTTTCAATAACATATACTAGTATGTACGATAATTTTTTTTGGTTTAATTTTGTTACATATGGACTACAAAAATAAATGTTTTTTTTGTACTTCAGTAGAGTGAAGTGCATTACGAATGCAAAATAATTTTAAAACATTTGCCTATGAGTTGAAACATGTTACATGCTTTTTTCAACATTGTTTTGGTGTTAGGCATAGTAATGAAAATAAATAACGTATTTTAATAGTGTAAGATCAAAAAATAAATTTGGTGTAACTGACAACGCCGACTTTTACGATTGTCTGATTATTTGTCGCTAGGTTGCTAACATCACACGATGAACATCGGATTTCAACATTTGTCCGACATTTGACTTTTGTTTTCATCAAAAATAGATCGATAGGCTACTCAATCGTCAATAAAAAAAGAAACAAAATATGTTGTCTTCGAAATTTTCATTCTGTTTGAAATTAACAGTCCCCGATAGAAAACGTTAGTTCGTCATTTCATCGCCATTTACCGGGCACGTGGTTTTGACTGACAGATGTGGGCGTGCACACGTGAGTGACAAGATGGGCGTGACCAACTTGCGATGCCTTCAATGGTCGAAAATAGAAGTGGATTAAAATCAAGATTTATGTCATGAATTACGTTCTTGACTATACTGACAAATGTAAGTATTTATTTTTCATTATTTGTATTTGCAATTAATTATAGACGAGAAATTTTGAGTGAAATATGCGTAATGACAAATATTTTCATCAAGGTAAAATCGTATGATACACTGGCCAACTTTGCAATCGTTATTGTTAGATGCGAAGCATGGATTTTTTATTAATATTTTCCCGGCCAAGTGATTTGAGTTTGTTAATAATTCAGCCATTTTAATCTTGCATTCATGCATTGCAGGTTGCCATTGCCATTCTGAGGGAAAACTGTTCTTTGTTAGCAACTGATCGAGACTTTTTTTGGCAGGAATCTTCCTGAAGAATTTGTAACTCATATTCATATTTGCCATTCTCTTTTGAAAGTTGAATAGTTTAATTGTTACACTAATATATATTTCAAGATTATGTGTCATCTTTGTTGCAAAGATTCATATTTATTTCCCAATTTGGATGTAAAAGTGTCAATATGTATTGTGAGTTATATTGACAAATCATTCTGTGCATATCGGTTAGACATTGTTTGGTGGTCAATTATTACATGATGGAAGCTTTTCGTTTTGTTTTTTGTAGAATTTTTTTGTACTGAAGATTCTGAGATTGACAATCACAATCTTTATGATTTTGAAGAACTTGAGGTTGACATCGACAGTAATGATGATGTTGTTGAGGAGGTGCTTTTAGATGAATTTACTATCGACTGGGAGGTTACTAATTAGCAGGTATCAAAGTCAATAGTAAATAGGCAAGTGTACAATATGATCGACTTCCCGCCACACTTGTAATTATATTGTTATATGAATTTAAATACTTAAAAAAGTTAAAAGAATTTTCCAATTTTTTTCTGTTAATTCTAATGTAACTCCTGTTTTATTCAAGATTAAATTGAGTTTATTGCATTGCAAATTAAAAAATTCAATTTCAGGTCTGCACATGATATATTAAAATTGGTTTTGCATAATCAAGTTTGATGTTAATTGTTAATATGAAATCTCCATTCCAGCTAGAATAATTGACTTCTTTATAACAGATGAGATTACCTTTATCATGTGAGGATACATATACATTTCATAAAATGTCATTTATATTTAATAATATTCTATCAAAATTTTAGTCGAGTGGGTAAGTTGTTTGAATTGTCAGTGCTGGTGGTGTTGCCTGATAGTGTGAACTCCATAATTGTTATTCAAAATTTTAATTATTATTATTATTATTTAATTATCACCTGACAGATTTAAACTTAAAAAGGCAATAAATAAGTTATTTTAAGTTCAAGTAAAGCAAATACTATGAATAAAAAACACTCACGAACATACGAGATAATTTGATTAAAAATTCAACCTTCATTAATCATTATTTGTCAGCTATTCATATTGAGAATCCCATGATATGTCCACAGTTCCATGTAAATTACAATTATGTTCTTATGTATTGATAATTCCCTTTCAATAAATCGAAATGTGAGCATGGTTTAATTGCATGTAAGAAAATGTTGATATATCTGAATATCAATTAAATAAAAATGTTATATGCAACTAACTACTTTCAGATACGTTCAGCTTAATATTTATTATAAACACTGGATAAATATTATATATAATTATTTTTAATACTAAGATGAAATCAATAAAATGAAACGAATATTTTCAATTAATTCGTGTATCTAACGTTGAATAGTTTCTTGTTTATCGTAATATAGAATATAACATTGACACAATATTCCTATCATCAGTCAGTCTGAATGACGACGTATGATTCGCGCACCTGCTCACGTCTGCCCTCATCTGTCGTCTGCCGCCAGCAATAGGGTATACGCTGTATTCGTCATGTTATTGTATCTACATTGATAAATGGTGGAATTCCATTATAAGAGGTAGGATACTGAAGTCCACTTATGGTTTATTTCCATCGAATTACTTCCTGAATGATTCCAAAGGGAAGTAATTATAGTGAGACTTCCGTGTAAACGTCACATCCGGGATGATCAAGTTTTCGTTTGCCATCATTTTAATAAATTTCTCCATCAAAGGTATGATTTTGCCATATATAATCACCAGGCGCATTTAAAAAAAAAAATATATATAAATTATTTCTTGTTGAAAAGCTAATTTGATGTGGAATTAGACTTTGACGACTTGTTTACATACACTCCTATTTTTTTCTTTTATCAGTGTACTTTGCAGCCATATCGTTAATGCAATTTTGGCGTTTTAAGATATAAAAATCATATGTTGTTAAAATTAGAATTTTTTACTTTCGGTCACATGTATTTTTGTTGCCATTTGAAGCTCTAACTTCAAAGAAATTCTCACAACGCTTCTAGTTTGTTTGGAAATGTACCAATTTCTCGACATCTGCTTAACAATGCCTTGGTATTTGAAAACTAAAGTGTTACAGCCTGAGATAAATTAACAGTACCATCAAAAAATAATTTTAAATCAAAGAATAAAGTATCAGAGGTTTTATTACAGTGGTTTTAGAGAAAATCGCACTCGAAGCGGAGCTGTTAAAAGCATTTCATATTTTCTAAATAATACTTTCGTCTGAGTTCTAACGATGTTACATAATTAAACGCTGTTAATATTAGAGATGTCAAATTAAATTAAAACTGTAGGTTATTCATCGCTGACATCTCTGCATTCGTAAAATGATTTTTTTATGTTGAGTTTGTAATTGAATTATTTCGTTTCAAAGTTTTTTATGTACATATTCCGATTTCAAATATTGCCATATTTTGTCAAAAGTAGCATCTTACACTTCCACTTACCATAACCTTATCATTTCGGGGTGCAGAATCATGAAAATTATATGATAAAATAGCCTAGTGTTTTCTCAAAAGGTGTGTGACGTTTTGTTAAGAATTCTTTTGTAGTTTTTGAGAAATTTCGATTTCCGTAACGTTGTTCATTTTACGGCGCTTCTGCTGAAATTAATCCAGATGACAGCGGGAGTTAGGTTCAAACATTCCAGCAAGCTAAAGGTTAATAAACAATCTAACCTCCCTTGCTCTCAGTTCACAAACAGAGGTTGAATTTAAAAACCGCACCCATTACTATTTCAGCCGTTTCCACCAGTCCATTTTTTCCATTTTGTGCACAGTTATTTCTCTAATCCAACTTCGGACGTCTTAACGGTTTAAAGAATAAGAAGTATTTCAATGAGAAATCTGAGTATCTACAAATGTACGTCCTTATATAACGTAACTTACGTATTTGAGAAAAATGGTTGTAATATTGCCTTTCGGAATAAAGTGAAAAGTTTCCAAAAAAGCTCATTGATGTGAAAAGTCAGTAGTTTTTAAGTTTTTTTTTGGGGATCGCCATTCTTTTTATAAATTGGTTTAATGATACATGTATAAGCTACTTATTATACCAGTGTCAAGAATAATGTTAAAGGTTTTAACAAATATCTAAGAAAACATGAAAAATCGAGGAAATGTATT
The DNA here is from genome assembly GCA_921293015.1 of Phorcus lineatus. NCBI lineage: Eukaryota > Metazoa > Mollusca > Gastropoda > Trochida > Trochidae > Phorcus > Phorcus lineatus. Next base: position 16,538,456 of record OV121083.1, read on the forward strand.
AATGTACAGCATCGTCAATACAAGGAACCTTATCGTTTTTAAAACAAGATAATTTTATTAAATATGGTTTTAGGCATTTTCAAATGACTACGTTGGTCATGTTTCCGAAGTTTTACTAATATATCCTGAATTGATTCACTGTTTTCTAAGAACAAGAATAAGAACCTTTTGTAATTTTTCTGATATTTACCAATCGAGATTTATTCTGAAATAATCTTGGATTTTGTTATTAATGTTTTGCTTCAAAATATTTTCCGCGTAAAATTTTGCATTGTTTGCCACCATGGCTTATTGGGACGCTTCTTTAAATGATCGTCGACGGAGTTGTTTTTGCGCTTATAGCCATACACTTTACCAGCTGTGGATACAAGTTCATTGTTTATGATATTATTCACATGAGTAAGTATGTAGAGTTCCCCACAAGCTATCCATGGATACCAGCTTCACAGGAGTTTAGAATAATTTCTGCATTCCATTCATTATTTCTCATTGTGTTTTCACATACCAAGATAAAGGGGTATATTCAGCCTCGGGGCACGTGGCCACCTGCGATTACACAACCACTTTGAACTAATCGAGATTGTAACGCTGTGTACACTGAATAGTGAACAACTTAAGCTCTTTTTTTATCGATGCCTTTGTTTGGTAGTTCCTATAAAAACATGGAAATTACATAATATTTTTCTCTAATGGTGTTACAGGTTTTACACGATGGTTCAAACCTGATAAATCAAATATCAATTACGAGCGACTGAAAACAGAAAGTAAGTACCTTTTTTTCTCCTGCATACAAGAAAGGGAGATATTTGACAAGCCGAAAACAATATTATTCTATGAAATAAGTGATACTCGCTTGAGTTATACCACCGTCTACGCAACCCTATCTCTAAGTGGAACCAATCGCATATCTATCCGACTGTATACTGGACTGATCACTAAACTTTGATCAATGCCATAAATAAAAAAATCTGTCCGTCTGTCTGTCTGTCATCAATCTTAAACGTTTAAGCGTTTTAAATTGAACAGCCGTCAGTCTTTCAAGTGACGTAATAGTTTACCCACATCCTCCTTCCAATGAACAAGCGTCGCCATCAAAACTTAAACCGCAAAATGATGACGTCATAAAACAGTTCACAACTTTATATTAGTTGCTAATCTTTTAAGGGTTGATACACGACTTGAGCATATTCGGGTCTTCTACTGAGTATAATTTGCACTAAAGAAGACTTTAGAATGTCAGAAAAATATCAAATTTAGAGAGTGAAATTTTTGCTCTGGAGAACTGGAGGCCATGATTATTTATTTGAAGCACGGAAATTAATTCGCATAGCTTATACCAATCATAGTAACATCGTTTTAAAACTGCTTCATTCAAAACTATCGTTGCATTGTAATTGGAAACATTTAATTTCGTTTTCGAGAGATCACTTTATTTATCAAAAAACGTGCAACTGTCCCTTTAAAAAGTATTTTGTGTATAAATGTAATTACACATAAGCGTATAGCTTTTCCCGATCATGCAACTGTCACACAGGTTCATTCTTTCCTCTGAAGATGATACAGCTTTGTTTAGTTATACACTCATAAAACTATTATGATAACGACAGCGGACATCTTGTCATCATGGGAGCTTCTAGACAAACAAGGCCGTCTTTGTATTATGTCTTCGTATCACCGGTAAGGATGACGTTGAGGATTTATATCGATGATAGTGAATATCATCAACAGGCGACATCTCCAACTGCAGAGGGGGCGGTATAATGCAGTGTTTAACGCGTTCGGCTTCAGACCAATAGTAACTGTTCTGCACGAAGTAACGTTTGGGTATAATGCTACACTGAATTTCAGCGAGAACCACCCATAGTTCGCTATGTATGTGATCGCATAAGTGATATAAATGCACTACTCTTGATAGCGGCGTTACGGCCCAAATCCCCTCACTTCCAACTGCGGAACCGATTTTCAACTGCAGAAGCTCGTCAAATACCGGATTAGTAAATAGTCTACCAGGATGAATGATTAGGACTAAGTCTCGACTAGCCTATACAACATGTTACGTACTATTCATATGGTCAACGCTAAATACAATTGTTTCTGCCAAACTTTCGGTACGCCATGTTGGGTAGACGTGTTTGAATGAGCGAGAGAAAAGTGATGTGAATATGGCTACAAACTGAACCAAAAGCACGGAGTCCTAAGGTAATCTCTGGTAGAGTTTTCATGAAGTATCGAGGATAGCCAAATTCAGCGAAATTCACACAAAAACATTCAGTCTATTGACTCCCTCACACGCACGAAAACTGTAACCGTCATGGCTTCAAATAAACAAAAGGAAGGACCGGCAGGATCTACCTATTCATCAGTATCAAACTTAGATGACATCAAAGAACTCATCCTTGCTACTGAGAAAACATTATCAGCTAGAATGGATGCAATAGACAATAAACTGCAAGCGACAATAAACAAAATTGAAATCGATGTCGCGGATATCAAAACCAGAGTCAATGAAAACGAGGCTTTGATCGAGACAAATAGTGATGATATCAGTACAATTAAAACTAACGTAACTACCCTTAAAGTTGACATAAACCTACAATACGGGCTTCTCAAAAGAGAAGTAATCGCGATTGAATTGAATAACAGAAGATCCAACCTCCTATTCAGTGGTACTCCCCTATCCAACACATCACCAGAGGATTCAGAAAAAAACACTACGACAGTTCATGACAAACGAACTTAAACTCCCAGAGGTTCTCCTGTACGCGTGATGCGCGTGTAAATGTCGTGTAAGACAAGGTCAGGATCAGAGATACCACAGCGTTGTGGAGAGGATAGCCTAGAAATATCGAGTTCGAATCTTGGTGAAGTCAACATTTTGTAACTTTTATTCCTCGGAACATGGTCGTAGTACAACTGCCTTACCCAGTACTTCATTAAGTTGTTATATAGAGAATACTAAACGATGTCCCGTTTGATAACATTCCCATGAAACGAGCTAATGGTTTGGTATTTAACGAGTGAAAGCGAGTAGGATAGCAATATCATTCACGAGTCTCATAAAATGTAATTATTCGGGACTGAGTTTAGTGTCTAATTTATCACTCTCAGAATTATAACAAATAAAAAGCATAATAAATAACCGAGATTACAATTGTTGCCCCACCGCTTACATTGTGACATGATGTGACATGATTAGCATGCGATGTTATGACACAGTGTGTTAAAACATTGTAAAAAACGGGAGAGTAAAATATTATGATAAGCAATTCAAAATTTACAATTTATACGGAATCTTATAAATTTTACTGTAAACTTAATTAGTAAGAAAATAAGGAACAGAATTTTTCTCACCTTCTTTCAAGGGTAATTTGCTCAGTTACAGAGCCAACCAATCTAAAAAAAATAGATCAATAGTTCTGAATATCACGTAAGAATAGTCGATTAAGAGCTAACTTTTGTTACTCTTGAATATTCAAGTTGTTAAAAAAATTATGAATCTATTTATGTGTTTATATTCATATGTGCGTTTTGTAATTAGAATGTTATTCAAGTGGACAGTTTGGATGTCTTATACTTTTTAATGAAACGTTTTGGCCATGTATTAACTATATTCTTCAGGAAGACTGTCCTCCATTACATTTTAAATATTTGTTTGGGAAGGAGAACCAGAAACTTAGACTTGAATCTGTTCCGAGGAAGACCTAGGTCGCGATGTTAAGTGATACATTCCTCCAGAGATTCTGCATGACCTCCTTCATTCATCTAACGGCTACTTTTGTTGCTCAGCCAACCGTAACTTACCCACATTGAAGATGGAGGAGAAGAAGAAGAAGAAAATAATTTATTTAAGTGTCAAGCGATACATGTATAAAAGACAGTAAAACAAACAAATATATAAAACATCGCCCGGCCATCATGGGCCTATTTGACACTAATTGACTAAAATATACAAGTAAAAGCACTCGAAGGTGCTAAGGGATAATGTACACACTATGGTTTGTGTGTTGACATTTAAAATAATTTAAAATAACTGTTAAAATACATTTTTATGAAGTGTTTTGTGATTGAAGATGTAGAAAACATAGAACATTATTATATAATAGTTTTACGCAGCGTACACAAGTACAGTCTAAATAAAGCACACTGTCAGATCAGCCATGGTCATGGTGACACTAAACACAAAATGTTATCAAAATATATCTGAGTCATACGTACGAAGTAAGGGCTCAAAACATAGTCTTTCTGTATTGTTTTTACTGCATCCCAAAATGTTTTCGTATGAACTCTCATAGTACAAATTTTAATAATTTAATTCGTTTTATGTTTTCAGTTCAATGCAGTTTAGAATAAGAATTTCCATTAATAGCTGGACGTCCAACTAATAACTACTGCTACATAAATGGACAACTCACATGCTTGCCACTTGAAACGCGAAATTCACTGGCTAATACATGTAGTCAAGTCAAAGTTTATTCTCATAGATTAGCATAAAATGCATTTTATTCCCAATCTTACACTTGTAATGGACATAATCTTTATTAGTAATCCATTTACAGTATCTGTTGGTTTCGATTCGTCATTCCATAGATCTTTAAACCAAGAGAACTCGTCTCAGTTCGGTTTATATACGTGACATTAAAAAGTGTGTCGATCCATTTAAAAACAGTAGATGTTCAATATTAAGATTTCTGCATACCTTGATGACTGAGTTATAAAATGAGGTTTTCTTCTTTTGCTGTACTCTAAAATCCTTTTAGGTAATCTGTCATCACTTATTCTTGTAATCTTGATAAAACTTCTGAAAACTTCGATTCTCTGCTTAGTGAGGCATGACATCCATCCCATTTCACCACGCACTGCGCAAGTTGAGGTATTCCGTGGTACTCCTAGGAAAAATCTGCATGCTCGATTTTGTACATTGTTAATCTCCCCATGACTTGTCAGTCCCCACAGCGGTGCGCCGTACATCAATATTGGTTGAACAGTGGACTCATACAATTTAGTGAAAACATCATAACCTATGTCACCACACATATAATACTTTGATATAAGCAGAGATAGGGCACGACTTGCACTCTTAGCTATTTCCTTCACGGTATACTTCATGTTAAGATGCTCCTCAAACCACAATCCCAAGTACTTGTAGGCGTCTGTATAGTCCAGTGTCTCGTTATCACATGAGAACTTAAAGGTAGATCTTGCGATGCATTTGTTCCTGAAATGAACGATTTTAGTTTTCTTCTTGTTAAAGAGCCACTCCGTGATTTTCATAACATATTATTTACCTTTGATACGAACCTAAATTTCAAATGTGGTGATATAAAATCAAAACATCTTAACCTTTCATGTTAAAAAGACATATTTATGACAAATACTGGTTTTCAATGAAAATCTAAAAACAGCCTCATAAATGCACAGAGGTGTAGATATCACGACTAATATACATGGATACTAGTTATATTACCTAACAAACACTATCAACTCCTAACTGCCCTCCTGGCTGTTTTAGATAAGTCTCCAAAATTACGTTTGACTATTTGATGCGCGCCAATGTCCGGTTTTCGATCATAATTGCGACGATCTACCTTCATATTGTCACTGTAAAAAATCAACAAGCTTTAAAATGTGTCTTTTTGGTAACAGTCGATACTTCACAATCAAATGATGCCATTGATTAAGTTTGGCATATATGACTCCAACAACTCACGGAGTGGCTCTTTAATATTGAGGCCCCATTTACAGCACCAGTTCGTACCGACGTCCAACATATGTTGCAGCATTTCCTCTGTTGGGGCGAGCAAAACGACATCATCTGCATATAGCAGGATCGATATAACCATGTCATCCATTAAAACACCACTTTTCAAATCTTTATATCCTCTGCCAGGTCATTAATATAGAGGGCGAATAGAGAAGGAGACATAAGGCAACCTTGCTTTACCCCTTTAGGCGTCGAAAAGAATGGGGTCAGCATATCATTTATGCAAACTGCACACTTGGTATCTTCGTGATTGAATCGTTCGGAACATTTTCCCATCAACACCACATTTTTTTAACCAGAGGCAGGACCTGTCCACGTTGTCAAAAGCTTTTTTAAAGTCAATAAAACAAGTGTACGTTTGTTGTTTGGAATCAAGTCTATTTTTTTATGACGGAATAGAGACTAAACATGTGATCAAAGCAGCTTCTTTTCTTACGGAATCCATTTTGCTCTTCAGTGATTATATTAGATGTCTCAAGCCAGGATGTTAGGCGTTCATTAAGGATATCACAATTATTATATCTTTGAAGGTACAGAGAGTAGTGATGTGGGTCTATATGACGATGGGATTCGAACATCAGTATCACTTTTCACTATAGGGTGTATAATACCTGCCTTCCATGTATCAGGAATAACACCTTTCTCAAAACAAACAGAAAACAGTCTGAAAAGAATATCTACACAATGGTCATTCTTAATTACCTCAGCTGGGATATTATCTAACCCACACGCCTTCCTCAGCTTAGCTCAGTGCACCGCGCTAGCGACTTCCTCTCGTGATATTGGCGTGTTTAACACACTGTCTACACCCTGCGTATCGCCCAGTTCCTCTAACTCTGCGATAGCTTGCCTCTTGCGGTCTGCAGTGAGGGGTGAACTGCTGTTAGAGTAGATGTTTTCAAAGCCTGTCTTCCACTGTGTGAGAACAGTTTGGGGGTCTGAGCAAATACTGCCGTTCTCCTGAGTAACCTCCATTGGAATAACGGTGTGTCTCTCATTTTCAATTCCAATTTTCCCTATGATTTTCCAGAAGTCCCTGTTCGAATTCTCTAATTTTTCCAAGAGATTGAGTTGTTTACTGTGCTGGTACTGCCTCTTCTTTCTCCTGTTAAATCTCCTGATCAATCAATCAATCAATCAATCAATCTTTATTCAGTACTGAAGAGGCCACAGGCCTGTAGTACATTACATGTATAATGAGTATAAAGCCACTTATCAGTTATTTTCTAATACAGTCTTTCTTCTTAACGCCATTGCAAAATATATGTACATAATACTGTAATAATAATGTGTTATTAGCTGTTAACAATGAAATTAAATTTTGTTCACTAGGATTTCTATAATAATACGGTTTGAGATACTTTTTTCGTAGAACCGCATAGACAGGGCATATAAGTAGGAAATGTAATTCATTTTCTATATCATTTCTGTTACAAAGTTGACATATCCTATTTTCTCTTGGCACACCTGAATATCTACCAGTTTCAATGTATAATTCATGGGATGAGCAACGAAATCGGGTTAGGGCCACTCGAAATTTTTTTACATTAACTTTTGATAAGTAGTTTTCAAAACATATATCAGATTTCCATTGATTGTAAAATAAACATTTAGTTTACAGATGCAATGATTCGGACCATGATTGTAAATACATATCTTTCAATCTTTGGGTAAATGATGAAATAAATTGGGTAGGGAATTGAATATTATCATCGTTCCATATATAACCATATCCCGTTTAGTAAATAAGGGATATCTACCTAATTCTCCATAAATCATAGTACTACAAGTACTCTGTTTTACCCCAAGAAATCTTTTGCATGCATATAGATGAACTCGTTCGATACTTTCATATTGTCTTAATCCCCATATTTCAGATCCATAAAGACAAATTGGGCTAATCTTGGTATCGAAAATTTTGAAAAATGTATTTGAAGACATATCACCCAAATATCTCATATATTTATAAACTCCAATTAAAACTTTGACTGCTTGAACTGATGTAAGTTTTGTGTGCTTTGACCAGACAAGAGTGTTAGAGAAATTTATGCCAAGGTATTTATAGACATTAGTTGTTTGAAGTAGGTTCCCTTGATAATACCATTTTTCCATTTTAGATAATTGCCCACCTTTCTTAAAGACGACGATTTTGTTTTTTTCTCGATTTACCCTTAGTTTATATTGATTTGAGAATTTCTCTAATTCATCTATTTGTTTCTGTAAACCGCCAATGGTACTAGAAAATAAAACGATATCGTCAGCAAAGAGTAACAGAAATAATTGTACCATTCCCGGATGAAGTTGAATCCCGTTCGTACATGTGTTTCTTATTTGAGTTGCCAATTCATTAATGAATAAATGTCATGTTGTGATACATACAATTTTTACACAGATATATATCACATAAAAAAATCCAGGCCTCAATAGGCCAAGAAGACATCAAGGTTAGGACATTTACTATAAAACCGTAAAAGACACACAATATATGCATTTACATTATTCACATTCTCCATGGATTACACCAAGTGATACACACACCACCCACTCACTGATCCATCCCAGTTGACATACAGGCAACCTCTATCCGACAAAACTACTATTTTCATCCTGAAACATCCACTACCTCGCACTGACACCCCGACTACCTCACACAGACAACCTGAATCCCTCGCACAGACACCGCATTTACCTCACACAGACACCCCAGCTACCGCACACTGACACCCCGACTACCTCACACTTACACTCTGACTACCTCACACTGATACTCTGATTACCTCACACTGACACCTCAACTATCTCACATTGACACCCAAACTATCTCACATTGACACCCCGACTACCTCACACTGACACCCCAGCTATCTCACATTAACATTAATGACCCCAATGTTGCCGCTTAGAGCCTAAATAATGAGCTGTCCGTCATTAACACCTGGGCTAACGAATGGCAAGTTGATTTAAATCAAAGTAAAACCGTCTCAATTCAATTCAGCCGTAAGCATACTCCGACTTTCAAATACACCTATAATTGACGTTTCATCTCATAAACATCTAGGATTAATTCTGCAACAGGATTGCATGTGGCATAACCATACATTGATAGTATTATCAAAAGATAAGTCCAATGACAAATTGCCTTAGAAGTTTTAAATACCGCCTTAATCGTAAAACCCTTCAGACCATGTATAAACCATTTATATTACCAGTTTTCGATTATTCATGCCACATCTGGAATAATTGTACAAAAGAGCAATCTGTACTTCTAGAAAAACTTAATCTGGACGCAATTGGAACTATTTGTGGTGCCTTCAAAGCATAAAATGCAACACAAGTGATTATTCGAAATCGTTTCTACCAGACACGGTCAATATCTGGAATTCCCTCCCCCTGGACAGTGATCAACTCCAGCTCACTTGCAGAATTTAAAAGAAAATTAAAGGACACCGATAGCAACCCCATTCATTTATTTCATGGGTCAAGATTCTGCCAGATAATCCACTCCCGTCTTCGGCTTGGCTGCAGTGACTTAAACGGTGATAAATTAATCAGATTTATATCCGATACCCCTAACTGCAACTGCGGTCATCACTTTGAGGATGCACTCCACTTCTTCCTAATTTGTCCCACTTACCACGAATTAAGACAAAACACATACTTTTTTCAAAAAGGTTAAAATCTACCATCTATCCTCTACGGCAACTCTGGCTCTACTGATCAACATAATAACAAACTCTTAAAATCCGTCCATAATTTCATAGTTTCCTCTAAAAGATTTGTCTTAACCAACTTACATTACCTTCTTCAATTGACTTGCAAAATTTTAAAAGAATTTATCTTTAAATCATTGTATGTAAGCCTGCAAATGTACATGCATATCTGATCTGTTCTCCAATGTTTTTTGAACGTCATCATTTCATGAAAGTTTAAATTTGTATATTGTCGGGAGAGGCATTCATATAAGCAAAGAGTTTGCTTGTTTGCCAATCCCATCAGTTTTTCTCTGAATAAATATGTTAACACCACCCTGGCCAGTATATCTCATGAAACTACCTCTGGATGGTTGAGTGGTTGATCACTTAAACGGGCGCCGTATCAGGTTTCTTTGTGACCTCTATACCCATACAGGCACCCTTTTAATACTTTGGAGACCCCCTTACAAGCTAGCTCGATGAAGATTTTAGCTACACAGCTCAAGTCGCGTATTCCGATAATAAGGTAAAAATGTATTGGCTGCTTGAAGTCCTTCTATATATTATTCGAATTATTTCTTCTATATTTCTCTGTTTTTTTACCAGAGTTACTGTTCGCCATTTATGATCGCTTTTGTAAAATTTGTTATTTAACTATGTTATCAATAGATAATCTTGACGACAATCTTTTGTGACGATCCTTGTATATTTCATAGTGAATACACATGGTTCAACTCAAATCAAACTTTACAAGAGGAGATTTGTTGCCAACCAAGAACATTTTCGACCATTAAACAATGTGAGCATTGTGCGGTAGTCGTGTAAAATACTTCGTGAAACTACTTATGCATGTAATACACTCTGCGTTGCATTTCGCTGCACATCTTTATAAGAAAAAATAACAGGGTGTTTTGTTACCTCACAACCCGTCAAACCACCATTGCAAATATTTTCGGCACGCCGCTACGCAACAAGGCGCTAGTTGAAGATTGGAGGTTCATAGCTCAAGTCGTGTATTCCCATTATAAGGTAAAGTCCTTCTTCATATGTTCGGATTATTTCATCTATATAATTTTTTTATATGACAGTTTTTGATGAAATTGTATTATGATATGTAGCTCAACGTTACATGGGGCTCCTAAAAATTTGGGAAATTATACTCCCTAAAAATGATATTTTTAATATTAAAAGCTTTTCCTTATTAACACTTTTTTTTGGATTAATAAGATAGGGTAATATACCTTGTACGACTTAACATTTTCATGCACAAAAGTGAAGTGGCTACAGACTAATTGTTATTTACATATCAGCTTAAAACTTTTATCTACAATATTTCGCTAAACCTGTATGATGCATACTTGTCATCCATATTGAATTCGTGATCAACATTCCATTTCGACTTGATGCCGTTTTTTACTTGACATGACATTAACATGCACCCTACTGAGCGCTTTACCTAGCTTTAGATTCCTGTTGTCACAGATGCGTAATAGTCAAATGATACTGATAGCAACACAGTGACTGGATTAACACCATCTTTGCGATTTGAAAATATTTTTTCCACCGGAACTATCATCTTAACATATTCAATTTTAATAGTAAAGAAGTTAAAACGATTTTAAGTTTTACAATATTCATTTACAATGCTTTGAAATTTAATGTTATAAAAAGTAAGATTTGTGTATCATTAAGCGTTTGATTAGCACCTAAAATAACATCTCTCACATCAATATATGGCCATTTATCTGCTTCTTGTATCTTGTACAGCCTAATCCGTCGAATTTTCAAAACTGAACTGTACCTATCCGTCGAATAACGCTTGAGTGATTTTGTACCGATAGGTCGAATCTTGGCGAGCAAGAGACACTGGGAGAATCGAAGTTAATTAATGAAGGGGTGAACGGGTTGTTACAATCATTACGATCGCTTGTTTACATGAGAAAGTATTATGATGGCGGACATATTACCGAGTATAGGGATCATACTGTAAAACTCCTTTTTCTTTGTGTAGACTGTAAATTTTAATACTTTGGGTAAGGGTATCAATTCAATGTTTAATTGTTCCTTTCTGTCCCTTATATCTAAATACATGTATGACATATGCATCACTTCATACAAACTATGGCAAACGCTGCAGTTGAAGTTGAAGTGAATTTCTATGCAATTCTAGAGGTTCAAGACTGGGTTCGAGGCTATCCATGACGTCATTTTCTATTGTTGTCAAGAATCTTGACAACAATGCCCCCGTGAAGGCAGGTTTACTACCGTAGAGGTATTCGAAGGGGAGACGCCCTGACTTGGCGATTGACTTTAAACGCTTTTCTCTTTTGCCCCTGTATATTGCAATATATTGTATATGACGTCATTTGTGATTCTGAGTACAGACTGACAGATTTATTATTTTCATCTCACTCGCAAAACAATAAATTCATAAAAATGATACAATATATAAAGGCGACCAATCGCCAAGCGAATTATGAGAGATGTTATAATACACACCAAATCTGTACAAATGTAGACACACATAAATACATTTAAATAAATACACATAAAGAGTAAAACATACATATGATCAGCATGAAATTATTTATACAGCAAAAGACGCCAATTTTCTAAGTTGCTACAATAGGTTTTGGCTAAAACATAAGTAAACTCTTCACATGTAAAATATAAGGGCAAGTTGTTGAGAGATTGTAAAATACATAAAAGCGGTATATTTATCACAGCAGAGTTTTAAAAGATCACTTGTAACATGTGTATATAAAGGGCAATTTAGTAAAACGTGTGCTTCATCTTCAACGCAGTACATATCTCGTATCTTATAACTGCTTTGAACATCGCAGTACATTATTATATCAATAAACTTTTCGCTGACCTGAACAGGATAAATCAAACGCTACCATGAGTTTCTTTTCCTTCTTACAGGACAGGAAAATATTAACATTTTTTATTCCCTTCGGTATGTTTGTCGAGAGATAGGTGAACAAGGGCATAAAAATGCTGTATCCTACCATATCACCAATTGCTTGAGAACGGTATAAGAATCTATACCGAAACGTCGCTACCAGTACAATAAAGAAGTTGATTATCCATAAAATTCCTTGTTGTCCTTATACCGACAACTTCTAGAATGCCACTCAAACAGCTTAATGTTCGGTTATCCTAAAATAATTGTGAAATTGACATTTTGTGTCACAACAAACTTTAAGTTCCTATAAAAATTAGTTTAGGTTTATCTAACTGTTTTAAACATATTTTATTCAGTAGAAAAGGATTGGTCAACAAGCCATGTGGCTTATATCAATACCGCTCCCAAAGTACATTTTCAAAACATTCCACGAGTATGGCTTCCACGATGTACAAGAATATCAAACTTACAGAAAACAATGATGAGAAGATGTAAATGTAATGAATACTACTGAATGAATGAATGGTTTATCTAACTTTGACGCTCTTTGCAAGTTTGATAATATAATGGACGCTTCCATGCATAAACATGATGAAGAGTTGATATATTTCAATGGTTTATTTAAAAAGTGAATTCCATAATGTGCTTCTTCCCTTGCTTGTAAACGGTTTGACAGCTGAAATTTGAATAAATACCGAAATTTAAAATCAGACCCGCTCTTGATCCTGACCAGAGTGTACATCCATCTCGAAATTCCTTTTCGTCAATATGAGCACACAATCGTGATAAATGTCTAAAAGTGAATTATGGTTTTAGGATTTAAATGTAAATGGTAATATGTACAGTAGTAAATGATTGACCGAACATTAATTCAATACAACTCATTAACATAATATATAATGTTACTCTCATTTATGTACATGTATACCGAAATAAACACATGAATGATGGACATTGAATTACATTTTGATAAGATATGGAGTATATAGATTAATATTTGATCAAAAAAAAAAAAATCTACCTCCTTTATTTAAGAAAAAATACCATGGCATTTTCCAGTGCCATAGAAATTCCATGGAGTTTTGGAATGCCGTGGCAAAATGCCATGGCATTTTTTTGTTTGTTGCAGCTTTACACAAAAGTATGTTTTGTTCTCATGTTAAATTGTTTTCATTATAATTATGGTAAAATGGTGAGTGTGGCACGATACATTGATGTTGGTGAAATGTTGACTTTGAAATGATATGGTCGAATCTTGGCGAGCAAGAGACACTGGGAGAATCGAAGTTAATTAATGAAAGGGTGAACGGGTTGTTACAATCATTACGATCGCTTGTTTACATGAAAAAGTATTATGATGGCGGACATATTACCGAGTATAGGGATCATACTGTAAAACTCCTTTTTCTTTGTGTAGACTGTAAATTTTAATACTTTGGGTAAGGGTATCAATTCAATGTTTAATTGTTCCTTTCTGTCCCTTATATCTAAATACATGTATGACATATGCATCACTTCATACAAACTATGGCAAACGCTGCAGTTGAAGTTGAAGTGAATTTCTATGCAATTCTAGAGGTTCAAGACTGGGTTCGAGGCTATCCATGACGTCATTTTCTATTGTTGTCAAGAATCTTGACAACAATGCCCCAACAATGAAGGCAGGTTTACTACCGTAGAGGTATTCGAAGGGGAGACGCCCTGACTTGGCGATTGACTTTAAACGCTTTTCTCTTTTGCCCCTGTATATTGCAATATATAATATTGTATATGACGTCATTTGTGATTCTGAGTACAGACTGACAGATTTATTATTTTCATCTCACTCGCAAAACAATAAATTCATAAAAATGATACAATATATAAAGGCGACCAATCGCCAAGCGAATTATGAGAGATGTTATAATACACACCAAATCTGTACAAATGTAGACACACATAAATACATTTAAATAAATACACATAAAGAGTAAAACATACATATGATCAGCATGAAATTATTTATACAGCAAAAGACGCCAATTTTCTAAGTTGGTAATATGTACAGTAGTAAATGATTGACCGAACATTAATTCAATACAACTCATTAACATAATATATAATGTTACTCTCATTTATGTACATGTATACCGAAATAAACACATGAATGATGGACATTGAATTACATTTTGATAAGATATGGAGTATATAGATTAATATTTGACCAACAACAAAAATCTACCTCCCTTATTATGAAAAAATACCATGGCATTTTCCAGTGCCATAGAAATTTCCATGGAGTTTTGGAATGCCGTGGCATTTTTTTGTTTGTTGCAGCTTTACACAAAAGTATGTTTTGTTCTCATGTTAAATTGTTTTCATTATAATTATGGTAAAATGGTGAGTGTGGCACGATACATTGATGTTGGTGAAATGTTGACTTTGAAATGATATGGTAACTAAGTTATTATATTGACATTGAGATATTAAGATTTTGTTGAAATATTGACCTTCTAGAATATATCAATTTTGGTTTAATGTTGGCTTTGAAAGATGGTTTGATTTGGGTGAATGGTTGACATTGAAAGATTGTTTGATTTAGGAGACCTGTTGACCTTGAAGAGTAACGATTTTAAAATAATGTTGATCAGTAAGACTGTTTGATTTGGTGAAATGATGAGTATCAAAATTGTGAAATTGTTTTTGTTTTGTTCTTTCATTTAAATCTTAATTTCAAAAATATATACATGTACATGTAGGTATCAATTGTTGAAATTCAGTAAGAAATGTTTGGTGAAAATAACTTTGAAACGTTATGCCTTTCTTTAATCGTTGAACACGTTAAATGTTAACTTTGATAAAATAGTTTGATTTGCTGAAAAGTGTTTGTTGGATAGTTTGACTGATATGTCGATTTTATTCATTTATTAATTTTTTTCTTATTTGAAAGATGTTGTTACATTAATGAAATGTCGAAATATAGGGTAACTTTGAGGACAGAGAAACACATTCCTCCTTTTTTAAATTAATAATATATCGACTGTGTGACTTTGGAATAATGACCTTAATCTGACTTTAATGACATCTGAATTTAATTAATTATAAATAACTGGGATGACACTTTAAATATTTCTGGAAATAAAAAATGATAATTGTTAAACCAGACCCAAAACAATTAACTCAAAAGCAGAAACTTTTGTGATACTCATGTTTGAAATAGGAAGAAGACGACAAATATTTTATTTGCGTGTCACTTCCTGTACAATCAATAATGATACATTAGGTCCGGTGAAAATATAGCATTCCGATACTGCAAAAACCCTTATATTGATACATTACGGCGCTAATGATGCACTACAACATGCAGAATTATAACACACAACACTACTCATTCGCGTGCCTTTCTCATTCAACCAAGTACCGCAATCTAACCCCTTTCATTCAAACATTCATCGTATCCCATTTGTTTGAGATAGCTAATTAGTCATGGTGTCGATTGTAGATTGCAATTGGTCATAGGTAAATTTTTATATCTGTTTTTAATATTTAATCACATGTTTTGCTGTGATATCGAATGACTACAGTGTCTCATAGTTCTTAAGGACGGGTAATTTTTTAAATATATGAATATGTTTTTATGTATTGTATTTTATTTCTAAAGTACGTGACACTTTAATAAACATTTTCTCTTTCTCTCTTATAATGACAATTTAAAGAAAAAAACCAGTTAGCCATTACCTTAAAGATATCCATAATCACATGAATTCATTTACAAAACCCCTTTCACCCGTAAACTGGTAACTGCAGCAATACACACCCTAGGTAGATCTAATTACTTATTTATTAATTATTTATGAATGGATATTTCTTTGATTAAAGAATATATCAGGTTGATATTGTTAATAACTGATAATCATAACATTTCACATTCCTTTCAACTGATAGAATGCTGTGGCAAATAGAGGGTAATTTAGGAAAATGAATTAAGCAAGAATGAAAAGATTTGCAAACATATACGTAGAATTTAGTCTACATGTGTATTTGAACATGTGACAGTAAACTTTAAACTTTAGTTGTCTAATAAACTGTATTTTCAAAACTTAACAGTGCCGATCCGTCGACGCACGCCCGGTTAGTTTTGTTGCCATCTATAGAACCAGAGACAATTTGAATAAGATAGTTGCTGGTTGGACCTTGGGAGATTATTTTGATGAAGGGACGAGCGAATTGTACGGTGGCATATTAGGGCCATCTGTTTTTTTTTTATTTTATCCAAAAATTCTATATATATCATTCTTACATACGTAGGGTACTAAAAACGTTTATTGCATCATGATTTATACATAAGAAAGTACATACATCATTCCCACATCCATATACATTTATATGCATACAAATACATACACACACATGCATACATACACACATTATTACTGATTAAGTTTGTATGTTTATTTGTAATATATATCTACAATAAGACTTTGTTTATATGTAGGGACGTCTAATCAAGGAGACTTCCACACAAGTAATGCTGACTTTGACAGATCAAATCCTTATATACATATCATTATCTTGAAATTTCAAGATGCTATGTTGAAATTTCAGCTTATTCATCTTGAAATTTCAACATAAGTATCTTGAAATTTCAACTTATTATCTTGAAATTTCAACTTAATATCTTGAAATTTCAACTTAATATCTTGAAATTTCAAGTTGGACATGTTGAAATTTCAACTTTTTTCTTGAAATTTCAAGAAAAAACAAACAAACAAACAGATGGCCCTAATATGCCACCGTACGGTGGCATATTAGGGCCATCTGTTTTTTTATTTTTATCTTGAAATTTCAAGAAAAAAGTTGAAATTTCAAGATGTCCATCTTGAAATTTCAAGATGATAAGTTGAAATTTCAAGATAATAAGTTGAAATTTCAAGATACTTATGTTGAAATTTTAAGATAGATAAGTTGAAATTTCGACTTAGCATCTTGAATTTTCAAGATAATGATATATATAAGGATTTGCTCTGTGAAAGTCAGCATTATTTGGGTGAGAAGTCTCCTTGATTAGACGTCCATACAAATAAACAAAGAATCCATGTAGATATTTACTATAGATACACATACAAACTTGACCAGTTGATAATAAACTTAATCAAATACATTTGAAACATGAAATATAGGCCTTAATGTTCATTTCAGACAAAAATTTCATTTCAGGAAAAATTGACACAAACATATTCATAAAAAGTACAAGACTTTACATATGTACATGACATAATATGTACAATGTGTGTATGTATGTATGTATGTATATATGTATGTGTGTGTGTATGTATGTGTGTATGTAGATACGTACTGTCTATGTATGTGTTTGTGTGTGTTTATATGTGTGTCTGTATGTTTGCTGTAAATGTATATGGCTGTGGGAGTGAGATTATCTATATTGGTACTAGTATATGTTGTTGTACTAGTAGATTATGTTGGAATTAATGTACTCATATTGTATGTATGTATGTACAGTGGGTTGCATATATCTTTACCTGTAGTGAATGCATTCAGATTGCAATCTGATCGCGGTCGAATGCATTCAGATTGCACTCTGATTGCGGTCGAATGCATTCAGATTGCACTCAGATCGCGGTCGAATGCATTCAGATTGCACTCTGATCGCGTGTGACCGCGATCAGACAGTATTTTGATCGCAAATGACCGCAAAAAAACCGCAAAAACCGCAAAATAACCGCAAAAAAACCGCGAAATAACCGCAATAAACCGCTAATGAACGCGAAGCAGCGGCCATCTAAATCAAGAGTCGGTAGATAGATTCTTTCATCAGAAGAGGTTTTTGCTCTTAATTACGCTGTCGTTGCTCTGAATGTTTCGTGCAAATAGGCTTTATATCATCTGAAATACAGAAGCAACGTTTTAGGTAAACCAAGGGCTGTAGACAGAGAGTCACTAGAGAGGTAATATACGGACACGCTCGCCAAAAATAGTGGATGTTTTCAAATTTCATATTATGAATTACTTTATAATGTTAAACTGACATACTGATGAAATACTTAAGTTACATGGAATAGATTTGTTGTTACATGAATGTCCATTGCTTCCTTCGTGACTTTAGATATGTAAATAATTCATCTCTGCACTCATAAGTTCAGTGATTAAACAACGACAAGCAACCATTTAGTTATTTTAATCACTTTGTTTTCTTTGAAAAAATTATATTTTAATATTACAATGTATTTATATGCCCGTTTGTGTCTCATAGGCCGTTCGTTTTTGTTTGGATGTTGTTTAATTAACAATTCTGTTGATATGTAATGTGATGTAAAACAACATGTGACACATTATTGAATTATATTTCTTTTCTTCTGCTTCTTCACCTACTAGTACACAAACCAACCACTCACACAGTGGTAAAAGCGGCACAAATCAGGAAGTTTCATTGAAACTTAAAACAATTCAACTCATCATTAGTTATCCTTTTCACGTTTGCATTTAACCTCTTAACTTAAATCATACTTCACTTAACTTAAACTTATTTCCTTATTTATCTGTTAAAGAACAATGAAACACTTGGTTAATAGGAGTAGATTCTTTCAAGAATTGGCTACTAGTTCTAAGTTTTATGTAAAGATTTTAGATTAGGCTTTTGCATTCTCAGTTTCCCCGAATTCCCGAATACACAAGCACCTAATCAATTAGCTCTAAAGGGGTCTCGACGGCAGCAACTTATTGCACCTTTGATCAACAGCCGAGTACCATCCGTCATTTGCCACCGATTGTCAACTTCTAATTCGACAAGGAATAACTAGGTGTTATTTGACTCAATAGCGCTCATATAGTAAGTAGTATATCAGCATCAAGGCGTAATAGAATGTGGAAATAAAGAAAGGGTCAAGAGGTAGCGGAACTCAGATGAAGAAATTACAAAAGAGACAGTCAAACCAAGAGTAAAAGTCTATGAAGTGACAATTAATAGATATCTAACATATCTATATTCCTTAAAAAGAGTCACCGAAAAATATAGCAGTTAATGCCAAAAACCCGAATAATGCTAATGTTACTTGAAGTCAACGAGGATTTGCTCGTAAGATCTACCTATGCTATGTATATGTTTACTGTGATTTCGGTCAAGGTAGGTGTGAATTCTCGAAACTCGTCATCTAAATCACAACATTCAGCAACATTACTTTACATTACGTTGACAACCACATAATAATATAAAAACTGTTTTTATCTACGTTTGATATCATTTTAACAAAAGGTTATTTATTCATTCCTTTTTATCTATATTTGAAAGTGACATTTCAAAAGTATATAAAAGAATATGAAATTCATTTTAACATTTTCGTCAACATTTCCGCGAGCCTTTATTAACATCTGGTCTTTCTAGAATATAATACCATTTCAAGTAATGTATTAGCATTCAACACATTGGAAAGCTTTACAACAGCACACACGATACATTTATATATATATATATATATATTAAGCCGGAGTTTGGCTGTGTATGTGTATGTGTGTATATTAACTGTAATATGCCTTGTTCTCTAAACAAGTTTTTTTGTTTTGTGGGTTAGCTCCGCTGAGAGTCGAAAATGGGCGCTATGTTATATTGCATAGTATTTTGCATACTGATGAGCGAATGTAACTTTTATCTAAATGAACATACCTTTTTGAATAAGATTTGTATTCTTGTGATATTTAACGAAGTTAATTTTATCTTGGCTTCCACAGAGCTTTCGTAATATTCTTAAAAAAACGTACTGCAAACCTGTACCATAATATATTAGTTTTATTAACTTCTATTCTGCACTGTGTTAACTCTACAACATTGGAATAACTTTGTGAACCCTATCAATCAGTTTTCAACGTGGATCTGCACCTTTATATCTGTCAATTTGAGATACACACCTTTACCAAAATAACGCAAACCTTCGATCGAAACGTAGTTAAACAATGGTCAATAAAGGTTGTTAAACCGCATGCTTATTGTAAAGTCTTTCGAACTATATGCTTCAAACACACGATCATCGGAAGAACCTGAGACACAATACACAGAGCTTGTTAACTTGTCGTCTGAAAGTCGGTCGGTAAGTCTAGACGTTGCACATTTTAGTTACGGGTAGCTGAGTCTTGCATAATAAACATAGACTATCACTTCCGACGGTGACAATAAACAGGTTCGTGTATTTATCATTTAAAAAATAGTACTTTTTTATCGAGCGTATTCCATTAACGGGATATAAAAGGTGGAATTAAACCTTAATGAAAGTGTATATTGTCACGACTTTATTCCGATAGATTATATATGTACATAGATATAATGATAATCAGCGTAACCTTCAAATGATACCTTTCTGTAACAATAATGTTTGCTTTCTAAAATAATAGTGTCGAAAAAATTCGTCTTCGTTGACCCAAAATACGTACTCTCTGTGCCTTAAATAGCAGTTTCTTTAATCGATATATCCCGAAGCAAAATCCGGCATTAGGCTAATGAAATGAAATTGAATAGATTTCCTGTTATGTCTAGTGTTTCATTCATTGCATTAGATAGATGTCAATGAAGCATACATACAAATAAAATACACTTACACAAACAAACAATAAGTTAGACAGACGGACACTGGTAGAGAGGTTTTAGTGTGAACGAATCAGATTTTGACATATATTTTATGAATGATTGAACAATGTGAACAAATGCCCTTCAAAATCCGACCCATGTAATGAGTAACGCGGAAAGAAAGAAAGAAATTTACTTGACATGCATTGATATCGTTCACATTCAAGGCATTATTATTATTACCCTTGTCTACGCTAAATTTAAATTAGAAAAAAAAATCATTAAACATAACCATTTAACCCCTAAAATATAAACAAATCATCGAAATACACCTCTCTACATCCAGTGTGCGATTACACAGTGGTGATAGCGGGACAAATCTGAAAATTTCTTCAAAAATGAAGATAGCTTAGGCCAACAATACCTTTCTGAACGAATCATTATGATTTTACAAAATCAGGTGACAGTGTACATGTATTGTTTTGGAAAACGTAGTACAATAACGTTTCGTCAAGTAGAAAACATACCCCTAAAGCTACGCGAATCATTTGACTGACAAATCGACAACTTCGTACGTAACAGTATGATTGTATTTAAAGGTAAACTTTCAACCAAAGGTTTAGCTTGTATAATCTGCCTATGATAACTATATTAACTATGTTTGATATTGAAGATGGCGTTCCAGGCTTAATCGTTTAGAGCAAGAAGGTTATTATATGAGGGACAATAATCATTCGTAATACGGCCGACAGACAGAATTCTAAAATGAACACACAAAACGGTTGTGCTATTTGTGCATAGTACAGAAAATGCAAATTATCTTCATCAGCATGAATGAACTCGGGCTTAACTTTTAAAGCATTGTTTGCCATTTTGATGTAAAGATTGATGTATTTCATTTACCATTAGAATGTTGAATCAGCAAATCTTAGCATAAAAACCGCTAAGATTCGAGACTTGTCGCTTCGTTGGTTTTCTTAGAAATGAAAACATTTGCAAATTGAATTCAAAATTTTGCAGTTTTCATTCACCAAGCAATGGTATAAGGAAATCTTACTGTGGTCTCCTCAGTAACGGTACAAAGACGGATTTACATTTTGTTATACAATCGAATGCTGATATACCAATAAATCTATTGATTCGTCCCGCACAATTCATACTCATGACGTCATCTACTTGATCGCAGCACACAAGTCATACACACAAGATTGATTTACAATGTAAAAGATTGCTAAGGATAAATGCTTGCGTAGAAGATATAACTCACTAGTACTAACTTAATGGTTTAAAACAATAATAATACATAATATTTAAAACGGCGAGTACCTATATCGTTCTTAGCAAAGAGAATATTACAAACCTTGGATAACAAGGTTGTAAAACTTTTATAAGTCTAAGTCACCAAGTGGAGTGGTGTTTTCGAAATTCAATGTAAAACACTTTAGTTGTCATCAGTGTTAGAGACAATTTCGTGGGCGGATCACATATGAACGCGAATAACCGCGAAAAACCGCAAATGACCGCGAGTAACCGCAAAAGACCGCAAAATAACCGCGAAAAACCGCAAATGACCGTGATCACAATCTGTCTACGGTTGACCGCGATCTGAATGCATTCTGATCGCGATCGAACGCGTTCAGAATGCAATCAGATTGCGGTCGAATGCATTCAGAATGCATTGAGATCGCGGTCGAATGCATTCAGAATGCATTCAGATCGCGGTTTTCAGGTAACTAATTCTGCAAGGATCTGTATGTATGTATAAATAGTAGAGTTCGGGGAGGTTGTGTGTATTTTTGATATCTTATAGTGGATGATTAAACACAGACCACAATAATATCATCGGGAAAGTATTCGTGATATGTATCAAATATATCAATTCATATGTGTATGTGAATCTTTACTTAGATTTATAACGCTTCGTATATATTTGTTCCTATGTATGACACGTATTGACCAGACCGCGCATGTTTGATGATAAGGTTCCTCACAATCTGTGTAGGAATGTTTATAACTCTCTCTTATGTATACATACACATACACGTTTTAATATAGAACATACATATCACGAATAATTTCCGATGATATAATTGTGGTCTGTATTTAATCATCATAATTTTAGGTATCAACTGAATACATACATATGCATACATACACACATTATTACTGTTTAAGTTTGTATGTTTATTTATTTTTATGTATACAATATGACTTTATTTATATGTAGGGACGTCTAATCAAGGAGACTTCCACACAAGTAATGCTGACTTTGACAGAACAGATCCTTATATATATATCATTATCTTGAAATTTCAAGATACTAAGTTGAAATTTCAACTTATTTATCTTGAATTTTCAACATAAGTATCTTGAAATTTCAACTTATTATCTTGAAATTTCAACTTAATAACTTGAAATTTCAACTTAATATCTTGAAATTTCAACATAATATCTTGAAATTTCAAGATAGACATGTTGAAATTTCAACTTTTTTCTTGAAATTTCAAGATAAAAATAAAAAAACAGATGGCCCTAATATGCCACCGTAGATATATAATAAAGATACACATACAAACTTAACCAGTGGATAATAAACTTATCCAAATACATTTGAAACATAGGCCTTAATGTTCATTTCAGACAAAAATTTCATTTCAGGAAAAATTGACACAAACATATTCATAAAAAGTACAGGACTTTACGTATGTAAATGACATAATATGTAAAATGTGTGTATGTATGTATATAAGTATGTGTGTATGTAGATATGTACTGTCTATGTATGTGTTTGTGTGTGTTTATATGTGTGCCTGATGATTGCTGTAAATGTATATGGATGTTGAAATGAGATTATCTATATTGGTACTAGTATATATTGTTGTAATAGTAGATTAATTATGTTGGAATTAATGTACTCATATTGTATGTATGTATAAATGGTAGGTTTCGGGGAGGTTGTGTGTATTTTTTTATATCTTTTCTATTGGATGATTAAACACAGACCACAATAACATCATCGGGAAAGTATTCGTGATATGTATTAAATATATTAATTTATATATGTATGTGAATCTTTACTTATAACGCTTCGTATATGCTTGTTCCTATGTATGACATATATTGACAAGACCGCGCATGTTTGATTATGAGGTTACCCGCATTCTTTGTAAGAATGTTTATCACTGTCTCTTATGTATACATACACCTACACGTTTTAATATAGAACATACATATCACTAATAAATTCCGATGATATAATTGTGGTCTGTGTTTAATCATCATAATGTAAAGTAATAACTGAATAAACACATCCTCCCAAAATTCTATACATATCATTCTTACATACATAAGATACTAAAAACGTTAATTCCAACATGATTTATACATAAGAAAGTACATAAATACATCATTCCCACATCCATATACATTTACATGCATACAAATACATACACACACATGCATACATACACACATTATTACTGATTAAGTTTGTATGTTTATTTGTAATATATATCTACAATAAGACTTTGTTTATATGTAGGGACGTCTAATCAAGGAGACTTCCTCACAAGTAATGCTGACTTTGACAGATCAAATCCTTATATACATATCATTATCTTGAAATTTCAAGATGCTATGTTGAAATTTCAGCTTATTCATCTTGAAATTTCAACATAAGTATCTTGAAATTTCAACTTATTATCTTGAAATTTCAACTTAATATCTTGAAGTTTCAACTTAATATCTTGAAATTTCAAGTTGGACATGTTGAAATTTCAACTTTTTTCTTGAAATTTCAAGAAAAAAAACAACAAACAGATGGCCCTAATATGCCACCGTACTAATGCCTACATGAAAGAATGCAGGCTACAGTCTTATAAAAAAATCTTCATGGACCAATGGCTTTATGTCAAACAACCTTCACCCTATCAGCAAAGCGGAATGTTCCGACTATGAATACAACGAAAACAAAACACCATTTTGTTAGCATAAGCGTGACAGATGTATTTTATTGATATTTTATTTATGCACTATTGTAGGCATTATTCCAAACTAATTGGAACAGTTTACTTGTGTGCAGGTAAGCGTGTCGCTGTCATAACATTCACTGTAGGCATTGTTCCTTGTAGGCGTTTTTCCTTGTAGGCATTATTAACCCTATACGTCTGATGCTATAAATTTGTCCCGCCGGATTACATGGGATTTTTTATAGATTTTCTTGGACTATTCCATTATCAAATGTAGGTAACAGGTTGAGGATTAGTTGTGTACTTGACCATAAATGTTGTTGTTTTAAGCTGTCTAAGATATGGCTGTCTATGTTTTGGCACGATACCGATTACATAATTTTACCTTTTATGGTATAATTACATCCTTTGTCGCCCATCACCGCCTCAACCAGCCAAGAGGCAACAAAACATTCAGGCATGCAGACGGATTAACTGTAACTGGAGAGACGCTGGTGCATAGTGTAGGGAAGAGTTTCTTGTCAACCACACTAAGGGTTAAGGAAGTAACCAAAATAGCACACCAGTAACCAAAGACAAATACAGACCGACTAAAGAATTTTTCGTCTCTATAGAGATCACTGTTATCATTATTAGGCAATGAGGAAATCTAAGATATTAGACAAAATATTTGAACGAATATTTGATAGCAATTATTTTGATCTAAAATAGGTGTTTCTCTTGTACCTTATATTATTAATATGACTAACCCAATATGGAATACAGTGTTTCAATAATTCAGTTGTCTATACCTAGCTTTATGACACCATGGTATGGTCAGTACTGAACTACGGAGCTTCCATCTGGGGGACCACGGATCATTCAGCCGTAAACGCTCCCCATCACAGAGCGATTAGGTTTTTCCTCGGAATTGGAAAATATACACCAAATGTGGCCGTTAATAGAGAAAGTGGATGGGAACCACTTACAGTGAGACAGTGGGTTTCCGTTTCAAGACATTGGTCTCGACTGGTCAACTTAACAAATAGGCGGTTAGACAAAAGAATATTTGAGTGGTCTGTTGGATGCAGGAAAAAGACATGGACTTCGAGAGTATGCGCACATCTGCAGAAGATAGACTTGGAACGTTTTTGTGCCCAAGACTCACATATAGAGAGTAAACTGTTTGCCCGGGTAATCCGTGAAGCTGTGAACCATACCAATATGAAACCATGCACGTGGACAACCCAGCTCTTACGAGACAACTTACTGCAAAGTAGCGGCCGTAACAAACTAAGGACGTACAAGCTATTCAAACAAGTCTACTCTGAGGAGAAGTATCTGAGACTCCCTCTACGACGTGACCACCGAAGTGCCTATGTAAAGTTAAGATGTGGGGTTGCACCGATAGACGTAGACAATAGCCAAATAGAAAAATTAGCAACCTAAGTAATTACAGTTACCAGTTTACGGCTGAAAGGAGTTTTGTAATAAATAAATTCATGTGATTTAGGTATATCTTTAAGGTTATGGCTAACTGCTTTTTCTTTAAAATGTCATTACGACCAATGGCAATCTACAATCGACGCCATGACTAAATACCTATCTCAAACAAATGGGGTACGATGAATGTTTGAATGAAAATACTTTTGTGTAAAGCTGCAACAATAAAAAAAATTGGCATGGCATTTTGTCGTGGCATCCCCAAATGCCATGCAAATTTCTATGGCGCTGAAAAATGAAATTTCCATGGCATTCGAAATTGCCGTGCAAATGTTTAAATAAGGGAGTTGGATTAATTTTTTTGTCAAACGGTTATCTTTATACTCCATATGTTATAAAAATGTAACTCGATGAAAATATTTCTTTATCGAAAGCGCTTAAATTTGGGCGGTCAACTTAGGACTTCCCGTATCAGTCTTAACTTGTACCGAACATCATTACACTCAATATCTCAAGAAAGCGATGCATTCTAAATCTTAGACCTAATCTTTTAAGAGATTGAAAAGATACGAGACAACAAGGATATTACTTTAAAGGTCACCATATCTCCTTGACCCCTTTTAAAACTCTTGATTGACGCGATGTCAAATGAACCGTCTCATAAACAGATTCACTGAATGTCTTTGGTTACACTCTGTATGGAGGGAATATGCAGACACTTGTCGATTATGATGACCTTGACTTTACTTTCAAGGTCAGCATATTGCTGCGTTTGAAATTCTTGGAAACGCAATAACTCATGACTTATTGTCTTCAAGTTTTATGACATATTTCATTTAACGATTTCGCTGACACTAGACGATTGTAGTGACGACGCTTGTAGTGACCTTGGCCCTACCTTCAGGGTTACCAGAGGACTCTGACCACTTGCTGAACCGCTCGACTCAACTCAACCCTGGGCCTAATTTCTCCATATTCATTGACAGCCCTCTGCTCCTCGCTGACTTCCTTTCTGCTTCAGTTCTGATTCTGCTTAACTTCCTCTCTTTCCTCCAATGATGTAAGCACTTGTAACTATTCCGTGGGAGCTCAGCTTTCGGGTAATTACCTTGCCCTCAAGTTTAAGTCTTGGTTCAGTACCCAGAGTCATGTCTTCTTAATACAAGATCTGCACAAACATGTTGCCAGATTCATCGAATGGGGAAAGGGATCTCCAATAAGAACTGGGAAAATGAACTCTTTATGAGACCTTCTTAAATTCCGTTCTCTACTAAAGGAGCTCAACGAATATGGAGAGAGCGACTGGGTTGTAAAGGGAGGTATAAGCACTGTGATGTCGTTCTCCCATGTCTTCTCACGGTAACCCAGTTTCTCGTGTAATGGATGACTATTGAGGATGATCAGTTTCTGTCTTTCTGAGAAGAATTCCTTGAAAACAAAATGTCTTCCAAACATTTCGCTCCAACTGATCTCCCATCCGGACTCTCTCCTGGTATGTTTTACAAGTGCCGGAAACGCAAATTTTGTTTTTGTAGGCACCAAACGTTACGGTTTAGCCTCTCACGATAGCGTTTGGTTGTATGTTGTTTCCGGCAGAGTTTAATCATGCCAGTACCGTGGATACTGTTAAATCTTTACGGGCTGGTGAGTGGGTCTCAAAACCAGTTTCGTCTATGTACCAAATGAGATGAAGTGCTTAAAATGTATCAAGCTAGTTTACATATAGTCAAGATCCGTGGTTTCTCCAGGGGCTCCAGGTGTATAATTACTTGGTCCAAACCAAGCTGACATATTTGTCGTCGCAAGGTCACCGCCAACAAACCTTTTCACCCCGTACCCGTTTTCTGCTGGAACAGAGGCACATTTGTTATAAAGTCTCTTGCCAAAGTTGACACCTCAGCACTTTGTCTTCTGTCTCAGTGTGGTGGAGGGAATCATCTAACTCTCGGCTAATCCAGGTTTACCCTTCCACCCATTCGAAGAGCCGCGGTCGATGTTGCTGAACTCCGCCGATAGCGGTCAACTGAGATATGTGCACTGAATGTTTCTATCGTACATAGTTGGGTGGTCTGCGAAAGGAAATTTCCATCTGAATTTCGTTGCCCCCAAAAATACTCCGTATTAGAGTTATCATCTTTAATTAGCACCAGGTGTCTAATGGCGTCATCCTAATGGTCGACATTAATATATCCTAAATATTGCAACAATGTTTTTGCGATCTAATGTCTGAATGTATACGCTAAAAAACCAAAACACTAGTTCGTAGAAACAATGTTACATTAGTGTGGGAAATTTTGTTGTTAATGACGTCTTCTGCTATGTTTGCATTAGGTGCGTGCCAAGCAGACGACATGGCTCATAGAGCAAAGGAACTGTCACTAAAGCAAATAGATGTAAATATTAATTGGTATCAAAAGGGGTTGAAGATTAGTAAAATAGATGTATATATGTTACAGTCAATGTCTAAAATCAGTCAATCTGTAGATCGACTGAAATTTTTAGTCAATCTGTAGATTGCCTGATTCACTCAGGCAATGTATAGATTGACTGAAAAAAGCAGTCAATGTACAGATTGACTGAAAATTTAGGCTGATTTTCAGACAGATTAACTGAAATGAATTATGCTCATTAATGAAATCACATGACGCTTCTTTAATCCTACAGAAAGTTAATTAATTCATGTGGTATGCTTTGACAACAGATTGGCAGCCAGTTCAAACAATCTGCAGCTCTTTTCTTCTGGACCTCGATGTTCTGTTGATTCACTCTTAGCTGTGCATCTTTGTTCGAAGGGTGTTTGAACGCAATCCAACTTTTGCTTCAGTTCCAAACAGGGCCTCATGTACGGTGATTGCTTTATTCCAGAATGGTAGCTGCTGTTCTTTTGGAATTGTACAAAGCGAAGTCCCATAGGCCAGTCTGTTGAGTCGTTGTCGCCTAGCCATGCAGTGAGCATGTCATTCACGTCACAGTTCAAACGTTCTACTGAACCTTGACTCTGGGGATGTCTCGGCTTACCATGTAGGATTACAGGATTGAGGAGGAATCTAACTGTGGCTTCCTATTAGTTATTCACACAATCACATTTATCAGCTGCTTAACCATTTCTGATCTCTTAAAACATTAGACAGAGTTAATCTTTGGCTTAGAAGCAATCGAATTATTGTTTGAACTGGCTGCCAATCTGTTGTCAAAGCATACCACATGAATTAATTAACTTTCTGTAGGATTAAAGAAGCGTCATGTGATTTCATTAATGAGCATAATTCATTTCAGTCAATCTGTTTGAAAATCAGCCTAAATTTTCAGTCAATCTGTACATTGACTGCTTTTTTCAGTCAATCTATACATTGCCTGAGTGAATCAGGCAATCTACAGATTGACTAAAAATTTCAGTCGATCTACAGATTGACTGATTTTAGACATTGACTGTAACATATATATGTAGTAAAAATGACCCGGTGCCGAGCGGTTATGGCGTAGGGCGTAACCCGAGCCGAGTTTATTGCCATAACGCGAGGCAACTGGGTCATTATTTGGCTTTCACTACCGCGGAACACTCCCAACGTAATTTTAAACTAAATTATTTACTTTTGATGAAATTAAAAACGTTCTACTTTTACACTTCGCGGGTTGATGTTTTCTTATCAAACGAGTTCAATAGAATATTTACAAAACACGCCTGATTAAGATTTTAAAGCTAATTAATGATCCTTTTCTTTTAGAAATATACAAAACCTATTACCTATAAATATATACAGGGGAAATCAGTGTAGACATGACACAACAAAAAGTACCTCAGCTAATATTGCTCCTCGTTAGCTTAACTGGTAGAGGCGCTGCTTGACAACGGAGAAGTCCCGGGTTCGAATTCGACTGACACTCGTTATACATCTTATATTTCTAGCTTGTTGAAATTTCTAAAATCTACATTTTACGAACCAGTTGTGTATAGTAACTGAAATGTTGTTAAAAAAAGCAAGTAAAACCCCAACTACTCTACTCACTCATAACCGACAATGGTAGCCATGAGATAACCAACCTGCGCGCATCTGGTTATGGCATATAACCTTCAAATACAACAAAGGATATAACTTCCCAAGGAGTGTAAATGGAGATATATCATGTGTTACGGTAGGCTTCAACAAAACGGCGTAGCGTAGCCTTTGTTTACCTAACAGTGGGACAAGGGAGATAAATCTTGGCAGTAAGTCGTCTCTGTTACCAGAGTTGCGCGTGACCAAGTATAACATAGAAAATTATACTTACGGCACGTGACCGCTTTCAGCCAACGTGTAGCCGACTTTGCTGTACAAGTGAAGATAATATGGGATAAAGGCATGTATTGTTTGAACGGGTTGAGGGAAAATAGAAGACTACTTCTTCGTAAGAACAGGCGACGTTCGCTGCTGACAATTTTCATCCTCAACACCATGCTCGAGTTTCAAGCAGTACAAAAAAATGGTTTCGATGGCTTATATTACCAGTATTTATGCATATTGTATAAGTCATTCGGCCTCTGTTCATTTATCTATAAGCTTTTGTTGGATTTACATCTAGCTAATGTCAAATATTTGTATATTGAAAAAACACGTGAGATGTTTTCAATTCATTTCAACAGAAATGGTGTTTCGAAACGTGCAAAAGCCAATTTTAATATCATGTGCAAAATAGAATGTCCCTTTAGTGGCCGGCAACAAAATGACGTCTATGGGGCGGCACCCTTGACTTGTTTAAAATATCTTTTCTTATGGAATAAGCTACGAGTGGTGACTAATTTGATATGTCCACATATTCAAGTTCTCACGGTTTACAGTAGTAAATATAACACCTGCGTAACCATTCAGTTTGCTGTATGAATATTTACCGTCACGCTCGAATGAAAATAAGTAATCAAGTGAATATGTAATGGTCTTATTAATACCAGTTTGTGCAAACATTAGTAGTTCTTTCTCTAATGTTAATGTTTGATTCTAGCCAATTTCTTCCTATGTGCAACACCGTCGCATTCAAGGTCCCGTTACCTTATTTTTCTTGTTCGTTTTAAGTTGTCCTTCTTACATTCTCACGTCCTTAGGGGAATGCGTAATGGTGAGAACTGTGTGAGCTTCTGCTTGTTTAAAGTGACTTCACACAGAGGTCAATCACATGCTCACGATCTAGATGTGATCTCTAGTTTAAAGTAACAACCATGAATCACGAAAGTCGCAAAATAATAGTGAGTAGTGATAATTGACTTAATTGAAATGTATTGCAGCATAACAGATATATGAACAACCAAGTACATTTTATTCATGGAATAGAGTGAGTGAGTTGGGGTTTACCGCCGCTTTCAAGATTATTTCATTTATAACGCGGCTGCTAGTATTTTAATGAGATTGCCCAGCTCCTTCCTAATACCCTAATCATATTCAAACCTAAGCCATTATTCAAATACGCGGATTAGTAGGATGGGTTTCTTTATTTAAGGAATCTCTAAATATTTTTCTAAGGATTTATTGTGTTCATTCCATGATTATCATTATCAACAATTCAATTAACCTCATGTAAAGTTGACATTAAATGATCATTTATAATGCTGACCCTGTTTTCAGAGGACACAGAGAATGTTTTAGGAGTCAAATATGTCAAGCTTTATAAATAGGGCTCTGGAGGTAAGGTGAAGTGAGTTGGTGTTTAACGCCGCTTTCAAGATTATTTCACTCATATCGCGGCTGCTAGTATTATTGCAGGGAGAAAGCCCGCAACACCACTGTGACTATACATTGCGGTGAAACCTGCGAGCATCGGCTGGAACTAGCGGACCATGGATGGTATTTAGCCGAAACTCATTGTAGCATTGCACCCAAACCTGACTGCGTTCTCTACTGCAGACAAAGTTGCCCTGCCCCTGGCGGGATTCGAACCACGAAGCCGATTGCGCTAACCACTGCGCTATCCCGCCCCTCATGGCATAGAGGTGTAAGAGGTTATAATTAAGACTTATCGCTTACAAAAGGACATAATTATCTAACAAAACTTTTCTTAAAGCTCCTTGCTTATTGGTTATAAAAAAGGATGTTTATTTTGAACGTATTTGGTGCTATATAATATTATTACGAATTTAAAAAGGTTGTCCTAATGCAGGTGATTTGGATATTGTTCAAAATTGAGATATGGACATTATTATATACTAAAAGCAGTAATTGCTTTTGCAGAAATTTTTATTGTGAAGATCCATGTCTTCTAAAAAGTACCTTTTTTTATTTACTTTAACATGTGAATTAAGGCAGAAGATACTTTGAATTTCTGAAACTGCAAACAAAACTCAATCCTGATGTGTCGTAATATTTCTGACGGTAATTTATTCATATATTATATGCACACAATAATTATCGTTTAATATCAATTTTAAAAAAATTATAGAAACACGTTTACACGCTTTTTCAGTTTTAAGTTTAACCAAAAATAAACCATTCTGCTTTTAGAAACATTTACAATTTTGTCCGTTTATAAATCCATCGAAAATAAGAATTTTGCTTTTTGCTTTTCATTTATTACATTAATACCTTGCAAATCATTTAATCTGAGGATGATAGGAAGGTATCATCGAGAATTTGCAAATCAAAAAGTGTAAAACATGATTCTAATCGGTCGTGGAAATCGACAGGTATAAGTTGTAGACAAGCAGCAGAACACCTTGAAAGCATAGGAAGAAATTGGAAAATGACCACTGACTAGAAAACATATGATTTGGTACATGTTCAAAATAACGTAAAGCGCTTTCCAGATATTTTATTTTCGATTTCAGTATTTCGAAATGTGAAACAAAGTGAAAATATGTTCTGTTGGCGATTATCGTTTTAAAAACCGACCTGTGCTTCGTACATAATCTTTTTAATCTGATGAATTTACTCAATATACTATTAAGGCACTATAGTGGAAACAAATCATTTTGTTCGATATCATCCCGGTATCATCCCAGTCCACTTTATCTATTTTGTGCACAGTTGAACTCCATCTTGTCTTGACGTTTTAAAAGGACAAGAAGTGTTTCAGTTCTTCGAGTGCCTTTCTTATTAAAAATGAAAACTTTCCAAAACAGCTCATTGATGTGATTAGACAGTAGTTTTTAAGGGTTTTTGGGATCGCCATGCTCTGTATTAATAACAGGTAAGCAACCTATCATATCGGTGTCAAGAATTATAATGATAATGTTAAACGTTTTATCAATTATCTAAGAAAACATCAACAATCGAGGAAATCTATTCATTTACAACGTTGTCAATATAAATTGCGACGCTTCTTTAAATGATCGTCGACGGAGTTTTTTTTGGCGCTTATAGCCAAACCCCTTCACCAGTTGTTGATACAAGTTCATTGTTTATGGTATTAACAACATAAGTAAGCACGTAGAGTTCCCCACAAGCTCTCCACAGGAGTTTAGAATAGGTTCTGCATTCCATTCACTATTTTGGACTTTTTTCACATACCAAGAGAAAGGGGTAAGTTCAGCCTTGGGGCAAGCGACCACCTGCGATTACACATCCAATTTCAACTAACCAAATCTTTCATTAATCGTGATTGTCACAGGGTGTTCACTGAATATTCTACTACTTAAGCTCTATGTTATCGATGCCTTTGTTTGGCAGTTCCTTTTGAATGGGGAAAATAAAACCGGTGGCCGAACATAGCCCAGGCTTCATAATACATTAACATAACAAGAAGATTACATTAACATAACAAGAAGATTACATTATCAAAACATGGAAATTACATAATATATTTTTCTAATCGTGTAACAGGTTTTACACGATGGTTCAAACCTGATAAATCAAATATCAATTACGAGCGACTGAAAACATAAAGTAACTACCCTTGTTCTCTCCTACATACAAGAAAGGGAGATATTTGATAGGCCGAAAACAATGTTAATTTATGAAATAAGTGATACTCGCTTGAGTTATACCATCGTCTACGCAACGCTATCTATCTATGGAACCAATCGCGTAGCTCTAAAATGGAGTGATCCCTTGAACCAGCGTCGACATCAAAACTAAAACCGCAAAATTATGAAGTCATAAATTAATTATTATTGGTTAATAATTGTTTCATGAGTTGATACACGACTTGAGCATATTCGGGTTTTCTATAAAGTATAATTTGCGCTATTGAAGACTTTAGAATGAAGGATACTTATCAAATTGAGAGAGTGTTATATTTGCTCTGAACCCCTACGTAAATTTTTCATCTATCAAACAAAACACTCTTATTATTTTCATTATAAATCATTTGAAGCACGGAAATTCATTCGCATAGCTTAATAATGATATCTTCGTTTTAAACTGATTCATTTTGTAAATAACATTACTATTTGTATAGTAATTTGAAACATTTAATTTCGTTTATCTTGAGATCACTTTAGTTATCAAAATACGTTCAGCCGCCCCTTTGAAAAGTATTTGTTGATAAATGTAATGAACATCAGCTTACAGCTCTTCCATTTTATGCATCTGTCACACGTCGATTCTTTCCTCTGAATATGGTATAGCTGTGTTAGTGATCCAGGTAAGCGTGACGTTTAGACTGTATATCGATGATAGTGTATAATATCAACAGAAGACATCTCCTACTGCAAAGTGGGTTAGCGCAGTGGTTAAAGCGTTCGCCTTCGGACCAAGAGGTAAGGTTTTGGTGCAATGCCACTCTGAATTTCAGCGCAGTACCTCCTTCCAGCGCAATGCATAGCCAGATTAATCAAAATAATGTTGCTGGCTTTATCCCTGCAATAATACTTGTCGCCGCGATATAAGTTTATTATATATGTTTTTAACCGTTGAATAGTGTCCCGTAGGCCATGTTTGGCCGAGCAACATGCAACCTTTTATGCAATATTTTAAAATTTCATCACCTAATGTTGTATGTTGTGCGACACTTTAATAAATCATTTTTGATCATCATCATCATCTTCTTCTTCTTCTTCTTCTTCTTCTTCTTCTTCTTCTTCTTCTTCTTCTATAAGTTAAGTACTCTTGAAAGCGGCGTTGTGGCCCCAGTCACCTCACCTCCAACTGCGGAACCCCGTCAAGTACTTGACTAGTAAATGAGTTACCAAAATGAATATTTAGACTCGTTTTGCCTTAAGAACACATTGCTTTCACTTCATTGTAAGCGCTCGTTTACTCTACAATGCATACAAGAAAGTAGTCCTGCTTTAGTCTAACAAGAAAGGTCTTGGGGCGTAAATGTTGATCCCCAATTAGCTTGCTTGCTGTGCGGTTTCGTATTCAAAAGACAGTGGCACAGTTTATTGTCTTAGCTTTCTTTAGGGATATTTATCATCATGACCAGACTCTATTCATTCTTTTCAGTTCAGTGGTAGAATTGTTCACACTTCTTTGTTATTTTGTAAACCTGTACACGATTCAACGTAGGTTCAAAACCAAGACTGACCAATCAGAACGACCTCAGTGTCGGGTTTACGATAAAAGCAGATAAAGACAGAGGTTGTATAAGAATTTATGACGGAGCTACCTCTGTTGGGAGCGAATACCCCACTATGCGTCAATGATAAACTATGTGATAACTATTATAATACCCATCGTTTTTGTAATGGAAAAGGTAAGCGCTTTTCTATTCATTACTTGTATTTCAGATGTCTGTGTATTTATTTATGAAAGATATTAGTTAAGACATAGTATTCACTTCAGACCATGTTATTGTTTCGTATCAGATCTGTCTTCAGACTGATTAAAATCGACCGTGTTCCAAGGAATGAAAGCTACAAAATACTGACATATATATCCTCCACAAGGAGGATAGCCTAGACATATAGAGTTCGAATCTTGAAGTCAATATTTTGTAACTTTATTCTTCGGAACACTGGTGTGTCGTTTAATTTGTACATGGTTAACCACAATAAATACGATTAGATGGTTAACCACAATAAATACGATTAGAATTTGTAGTAGGTTGTCATGAAAGTACAGAAATATTTCAAACCTTGCGAAATTTTGAGACTGAAGGTCATATGTTTTTTTCTCTCCGATAATAGCTGAAGTAGAATTTCAAATGCAGTTCTAACGGGAGACTATATATAGCGGTGGTATAAACCGTGTTTTAATGTTTTCTGAGATAATAGTTTGTTGTGTCGATTTGAAAAACTCATGCAGAGATATAACCAAAACCAAACCAAGCAAGTTAAACCAGGGGTAGTTTAGAGCTGTAGCTGTACTGATACGTAGTTTAAACAGCTGCATCCCGAAAGTTTGTTCACGTACCAATGTATCCAAGTGGTAATGTCATCGAATTAGAATTCTTCATTTTCACTGTATAAAGAATAATTCTCGCAATGTTAATGTTGCAAATTGATTGTATCAATTGCAATAAACTCTAATTATGTTTGCATAATTCACATATCAAAAGACGTGCGGGATGTACATGTATAGGTCTGACCGTGTTAGGTTTCAATGTTTGTTACATTCCAATGAATCTACTTTACTGATTTTGGGTGCATATCTATTAACTTTTAACAACAACTGAATGATGAACTCCAGGAACACAAAACAGTTGGAATGAGCTTTTGCTTTTGGAGCAAATGACGATATATTGGCAGAGTCTTGTCAAACATAAATAATAAGGCTACACGCTTTATATCGAATGTGATGTTACCACCTACAATTTATTAAGTAGTCTACAAGAAATATATGTTATTGGGATCCAAATTTTTTTCATTTTTCTGTACTGAGTCTTCGTAATAAGAACCTGTGAAACTTATAAAACTCTCAACAGTTTTTGATTAAGTTGACATTTTTACTTTTATTTGAAATGTTTTATAGCCTTACAATTATCACTGATATCTCCTACTCATAAAAAAATAAAACTTATGTGAGGGTTTTAACATAAGATACGATGAAATGAAGACTGTCTGCGACATATACATAAGTCAGGTTGATAAAAAAGCCTTTTGAATCTAAGGTGTCAATTGCATTATCCTGCATGGGGCATTCTTTAGAAACTTTCTCTTCAATAACCCCTAAGGCAGCAGGCTTATTTTCGACGTAAATCTAAGCCCTCGGGGTCAGTCTTCAACCTTTGCATTAAAAATTCAATTCAAAGATGTGACACAACTAATATTCTTCTTGATACTGCCAATCTCAGCTTTGCTTTCAACTTCAGTGACCCTGGTTTCTCCTGGCTAGTAATTCATTTATCACACTATTGTTAAATTATGGTATCAAAAGGTCGTGATATTATCGAAGGTTTTTTTTAACGTTTCGAATTCATTTTGGTGTTCATTTTCAGAATGAATTTTTTTTTGGGTGCAAAAATGGTATATAAAAACGGCATTGGTAACAATTAACATATGTTGAGCTATCTTTTGTTGGTTTCACATACTTTTTTTAATATCATTTTACAGTTCTATGGAGAGGCAAGCTGATAACTTCATTTCCAAAAAAGAGAGCATGGAAAATGGATAACGGAACTTTAGCTATGAAACTTTTTTTTTTAATTTGGCAATTATTACCCATTGGTATAATTTTTCTTATGATCACTGCTACAAACAAATGTGTGACTGACTAAATTTCTAGTTGTAAGCTTAAAATTATCTATATCGTTAACTATTCCAAAATTTTGTTTTCACAGGAAGGATTATTTTATTCTAACACTTTTGGAATGACAACGTTCAAGAGCCATAGATTATTGTGGAGTATTTTCACTCTCAAACTCTTCATTTTGGGTGCATATCTGATAACTATTAACAATTATGACATGATGATGAACTCAAAGAATCTAAACGAAAGAATTATTGCTGTTGAAACAAATGATTTGGACAATAGAAGGACAGAGTTTCATCAAACAGCTGCTGGACAATGCCCGGGTGTGCTGTCTGGAATGATGACCGGAAAGTGGAAGACAAGACCTCTTACCAAAAAGGAACATGATGAAATATTTGCCTTCCTTTTCCATGCACACTCGCGATATAGACTTCCACCAACCTACCAAAGAAATGACAGTCTATGTGGCAACATAACACACCCTAAAGCAAAGAACTATCGAGCTCTTTGTGATCCAAAAGGTAAAACTCCCTGTTGTTTCCACAACAAGTGTGCTTTGAAGACAGCAGCGGAATGTGAGTGTGAGGATTGTTACGATATGAGGAATATGAAACATGCGGAATACTCAACATGGATTCCATCACATCCAGGCTGTAAATACCACGAACACACTCCAAAAGAAGCCTGTGATATTCTGGATGGAATGGACGTTGCTTTCTTTGGAGATTCCCTTATCAGGCATGTCTATACTGCTATGCTGCTGGTGGTCACAGGGAATATGAAGGACGGAGCCATGAACCCAAAAGCCGCTAACAGTGAGAAAAGTTTACCTTATTTGTTCAAAGCAACATAACATCGTAACTTTGGTTCAAGTAAGATTGTATTGCAGAAGCAACGACAAACATGCATTTTTTAAAATATTCATAATATTTTCATAACACGCTATAAAAGAGCAACGACTATCATACATTGATAACGTTCATAACGTGTTCGTGACATGGTGTAACGAGAGTAACTATTGTGTATTCTAAATGCTCATAAACCTAATATAACACAATACATCCTGCTAAATTAGCACATATAAATCCGCTCATTTTCTTAAAAGAAATCGGATATAAAGAAGGAGCATAGCGGATTCATAGACGCTGAGACGTGATTAAGCAGGATGTGCTGCACAGTCAGCACTGTACCATCAAAGCCGATGCCTAACCTTAATTGTGTTGCCGGTGTCACGAAATAAAACCGCCGCCGGTATAAAAATCTCCCCCGGCAATTTTAAACCGCCCCCTCAATATAACCCCCCCCCCCCCCCCCCCCCGCCTTTCATAGATGCTTTTAAAAAAGTGTTTATATCTTGAAAGGCATGAAAAGGGAGTTTAATGTATTCAATGTATTGTATATTGCTTGTTAACAAGTATTTTCGGAAATATTTTAGCGATTCTAATAAATCTAATAATATTGGCCTGAAAGTAGAGATGTTTGGAACATTCGGTTAATTGGATATCATGAAATCGTATTATCGAGTTATTTATAAGAAGCATAGTGAACCTTTAGTCTTGTACACTAAAAGTGGAGAAATTTAACGGGTTTGTCAATTGTTGAATTTGAAGTGTTGACGGTAAATTCCCGTGCGGAGGGTTGTGTGCATATTTAGCCTTAGGAAGGAGTAAGCTTACATTCCGAAACGTCACGAATTTCAAAATAAAGAAGTTGTTAAGCAGAAAATCTTTATTGTAGACTTTGAACATTATTACCAAGCGATGGAGTCTTAACGGTACTTATATAGAAATAGAACAGATTCTATACTGGGTTGGATGAACATACTTACACGGGGCGATTCTATACTGGGTTGGATGGACAAACTTAGAGGAGGCGATTCCATACTGGATTTGATTGAATTCTTAGAGGGAAGAATCCGTACTGGGTTTGATGTAAATGCTTTGAGGGGCGATTCTATACAGCGTTGGATGAACATACTTAGATACATTTTAGTTGGCGAATCTGTACTGGGTTTGATGTAAATGATTAGAGGGGTTGAATCCATACTGGGTTTAATGTAAATGGTTAGAGGGGTTGAATATATATTGGGTTTGATGTAAATGCTTAGAGGGGGAGAAACTATACTGGGTTTGATGTACATTCTTGGAGGGGTAATACTATCCTGGGTTTGATGTAAATGCTTAGAGGGGGCGAATCTATCCTGGGTTTGATGTTAATTCTTAGAGAGGGATAATCTCTAATGGGTTTGACGTAAATGCTTAGAGGGGATGAATCTGTAATACTAGTAGGTTTGTTAATTCTTAGAGAGGGAGAATCTATACTGGGTTTGATGTAAATGGTTAGAGGGGTTGAATATATATTGGGTTTGATGTAAATGCTTAGAGGGGGAGAAACTATACTGGGTTTGATGTACATTCTTGGAGGGGTAATACTATCCTGGGTTTGATGTAAATGCTTAGAGGGGGCGAATCTATCCTGGGTTTCATGTAAATTCTTAGAGAGGGATAATCTCTAATGGGTTTGATGTAAATGCTTAGGGGATGAATCTGTAATAGGTTTGTTAATTCTTAGAGAGGGAGCATCTATACTGGGTTTGATGTAAATGCTTAGAGGGGATGAATCTGTAATGGGTTTGTTAATTCTTAGAGAGGGAGAATCTATACTGGGTTTGATGTAAATGCTTAGAGGGGATGAATCTGTAATAGGTTTGTTAATTCTTAGAGAGGGAGAATCTATACTGGGTTTGATGTAAATGCTTAGAGGGGATGAATCTGTAATAGGTTTGTTAATTCTTAGAGAGGGAGAATCTATACTGGGTTTGATGTAAATGCTTAGAGGGGGGCGATTGTTTCATTGTTTCACAAGAACTATTCAGCCTAGTAGATAGAATATGTCTACAATTAATTCTGAAACTAATACAGAAGAAACTTGAGGGGGGAGATTTTATTCTAAGGGGGGAGAGAAATAATTTCGTCGTGGGCGATTTTATACCGGTATAAATCTCCGGGGGAGGGTTTGTACCCGTACAAAATCGCCGGGGGAGATTTTATTCGGGGCGAATTTATACAGGGACACCGGCTTTCTCCCTGCAATAATATTAGCAGCCTTGATTTAATTGAAATACTCCTGAAAGCGGCGCTAAAATCATTCACTCTCATTCTTTGATAGCCAGGTCGAAAAGGATGATTTTTTGTTGGGTGGATCGACATCTCTTCGCAAAAATCTACCATACAACGTAACAAGATGTATTTTCATGTCTCGCCTAATGTCAAGCTCGATAAAGCAGGACTAGCCCAAAAGAAGTTTTAAGTGAACGCTTGTAGTTCAATTGAATTACGTTGCAAACATTTTTTTGCGTTCTATTTCTTCGGCGTTTTTGTATCTACGTCAGCGTACATGTAAAGGCGTCTACGTCAGCGTATTTGTATATACGAATAAACTTTAATACCCTTACAATTAACAAGACAGATGCCCCATATAGCTGGTTCTCATAGTCATATTGGGTGTGTGATTTTGTCAGTCAATGAAATGCCTTTATTCGAGAAGCCTGAAGCCAAATATCTCTAACCCCTGCTTCCTTACATCCGGGTGCGACCGCTATTCATCGGATTTTAAGGATTCACAAGGTTACCAAATCTATAAAGTGTAACCCGCGTCAGCTAAGCTAAGGAGTCTGTAGACATCGTTTCGCCTTTCAAGGTTCTTGCCTAAAATTGGATATCCGTATATAAATTTGATAAATGAACATTAAAATAAATCATATTTTACATCA
This sequence comes from Phorcus lineatus, assembly GCA_921293015.1. Lineage (NCBI taxonomy): Eukaryota > Metazoa > Mollusca > Gastropoda > Trochida > Trochidae > Phorcus > Phorcus lineatus. Next base: position 16,580,067 of record OV121083.1, read on the forward strand.
TGAGACACAATAAGCGATCAAGTTTGTATTATCATATCGTCAATTGAATTATATTTTTTTCAAAATTTGATTTAACTATATGAATTTGATAAAAGTATGTAAAAAAATTAATAAAACTAGAACCTTCCGTTTAAAAGTACGTGTCCATTGTTTCCAAACCCGATTCGTCAGGTTGCTGTTCCTGATGTTTTTCTATCAATGCTATTGAGGTAAATACTACGAAAGACTAATCATAATAAGCCAATTGAAAACATCGATGGAAACAATGGACACGTACTTTTAAACTGTGATATACGGAAGGTATTAGTTTATTAGATTTTTTACATACTTGTATCAAATTCATATAGTTAAATCAAATTTTGAAAAAAATATAATCTAATTGACGAATGATAATACAAACTTGATCGCTAATTGTGTCTCATGATGTAGAATATGATTTATTTTAATGTTCATTTATCAAATTTATATACGAAAATCCAATTTTAGGCAAGAACCTTGAAAGGCGAAACGATGTCGACAGACTCCTTAGCTTAGCTGACGCGGGTTACACTTGATAGATTTAGTAACCCTGTGAATCCTTATAAGGACCACAAAGGCCACATCTTTAAAACATTTGTTTCTTTTTCCCGTAGAGTTAAAAGGTTTAGAAAGCTGAACACTTGTGTACAGACTCTTAATCTTAAGAGGATGATAAGAAAAGGGATTTTGTTGTCTTTGAGCAGCTCTTATGGTGACCCTGTAACCATTTATAAGATAATGTATATTTTTATTAGATAGTCTGTTGAGCTACAGAGCCAAGTCTCTATTTTCTAATCGACAATATGAACTTTGAATAATACTTGCCTCTAGTGATGATGTAAGTTATGCTCTTTCCTTAAGATTATATGTTGAATTATAAAGTTATATAAGGAAAGCCAAATTACAAAATCATATATCATCTAATTGACGAATGGTAAAACAAATTTGTATAATTATTGCCCTCATGATTTTTTCTCAAGTTAATTTAACAAATCAAAAAATTACAAAAGGAAATCCAATTTTTAAAAAGTATATCTCCTAATTGACAAATGATATTAAAATTTGAATATTTATTTTTCCTCATGAAGTACATTATGCTTTATTTCAGACACGAAAAAGATGTGTCAAGGAATGTACATGTTCACAGAGAGAAAGTGTCGTCTCATTCTCAAGAAAACAATGGTTGCTTGTGGTGGGAAGGTCAAACTTTCAAATCATTATTATATGTCGTCAAGAGATGGAGAAAAACTGTCCCAAGTTGCAAGGAATTCTTCTTTTATCTTCACAGGGGTTGGAATACACGATAACTTTAATCACAAAAGGGTTCAAGAAGTATTCTTGAAACCAACGTTAAAATTCTTGAATACCAGTAAAGAGAAAGCTCCTAAACTACTGTGGATGTCAAACCATGCGCCTGGAGTGTTGAAGTCGCCTATTTTTGTGCTTCAAACCGATAAAAAGGTTAAAAGCTTCAATAAAAAGATGGAAAGTTTTCTAAAGCCGTTAAATATCCCAGTTTTCGATACATATGGACTGACTGAAGGAATGATGAGCTTTGATGGAGAACATTATGGTATGGGAATAAACATTGCTAAAGCGAATCTGTTTCTAAGTTATATAAAAGAGCAAAAAAGTAAACATGCATTATAGACTAGTTGATAACATGCTTGTATATGATGTTAGTTTATCTTTAGAATGCGAAATGACAATGGGACGTTAAACGCACTAGCGCACGCCAATATTTCTTAACACAACAAATGCACAGATACTGTATATCTCTCGATATTACTCACAATCCTCACTCATGTAATCTACCTCGTAAGTTATTTTAAAAATATTTGCGTATTCAGGTTGTAAAGTGGATTTTTAAAGACCGGAAATATGTAATGTTACGTTACATTGAATCCGCATGAATACGATATCGGAAATATTAAAATTTTGCTCGTAACCAGAAAAGCGGAAACGGCAGCCGCTATGGTCAATCTAATAACAATGGTAATACTGTGTTATTAAATCGGTTAATTTACAAAATTGCTTTCATAAAACCTATTTCATGATTTGTTCTCAGTTCAGAGTTTAGGTAAATTCAATAACTGCACACAGTACTAGTTCAGCCGTACTAATTTATGCGTTTTGTGCACAGCTAACCATAGATGTCCAAGCCGACAGCGGCTGTCTTAACGTTTCCGTTGTTCATTGCAGGTAAATGAAAGAATGTTTAGTATCGATAGAAAGTTTAAGTGAATGCATAAGTCCTCGTAAACCTTAAAATAGCCAATTTAAACCGTAAAAGAGTGCACTAGTGCCTTTAAGATCTTCAATATTTATCAACATGACGTTAAAACACTAGGTGGGATCCATGTTATAGGGAAATAAGTTGCAAAATTCACCACGTATATATATATAATATGTCATAATTATATTTACTCGACCGAAATTCGTACGGTGTCCAGGCTATCCTCTCCAAACTGTGACGGTCTGACCGCAGCCTACTGTAGTGCACGTTCTTACGTAAACTCAGCTAACCAATCACAATGCGTGCGGCAAAAGCATTCGGTATCCGTAGCTAGGAGCAAGTAACTCCCATTTACCATTCGTTAACCTTGATCGCCGCTATAGTAATTTTAAATGTGATGATGTGATTGGTTCACTAATGACTAGATTTTGTCTGCGCTAAACTGGTGTCAGCACGTGCAAGCAGTGAGGCTGCCTTCAGAGGAGAGGAAAGCCTTCAAATAGTCGTCGAATCCCACTAGAGTCATTTAAAAAAAACCTTTATTCCTCGGAAAACGGTCGATTTTAATCAGACTGATTTGATATAATAAGTTCATCTGTTCATCATCGGTATAATGTTCTAGTGATGACGTGGTATAGACCAGTGCCTTTAAGATTGAGATTCTCTGTTATGTTGCTTGTTAATATGTGGAGATGAATGACAGATCAGAATAAAAACATAATCTATAATGTTGTTCGAAGTTATTTATCCTTCACAAGAATTTTAGCTTTATGTCATTAGTTTCAACTATTTGCGATTTTTCCGTTATAGCCAGCACTCGAAACTGGAGTTTTGAATTACAAGTATAACTTTCATATTTTGGCGTTTAGACAAAGTTGGGTATCTGATTTCCCCATTTGATGATTGCAACTTTAAGGTATAGGGTGAGTGCGTTGTTGTTTATAAGCACTTATTGACAGCTTAAATTTGAATTGCAATTAAACAAATTCAAAAGCCCCCTATGTTTATTTTTTTTATCAAATCTGTCTCCTAAGCACACCAAACCATTGTAAGCCACAAATGTTTGTCGGTCGTAATCCAGTCGTTTAGCATCCGTAACTCCTTGAGCCAAGGTATCTGACAAAGATTTCTGTAAGTCTAATGAATTCTTCGGACTATTGCTGCGAATCTTGCCGAATACCAAGAATAATCTTAACTCTATCGTACGTGTATCGTTATTGTATTGTGAAGCGTCACGTATTGTATTAGTAAATTTTCAAAATATTACGAATAGTCTATTAGGAATAATGAAGCGTCCACAAAATAAAATCTCTTTATCTGAGAATGGTAGATAAGAGTTATTGTTAGAGTTTCTTTTCATCAAATTATGTAAACTACCGCTGGAAAAGTTAGATTTACTCAAATAATACTTATTATCCATCCATTTAGGTAAAGTACTGTCTAGTCGGTATTACGTTTGTACGCTATGGTTTAAAATGAGAGATTATCAAATATCTATCTTTTCGATCTTATTGCAACAGCACTGGTGATGATGTATTTTAACCTTGTCTTTTAATTATTCTTTTTATCAATCATCAAAATAGGTCATATTATTAAGAAATGAAACTGAAAATCTTGAGAGTTGAAAACGATTTGTTGGTAAATCATTAAATCACTAAGTTTTTTTGTGCTTTATAGTTATTGTTGATAATACGATTCTCAAAACTATATTATTGAAAACACGTTAAACACCCAACTTACTCAGTCACCTCAAAGATTCTCAAACATACTCAATGACAAACAAGCCCTGTAGACTTGGGTAACATGAAACCGAACTCTCCACGCAACTACACTGTAGCATAGACATCAATTCTATATAAGAAAAATTACACATGGCGAAGGAACGTGTTACTTGGAACAGATGCATTTGTTGACAAACTTGCATATGGGAAAGTTGATCATTAAAAGGTGTTTGAAGAATAGAATTTTCTTTGACTAGTATTAAATAAAGAAAGAAATCTTTTTTCAATATTTGTAGTAAGTTTTGATTCGATAATCGATTGTTACAGAAAAGGACAACATCTGGGTTTCTTTCAGCCTGCTGAATCAGCGTGTTTGAATCTAAAAAAAACCAATTTAATATTGCTGCACCATGTTCCGCATATGATAGATCTTACTAGACGCCTTTACTCAAGCCGTCAGTTTAACCTTTGCCTCAAATTTAATCTCTTGATCTTTTTGGCTTGACGCAGATAAATTCAAGTTATCACATTGGGCGGGTCTTGGCTAGCTTCCAAGAGATTACAAGCAATTACGTTAATAGAAACTCTTATACTTTTTACATTTTATAAACAACAAGTTGATTTAATTGGCATATGTCATTTACTTAAAATAACCCGAAATAATTATTCATAACAGCTCAGTCTTTGTCGAAACAAGGGTCAATCTCATTAGCATCATCTCATATGACCGATATATATGATTTAACGATTTCTACAAACTAAATGACGAAACGTTTATTCAACGTATCCGTTTCCAGAAATAGCAATTTTGGTTAGCCCTGTGAACTAAAGCATTAAGTTAAGGTATACAGTGTTTGCTTTACCAAAGATTTGCCATTTTTGTACAAGAAACCGAGCTAGGGCATCCTGTCTCTGGGTAAGACGTATTGCTGACGCCCCACACTTCTTGTCTCAGGGTAAGACGCATGGCTGACGCCCCACTCTTCTTACCCTGGGTGTAAACCCCAGCAAAAACTTCCCTATTCCCTACAAACTTTCTACAAATAATCAAACCGAGTGAATGAGTGATTGAGTTTCGGATTTTCGTGTTTTGAACAATATTTCAGTTATTTAACATGGGATGACAAGCAGACAAAAGAGAGTGGACAAATAAGGGAGAAAGGGATTGAAAGGTTGAGGGAAAAGACGGAAAGAAAGGCATAGTGAGAGATAGACAATAGGTTTTAGACCGTCTCAAATTTGGTCTGATTTCTACCCGACGACCTATTAAGCTGGGGTGCCCCTGCAAGGCGCATGTAAGTCCGGCTGGCACAGCTGTAGGGGTCTCTGGACCACTCAAACCGCCACGATAAAGTGGTGGAAAATCAAACCGATCTCTTAAAACTGGATGTATGATTTCTTGTAATTAACTTAAGGGAGCAATTTACATTTCATTTTAATGAGATGGCTCAGCTCCTTCCTAATACCCTATTCATATTCAAACCTAAGCCATTATTCATATATGCGGATTAGTAGGATGGGTTTCTTTATTTAAGGAAGCTCTAAAGATTTTTCTCAGGATTTATTGTGTTCATTCCATGATTATCATTATCAACAATTCACTTAACCTCATGTAAAGTTGACATTAGATGATCATTTATAATGCCGACCTCAGAGGACACAGAGAAACTTTATAAATAGTGCTATTCAATGGAGAAATAGGGGTTGTAGTGGTTCTGGAGGTGAGGTGAAGTGAGTTGGTGTTTAACGCCGCTTTCAAGTATTTTCACTCATATCGCGGCTGCTAGTATTTTTGCAGGGAGAAAGCCCGCACCACCATTGTGGCTATGCATTGTGGTGAAACCTGGAGCATCGGCTGTTACTATCGAATCATTGGTGGTACTTCGCTGAAATTCAGTGTAACATTGCACCCAAACCTGACTGCGTGTTCTCTACTGCAGACAAAGTTGCCGTGCCCCTGGCGGGATTCGAACCACGGACCTCTTTATCCGAAGCCGAACGCGCTAACCACTGCGCTATCCCGCCCCCTGGTTGTCTCTGGAAATCACCATCTGTTCAGGATGGAAACCAAAACCTGGTTTAAGTTGTAATTCATGATCAAAAACTGGACAATGGCGCCCCAATGACTCTAACGTAATTTTGGAAACTTATTCAGACCTGATCAAAGTCAAAATATGTGATGAAAGTTTTGATTTTATCAGTTAACCAATATTGAAAAATGTTCACGCATTAACATCTATATGGTAGTTTTCATTAATCAAGAAAACGAGAAAATATTCTCATTTTGACATTTCGAGATAAAAATGCAAGTTTAGAGACAATATTTGATTTGAACTCAAGACAGATGGTGATTAAGCTCTTATTTCAACCAAATAAAAATTAATGATCATACATTGTGTCACTTTAACTGCACGTGTTGTATTTAACAAACTTCATGATCAATCTTCTACTCTGGAAGATAATTAAAACACTGTCAATATTGTTACGCACTCCTACCTCGTTTTCAACAAAATGCTAAATAACATTTAATAAGGCCTTGTTGACAATTAATATGTAGGCTCACCACCGTCCTTTCTCCAATTCATCATGCCAAATTCTCTTCATTTGAAGACAATCGAAGTATTCTCTTTACTTTCTACGTGTTAACTTCCACGTGTTGTTTCCCATTAGATGTAGTTGACATCTCGCTGTGCTTAATCTCTAGAAGTTGAGCACTTTCTGATGTCTCGGCAGATTCCCTTAGCGGCTGAAAATATCAACACAAATTATTTGCCGAATTTCTGTCTTACGTCATACGTGGAAAGCTTGCCGATGCCTTGATTCAGTCGCCGTTTACGTGACCGTGTTCTATCAAGGCGACGCGACGCATTTATGCAGTTAGTTCTCGACTTCTAAAGTTCAAGTAAATAGATAAAACTGAGCACGGGTCATCCTGCTAACTCAGCGGATGTGAATCCACTTAGGTCTTTCCTAATACCTTTATCTGGTTCCAGCCAAAAACCTCGTATCTTGGCGCGGCATGATGTTTGTGGTTTACTTCACCTGTTATTTTTCAGCCAATAAATTGTTTGGAATCAACGGATTTTTCATCCGGGTTGTGCCGCTGTTGCTACATGCGAGTCGTCTCGTTGGCTGGTTAGATAGCGAGTGATACGAGGCTGTTGGCTTGAAAGAGATTAGACTGTTAGGAAGGTGCTGAGCAGATTCAAAATTCGAAAGTCTGTTAGTAAAAACTACACCAAGAAGAAACCATCTTACGTTACGAGAAACCTAGACTAACACCATAATTTATAAATACTACTTGTTCTTTGCACTTGAAATTGAAGAGCCTTCATGTCCGAATACGCGAAATTGAATATTATCAAAAACCAAAAGTATAAAGATGAGATATATATCCTATATCATAATGCCATAGAGCTGACAGACGCCATATAGCCTAAATTCTTTGAATTCCAATTTTACATAATGACAGCTCCAGGAACGAACTGCATATTCTTGATTCGATTTAAACACACATCGTTTCTTCATTGAATCCCATATTCTATTTCTTGACCAAGCCTGTCACTAATTTAATACTCGCGCTAAACAAATTTATCTCAGTTCTAGATACAAATGCATGTCTCACGTGTAGTTTTCTCCGTATTCCTAACATATCAATATATAATTTGATCTCATTTTCTAATAATGAAAGAGGGGTTAACAAAACAAGTTAAGATATAGTGAAGCAGTATTGTCAATATTGATTAACTACCAATCATAAGGCACTTGTACAATATTTACGGCTTATAGATCATGTGTTCTAGAAACTGGGCCAATTCACAGGAAAAACAGGGCAAATTAATACAAAACAAAATGGGCCAATACGATTCTGATGATGCGCATACAAACGGATGGAGAAAGAAGAAAGAAGAAAGCTTTCGCTTCGAAACTTTCCTCAGTTATGTTGGTTCAACAATCTATTTAATAATTTCGATTTTGATGGAAATGAATTCTTTACAAGGATTCAAGTAAGAAAAAAGAGGTTAATCGATAAAATTGTCATTGATTAACTATTTCCGTATTGGCCTAGTTCCGTTGCATTGGCCCTCGACTTTATCTCATACGGAATAATTGATAACATTATAGTAAGGACTTGATGTTCTATCAACCAAGTCTCCAGAAACTAAGTCTAACTAAGAAACTATCCTTATGATAACAGTGACAGAATAATTAACTAGATAATGCTTTGTGTACAACAAAATGTCATTCTGAAATTGAGGAAGTAGGAAGACAAACGTATACAATAATTTAAAATTACACACATTCATCAACCCTTTCTCCCCGAATATCCACTCTCTTTTTGACGATATCATCCAGCTGTTCAATGATAGAAATATTGAAGGCAAATCAGCCCAGGTTGATAACGATGAGTCTTATTTTTATTCTGGACGCAGTCTCTCTTTACGCCCGAAACCCATTAAGTCATATTATACAACTGTAGTGCGAAATGATCTGTTTCAAGGTATATTGATGTACGCTGGTGTGATATTGGAATTATATCTAAATATAATTCACTACATGACAATCTTAAAGATACAATGATTATCTATTAAACTTAACATTTATGCAAAATTTCAACGAGAAAACGCGGCTCTGGTTATAAACAGTCAGTTCCCCTTTTGAAACAGCTATGCGCTCGTCTTTAAAGTGAAACTTAATTGAAACACTTTGAATTCAGCCAAGAAATGGATTTAGCACAAGTTATCGAACAGGGAGTAACAGGATGTGTACACAAGACCTCTACTTAATATCAATATTAGAAACACGTAAGAAATTGCATGGTGCCTACCCGTTATCCACTTTAACAGTTGTCGATCGATCTACTACCCTGTTTAAAATAGACAGGGACATGAAAAGAATTGAATCGAGGGAATCGTGAGTTTGATCACTGGTTTCATGCATCTCCTAGACAATTTTAGTAATCCATATATCCAGAGGTTTTAAGGCAAGTGCATATTTTTGTTGAATCTTGGGTACTTTTAAGAACAGTTTCTCAAAAGATTTACTTACTATGATTTATTATCACATACATTACGATAACCATTGTATTGCACATTTGAGAGAGACCATAGCGGCATTTATTTTATTGTCATAGGCCCGTTGTCTTTGAAATGCGGGCGTTCTTTACCAGTTATCCAATTTGCACAAGTAGATTCCTTAATTGTAGAAAAACGATATTACGTGTTGGAGTGACGCTTGCTTTATAACGATAGAAGCTTCTGGGCAGCATGTGAAAAGCATGCAACACGTGCAGAATGTTTTCCATAGACAAGGAAAGCGGTTGGATCAGCGCGAAACTTTGTATTCTACTGCCTTATGTATTCCAAGTGAATTGATCATTTTTGATGAGGAATAATGTTAAATGTTACAGTTAATGTTTGCTTTTATAAAAATCGATAGACCACATTTGAATTATGCGTTAAGTGGCGCTACCTCGTTAGTCAATTAACTAGGGTTACCGTGACCGAGTGAGGGATATATCCATACGCTGTTAATGTCGTTTCCCCTTTTGATAATTAAAGTTCTGACCGTATAACACGACTGATGATAAAGACAATCGTCATACGTCATTTGTCTTTTACAACTCAGTGCCAGTACAGTGATATTACGTGAACAGGAGAATGATGTTCTCATTTTACAGTCACTTGTGTTGTATAAACAATATGACATCAGTGCCTGTTTTATACACAGCTTATCGTTACAAATGACAATATTTGGTATTATATAATGTTTCTAAATTATGAAACATTCCAGCCCCACCTATTTAGACATTTGAAAGTTTCTTACAAGTATTATTGAAATCAATGTGAATGAAATTTGTATGGTTTTCAAAGCTTAAAAGAGACCCATATGGTTCCATCAGTTTAATATACACCTCATTATCTTTAATCCCAACCTTTTTCTGGAAAAGGGCAAATGCTTTTGTTTTAGGTTTGATTTCTCAATGTTTAAGTTTTGACTCAGTGCGACGTGAACATGTTAGTGCATTTGTAAAGCAATCCGTGTAAAGGCGACATTTAAGTACAACTGGTAAGTACTACCCTACCAAAATAAAAGATTGTTGTCATAATAAGATAATAACAATAAGCTAAGGAAGACAGATACAACTTCCTTACCAATTATTTCATTTTCGTATTAGTAATTACCTTAAATGGCACAGGGTAACGTACACGCTTCTTCATATCTTTGAATCTTCTACTCTAAGATTTCATGTAGTTGCTTATGGTTACTTGCACAACAGGCCATTTGATACTCATATCCAGTCTCGTTTATATATCAGAGTTTAGTTTAAAAATGCCATGGAAATGGCAATGGAAATGAATTCAGTTATACTACATCTGAAGTTGATATAAAAAGGCTAATTTATGAGAACAGTTAAAAATAAAAAGTCATATCATTTTAAAAATTTATACACTTCGCTTTGATGTTAAGTAAAGTAATGGGTTTTTTTATTAATGAGATACATAGTGTTATAATAGGTACCATTTGCTGAAAGTCAATAATTAACAATACTGAAGAGGTGTATCTTTGGTAAAGACTGAATTGTTTCCTTAGTTTTGTTGCATGAACATAAGTAAATGAAAGGTAAATGTATGCATAAGTCAAGATAAAAACAAATACATGTAACATAGTTAAAAGTTAACTGAAACTAGGTAAACTCTTCTTGCAATGATTAGTGGAATTTTTATACTGACACATTTTTGTTTTAAACTGATACAAATTATCAATCTTAATATGTTTATAATATTAAATTAATTTCTCTTCTATTTACTTATTCATGGTTTGCTTAAAAATCTTTGAAATGTAGTGATTTAGATTTACAAGAAATGAAATTTCAACCTACCCGGATGAGTCAAGGAAAGAAATCGATGATATCTAACATAATGTGAAGGAGATTCAATGATTTGAATATTTTTAACACGTGAACTCATGCGTCGAGTCTTGTAAACAGTTCACTCCTTTTGTTCGCCAATGTAAGGCACTGGGGCACGTTCCCTTATTCAATTAAAGAGGAAGCGAATCCTACCAATGTTCAACAACGTTAACCTTTTAATCATCATACAATTTCTAGAACAAACATGAAAAGCCATTTTAAACCAGCGAATTCATTGGTTCAAAAAGGTTTGCTTTATACGTTACGTTTTGTTTGATTTAAGATATCGCATTTAGTAATAACATGTGTTACCTCTTTATGATAACTATTTGATATATACCATATTTACCTAAAAACGAGTTATGGTGCTTTTATGGGGACAGGAACACATTTATTTTAGAGCAAATTTATTTCGGAGCTTATCCCACCCACGATATGCCGCCAATCACTCTATGAATTAAGAAACTCTGAAGCCATTCATTCTTGCCGCCTGCTATTGTCGAATGGAATAACCTTGATTTAACTCTAAAGAATTCAAAATCGTACGTTATGTTCAAAAAGAAATTATATAATAACAGATGTATAGTACATGAAATATTTCAAAATTACGGACCGAGAAACGAGCAAATTTTACATTGCTGTATTCGATTGGGATGCAGCAACTTAAATGGACACAAATTCGATAGATTTATTGGCAACGACTCGCGCTGCTCCTGTGATTTCGTTTATGAAGATGCACATCACTACTTTTTTACCTGTCCAAATAACATAAGTATTCGTCATGAAAGTTTCTTTTACGCTAATGATCACAACTTGAAAATTGTTTTTTTTGGTAATAAATCCCTCTCAAATGATATCAATACAAGAATAATATCATCTGTTCACAAATTTATATTGTTAAGCATGAAAATGTATTACAATTATATGTTTGTTTTCTACTTTGTATATATTAATGCATCCTTATGATGTAAACATCCTGTAGTAAAATGTATGTTTTGGGGAGAGACATTTACATAGGGGAAACCCTGTTTGTCGATCCCTCTGTACCTGAGTACATGAATAAATATTGTTTAAACCATTTATTTTAGATAGATAAAGTAATCTCACGAAAACAAAAATAAACGTTTCGAACTGCAAGACAATGTTTATCAAAAGAAGCAGCACTAAACGAGCGTACCACGATCGGTTAAGCTATGCGATTCAATTTTCCTTACCCAATATTCTCAAAAGGTGTTCACACGAGAATGGCCGCCAGTGGTTTTTTTTTTACTTTGTTGCTAATATGTTTGTTGTGCAAACAAAGTTGAACCCTTTCAATCACTAACATGCACGATAAATATCTTTGTCTCTGAGTCCTTCAGGTGGGTCACATGGTCTCTTAAATTTGGAATTATGACGAAATGTAAAGTCAGTGGACCAATCAGACACGTTCATATAGCAATCATAAGATATTACAAAGCTCGTTAGACATCACGCAAGATACCATTTATTTCAGCAATATGTAGAGTACATGTTGACGTGCAAGACAACTGATACTTCGTTACCAAAACATGTTAAACAACAAACAGTACTGTCAAGGTGACAAGAGGCTCTATAAAGTGATGTGTCTTCAACAATTTGGAGTCTCATCAAGGCAATGGTCATGGCTCTTTTTCAAAAAATCATCTTTAGGGGTAAGTTTCACTGTCTTTTCTTTTTTCGTATGATGGATATTTACCTTGCCCCTAAAATGATACCAAGGTTAAATCTAATATATTAAATCTTACCTCAATTCTTGATTACTACTATTTTCTTTTCTTAGTGTTAATTGAGTTCCTCACGTCTTCGACCATATTCTATTGACGAAATGTTGCTAGTTTTATCAAGGATTATGCCTCTTGATTCATAGCTATCACTTCTTTTAAATGTTCTTCTGTACATAATAATAATGTAACGTTTTCTCTATTTTGCATCAATACAGTGTATACACACATACACACATATTTGTATATACATTTTTTTCGAGATCGAGATGTTTTGTAATGCGCTACATATGTAGCATGCAGTCTGTATATATGTAATGAATCTACGCAACACATGTATCTATGCAGTGTATTGTGACGTCATATTCGTTACTCATATCGTCATAACCGACTCAACGTCATTCACCTGAGACCTTATGATCGGAAGTACGTGTTAATAAGTCATCTAGATTTTCTTCAACAAATGTTTTTTTTCTAAATAAGACCTGTGAGGGGGAAATATTGCTCGAAAAAGAGCATTTATAAAGAAGAGATGGCATCACATTCATTCTATGGTTTAATATCCTAATTTTGAAACAAATTTGTACAATTTAGCGTATAAATTCTTATCATTTCAAAACCATAAAAGGATATATTTTTACCATAAAAGACTCAAAGCAATTTATACTTTAAACATTTTATACTATATAATGTATATAAACGTTTGAACCTGTTTATAAGTATAAAATGCCTTGAGTCTTTTATGGTAAAATATATTCTTTTTATGGTTAATTATTAGAGCTTATTACCCAAAGAAATATGTCATTTTACTTTAATGAGCTGATTTTGAGCAAGAGCGAGTGTTATGCGCAAAAATGCACAAATTCCTATTCAAAATCAGATGTTTATCACACCCTCGGACATTGCCTGGTTTTTCACCGATTCTGTTCCGTTTTAAAAAAATTGAATAATTAACAAACTCGCCAGATTTCATTCCAACTACCAGCAACAGTAACATCGCACACATTTGTTTTATGACGTCATAATAAAGGGAAATAAGGAATTGTTGCGCTGAAGCAAAATCAGTATGTGCATACGTACACATATGATAGACGTCTCTTCGTATCTCTCACAGTATTGCTAATAACGCCGATCCATGTCTCATGTGATATAGGTCTGCTGGTTCTGACAGTGACTCTCTTCTTAAACACCAGTCCTGCTGCGGGGGTTGCTAACTGCCCTCATCCTGCTGATTGTTTGAACGGAGGAGTCTGTCCAGAACCTTACGGGACCTTACCTTGTGACTGCAGTACTTCAGATTACATTGGTGAATTTTGTAACACAGAGGGTACGTTTAACTTTTCGTTTATCTTTATTAGATTTTTTGTGTGTAGATCGTTATCTCTTTTTTAATTAGTAACATATATATACAATGTATGTATGTATGTATTTATATATATATATATATATATATATTAATTTTCAAATATCTAACAAATAGGACAAAAAAGATTTTGTTTTTATGTTCAATGTTTAGTTCATGCATGCCTTTTCTTTCGCTGTTCACTAAAAGAACTTTCTCTTTTATCAGGGGCTTATTAAGTGTTACAATTATGGACATCGATTAGAACTGGTTGTTAGTAAATTTTCGTGCTTTGACTATGTATACCAAAATAAATCAACCAAAGTACAGGGATAAAAGCTGCTAGTTATAACTTTGCAGATTGTTCTATTTTTAAACACGAGTTATGTGACTAGAACGTTATATTATATATTCATGTACATGAATGAACTCCTAGTGAACACTTGCATTTCGCCAATAGGTATAGATTCAATGAACTCCATAGGCAGGAACATGACAAGACGTGGTCGTCAACTCATTGATTTAAAGCTAAAAGTATGTCATTCAATGATACTGATGATGTTTTAATATGACTGCACCTCCAAAGGTCTATCAGTGCGGGGACTACACGAGGAGGACGTGTGCTGATGTCTACTATCTCTACACGTATCTTAAACATATTTAACCTGTTGCTTTTCAGTGTGCACCGCTGGAGGGAGTGAATGTCTGAATGGAGGGACGTGTAATACAACTGTTATTCCAAAGGTCTGTCAGTGCGGGGACTACAAGGGGAAAACATGTGCTGACGGTGAATAATATCTACACGATCTACAATTTGGGTTTTCGATACCCTTTGGTAATTATTTCTCGTAATTTCTATTTAAAGGCTACTTTTAATTATTTTCAAGGGCAGAAAGACCCCAAAGCCTATGCCGTATCTGTTTACTTTGTTGGATCAGGGCACTGAGACTAAAGTCATCCATGCAATCATTCCATGTCGAAGTTATTGTAAATTTGAATATTTCCTACGTACCAACGCTCTTAAGACATATATATGAAAGCTTCATAATGAATTCCGATTCCTTGCAGATATAGTTTTCATTCTCAAACTTTTTAATTATTTGATAAAAAAAAAGAAATAGAGAGCGTCTTCAAACTCAGTCAGTCATAATTATACATTATTGTGGCTCTCAATGTGTGTATTAGTATTTCTAAAATTTAAATTTGATGGATATCAATGTCACATTCCAATCATAGATAAAGTTAATAATGATAATTGATTCAGAAAATATTTGTCTAATTATGCAAACATTATTTTCCTACTGTCTGATTTGTCGTCAAACCCTTGTTACGTGACCTTATGTTAAAGTTATCGTGACGTCAACGATGAGACCAAATTTCCTTTGGGGGACAGAAGTTATTTTTTTCTTTCGTTCTTGTGGTAAGAGGCATAATACAAGAATAAATGGGTTAGATATGGAATTCTGTCAATACCTGTTTCATAGATATGGCGGAAAGTAGAGGCACGTGGTCTTGAGTCAGCTTTGACCTTTTTTTAAGGATTTAAAAAAATAAAATTGACTAAGATAGATGTTTGAAGATGGTTTTTCTCGGGTTAAAAAATCACGTGTTGACCAAATAACCAGTTTTTAATTGCAATATAAATATATTGCTATTTAGGGTTAATAAAAGTTCAGTCTCTATTTCATCTAAGATAACATATAAAATTAACACTAACATTTATAATAATAATAAAAAGACACAGGCATGGTGTCAAAATGCGAGAAAGCCTTATACAATTATCTCCTTCATTGTGCGTAGGTGATACTATTTCCTATATAAGAGAAACTAAGTCGTACATAATTAGATATTAAGAGAGTAGATTTACCACGTGTTTGATATTATGACATCATTTTAAGGTTAAGTAGTTTATTCATAGTATGGATATTCATATGGCGCCTTTTCCACGTCCTAAGACATGCATCGCAAAATCATAAGGATCGGAGCTCGGCTATTCTAGGGTTCACGCAGAAAAAGCTCGTATTCCGAGATACAAAGGTCAGATGTGATTTTGTGTAGGTCAGTTAAAAAATGGCGGATGTCTTTCCAGCCTCGATGGTTATTGGCTGACACAGTCTGGCGGTCAAGGCCGTCGGACACAGCTCCTAGCGAGCCACGGTCAGATCATGAAACGCAGCGCGGTAGGAGGGAGAACTTTCGAACTGAATTCAATGAGATTGCTCTGACACAAAAAACATCAAGCTCTATTGGTCTCTAGTCTTAACACTTTTGCCGACGCGGTCACCACAACCCCAGTAACCAATTGAATCAATATCAAAATCTAGTATATTCACATGTTTAGTTAATCTTAAAATGACTAAAGTATGTTTTATTTGCTCAATATAATCATAAGATAATTGTTTGTAAAATATTTGGGATATATTGTTTTGCAACATCCGCGAGTTGTTAAAATCTGCCTGCGTTAGTAGGTAGGATTTTAAACGCTTGAATTTGCGTCTGTTGATTAACATTGAACCCCCACATTATCATCATGACCCAATTTAAGTAAGGAAAACAAGTATGTATGTAATGATTGCCGGAACCTGTCCGGGCTCGGGAGTAGCTCCCTATAATTGCAGTGTAATTGATTACGTTTGTGAGACGTATGAAGATGGTAAGAAAGTAACTTTTTTAATGCAAACATCTCGTGATGTATGATGTGAACCTATTCAGCTATGTGATGTAATATATAATTCAATATGTCTTTGCAATAATTTCCCCCACACAACTGATATCCAAAAACATCAAAAAGAATGGTCTTCAGAATATCCTTAGTAATCATAAATATCTAAAAGTTTAGACGTCTCTAATCATAATCATTGTACTATATTGATGAACTTTGGTCATCGTTTACAAACTGTATAGAATTGACTGGAGAACGATTTCGTTAATATTTTATTCTATATGGCCATATGGTTGATATTAGAATGGTAGTAGCAGAAAACTACTACTAAAACTTGTATCTATATGCTGGGCATGTAGTAGACTTCTGTGAGGAAGGTTAAGTGTATATTTGCATAATCCTCTTGTATTCTTACCTACCCTTTATCATATGAAAGATTTTAGCAATTGATTCTGTAAGACTTTGATCACCAAATATACTTTCAATATTCGCTTGTAGCTCCTACCTCTGCAGGAACTGACTGTACTGGTGGCACTGTGTGTAAGAACGGCGGAATTTGTCCGAGCTCGGGAGTAACTCCCTGTGATTGCAGCGCAAGTGACTATGTCGGTGAAACGTGTGAAGAGGGTAAGATTGAAATTTTTTTAATGCAAGAGTTTTATGATGTATGTTGTGAAAATAGCCTGAAAAGCGGACTTCAGCAAAATCCTACTTATATGCTTTCCTAATTTGACTTTTTGAATTTTAACTTATCTCATGAAATTAAGTGTAGTATTGTTTTCTTTGGGTCATCTTTAAAACATGTATAAAATAAGAGGAGAACGATTTCGTTTAAATATTATTCTATTTTGCCGTATTTTTAGTGTAAGGGTACCAGCGAAAATCTTAAATCCCTCGCTTGCTGTATGTCATGACGATGCTGACGGTCTCAAAAGAAACATTTGTGAATTAAAAAACTCTCCGTAACATGTATACGTAGTCGAGCAGCTGGTTATGGGGATACTTGTGTAATGTGCGTGTATGAATATTTCTTTTTACGTTCTCTTGTGTTTTATTCTACTCTTCACCAAGGACATGAATTTGACCATCGGGTCAACTTGCTGTTGCTTGGCGACCTATATCAGTAATATACTTTCAATATTCGCTTGTAGCTCCTACCTCTGTAGGAACTGACTGTACTGGTGGCATTGTGTGTAAGAACGGCGGAATTTGTCCGAGCTCGGGAGTAACTCCCTGTGATTGCAGCGCAAGTGACTATGTCGGTGAAACGTGTGAAGAGGGTAAGATTGAAATTTTTTTAATGCAAGAGTTTTATGATGTATGTTGTGAAAATAGCCTGAAAAGCGGACTTCAGCAAAATCCTACTTATATGCTTTCCTAATTTGACTTTTTGAATTTTAACTTATCTCATGAAATTAAGTGTAGTATTGTTTTCTTTGGGTCATCTTTAAAACATGTATAAAATAAGAGGAGAACGATTTCGTTTAAATATTATTCTATTTTGCCGTATTTTTAGTGTAAGGGTACCAGCGAAAATCTTAAATCCCTCGCTTGCTGTATGTCATGACGATGCTGACGGTCTCAAAAGAAACATTTGTGAATTAAAAAACTCTCCGTAACATGTATACGTAGTCGAGCAGCTGGTTATGGGGATACTTGTGTAATGTGCGTGAATGAATATTTCTTTTTACGTTCTCTTGTGTTTTATTCTACTCTTCACCAAGGACATGAATTTGACCATCGGGTCAACTTGCTGTTGCTTGGCGACCTATATCAGTAATATACTTTCAATATTCGCTTGTAGCTCCTACCTCTGTAGGAACTGACTGTACTGGTGGCACTGTGTGTAAGAACGGCGGAATTTGTCCGAGCTCGGGAGTAACTCCCTGTGATTGCAGCGCAAGTGACTATGTCGGTGAAACGTGTGAAGAGGGTAAGATTGAAATTTTTTTAATGCAAGAGTTTTATGATGTATGTTGTGAAAATAGCCTGAAAAGCGGACTTCAGCAAAATCCTACTTATATGCTTTCCTAATTTGACTTTTTGAATTTTAACTTATCTCATGAAATTAAGTGTAGTATTGTTTTCTTTGGGTCATCTTTAAAACATGTATAAAATAAGAGGAGAACGATTTCGTTTAAATATTATTCTATTTTGCCGTATTTTTAGTGTAAGGGTACCAGCGAAAATCTTAAATCCCTCGCTTGCTGTATGTCATGACGATGCTGACGGTCTCAAAAGAAACATTTGTGAATTAAAAAACACTCCGTAACATGTATACGTAGCCGTGCAGCTGGTTATGGGGATACTGTGTAATGTGTGTGTATGCATATTTCTCTTTACGTTCTCTTGTTTTCTAATCTAAACTTCATTTGTGACATGAGTTTGACCATTGGGTCAACTTGCTGTAACGAGACGGCGACATTATCAGTAATGTACATTCAATATTCGCTTATAGCTTCTAACTCTGAAGGAATTGACTGTACTGATGGCACTGTATGTAAGAATAACGGAACTTGCCCGGTCTCCAAATATACTTTCAATATTCGCTTGTAGCTCCTACCTCTGTAGGAATTGACTGTACTGGTGGCACTGTGTGTAAGAACGGCGGAATTTGTCCGGGCTCGGGAGAAACTCCCTGTGATTGCAGTGCAAGTGACTATGTCGGCGACACGTGTGAAGATGGTAAGAATATCCCATCTTAGATACACGAGTCCCATAATGTCTACTATGGGCAAATATCCTATTCAGCGACATGTATTTAAATGTATCTAAAGGGCATTCAAAAGTAGACTGAATGTACCAATTGCACAATCCTTAAGATTTAAGCATGTGCCATAATGTCGTGCGGTGTCCCATAAGAAGCTGACCTCAGATTGAAGACAAATCAAATGCAGCATTATTTTTAAAACTTAAGATTTTTTGTCCCTTTATGTTCCAGTATCATGGCCCCATTTTTTTACCTCATTTGTGTCACAATCAACAATGTTTCAAGTTCATATCATAGTGTAGAAGATAGATAGGAGTTAACTGGGAAGCATTGTGCACACAAACACGCAACACAGTTATTGTTCCCAAAACTGTCAAGATGACTATTCTATCAATTTACCGGATATGTGCTGTGACTTTCCTCAAGAGTTATTTTAATATATATTAAATTATTAACTAGAAGTCTTACTACTGGTTTACCTGGTATATTTAGAATAACGAAGATGTTGTTCTTGTTTCAGAGAAGAGTGGATCAGCTTTCGTTAAAATCTCGCTGGCAGCTCTTCTGATGCCCCTGATTTTCTCGTCTCTGTAACCATGACGATTGCAAATTATGTCTTCTCTCCTAGTGAAACGAAGGATTTCTGTATTTTACAATATTAGGAATTAAAAATAGCTTAATATAAGAATATTCCGTGAAAACGTGTTATCTCAATGATATCTTGAGGTTGGAATTTGCAAATAGTTGTGAAGACTTTCTTAAGGTATGCATATCTCACATATGTTTTTGGGATTATAGAAATATTACGTTACGAAATTGTATGTAATCAGTTAGATATTTGACAAGATGAGCCTAATTTACATGTTTGTAAGTGACTGGCTGACAGGATAGCATGATATTTCCACTTTTATGGCAGCATTACATGATGCGAGATTCCTGATCTTCTGATAAACAAATGCTTCCATACTAAACTTTTCGGACTTTTGGTTTGACTAAATGAGGTATATCTTTGCACTTGTTTGAACGAATTGCCAATCGATAGTGACAATTATTTGCAGGTTCCAATCTCTGTGTACTTGATGGTGTGTTGAGCTTCTTGGTCAAGTTCCACAGAATAAATGTTGTGGTACACATCCCTTTGTTCTGGTTTGTTTCGTATTACTTTGCATTCACACCGTTCATTTAATGATGTTCTCACTGTCGTTACATCCAGAAACTTCACTGTGCCATCTTTGTGCCAGATGGTTACATATACCTTACCCATGGATTTGGAGCAATTTCGTTATTTCTGATAAATAAGAAAGATAATTTTAATTTAGATTTTAGGAGCTGAAATGAGAAAACAAATGAAGCATGACGATTGTGTCAATTGATGAAATAAAAATGGCAGGCTGCCTATGATAATGACATATACCACAGACTCATTCAATAACAGGAATTCATTGCATCCCGAGACTAATCTGTGACCACATCTACTGTTTGAGTGGCATTCTGGACGTTGTTTTGATAAGAAAGACAAGGAATTTTATGAGTTATCATAATTTTTATTGTACTGAAAACGACGTTTCGGTATAGCTTCTTTCCGAAACGTCGTTTTCAGTACAATAAAGAAGTTGATAATCCATAAAATTGAAAAACGGTATAAGAAGCTAAATCTAAACGTCGCTTTCAGTACAATAAAGAGGTTAATAATCCATAAAATTCCTTTTCTTCCTTGTGACAACATCGTTCACTTAGCGACATGTGAATACTTAAAGCATTCATTAAATATACCAAATGGATCTTGATTAGTATCATTCATCAGAAGGAATCACATTCATAAAACAGATTTAGACAAGAGAAGTTTTTTATAATTAAAACATTAAAAAGATTTAGTAAATGAGCCAATGAGTTAATGTTTAACGCCGTTTGAGCAATATCCCAGTCATTAGCGGCTTAAAATATTTCTTAATAAATATTTCGTCTGTCTAGTCCCAAGAGGTGAGATTCCCAATCCAATCAAAATACGTTCTTAAAATCGATCATTTTATTAATATTTACCCAGCTAGATTGCTCTTTCAAGAAAGCCTTGATAACCCTTTTGCCCGAAACTGACATCCATCACATCGAACAGCGTTAAATCATCTGATAGCACAGCGTTCAAATGTTCGGAGTTTTGGAAGTTCACCCGGGGTGACGTAGCGATCCCAATCTAATTTAACTTCGTAAAATGTAGCTTTCCACCATTGATCTAAAAGAGCAAAACTTTTTTATGTAGAAAAAAATAAATGTGAGCGAATGGCTAGATCTTATTTATTTAGATTTAATTATGACCATCTGTGTTTGTATTCTTAACTTGATTACATATGAATCTATCACCCAATCATAATACATACAAGCAGGCTGAACTACCTGATGTGTATTTATCACATAAAATAGTCTTGAAATGTATTGCCCGAAAAGTATTAAAACAGTAGATCGACGTTCAGTTGAATACTTTTATAGTTGGATAACCTGCACAAGGTGATATAAAAGAACAATTCATCTGCCCATTTAAGTTAAGGAGTTATACTTTAACTGATAGCTAACTTATTATATTGATTATCAACATCTTTATTTGCAACTGCATACCAAAGTTTAGGGGGATACCAACATCGATACATGGTTTAACACCCTTTACGTGATTCAAAAGCTTTCAATGGAGCAGGCGCAGGCGATTTGTAGCTCATTTGTTCCACCAAACGCAAAGGATATTGGTCTGAAATTCAGACGGACAAACTTCGCAGTTCTTTGACGTACAGCTTACATTTATTTCATAAGACAAAAAGAGAGAGCTATAATATTACGTTTATCTGATCAGTAAACTTCAAGATAGACACGTAAATTGGCAGGTTTATGGGATTATATTACTTGAAACAACAAGCTCGTGTATCAAATTGATGACTTATCATCACCGACCGTTCAATGACTTGTATAACAAACTCTAGATCTCTACACAGAAAAAAGCCCTTTAAGAAAAAACTAGTTTCCAACATGGGCTTCCTTTAAAATAATCTCACGCAAGTGGTCAAAACCATGTATCTGATGAAAGTGTAAAGCCATAACGAGCAACATTAACTGTAAAGCCATAATGAGCAACATTAACTGTAAAGCCATAATGAGCAACATTAACTGTAAATCCATAATGAGAAACATTAACTGTAAAGCCATAATGAGCAACATTAACTGTAAAGCCATAATGAGCAACATTAACTGTAAAGCCATAACGAGCAACATTAACTGTAAAGCCATAATGAGCAACATTAACTGTAAAGCCATAATGAGCAACATTAACTGTAAATCCATAATGAGAAACATTAACTGTAAAGCCATAATGAGCAACATTAACTGTAAAGCCATAACGAGCAACATTAACTGTAAAGCCATAACGAGCAACATTAACTGTAAAGCCATAATGAGCAACATTAACTGTAAAGCCATAACGAGCAACATTAACTGTAAAGCCATAATGAGCAACATTAACTGTAAATCCATATAGAGAAACATTAACTGTAAATCCATAATGAGAAACATTAACTGTAAAGCCATAATGAGAAACATTAACTGTAAAGCCATAATGAGAAACATTAACTGTAAAGCCATAATGAGCAACATTAACTGTAAAGCCATAATGAGCAACATAACCTCCACTATTTCTTATGAATAGAAAGTCGTAAATTCAAAGGGTTGATATACTGCGGAGGATCAGACCATGAATCCCTTGGTGACTAGTATTGTTGTTAGGTGTGAAACTTGCTATTTCACTAGAATAATATAGTTATTAATGCAAGGATATGTATATTCTATATATGATGAGTAGTACCGAAATAGTATGCGTACACAAACAATGTCTGTGATTCAGTGTTTTCTAAATCATATTTTGGTAGAAACACCGATTTCCATGTACGAAATAATTTCCGAATTTCGTCTATACATTTAAATAAGCACTGTCTTGATAAATAGTAAAATTGGTTAATATCCTAACACAATTTACAAAAGAGGACATTTATGGAACTCCTCGATATTTTGTGAATGTTAAATCTCTATGTAGATAGACGCCTACATATGTGTCAAATGATAGGAATAAAGGTTGAATATCCTTACTGAACTGATATTGTTTGTGGCATTTAATATTTTTGTTTAATTCCATCGACATTTCTTTGACGTCAGATAGTTGGTTTGAATTATACGATTTTGCCCCCTTAAGAAAATAAAGATTTTCAATAAAAAAAATTCTAATAAAGAAAATTTTAGCATTTGTAGGAAAAGGGTCAAGGACCAATTTTCAATACGTTTGCATCATGTGATAATTATAAGAACAACTTAGTATCTCGATATATCGATTTCAAATCGGGGTTGCCCTTAACTTAAAAAACGTGAGCCATTGCTACCAAGATAGATAGAACAATTTAAAACAAAGCATATATGGCAATTAAACTAATAATTATTGTCGATTATACATCTTGAGTTAAACATATAATGCTATCTTATCCTTTATCTATTAAGCTTTTCTCTTCTCGACATGACGTCTGTCTTGTCACGAAAATGTAACTTAATACCGCCATTTTCAAGTTAATAATCTATCTGGTGTTCAATGGTTGCCATTAGACAAGAAAGACCGTCAGAGAATTAACATTGTGTACTACTTTTAACAATTATTCTCCAATTTAACAGATGGGATCTTTCCTTGAACTATTTGAAGTAAAAGAAGACAAGCAAGGAAACGATTTGAGATATTTATCAACGCATGTAATTTTTTTGTCATTTATCTGTGAGAGTCTAGGGTTTCGTATTTAAAAGTTCATGTTGAATAAAACTGTCTAAAATGGGTTTACAATCTTTTTCGTCAATGAATATGAATACATTGGGAACGTTTCCTCTTAGAAGTAGTATGTTAGCATGTAAGCTTTATATATCATTTCTACATTTCATCACTGTAAATATGATTTTATTGTTTCTCCCCTCGTATATATATGAACCTGTTGAAAAGGCACTACTAGTGTACTTGAGAATGTTATGAATAAAGGTAAAATCACCTGTGGTTATTAGAAGTTATTTTACGAATCTTCTTCAAAAGGACGTCAAATGTACCTGCGCACTTACATGTATGTTCAAGGAAATTACGCTTATAATCCGTGCACGTTTAAATAGTGTTAACGTGCTTTTGTCAGATTGAAATTTATCAGAATAATAGTCAAATAACTGTTAGAATATTAGCTATATTCCCTTAAATTAGGACAATCTGTTATCTTGATCGCGTTTGAATGAGTGAAGCAGTCATAAAATATGCTCTATTCTCTGCATTCCCCCAACACGTCGATAAAATATAAACGCTGCACAATTCCTGTAATGAAACAATATTCAAAAGACGTACTAATTAAATTTCTGTGAGTATTTACAAGCGTTAACAACAAAGTGAGTCGAAGAGACTTGTTTGCACCATACCAGATTCTTCAAGTGCTTCTAGAATGAATATTGGAACTTCAAATCTTTATTTTTATTAGTAGTGATGATAATTGAACAGTAATGGTATCAAAACTTGGCTGAAAAAAAATTGTTTTAGCAATTAAAAAAACGTGAGGAGATTATATATTTTGGCTAACTCTGCCTTGAGACTATCGTTGAAATAATATATTTCGAGCAAAATTTCTTATTTTAGTTTAATCAAAATTTTGTCTTGTCATCTTCAAGATGCCATATAGCTATATATATATATATATATATATAAATATATATATATATATATATATATATATATATATATATATATAGAATCTTTACCCAAGCATTTATTTTTCGTGTATTGACTATTAACAAGCATTATATATGTTTTTACTGTTCTCCAAAGTTATGTTGTTTGAAAAATGTACTTTTGACATCTTTGAATCTGTCTGCCTGTCTGTTATCCGAATGAAAATAGGGACAACTGTAACGTTCAATCTCAATGAAATAAAATCAAAATGCTCCACTACCTTACGCGTGTA
This sequence comes from Phorcus lineatus, assembly GCA_921293015.1. Taxonomy (NCBI): domain Eukaryota; kingdom Metazoa; phylum Mollusca; class Gastropoda; order Trochida; family Trochidae; genus Phorcus; species Phorcus lineatus. Next base: position 16,605,413 of record OV121083.1, read on the forward strand.
AACGTAGTGCAGCAATATAAGATTTTATTTTAATGAGATTGCTGTAACGTTCTATTTATCATATTCATTCACATGCAAAATAAGAAAATCTATGGATAGTCGTGATGTCGTGTGATAATGTTGCTTCATTAAGAAAGGTCCAAGACACGAGTTATTATTTATTATTCATATACTGGTGACATGGAGCTACCTTTGTGAGGTGAGAATGTAGGTTATATGCAAAATAGGATAGATGGCTGAGTCATGAAGCTTTAGTTGAGACAGATACTTGTGGCATGATTCAATTTTCCCTCACCAAAATATAATTAGTCACTATAGAGATGGTACTCTTGGTACTCGAATGTTGAGTAATTCTGGCAAGGCATACCAGTCGCTAAAACTTTGTCCATTAGTGATTCATATAAATCTCAATCATGTTTTTGCAGACACGCGATCTTCTCAAGGACTTTATTCACGAACTAACCTTCTGGTATTAAAGTTAATTATTGGTTTAGTGAGCTCTCTGAACTATTTCATACATACCTTTCGTTGTCTCATTACCAGATAAAAGATATTATTTCTGGCAAACCTTTGGTTGTCTAATTACCAGATCAACCATTGGGGAACTTTATCTGATCTTTTAAGGAATTTTTTATTCGTCATCTGTTGAAATCAATTAAGTATTCCCTTTCAACAAAAATAACATCAATGATGTTGTCCACTTTGAAGGAGGATTTAGGGGAAAATTAATTTCTCCTACCGGATAGAAAAACATTACAGGGTAGATAATTGTTTGGGCAATTATGGTCCTAATAAGGTTCTCTAATTCTGAATGGTGAAATGGTTCTACTCTTTCAGCTGTAGTGCAAATTATTTCTTCAAAGTTCTGTCAACAATAATGGCATCCTGCTAAATCAGCGTAAATGAATCCGCTCCGCTCCTTCTTAATACCCTGATATCTTTCGGGCCAAATGCCTCGCACGGCTGGAGCGGCTTGATATTCGTGGCTAAGTTCATCAGTTATTTTTTGATAATGAAATGTCGTTGGTCAAGAAGCTGGAAGGTATAATCTTGAACTCAACGGATTTTACTTCCGGGTTGTACCGCATTGGCTGGTTGCGAGTCATCTCATTGGCAAGTTAGATAGCTAGCGATACGAGGCTTTTGGCTTGAAAGAGATTAAGGTATTAGGATGGAGCGGAGCGAAGTCATATGCGCTGATTTAGCAGAATGAATAATAGCGGCACAATTTCAAGTGGTTCTAACAAAACTCTCAAACTTTCGAAAGTATTATGCATGACACAATTTCAAGAATTGTGGAATTAATTACTCAGTCATCAAATATCATTAAGAAGTTTAAAGCTGATACAAGTAACATTCTACCTAGGAAGTTTTGGTTTGTTAACAAGGTCCTACCTTGCGTTTAGTAACACACCATCCTTCTTTTAACTTTGAGTGTTCGCGAGAACATTCCGGGAAGTTCTATGTCTCTAAACGCAGGGCTTGAATACAGGTCCTGACGCCATCTCATTAAAATCGGACCAACTTATTTTCCATGAATCCAAACAATGGGAGGACCCATGAATTATTATCTGATCTGAATACACTCCGTCAGTCAGCCCTGTTTATGACCTCTTATCCTCCATGAATCCAAACAATGGGAGGACCCATGAAATGGCATCTGATCTGAGTACAGTCCTATAAGTTCTTGTTAGGTAGTCCTGTAAGTGACCTCTTGTCTTCCATCAATTAAAACAATCATGAACTCAAAACGATTACAATACGACTCCTCACATTTACCGATCGTATGCGATAATTCATGCATTTTTTCTTAGTACTATTTGAGGGTATAACAGGATTCTTGGTTTAATAAAGAACCATGCATGCAAGATCGAAATCACAAAGAAACAAAGTCTAACCTTGAATATGAATGTGAAAATAAGTACTGACATCAAAGAATGATTCTTTACGAAATAATAACATAAAACTTCAGATAGCAGAATTTACCGAGTTTTACAGAATTTTAGAAATAGCCTTTGAGACAAAGCTGAATCTTATGGACAAACGCTTTCAATTATAGTGAAATAGAAGGAATTCAGTTTAAATAAACAAATTGCAATTACATAAAAAAAACTATTTTTAAAACCAACATCAATCAAAGACGACTCTCTGTCAAGGTTATATAAATGCTATCAAATTCATATTTTTAAATTTCATGATTTTCGAATGTGCGCAGTGTGGGATGGACTGATAAAAATTAATGTGTGGAACATTCTGTACATAGTTTGTTTATTGTCCAAAGGTATGTATGTAATATTATTTTAAACTTGAGATCACTGTAATCATTTCCTTAACGCCAATTAATGCTAACAATATGATATTTCATGTAATTTCAACTCATAAAATATAAAGAGTATGAAATTGTTGTAGCCTTATTTAGGTTAAAGATATCACAACAATATGAAAATACAATACAAAATTTAAAATCGGTCAAAAGATGGTAGCATATACATAAGACTTCTGGAATTTACACATTTCGATTTCACCAATTATCCAAGTCTGTTGAGCATACTGAACATCAACAATCTATAAACTAAATTCGAAATTTAATAAACAAGTTGACTTGCTTAGTGGAAAATGTACTTTTTACATTTAATATAAATTTTAGAATTGGCAGTGTATGAAGTAATTCAAACGGACTTTTAAATGTGAAAACACTTCACTGTATGTCTGCGCAAGAGAAAAGGAGGATGGTCAAATACATAACATATTTGAAGGGCACCAATTACATCAATATTTGTAAATAAATGAAGTGAAAATATATTTCATGTTTTTCAGGGGAAAAAATGATCACCTTTTTTACCATACACTGCAATTTAATCAAAAACTTTAGCTATGATTTAAAGATGTTCGAATGAGATACTCAGGTACTCATCTTAATTGCAATTGAAGATATATTATTATAAATATAGCATTATCATCCATTCAGTTAATGCATATATCAATCTCACTAAAACAAAATCTTATATTGCTGCACTACGTTACGCAGATAATAGATCTCACTAGGCTCCCTTACTCAAGCCGTCTGGTTAACCTTTGCTTCAGTTTGACCTCTAAATCTCATTGGCTTGCCGCAGATAGCTTCAAGCAATCACAATGCGCGTCTCCTGGTGCCCTTGAAACATAGATTACGGGGCGAATTCGCTGATTGGCTGATTTGAATTATGTCAGAGGCAAACCTGACGGAGCCTGGTGATATCTACACGCGTAATGTAGTGGAGCATTTAGACTTCATTTAAATGATATTGTGCACATATAAGCATATATTCAGATATTGAAGGTGTCAGCATGTTATTTTGTTACGATTAACACGTTTAAAAGACGATTTTAACAAATCTACTTGCGACGAGCTCTGACTTGCAAACAATCATAATGAAAATGACCTTGCCTCGAGGAAAGAAATCATCAAATGATGAATGATATCCTTCACGTCTTAAACATTATAATGTTTTACTATATGTTTTCCTTACACGATGAAGTACATGTAAAGATGTTATTCGTCAATAATAAACAGATAACCTTTGTTTATCATATGACTTACAGAACTGTTGAGCGGTTTAAGTGACACAGATTATGTTTCATGAACGTTTCAGTTTGCTTGAATAGAACCAAAATATCATATGACCTGAGTGAAGTGAAATCACCTATCTAAAAGTGCATCTTTAACCATTATGACATTATCTTGTTTTCGTTTGTAGATTAAAAGCTGTTATATGAATATTAAGAAGTCAAAATTCTGCGTCCCATTTACATGTACATTAGCTAAATGACCTATCAAGCACTAGCTACCTTTATTTCACGTTTTGTCTCATAAAAAGGTTTCCAAATTACTCATTGTCATTGTCCAGTTTTCGAACATAAATCTTCACTTTTCCCTTGTTTATTGTCACTATGCTTAATTATCAGAATTGGGACGTTAATTTTCAGAAACAACCATTACTTGTCACCATTTGTGTATTTTGACATATTTGACTCGAACAATATACTCCGCGTCCCTTTAAAGAATGATAAAAAATGCCTATAAAGTATTCACCTCTCTTTACTACATCAATCGCCGGATCCAAAGAGTTTTTAATTGTAGAAGATTTTTACGAAAAATATTCACTTCAGAGTTGGAACGAAAATATATGAAAGCTTCCTTCTTTGGTTGTGTGAATAGCACATCAAACATTGTACATGTGAATCTTCATTCTGGGATAAATTTGATTCTTCGCTGACAGTTGACATAAAGCAGTCACTTCAAACCACACTTCAACTTTAAATCTTTTACCAAAATAATCCTGTTTGAAGGTCATGTGATTATTGATGTCATACGATTCTCTATTCTGAAGACACTCTTCCTGAATTGGAATATTTTCAATTGTTGAAATATTATGTTTTCTTAAAATCCAATTACCGATTCAATGGTATAAGGATTGCTAACACATAAAATCTTAAAAACTTTTTTCCAAAATGAATGAAATGAAATACAAATTTATATACTTTTAGTATAGTGAAGTATTAGTTTCCATTGTTTTTGGGCACAATACCCTATATTTGGTGTTGTTTGCAATCTCATTAAAACTTGCTTTAATATTAAAAAGCCGCTGTAACATTTAGGAAATTGCTAATTAAGTTTATGTTACGCTCACCTTCGACTTTGACCGACCAAAACAATTATGACAGAAAGACATGTTTATTCGTCACCTTGATAGCTGTCACGCGTTGTCGTTTGATCTGCGTTTGTCTTTCTATGATTGTGTGAAAAGTAAAAAAAAAGCCCGACACAAAACTTCACTCAAAAGTATGTGCTAATAGACGCTTTCATTGGTCAACGCATCATTTTTATTCATCGCAAAACGTCGGTTAAAAAGGGTTTATGTAATGGAGGTGCACATGAACGGCAAAAATGGCAATGCAAAGTGCTCGGCCACCTCCTTCACAGTTGGCTGATCTGACTTTCAATTGCAAGACATGGATGGAAATACGGACTCCGGGATGTATACTTATAATACATTAGAATTTCCTATCGAAACATTTTTTGTGAAGAATAAGCACCGCGCACATACAACTCTAGATTGAACTCCAAGTTTTAAAGAATATAACAGGTGGAAAAAATTTGGTTTCAACGTTCTATTGATATCTCTACTGACAGTAATATTGTATTTGTCGTTGTATTAAACCGACAATAACTTGTAAACTGGTAAAAAGACAAAACATTAAAAGTTTAACAAAAATATTGTAAAACATTGTCATGTTAGGGATAACACTCTCTGTAATAGTACAAATTTTTGATTTAAGCAACATCGCATGCATTGACGAAAAAAACAGTAGCTAACCAACTCGCCAATTTCACCTCGACGAAATAAAGGTCAAACAAACGGTAGTTTAGGAGTAAATTGACACAGCTCCCAACTCTGAATTCATCAATTTTGACACAACTTTCTTTGATATTACAAAGTTTTATACTTACTGACGAGTACCTTGCGGAACGCCACCCAAGACCCTGATTGCAAGACAGTTGTTCACACAAACGCACATTTTACTTGTTTTGTATTCGATTTATTGAACTGATCCCCCGAAAACGAGGCCAAATGTTGAAATATCAGAAAAATATACCCAAAGGACTTTAAGAGGATAGATTTCAGCTAATTTGACCTTGACAAGACTGAGCTGATTATATTCGGAGGATACCATTACATGATTTCCTTATGGAAAAGAACCGGACTTCAGCTATAAAGTATTAAGAATCTTAAATAGGTAGAACAAGGGAAATCTCAATAAAATAAGATAATGAGATATTTGGGCCTCAAGAGATCTGTAATCTGCGAAACGTAGTCCATCAAAATTGGACTTAATTTAATGAGATTGTCTGAAGGGACTGAAATGATCAGTATTAGATGCGTTACGGTAATCATTATTTAAAGTTTTTTTCAAAAGTTATGAACAAAACGGGTTTACAACTCGTACATGTTTTTACCAAAACGCACACGAATAAGGAGGTCCGTGTGGCTTCATCATGAGGAGATCCATGTGGCTTCATCATGGGGAGGTCCATGTGGCTTCCTCATGAGGAGATCCATGTGGCTTCATCATGAGGAGGTCCATGTGGCTTCATCATGTGGAGGTCCATGTGGCTTCATCGTGATAAAGCATGTGGGTGAATGATAAAGCTTTCGCTTTGTTTCTCATGTAAAGAGTTTGGTCATTCTTGTCTTATCTAAAACAAAGTTGTTTTGATAGCATAAACATTAGTATTTGGTTCAGGGTCTTGTAACAGTTCCAACTACATCGGAGTATGATTTGATTTTCCTTAGTACGTCTTCTAGGTATTATAAAACTTTGTCAATCTATCGTCAGGACCTAATTCCACCGCAAGATGTCGGGGCACTTTCATCCAAACTATGAGGCACGGTTAAATACTTTTTTGTCGATTCTTTGTGGACATAACCTTTTTTCATCATAGGCTTGACTTGACATGTTGTTACCGAGTTGTTCTGAAATGAGAAACGACGAAAAACGAAAAACGTCGTAATTAACACCAAATGATTTTTTCGGTTATACAGTGTAAGCAGCATACATACATGATGTAGATGGAATACTCACACAAATACACATGTATGCTACTGTAGTGAAAAGCATCAGCACTAAAATGATTTTTATCTATAAGTAAAATATACCATGCATACCACTGCAATGGTCAAAGGTCAGCACTTATATATGATATATAAATACACTATCGCTGCGTGCTAAAAGTTTGTTCACATACCTGAATATCCTAGTGCAAATATAATGTAATTTGGTATATCTTTGAGGCATCGTAGCATTGCGAAAAAGAAACGAATAATTTTGAATTTTCAGTACAGAAGAGAAAATCCATTGCACCTTAACGCAATCGTATGCCATTGTATATAGTTAACCGTAATAGCTTTTGGTAGGTCACTGAAGTGACCAGGGGTCAAAATTTCGATAACAGTCATTTTTATATTTCTCCATAAATTTTTTTATAAGTGATAAACAAATTTAAACACAAGTAATGTTTGCTCGTTTGCATTAAGACAATATGATTTTGCTGAGTATAGAGTCGAAATGGAACTTTTAAATAAAAATTTAAGGAAATCGGAAATTCGAAAATGTGACCCCTTCTGTCTTTTTGATTATGCCAAAATTCGAATTTTTGCACGAGAGACAAGACAATCTCACAATACGTTAAAGAATGGCTATTTTACACATTGAAAGATGCTTTGTCGGTTCTGCTGAAGTTATTGTATAAACGTTCTAACCAAACCCAAACTACATGATATTTGCACTAAATACAGAAGTAAGTGAACAAACTTTTGATGAGAAGCTGTAATCATATCTATTGTAATGGACAATATTCAGCACTAAAATTTTATATGCTTGCAATACACATAAATACAACTGTAATGGACGATGACGTCTACTTTAATTTTAACAAATGGGATGCTGAGTAGGCATATTCCATCAGTGAAATGGTACAAGTGGCCAGGCGATATTTTAGGTTTTCCAAACAGTTGCTGGTGTTCTCGCGTGGTACTTAGCCTTCTGTTGGCCTGGGCCTCCTTTCACAAAGCCTTAAGGCGATCGTAAGTCCTTAAGGCAACTTTAGTGCAATTTTAATGAAGGGGAGTTAATGTTAACCCCAGTAAAGGTTGCTTTGTGAAAGAAGGCCCTGGTCCGCATTGGACCATTCTTAGTTCTTAGCTTTCGCTCATCCCGAAAAAATTGGACACTTTAAAAAAGAGACTTGCATTTTGTAGCCACGGTACCGAAGAGGATATTGTCTATTAGTAAATATTTTGTCAGCCACGACATTGTTTATCTAACCATGTTCTATTCTTGAATAGTTTATAAGTTTGTCAAATGATGTGTAACTGCCACTTATCAACTGTTTGTCAACAATACGGCATTATAAAAGTACTACAAAACCACAACTTAGTCCAATTATTATAACCACTTTATCTGTATTGTACCTTTAGTGCTGATAATTCATTGACAATCGTAATGCTATGCCCCCTTATAACACACTCTCAGGCATTCTATAAATCTATCTAAAACAGTTATTGTTATTTTAATCGTAAAGAAATAATCCGAGATTTTCACAAGTAGTAACTGTTACTATATGTAATACTTATTACATTTCAAAGCTAAATTATTTTTGTAATGGACAACAATTGTAAATGAAAGGCAACCATATGATTGTAAAAGTATCGAAACACTGCGTTCGAATTACATTTATTTAGGTAGATGGCCTACTTAGCATTACCAACGTATGTCTTGTCTTTGCGTCTACAGAAAATCAGTTTCTAAAATTACGTTTGAGGCATTGGCGCGCGCCATTGTCCGGTATTCGATCACGTTGATCGACTTTAACCCGTTTATTTTCACTATACTGACCTGATACAACCACTACTTCTCGATCAAATATTTCATATAAATCTATTACATATATCATCTTAACAACAAAACGCTTTGTCCCTTTGTTGCTTTTTAAATTGTGTAACAGAATCTACGCTACTGTACAATAGACAGCTGCATGCCAAAAGTTTGTTCACATACCTGAATATACTAGTGCAAATATCATGTAATTTGAGATGCTTTTGAGGTATCGCTGCGTTGCGAAAAAGAAACGTATACTATTGGATTTTCAATACACATATGCAGATCCATTCTTCTTTAAGGCAAATGTTTATCGTACCCCACAATTACCCGTAACAGTTTTTGCAGGTCATTGAAGTGACCAGGGGTCAACATTCCAAAAACACTAATTTTTATTTTGCTCCATAAAATACTTTATGATTTATCAATTTCTTTAAAAATCAGTCACGTTTGTTTCTTAGAAAAAGATCAATGTGATTGTGGTGGTTTTAATCTCAGAGAGTCGATATGGAACATTTTATTCGACATTTAACGAAATCAAAATTTCGAAAATGTGACCCCTTCTGTCTTTATCAATATGCCGGAATTCGAATTTTTGCACGAGTGACCAGACAATGCCAAAAATGAGTTCAAGAATGGCTATTTCACACATGGACAGTGGGTGATCAATTGCCAGTCTTGCTGAAGTTATTCTATTGACATGGAAACGAAACCCAAATTACATGATATTTGCACTACGATTCAGTGGTAAGTGAACAAACTTTCGGTATGCAGCTGTAGTATGAACTAGTATTATAAAGAAGGGTATGTTATAAATTCATTCGTTTATATTTATATCTGTACATTATTATGAAAATTAATTCATAGCACTTTCCTTTCGCTTTGATGTAATATCACAATATTTGTATGGAATAAAACGGTCAGATATGATCACATCAATAAAACAAACAGTTCATGGCCCTTCATTATAAAGACAAGATATATCACTCCAAGGCATGACGTTATGCCGCATCAACAATACAAACAGTTCATGGCCCTTCATTATAAAGACAATATATATCACTCCAAGGCATGACGTTATGCCGCATCAACAATACAAACAGTTCATGGCCCTTCATTATAAAGACAATATATATCACTCCCAGGCATGACGTTATGCCGCATCAGCAAAACAAACAGTTCATGGTCCTTCATTATAAAACATTATATACCTTATTTTTGTACAAAGTATTAAATCCTGTTCCAAAAGGGTCAGTTAAGTTGACTTTCACTATTCTCGTCCTCACCTGATTTCCCTACTGACCAGAACTCCATTGTATTGTTAGACCCTAAGTGTCTGAAAAAGACAAAGAATAGGTTGAAAATGTGGGTTTCAAAGTGTTCATGTTACTTGTGCACTTCAAGAGGGTGATGAAATTAAAGTCAAATGGCTCTTATGCATTTTACTATTGAACAGGAAGTATATGTTTCTTAGATGAATAGGAAGTTGACACAAAAAATGAAGCTTTTACTGTATCATTTATTGTCCTGCAGTGCAGTTTCTTTTCATCATAAAACATGTCTCTATATATATATATTAGATTGAATTTATCAAGGCAATGCATGGCAACAACGTGTCCTTGTGTGTTCTAATGTAGTTCTTTCGTCTTAAGTGTTCTTAAGGATTATATTTCCCCATATATGCTTTTGTATCATAATTTAATGAGAAATTTCAATTTAAGCACTCAAAAATACGGTAAAATGTTTTTTTAAAAAAGTTATCATTTGAATATGTCCAAAATAGTAGGTACAAGTATATTGTTGAAAAGTCATAAATTCAAATTAAATACAAATATAAGTTGTTTGTAGAAGATCAGAAGGTAGCTTACAACAATAGCCATATTCAGCTAAAGGGCAGATTCAGTACCCATGTATTTCATAGCCTACAACCAACATGCTAGTGACGTCAATAACTGTGTTCATAACGACAGAGCTTTGGTATTGTTCTCAACACGACACATTTGTAGCCACGTGCTTGAAGTCAATAGCCCAAAGAATTGGCCACAGCGTATGTTACACATTAAAGAACATCGCCAAAGAATTCTCATTAAAAGCTGCCCACAACATTTTTCGTCCATTTGTACAACGCCAATTAAGCCGAGACATAGAAAGAATTATTAAAAGTCCTTCCGCAGTGGCTATATGATATATAAATACTTTTTCATTTACATGTGCAAAGCAGTGTGGTCATCGCGGGCTCGAATAATGGAAACTAGGTAGGCGGAAGGCGACGGAACATGAAAGCATTCTACATCAGGACCAGAACTTACTTTATCTTCAAAAGCGCTGGACCAAACGGTGTAAAAGTTGCTACACGTAGATAGCCATGTAAGACTGACCAATCATAATCATAATCAACGATGCCTTCACATTATCATGTCATTACATTATCATGTAACATGATTTTACCGTTTTCCAAAGAGCAAGGAGAGGTAATTTGCATAAATACTCCCCTTTAAAATTGGTTCATTATATCCAAGTCTATGATCGAACGGGAGTCTTTTCAATTTGTATATTTACTTCGAATATGTTTTATCTCAAAAAACAAGAAAATTGTATTTTGTGTGTGTGTGTGTAAGTTTCTAATGATCACCTATATATTTCAATTTTTTTTATTTTCACGAATTGAAAGCGTAAACATTAAATATCGTAAATTTAAAGTAGAACAAAATATTTCTTTATTCGTTTTGAACATAACCTGACGTTATACACAGAAAAGGAAGATCCGCGTAGGGACCTTGCAATTCACTAGCAATTACATGAACTTTGTTTGATAATTGTACTATTTTCCATATCTCATGTTCGAGATGAAACAATTTATATCATGTTTATATGTTTCTAAAAGAATATTGTATTAGAAACAATAACATACTATGTGGATCTTTAAGTGCTCACTTCGCTAAGAAGGTTTCGATATGATTTCACATGATTCCGTTCTTTAGACTACTAACATACATAGAGAATAGTTATTTGCCTCAGATGCATATTTCACATTATAATTTTGGAAGTTGTTTTAAAACAGAAATGCAGTTTTGTGTCAAACGGTTACCAATTACCACGAGTGAATTGTGGCATTTGTTTTTCATTTTGTTTGTGGCATTATGCATTAATTCTTTTCCGTAGAACTAGAATTCTACCACAAGTTTAAAATATGTATGGTATATTAAGTTTCATTTTGCAATAATGATGTTGGACAATTCTTTTTCCTCCTAAATATATGTTTAGATTTATACTGTTCATTTAGGGCAATCAAAAAACAAGATATACTCGCAAAAAAGACTGTGAAATGTGTTTATTTTAGAGGATACAAATCAAAATTAATGGTTTCACGTATAACACTATTATCGGAACTTAATATCAAATTGTTCACGAACAATACAAAACGTCTTAGCCGAAACCAGCAATATCTCACAAAGTCGTTTGTCGAAAAATCAGTATCGAAACTTTGCGAGCATTGACAACATCATTCTCCGTCATAAATTCCTCCACAACCTCAGTCTAAATACGAAGGTTTCTCGGGCACGAAATGTAGAACTCTGATTGGTGCAATCAAAGTAAGGTGTGCAATCAGCGACGCCGTTTCAAAAGTTATAATTTAAAACGCCTAAGTTATTTCCGGAAGCTTTAAAAAAGCTAAAATTTATTCAAATATGCACCTTGTACTTTGAGTCTTCTTTACAGAACACATACGCCTCTTATTGCGACTGAATCATTGCATAGACCTATATGACAACAAATAAGTTTTTTTATGCATTCGGTGTTTTCATTAGCTGAAATATTGCCAGGTAGTTTATGATATAATATTGTCCCGCTAGGGGAAACTGCCGGAAGCCCAAAACACCTTCGTATTAAGACAGAGGTTGTATAGAAATTTATGACGGAGCTACCTCTGTTGGTAAAGAATGACAACATATTATTTTCTACGCCTCACGGACGACTGATTGACGTCGACGTCCTCTCAACAATCCCCAACATGCTTAAGATGGTTGAAACATAGAGGAAAAAAGGGTCATGTGAAAGTTCTGATGTTCTACTACAGCAAAAATTCATTTACTAACCGCGATGAAGCATTCAGAAAATGATTTTAATTTTGTTTGTATGTGAATTTATATGAGTGCATTGTGTGAGGGAAATAAGGTAATAAGTATCACTGTATTGCATTCAGTCTAAAAGTACTTGGACTGCAAATCTGTATGCAGAAATGCAGAAATGCAAGAAAGTGCATAAGTATATGACTGAGTTTGTGAAGGTAAAAGGTGATATTTCTGTGTGTATTTAAGTACAAGTGTAGGAATGTGAAAGATTGAAATTCGATTTGAAAGAGTGCAATTTTATGAGTGCTTCAGTTACTGAGACTAGGCCAGCCAGGTAACTCTTGAAGCTAGAAGGTAGGGCACGTGGTATGAGTCTCTCACATCTAAGTTGTATACTCAGATGTATAAGAAGGTGAAACAAGATGTTATGAACTACAGCTAATGACTTTATGCATTTCATAGCGGGGTACAATATAAATTTAGATGTATTGAGATTATTTAAAGTGCTTTTAATCTTTTTTCATAAGTGAATTAATGTTGACTAATTTCTGTATTTTGAACTTGTCTAGTGTGGACTGAAACTTATTATTCCTATTTTTCTGTTGTTTCAGTCAATCTTCAAGAAGAGATAATCTAGTTTGAATAAACCAATTGTTTCATTTGGAATAATAAATTTGAAATTACGACTCAACACAGACCCTAGCCTTGCAATTTCATGTTAGTTTTCTATATTAACCCAATGTCTTATATGAAAGGATGAAACATAATGGAGTAAAAGAACCTCTGTATGGAAAGCCCGTGAATTTCACATTAACGGCAAGCACGTCTGTAATGTGATTTTCGGACATGCTTCCTTCAACCATGCTATGGAAACCGACTGCATAGCAGAACCAAACACTCTGTATAGCATGCTCCATGCGCTGACGATGAAATCACGACTCTCTTGATACTATCCCGATATATCTCTTCTATTCCGTCTACTGTGAACGTGCATTTTACGTACCGTTGCAACAGAACTGGACGGATGCTATTGGACGTCTTTGCCTCCCTATCCGCTCTCGCAAACTATTCCTGATAGGTCTTTAGCCTTGGATTCTGGGAGTAGTAGCTACTGCAGCTTTGGAAATTTCTTCGGAGATGCTTGAGTCTGAAATAGTTTTAATTATTGGCGATCTTTGGTGTTGGTATTTGTTCTTGAGAGAAGACACTGTGCTCTTGTGAACACAAAAACCTTCGAGCGACGGAATTCTATGATATTCCAGTCTCAAACGTGCCAATAAATATCTCGAGATTGGCGTGACATCGGGTAATATACATAAAAGAGACAATGTTATTTTAGTTAATGCTCCATTAAAGATCTTTAATGAGAATTTTGTCTTTTCTAAATAATGGACGACTTAACGTGCATGAATTTTCTTTGACTCAATAAACGTGTTGCACGTGATAAATCCAGTGGAATAAAAATGCTTTTAAAACACATGCATGCTCAAATTATATGTTCGTTTTATAATATCATATTCAAACCACTTTTCTGTATATATTAGTTTTTAATATGAATGTTTTCCGCCAGTATTATTTCAAAATTTCGAAGATAAATACACTGCATTTCTACTGAGAAAGACGATATGTGGGTGGTTTGCATAAAAAACATCAATAATTTACTGAAATCGTTTAAACATAGTTTTCTTCTAAAAAAATAAGTACGATATGAAGAAATATTTTAGTAAAAAATCACGAAATCAGGTGTTTAGGACTTAGCGACTACAATAGTCCGCGTATGTATCTATTGGTATAGAAATTGGTAAAAAAACGAATGATGGATTTCTTAATGCATGTTTATTTCATATCCCCCTCACATCACATCACATTCATATCAGAATAATTTCACATTCATATAACATTTTTACACTAACATGCATAATCAATTTCATTGAAATCAAATCGAAACTTCTTGATCTGACTACGACCATCAGCTAACCACCAGCATTTTCCTCAAAGTTAGGTCGACAATCATTTTGGCAAAATATATTTTGGAATTCATTTATATTTTCAAATTTCAAAGTAAAATTTTATCTGAATTGGGGCAGATAAAAAACTCATTTGTAACATAAACAGAAACACTTGCCGTTAAAAATTATATATGACATATAGTTAGATCTCAGAAAGTGTGCAGTGGTGGTGGATTCTCCTATTTTTATATTAGAAAATTGGCAAAACAGAGCGTCCCTCACTTTTCCGCAATCTTAGATGATCAGACAAAGGCGATATGTACGCGGATCTGTGATTGGTTGAATTAAATGGAAGGTGAAAGGTCACTGTCAAGGCCGTCTAACACGGCTCTTATGGAGCAGTGGTTAGATCGAGAAACGCAGCGAGGTACGAGGGAAAAGTTTCGATCTGATTTCAATGAGATTGCTATATAATGTATTGACTCCCTTTTGTTAGATCATGGAGAATGCCAACGCTGCAATTGTGATTACCAAATGTGAAAGATAGACAAATACCATCCCATGCTTGTCGACATTTCATCAAACACATAGCTGTCATGAAATGACATTAATGTGACAATATATCAAATCATTTCCAGCAAAAGCAACGACGGCTTATGATCATGCAATCTAATTTGATCAATCCCACTGAATAAGCTATCTGATCATGTTATTTGAAAGATAAAAACAGCTAATCGGATTAGCGCATTTACGGAAAATGTGATATAACGGTTATATGATCATCAATCATTCAATTTACTGTGCGGGCGACGAAATAAATTGATTTACATTGTGGTTATAATAGTACAGAAATGAGAAAACAATTGGGGCGTTTAGTTCATGATTTGGAAAAAAATATAGGTTTCATTGCATGTTAAATTGATCTTTCGTTTCAAACAGTTTTGTCTAAAAATTTCACTTCATGTTTCATGGAAGATAAGGTATGAAAGCAATATTTTCCTTGATACTTGACAACCAGCTTAAGCCAACCTGGATGTATTTAATTCTTCCAACACAATGAAGTTTAGACAGTCCCTTTTCACACCATACTGAAGTTTTAAACTTTTTGAAAAAAATGTCAGTTAGGAAATTCGGTTAATTGCTTAAGTCATTTCCTACTTCTTTCCTTCAATTGAGATTACTACATTATCAAAAAGAGTTTTAAAATGTTGGAAACCATCTTAATAATCCTGTGAAGGATATATCTTTTTAAAGAAACTCATGGCATTTGTTGGTGATCTGTTGAGCAATACCGTACTAAAATGTAAATACTTTTGAGGTTCCGTTTTTTCAATTGTTACAATCTTTATATGATATTTTATGTATTAGTGATTACTTGTCATCGTATATGGAAAGTCGTTGTTTTGGCACCCCTTCCTTTTTGTGCTCTTTTATTCACATGATGCATGTAGACGAATTTACATCATCCTGCTTCTTCAGCATAATTGAATCCGCTGATCGAGCTCCTTCCATATATCCTAAATGGAAGGAGCTCGATCAGCGGATTCAAATACGCTGATGAAGAAGGATGAATTTACATACACTTTAAACAAAAGAGAGAAAATCGTAAAGTGTTTGAAATATTTCATTTTGCCAGTAAGTAAACATTCATAAAGCATGTCAAATCAAATAGAAAATATAACTAAGATAATTAAGGTTTTTCATACAGATAGGTTTTAACGAAGCTGTAGAAGAGGGATTTTAAATGACAATTTTAGAAAGTTATATATCAAGGACATGGTTTTTCTTGAGTTAAGCGTTTTACTTGTTAAAAAAGAAATTGTCAATAGGTTTCGACATCTTAAATATATTATATATTCATATTAATAGTGTACATGTACGTTAATCTAATAGCAAAACGACATTTTATCCTCTAAAAGCCTTGAAACCTCGAATAACAAGTTTACTTATGGCCAATAATTAAGATATTAAATCTATTTTTATAATCACGTTCCAATATAATGAGTCACATATCAGATGATATATGACTATTCTGTAAAATTGACAAAGGCCAGCATCATATATCAAAAGATAATTGTTTGAAAAAATTATGTTATCGTTATATCATTAGAAAGAACGTCGCAGCTAAATGCCGTATCCGAAGCTAAGTTAATCGGGAAGAGGCAAACACATAATGAGACGCTGACATAAGTCCTAAGGAGGAAAAGTCTTTAGTTGAATTGCAGTAAAATTTAAAGAAAAAGAGCTCTTTTGAAAAAGTGTTTTTTTTCTTCTGCATTTTTAGGTAAATATAAAGTTATTCAACAATGAGAAAAAGAACTTGGAATATATAAAATAACTGATTTATTGTTTTATCATTTGTCTTTATCATCTTATCCTCAATATGCAAATGATGCTGAAAATAGTATGCATGAGTGGATCTATATTTTGTGAATTTACAAATTACGTGAGATATATATATAAGTACACTTAAGCTCGTAGTTTCTTCATGAGACTATTATATCCATTTCCCTGAGCAATGACATCAGTTATCATGTAAACATATTAACAAAGTGTGGCTTACAGTCCCGCCAAATGCAAGTTTCCGTCCTATACATTTGTAATACTCTTATTCATGAAAATAAAACGTTCATTTGATTTCAACACACCCGTTCTTAAACTATTTTAGGGTTGCTAAAATTTAACAGTATAAGGAGGACGTGCACTTACGTAAATTATTAACTTCTGTTTTATCATTATAAATATCGATGTTTCGGCATAGAAACGTAACTTTCATGCTTGAAAAGAGTATAAGAATCTATAACGAATATCACTATTGTTAAGAATAAAGAAGTTGATAGTCTATATCAATATTTCTTCCTGACAATCATTCTCAATAGCAAAACACTTCTCATAATGGTAGTTCACGTATCTAGGTCTCCTGATTGGAGTTCTTCTGCAGCCTTTTTCGAAGGGGTCAGTCCGGGTCAATTCGGTTCTTAATTATCAACATTTTAGTTTTTCCACAGTCCTCTACACAATGCAAATATGGTTCTTAATAAAGATGAAAAGGCGGTAACATCATAAGGCAACCCCTATATTTTCATGTCCTTAGATGTTTTAGATGATATCAAGTCCAGATGTTCATTTCTATTGCACACTGAGCTGTATCATAAATGTGATCAAAAGAGACGTGATAACATGTGAGAAACATTTAATCAATGTATTCCATTTACTATTCATAAAGTGTTTGGTATTTAAAATACATGAAATAATTGGTTAATTTACAATTACGATGATTACAGTCGTGTTAATATAAATTCATTTATGGTTTTGATTGTCAATTGCACGTACAGTTGGTATTTCAACGCACTTGCAAATGCATCTTCCCGCGTAGACAGTATCTCTTCGACATCGTTCATGTGTTTGACGTCAGCTCTGTATCTGAATTATTGCAAATAAGCATTGTCTTAGCATTTCTATGTTTAAAAAGACAATTTAATTACATTTACATGATGCAATCACAAAGTCAAAGAAACTTCAATATGTAAGAATTCAAAATCTAAATCAAGTGATGAAAAAATAAACGGCAAATAGCGTGTTATTTCTATGGGTACTAAAATTAGTTTTGGTCAAGACAAAGATTGGCTTTTTCAGTAACAGGATAGTCAAGGTTCTTGGTTTGTCAGCTAACTGGAAAATTTTAAATTTTGTTTTTACTGCATAGATTTATATAGGAGTTCACTATTTAATGATTTTGTTTACATGTCTGTGTCTTTGTTGGAATACAACAGAAAAAATATACTAAACCCCTATGGGAATGCATCAATCTTTGTTGTTGTAATACCTCGATAGAGGCTCAAACACATTAAACAAAACTTATAATCACAAAACTTGTTTCAAAGTTTTTCAATCATATATTTATATATTTCTTTCGTTGTCGTTCACGACGGCGGTTGCTGCTAACATGGCTATAAAATGACTTCATCAATATGCAGCTGCCGAACTTAAGTTTGTTTGTGAATGGCTTTCTATGTGAACTCTTGATTTTGAAGAACTTTGAACTAGCCACAATTTAAAAAAAATAATGTGTAATATAAACCTTAGGATCAATTCGTGAAGGGATTGTTTTAAAAGTAAACACTTGACAAATACTTGATATGCCAGGAACAATTTCTGGTTTAGAATTTCTTATTTCAACAGTGAAATATTATTTGAAAACTATGTAGGCAAATGACAAAATAAACAACCTTGGTTAACATTGCGCAACATCTCGCGTGTTTATCAAAAGTTAATTCGATTTGACAATTCTACGAGGGAGTCAAGAAATTGAGTATTTTTCATTTTCGACTCACGTGTTGAATAAATTCATGCCAGATGCGTTCCTGTAGTAATTTGAGTCTCAAATGAAAGTATGTGATAGGAATATGTTCTGTAATCATCTTCTCAAAATATTTCTATTATTCTATACAGTCACGCTTCCTTCTTTTTACTAGATTTCGCAAGTTTGAAATTATTTCAAAAAAATATTTTTGATGTTTTCTATAAATAAAACATTATTCGATTTGATAAGCAGCTCATTCTTTCGAAATTGACTCTGCTTCCCTTCTAAACTATGTGAAGATTCGAATACGTCTCGATAATAATTTATCATTTTTGCCTTAAAACAAATAACGTGAAGAACCGAATGTTCTAAAGGTTTTATGACATCACCAGTTATTGCACAATGCATAATTTTATATTGAATTCATCGAGAACTGGCTGCTTAGTTATACAGCTGTCGTCCATACACAAAAGTTAACAAAAATAAAAACCATAATAAAATATGAGTATAAGTTACAGTTGATATGAGATTATGTTTGATTGTATGCATATGAATTATTTGCTAAACAGCGTGTGGGGAAGCAGTTGTTTTAGATTATTTTTATAAATGACTACGTGTTTGCCTGTTTAGCAATGTGAAACTAGTGATCACGAATCAATGAATTATCCCTCTCCATTTATGCATTTACATTGGGATAATGTAAATGCATGTATCTGGAAATGGTCTTGCAAAGCTGTTTTGATGCATACCTCTACCTTTACGTATTCGTAAAAGTCAACACGGACCCTTTGTTACGCAAGTGAACAAACCCAATGTGAAATCTATTTCTTATCAATTTGAACTTTTAAATTTAAGGGTTGAATTATAAAATAAAGTTATAAATCCCTAATTAAATTGAAGATCAAATCAAATGCTAAAAGGAATTACAGGAAAACAATTATTTTTACTTTTTTGTAACAGGCCCTAACCTCTGCACACAGAAGGCAGCTTCACTCATGTGAGATCATTAAAAATGCAGTTAACGTAAAATATTATAAAATGTTTTTAATTGATTTTTGAACCAAACTTATTTGAATTTCTTTGTACTTTAAAAATACATTTGTGAGAAAGCGTTCACCAGTTATATCTTTTGCAAGTAATACCTATATATCAGTGCTTTTTGTTTTCAGTATGATTTATACAGTGATCTTGAAAGGAAGTAATTTTATCAGGAAAACATATCCCACTCTTTGCGTGCCAACTTCATGAAACATGTGAATTATGTTTTCAATGATCTCAAGTTGTGACCTCTGAATTTCATGTCTTGATCAAAACACATCTGTCAAAATATAGACTCTGGCGTCGACATCATGACTTTGTACAACATCAATAGTTTCATCTTATCCTGTCTGCGAATATCTCTTAAACTTAAACTTTCATCCTACTCTTCCTTCAGCTACATTGAAGTTTGGAAACATGTTTGTGAACTGGTTTAGCGTCGATACTTCCCGAGGGTATATGTAAGAATTACTTATTATTTATCTTATGTTGAATAATCATGTATTAAAATTAATAAAATGTATGAAAGTGTTTCTAATTAGAAATGTAATGCCCTAATGTGAAGGCCTTATTTATGTTTACAGATGAGATAAGATGAATTATAAAATACGAGAAACCTGATAAAACACATAAAGATAGGAATATAAGTGTCCATTGAGATAAAACCTATTGCAGTAGTTAGAATAGGCAGATTAATATTTGCTGTGCAAGTGTTTGGTTGAGGGAGACTCTGATCTAAGTGACCTCGCAGGATTATGTGGAACAACAAGCAGCTGCAAGTAGGATGGGGCCATATGACTGATACATTTGTAAACATACACCACCACTGGACTCAATACCTTATCGTGGCGTGGTGGTTTGCGTGCTTCAGGGACCCCGAGAGCTATACCAGCCGGAGCCTACATGCCCCTGGTAAGGACGCCCAAGCTGAACAGGTCGACGGGTAGAAGCCAGACCAAATTTGATTCCTTCTACGATCTCTCACTATGCCTTTCTTTCCGTCTTTTCCCTCATCCTTTCGATCCCTTTCTCCCTGATCTTTCCACTTTCATTTGGATGCTTGTCATCCACGTGTTTAATAACTGAGATATTGTTCAATGCACGTTAAACCCCAACTCACTCACACACTGTAAACATACATAAGGATACAGGCATCTCTGTCTTACCGGGAGCCCTTGTAACGTCTGTCACAGGTGTTTTCTCCTCAAATTCGGCTGTTGTCCTTGGCGACCAGGACACTCAGTATGAGGCCGTGAATATGTGTAGGTCCTGTATCATGCTGTACACGACCATGAGACCATGGAACAGCTTTGTATCGGAGGTGGAAAGATTATCCAGACGATAGCGCAGTGGTTAGCGCGTTCGGCTTCGGATCAGGAGGTGCGTGTTTCGAATCCCGTCAGGGGCTCGGCAACTTTGTCTGCAGTAGAGAACTGTTCTACACGCAGTCAGGTTTGGGTGCAATGCTACACTGTAATTCAGTGCAGTACCACCCATGGTTCGCTAGCTCCAGCCGATGCTCGCAGGTTTCACCGCAATGCATAGCCACAATGGTGTTGCGGGCTTTCTCCCTGCAATAATACTAGCAGCGGCGATATAAGTGAAATAATCTTGAAAGCGGCGTTAAACAACAACTCACCTCACCTCACCTCTCCTGAGAACTGAGATTGATCAGTTTCAGATATTCTGCCCCATTATTTCTTTTTATAAACATGTATTTAGAGAGAATTGTTTTATATGCTGTGATAAGAATGTGTCGCGTATCTACGGAAAAGAATTTTTTTAAAAGCATGTACATCCGATTGGACATATGGACCGATGAACATATTTATAAAAAGCAGGCAGACGAGGTTAAACTACGAAGGAAGATAAAGGATGTCTTGTTGGTTCGAAATTTCTCAAATGGCTTTGTGGCTAAAACCATTAAAAAAAAAATCCATTGACTTTGTCAGCTTTGGGCTGATTGGAACACCACCTTTGATGTATTAAATTAGTTGTTTCATTCAACTAGTATCTCGATTAGTTTTCTAAATGAAGAAGAGATTGGTGAATGGGAAACATTAGTCTCGGGGGTCACAATTCGAGTGTTGATGCTTCTACCGTAATAGTTAAAGAACAGTGGCAATGTGGAACATCGATAACTTTCCAGAAAAAGAAAGTTTTTTCGGCAACATAAAATCACCATTTACACAATCGTAGTTATATAAATTGTATTAGCTTTTAGTAAATACAATAAACTTTTATTATTGATAAGATAGACGAGATTTCAAGTGCTGTCAAACCAGAGGGTTTTGACTGTAACCGGGGTAAATTTGGCTTGCTAAGAAAAGATATTGCAGGGAAACTCAGGGGGGAGTTCATTGTTCATAAATAAAATAAGACAATGTGTTTATCTGCAAAATTCAGGCATTTTAAAAAAAAAATATTAAGGGAAAATTACTTCGAATTCCTTATATAGTCATCTTTGTTTTAAAACCGAAAAAAATCCTCTCAAAACTCACAAGAATGGTAACATTATACAACCCAGGCATGCATGGCACTCCACAAACTCTAATTAAGGACTGACAAACAGATGTTTAAACAACGCTGTTAGACTGGTTATGATAAAATATCCAAAAGATTGCAAATCATCAGTTGCGATGTCGGAGTTATCTGCTTTCCGATGGAATTATTTCATGTACATTTTTGTGATGTAATTTATCATGAAATACAATAAGAGTTGTTTTACCAAGGGATACATATTTCATATCGATGAGAATCAAATGGGAAGCTCAAATATATGTCTTAATAACTTGGCTTTTTTTAGAGAGACTAATATTGGTAATATATTAGATAAACAGCTTTGCATTCATTTCTTTTCGAGTATGCTTGGGTAAGTATTTCTCTGCATTTGACAATTATTGCCCTATAATTCAGAAAATATTCTGACTTTGTTCCATTTGTAATTATGGAACCCTATTATATTATATTATATTATATTAAATTATATAAAATTATATTATATTGTATTGTATTGTATTGTATTGTATTGTATCATATTATCTTATATTATTAACTTTGGAGGGGAAGATTTATATTTCATAAAATCATATGAATAAGAGCTTGATAGTTTTCGTCAATTAATTTTTACCGTTAGGATACGTAATATATAATGAGAAACAAGAAAGGAACTAAGAACAAAACTGTGCAAAATATTATGATAATAGACGAGGCGAGATATTAATTAAAAAACCCACCAAAACCGTTAAATATTCTTCTGCAATAAGAATAGATTTTCATGACAACATTCCATGGGAAAAAAATATGACGTAATACAAACATTTATCTGTGCTGTGTACTTCACGGAGATAATATTCAACTATGTTTGCAGTACAGAAATGTCAATTTCTGAAATATACTTAATAAATACTAATCACATGATAACTCGATTTGCCTCATCTAAGATAGAGACTATTAGATTGTAAGCGTTGTCAAATTTGCATAATCAGATTAACAATATAAATGCCAATTTGATCAGATGGTTTTTACCATCATGTAGTCAGGTCATGTTATGTGAATAACAACAATAGTGCACACTAGATTACACTTCTTCAAAACGATAATTAATCAAACGAGTGAAGGATTTTGTATACAAACAGCTTAAATTTAATAGTGAGCTTTCCGATTTTACTTTAACATAGAGGAGCCATATTGATATCAATTGTTGATTTTTTAAAAAAATCGTTTTATACGACCATTGTATCGTATCCAACCTTTTGTCACCAGGATTTATTGCTGTTTGTTAGCCTATCAGCTACCCGACGGCGGCATATCAACAGCTTGGTTAAAGCTCATATTACAGGTGTTATCAAAGAGCCCTTACATATATCAAAACAGCTTTGTAATCTTCTTATATAAGGTAACTACTGATTGCGTCGTCATATTTGAAATTGCACTTAAGATTGCTCATCTATGTGAAAGTATAATCGGAGAGCTCACAATTAAATTTAAGCTGTGTGTGCATTCAGCGGGTCGCGGTGGGAAATATGTTGTAAACAAAATTGGAAATAATGCATTACAAGTATTAATGCACAAACGGGGACGTCTACTTGAAGTCCTCACTATTGGAAACTTACTTTTTGTTATGGCAACTTCTATGGTTTTCTTTCAAAAATACATAATTTAGTAACCCTTTACAAAGTTTAAAGATGAAACAAATCTTTAAAGAAACTCAAATTTGCAATATTGTACTTGTCTACAAAAGGTATTTTATACTTTCATTCAATCGTTTGTTAATTCGCATCTCAGGGATAGTATTTCTTTTACAAGACCCTATTTTTAATTACTTCCTTTGCTACATTAAGAACATTATTTTTAGATTCTGTCTCCACGAGTCTAAATGGCTTCTTAATAGAAAAGGCATAAAGTTACAGTTTCAAGATGCGATTTCGTGAGAGAAAAGTCGTTGGGACGTTTAAGCAGCTCTTTTTCTGTGGTAAGATGTTTGTGTGTGTGCTCAAAGACTTACAAATCATTTCTAAAAAACTTCTTTAAAAATTTGATATATCCAATTGAAATCAAGCTCTGATGGCAAACATTATTTTAACAATTGAAATATCACTTAAGCTACTGAAAAAAATGTTGTCTTCTTAGTCGACGTTTCAACATGTTTTGAACTGACAGAAAGAATTGCAACCAGTTGGGAACATAGTTGTTAAACTTAGAAGTATTCACTCCTGACAACTACAGACATCTTCGATAATACACAGTGAAAATATAAAATACCTTTTGTAGACATGTGCAATATTGCAAATTTGAGTTTCTTTAAAGATTTCTTTCATCTTTATACTTTGTAAAGGGTTACTAAATTGTGTATTTTTAAAAGAAAACCAGAGTAGTTGCCATAAAAGAAGTAAGTTTCCAATAGTGAGGACTTGATAGGCATCGGGATATTTCTATTCTTCAAGTAGACGTCCCCGTTTGTGCATTAATTCTTGTAATGCATTATTTCCAATTTCGTTTACAACATATTTGCAACCGCAACCCGCTGAATGCACGAATAGCTTGTATTTAATTGTGAGCTCTCCAATTATACTTTCACATAGAGGAGCCATATTGATATGAATTGTTATTTTTTTTAAACTAAAACAAATGTTACAACTTTCGTTGAAATAATCTAGTTTTATACGATCATTGTATCGTATCCAAACTATTGTCACCAGGATTTATTGCTGTTTGTTAGCCTATTAGCTACCTGACGGCGGCATATCAACAGCTTGGTTCAAGCAAAGATTAAAGGTGATATCAAAGGGCCTTTACAGGTACCTAGCTAAAAGAGCTATGTACGTAATCTTTTTATAGAAGGTGACTACTGATTGCGTCGTCATATTTGAAGTTGTCCTTTCGGTGTTTTAGGATAATGGTCAAGTTCAATTTGTGGAATAGGTAAAGTTTTGACATTTCCCTTTAGTGTTCCAGGAAAATGTTTCATTTACCCCCACATGTGGTTCATTGATGATCATTGGCAACAAGCGTAATGAATTCAATAGTGAGAGAGAGAGATAGTGTATATATTAGAAACGTGATTGCTAAAGCTATATAAGTATATTTGTCTAGCCTTTCTCTTGCTTTTTCTTAAAATCCTATTTTTGTTGAAAATTCATCAAAACGACTGGTTTTATGAATATGTCTTTCAGAAAACGTCAGAGTATGCTTTTGGAGTTGATATTAAAACTTAAAATCATCTCGTGAAACAGATATAGCAGTAATTCATGAAACATTTTGCTATCAAGATTGTAATATGTGAAACATTTCTTGCACAACGTTGTAGAATCTTCGAGCTAGATGTGCTTTCTTTTTCACTTTTGAGTGATTTCATGACAACTGGAAACGGATATCTGTTACATATTTATTCAGAAGCACTGACTAATTGCTTAATCTGCTTTCATAAAGGGACGAAAGTCTCAATAAGAGATAAATAAATGGTTGTAAGTGTGCTGATTTGAACAAGGAAACAATTATGTCTAGACACAAGAATAACAATTATTCAAGATTATCCTCTTAACAATGACACTTACTAATCCTGTACAATTTAGCAGCTTTTCTTATCATCGAATGACAGAGCCATTGAAAAAGGCTGAATGGTAGTGACTACTGAACTCACGACAAGAGGCAAATAGAGATACATTTATTTTTTATGGCGAGAAGATTAATGGTGCAATAAAAGAGTTGAAAACAAGATAGTGTATAAACAGGAATATTCCTTTCTAATGTGCTGGCAACGCTTATCAAACGAAAGCAAGGTTGCTACTCTTATGCATAATTAGAATAGTCCCATTAAATTTATTATACATTCATTTTTCTTGTGTTATATTATGTTTCTGAACCGACTGTAAAATATTAAGAAATATGCACAGTGACAAATAACCGTTTTGTTTGAAAACCTAAATTTGTTATTTTTTAAGTAATGTGTCTTCTTTTCTTTTAACTAAAATATGTTTAAATGAATATACATGCAAAACTATTCAAAGTTATAAACAAGAAAAATATTTTATAATTTTTTTGACTGTTATAATTCACTGCCTAAAAATAAAACTTTGTTTACAGTTAATGTTCTTCAGCCCATGTATAAGACTTAACAAATTTCCATTGGTTTCAATTTAGTTGGCATTATCTTTCAAAGTTATTGTGATAATGTTTGTCATTATATTAGTAACGCTACATATCATATTCTAAGGATGAATACACGATTGGAAAAAGACAACACAACCTACACACATACTAATGCAAAGTTATAACATGACAATGCAGTGTTAAAAAGGCAATATTTTTCGTTTTATATATGGCCTAAATAACATCGTCTTTTGTCAAGAAGTTAACAATTCAATCACAGTCCAAAAGCGTTTCAAAGAACGATAGTAAAAGTCAAGGATAACATCTTTTAATGAGATTGTTCGTATTGGCTACGTGCACGCAGTTCTTATGTGTTAGTGATGTAAAACTACAATCAGAAGAAATGACTCTTGAAAATACTTTTAATCTCAGTAACATTCACGAAAGTTGGCCTGAAACCAATAAATCAACTCGGTTATGTATATTTAACTACAAGTCTAGACATATAATCATTTTTACCCTCTGATGATTTTTTATGATACTGCAACAAATTCCTAACTGTGGCAAAGTCGCCTTTATGTAGGTAATTTGTTATACAGACTATTAACCAGCATGTATGTAGAATGAATCTTGTAATGTAGCTGTATGTTTATATAAAATTTTCTTACAACTTTACGTTTACTATTCAAGCCAAGCTTTATACATCATACCAATTAATCGTAATAGTTTGATAATTCTAAAACGAGTTTCAGACATTTCATATTGATGTCAAACTATTGATGGTTATTAAGCGTATGTTTACCTGTCACTGAACCGGGCGTTTTTGAAACCTATGTTCACAATGTAAAGATTCAGCTTGAGTTTTGTTTACGATAACGTATAAGTTGGAGGGTTGAGTACTTGCCCCGTAAATTGTTAGAAGACTCAATTTAAACTGTGCTTGAGGTCGCCAATTAGTGGTTTGGGTCCCTGATGCAGGCCACATGAACTTTCCGTCTTAGTTCCCCATGGGTGAACTTTCCCATGCTATTCACTTTTTCAACTCTGGATTTGGGGAAAATCAGAAAAATCAGTAATGAAATTACCCGCCCTTGATTTGAATAAGCCAATGAATTTTCTAAATGAGCCATTTCTTACCTTTTACTATCTTAAAGATCGACTGAAATGCTGCATGGCATCTTTCGTGATTCATTAAAATATATTCGAATTTGTTAGTGATTTAAATTCATATTTTCGAAATCGGCCAATAAACAACTTAAATAGGATTTTGCGAAACACCAGCTAATTAGCACCAGTTAACAGAACTAAAAGGGTTCGTGGTCACTGAAGCGTGAGTTTTGCCGCGTGACGTGATAGACGTCGCCAGTATAACCTCCTTATTGAAAAAACTGAAACTCGCGCTGTTTTAACAAACGTTTAAACATATTGAAAGTCATTCTAATAACTCCAACCTTCGATAAATTCATATTTCATATGTCTTTAGTTATTTGTATTGTTCCAAGCAAAAGACAGTGCTATAATATGATGCTACGCGGGTATGTGCACACGAAGTAGACATTTTGGCCTACAAGTATGCACATGAAGAAGATCTGAATTTCTCTTTTCTCACCGATCTAGTCTTGTAACTGATTGGTGTTTGTTTCGGGGCTTAACGGTGAGACTTCTTGAATAGATAATCATTTCAGTGAATAGTGGTCAATCACAATTAATCAAGATGTTCACCATTTTCACTATGATTAAACCCTGTTCACTTTTGAAATGTCTGCAATGCCTACGTTTTGTTCCCACCGAATGACGTCTAAAGAGCAAGAAGAAACTACCAACACATTAAGCTTAACCATGTTAAATGGTCTCTGATTACACCTATAGGATTTTCACACCTTTGATACGTTGGTAACCAGCAGGTAATGTCTGACATCCTGTCACAATGGCGTAATTCTTGTCATTCGTAGTTACTTACTTTATTGTCACAATGATGACCATCATTTGAAAAAGTAGAGCGTTTGTAACGGTTACCAAAATTCTAAAGGATTATATAGGATGTTTCTAACCATGGTGCCAGGTATGTTATTATTTTATTGATTGTTTACTTCAAAGACGGAAACATTGCCATACGGTGTGGGATGTTATATTAGATAAGAATATATCTAGATAACTACATACAAATCATCCACTTTAGTACTAAGTTGTCATGAAAGTTAAGTAAAAGAAAATACATTTTTGCGAAACATATGATGCAAATGTCACTACAGTACATACATTTTACATTGTCTTCCGTTCAATAAAAACCTTTCGTTTTTTCGAGACAGTTTAAAAATTTCATATCGATGAATACATGAAATAGCAATACGTGTTATTCCTTAGTAGTGGATCTCTCACCATCAAAGTTCGAAACTTTTTTTTTTTATAAACCCACCCGTTAAAACCGCATCCAAGGATTGTCACATTCCAATCAAAGTGGATATAACGACTGAGAAGCAATGTTGATATAATGAGCAGTAATATATCGTATATATGAATTCTTTCAATCATGCTTTTGCCCATATTTGGCTGTTGAGTTAGCTTAAAAATACAGAGAGAGTCAAAGAGCTGAATTTTCAGCTGACCACTAACACATCACACACTAGGCGTGGCTTGGAGTCATGCTTCAATGATTCTGTCAAAGCTTTTGCCAAACTGATGAGGCGGTTATCAAAAACAGGGGGAAAAGGTGTCGTAGTAGTCGAATTACAGCGTATATTTTCTCATTTTTTGGCTCAGTTGAGTCTTATTTGCGATACGAATTCAGATAATAATATGTAATAATCAAAATTATCCGTTACACCTCCTCTTTAACAGACCTCGTGTGAAAACGACTTGCATTGAAAAAAACTCCAGTTGCATGTACTTACATTTTTAAGCAAAAGAAAAAATACTCCTTTGCACGTTCTATCATTTTCTCAATTTACGATCAATGTTATTCCTATACAGAACTTGATATTTGTAAGATAATCTTTAATAAAATGCTTTTCTTTACTATATAATAATTTACACATAATCATTTTTCATGCATTCATTGTACTTAATGATACTGTGCAAATATGAATTTGTCACCAAAGCAGAGAGAAACACCAAGTACAGTTTTTATTACATTATTACATTATTTCCTTCCGAAGAAAACAACAGAATAGCGCGCAGTTCGATGAGTACAGGTTTACATAGTGCATTATTATCTCTATGAAACTCCATGAGAGATGAATTCTGAGGAACATCCTAATCAAGTATTGCTTTTCGTAAATATTATGTTTTGATAACAATATCTGTCAGAATTTCTAAGATTAACTAACATTTTCCTGAATCTTATCATTAACGCATCTGGAGATTGGCTTTCTTCTGAGGTTTCTTCGTCTGCCCATAGAAATTTTGATTTCTACACATTTTGCAGATTCATTCAATTATAGCTATTTCTCTTACAATAGCATTTGCTTCATCTTAATTTCACTTGAATAAACCTTTCATCCCTTGTGTTTCTAATCTTACAGTTTTTAATATCCTTTAATCTGTAAAATTTTGTTGATTTTTTTTCGGATAAGAAATGCTCAAATGAATATTAATCTTAGCTTTAAATATTCCGACTTTCAATAGATTTTGTGCTTGGGTTATATAAGCTTTGTGCCTTTTGTCTTTGAATGCCATAAACACCAATAATATACAATTATAGACTGGTGATGAGGTATTGACCGAATTCACCAGTCCATAATTGTTTTTTTTGTTTGGAAATAAATAAGAAAAGAAAAGAAAACTGTTAAAACAGTTTGACGTCATTACGTCTATTTCAAGTCAATATCACTTTTTGTCGGACTCGGAGTGAAGTCAATATTATTTTCTGTCGACTGACACGTGACTGCTTCACGACCAATCGGATCGCCGGAAAAATAAGCTTACATAATAAATCAGTTTATCTTATTCACATATAGTAATTATTATATGCAATACAGTATCTATTTCACATTCCAAAAATGTTTTTGAGTCATAAAAAAGAAAACAAGAGAAATGGTTAAATAATTAGAAAATTGTTATTTAAAACATCCCTTTTATATAAACTCAATAAATGCCAGTTCGAAGCCTAACCATTTATCTGTTATAACACTATGCAGTGTTCAAATACAGATAAAAGTTTCAGTAAGGTTCATCATAATTGCTATGACATATTTTGAGTTTCGAAAAGATCAACATTGAAATGTTTTGAATTTCATTGTGAAAGTTTGTACTTGAAACAAAATGACAGTCACATTTCTTGATTGAACTATAACGTTTCGTGTCATTTGACTGGCAGAGCATGGTCACCAGATATGCTTTCTGAAAGCTATACATATTTCTTAATCTTAAATATCAGTTATACAGTGACCCCGAAAGGAAGAACGTTTATCGGAAAACATTTCCCACATCTCGCGTGCTAACTTCAAGCTTAAAACTGATCTCAGCGGTGACCTCTTGAAACGTTTGAAGCACGAAAACACTAGATGACTAGTCATTTATCCGGTCTGAGAAAATCCCTTAAACTTATACACCCCGCTATCCTGCAGAGGATTGTTTATCAATAATCAACGGATATGCCTTCAGTTATTTTAAAGTTGAAAAAAATCTTTGTGAACTGTGTTTGCGTGTATACTTCAAGTGGGGATATGTAGGTAAAGCGGAACTGACTCATTATTTTCGGTTGAATGATGCAAATTAACAAGATCTATTTATGTTTTATTTACTTGAAAAGAACATGAACAATGTAAAATAGATATCGAACAAATACATCACAATAAGTCGCGCATTTATCCAAAGAATCTAAAAATTCAATAATAAAAAATAAATATTTGTTAAAGCTCTCTGGGACGAGTAAGAACTATTGGGACATGTCAGATGAGGATAAACTACTAGGATATATCAGATGAGGATAAAGTACTGGGACATGTCAGATGAGGATAAACTACTGGGACATGTCAGAAGAGGATAAACTACTGGGACATGTCAGAAGAGGGTAAACTACTCGAATGTTTCAGATGAGGATAAAGTACTGGGACAGGTCAGAAGAGGATAAACTACTGGGACATGTCAGAAGAGGATAAACTACTGGGACATGTCAGAAGAGGATAAACTACTGGGACATGTCAGCAGAGGATAAACTACTGGGACATGTCAGAAGAGGATAAAGTACTGGGACATATCGGAAGAGGATAACTTACTTGGACAATGTCAGAAGAGGATAATGTACTTGGACATGTCAGATTAGGATAAACTACTGGGACATGTCAGAAGAGGATAAACTACTGGGACATGTCAGAAGAGGATAAAGTACTGGGACATATCGGAAGAGGATAACTTACTTGGACAATGTCAGAAGAGGATAATGTACTTGGACATGTCAGATTAGGATAAACTACTGGGACATGTCAAATGAGGATAAACAAACTTAAATGATTATACAGGTGTTGCTGAGAAAAGGGGACATCAATGAATCATATTTATTTTTCGAAATATTTATCAAAATCAAAATGATTAATTACAACAGAAGATGATTTCAGAGCGCATTCAGTTTGGAACAATGACGATCTGAAAATAGCTAACAAAACTATTTTATAGCTCTTGGTACAAGAAAGGGATTATGTTTCTAAATGATTTTATTTGCGAAGCTGGTAATATCTTCAGCCTTGACTAATTCAATAACAAATACTCACTTAATATAATTTCTTTAACTAATGAAGGTATAAGGAGAGCTTTTACGGCATACGCCCGTCGAATTGATATTCGAAAATTTACAAAAAGAGAGATTCAACCTATATACCCATATAACATAAGACACATTAACAATTATTATTATTATTATTTATTTTTATTTTTAATTTTTTTTAATTTCTATTAGCACCCCATGGTTACAGAGTGGATATACATTGCATATACATCATATGGAACTCAGATCAATATACAGAATGTGGGAGTGTTTTCTTACAAAATGGGTGAAAATCAGTTGTTGAATATTGGGATGAGTGGCCGCCATTTATCATAAAAATGGTATTATATTACTTTATTTATTGAGGAAAACTGTATATAACTACATTATTAAATTCCACCTTTGTTTACCTACCCTGCTATTCAAAATGTGAAATGTGATTTTGAATTGTCAGCTCACTGAATCGGATTGGAAAATATTCAACATAATTGGTAGCAAATGCACCCTTTGCACAAACGTTAAATGGCTTCAGTACAAGATCATTCATAACATTCTTGCTACAAAACAAATTTTAAGTTTGGCTATATAGATTCAACCATTTTCTCATTCTGTAAAAGTGAGGTAGAAACGTTAGATCATCTGTTTTGGAAATGTGATACTATATTAAACTTTTGGAAAGAGTTGGAAGCATAGCTGAATGAAATGAAAACTACAAACCGAGAACAGCACTATTCAATGTTAAAAAAATTGAGACCGACTGACTGCTTAATCTTCTCATCCAAATAGTCGGGCTTCAGGTTGACCAGGAAAGAAATCATTGTTATGCACATTTTTGTGCGAGTAATAACAATTGACAATACAACGTTCAATGAAAACAATATAATTCGTCAAGGCAAAAATGTAAAAAAAAAAATTCCCGAAGATGATATACAGATGGAGAAATGTCATTTTCTGCAATATGCTTGATGAATACTAATCAGATGATAATTCGATATTCCTCATCTCAAATACAGACTATTAGATTATTGGCTTCAGGAAATTTGCATAATCAGATTGATAAGATGTTTACACATAGCGATCTTCATGTAATATAATGTTTTACAAAACGAGTTAATATTTTTGTATTAGATAAAAATCAAAAGATTTGTTGATAGTTATCAAATTAAAGCAAAACAGATCTATGGGTCAACTGCGCTGTATCATATTCTTCAGGATTGAGAGATCAAGTGTGAAACGTTTTTTTATTCGCGTTTCTTATGGTACTAAGAATATTGATTATTATTGTGCTCCCTAAAGTGCTCACTAAGTCTAAATCTCGTGGAAATCAGTGATACGTTAACTATCAAGTTCATTTCAAGTGACATTTGTTATAAAAATGAACCAGGTTCAAATGTATAAAAACTCATAATTTTACAAGCACCTTAGCAATCTAATTAAAGAAAGTTTGTATATTGTATCTTTCAGCTTTGACTCTTACTCATAAGCATACTAAGGACAGCATAAAACGAAATAAAAGTCATTAATGCGCTTTTTTTGTCGGTTAAACTGATTTGAGATCATGTCAAGGTTATTCATTAAATAAAAACATTGCAAACATTACCGAGTCGTGAGAATCCAGGAAAATCTTTTCAAAACAGATACAATTTGTAGCTACCAAACATATCTGTAATTCTGGCTTTCCTTTAATGCGTCTTTATATATTTAAAGAATTTGAGTACGATAAGTTCAGAGCCCACATAACTCTCTCTTTAAAAATACACATCATACTGGTATATTGTTTAAGCTTTCATGCACTAACCTATGGCTGTTTTAGTTCAAAAGTCCAAGAACATTTATATCAAGTGAGCCCAAACCCTGACTTTTAATGTTATATATGACGAACCACATTTGTGCAATCTCATTGAAATGAAATCTAAATGCTCCACTACATTACGCTTGTAGAACTTACCAGGCTCCGCTATGAAAGCCGTCAGGTTTGCCTCTGACATTATTCAAATCAGCCAATCAGCGAAGTCGCCCCGTAATCTGTGGTGCTGGCGAGTT
The DNA here is from genome assembly GCA_921293015.1 of Phorcus lineatus. Lineage (NCBI taxonomy): Eukaryota > Metazoa > Mollusca > Gastropoda > Trochida > Trochidae > Phorcus > Phorcus lineatus. Next base: position 16,639,529 of record OV121083.1, read on the forward strand.
GCATTTCGCTTGTACGCATTTCAGATCTCGGAAACCAAAAACTTCCGAATGTTTTCCGAATGTCGAACTGCCTAAATACCTAAATTAATGTATTTTGTGTACATTCAATTTACCCTAGCTCGGTTTGTTGGACAACCGAGTCAAATCGAAACTAAGGAGTAGTCTTTCCCAAAGCAAAATCTGCATTCCTCAACGTTGTTCTTTAGTAGACCGTATCAATCCAAATGCTTATTCAGGAAACAGTTACGTTGAATAAACGTTTCGTCTCTTAGTTTGTAGTAATCGTTGAATAAAATGAAAAGTTCAAAAGAGTAGCTTCAAGCTCCTTGGATAACGACATTTCATTGCTTGAAACAATAATAGGTGAGCACAGCCACGAACATCAAGCCGAGCCAGCCGTACGAGGGATTTAGCTCGGAGATCATGGTATATGGAAGGAGCTCGATCAGCGGATTCAATTACGCTAATGAAGCAGGATGCATTGTATATACCATCACAAATAGTAGGTATAATAAAGGCAAGTAGGGTTGCAAGGTTTTCGTTTTTTCATTTGCATCTAGAAATGTTGAATAGCAAATTATACCATATCATATTTTCACTTTCAAAGCGAAAACTACAGCTTCTATTGATGATACATATAATGACCATAAAGTTGCGAAACTGGATTTATTACACTATCGTTGGAGATACTACAGTTGTGAAACAATGACATGTTATTCAACACTGTTGTGAAACATTGCACGTGAAAGCGATCGCATCCGGAACTACTTTCCTGTAGTCACATGACAAGTTATCACGTGATGATGTAAATGAAAATGGCGACTGTCAAAAATATTATTCTCTAAACTTTGATAAAACACGAGATAAAAGTACAATTCTTTTTAAAAACATGTTTAGCTGTTTAAAAATAAATTTAATCAAACAAAACCATCAGATTTAATCTTTTTTGTATTTTATTTAGCTAGAAAATACCCGTTAACCAAGCTTGATTGTAAGCGTCTCAAACCACTCAGTCCGAAATTATTGTTTTATTGTATTAAACTTTGTCGGAGAGTAACATTCCTCCCAATCAAATCATGCAAATTGGCGGTCAGAAAAATATGCAAAGCATAAATAATTACTCTCAGTTGTCCAAGAAACAGCTCAGAGATATCAGCACAATTATTGACCAACGTCCATCTTCTTCAAATGTAAACATGACCTCCGAATCCGGGTCAAGCGGGCTTTCGTCAGTAGATCGGGCAAGGTCATCCTTGCCGATTTCGGTCGATTCTAGAAATGTCAGCGTCAGTGCTTCCGAATTTCGATCAATCAACTCAATCTTCGGTGGTTCCGTTAGCAACTGTGTCATCAATGTTAACTTCATCGGCAACGCAAAGGACAGTGTTCCTCCCACAGATACTAACTCAAACTAAATGAATCGCGCTTCAAAACTCACATTCCAATGACGTCACGATCACGTGACATTCATTCACACAACTCAGTAACGTAATTCAGTGACTGTCTGACTGATCTTATGTTTTGTTAACACGCCAATTTGTGTTCTTAGTGACCAAAACACTAATGAGTGCCTTCCATTTGTATTGTTCAAAATTAAAGCTGTTATAAACGGACTTACTCTTGACCTATTTCTCCAATTCGGTCAAATGACGTTATGCGTCGATTGTAAAATTGTATTCCTACGCACAACTACAAGAATTGAGAGTAAACATGATTTTCATTTTATATTAATTATTTAATGAGTGTAATAAATAAAATACTAAACTCCGTCCAGTTTAATAACATATTTATACAACTCTTGGATAGTATTGGTATTTAACTCGCTTTCGCTCGTTAAATACGAATACCATCCACTCGTTTCATAAATATGTTATTAAACTGAACGTCGTTAAAGATTCTCTATACTGCTTACAGAGTTGAATAACTACCTAAAATATAAATGGTTGAAAAGGTATCGTCGTGTAATAAAAAATCGCAGACATCTATTTTCGCGCACCTTTCATTTCCGGGTTCGTACGGTCAGTGCACATAAAGCCGTTACGTCAGATTTCCAGTTTGTCAACAAGAGGTCGTCTTCGCTTCGCTGCCGTCACGATGTGGAAATCCTTTGCTTCAAAGGTTAGTTTTTCTTCAAAAAGCTGTTAAACTATGCTATTTCAACCTTATGCACTAATGCTAAAAACACTGGGACAATAATGAGCCTGAAAACCTATTTTCTCGATGTGACAGATTCGATGAGCAAATCGTCTGCATCAGTAACTAATGACGCTAAAAGGTCATGACCCTAGTTGCAGGGATGATGCGCGGGAAAAAAATTATGGAAACTCATTTCAGACATAACCCTTATATATTTTCACGCGATTTCAAGCAAAAATTAAACTTTAGCAAGTAGGGTTTAGAGAGGTAATTAAAAGACATTTTGGAAACGATTTCAATATATATATATTTATTCAATCTTTGAAATGAAATGAAATAGGAAAACGTATTGAAATAAATTTTTCAATATTCATTATTATAAATATTTACATTTATTTGTTGATTAGTTAATTCAATTGCAATTTTTTTTTTAAATTTTACTTACAAAAATTGGAAGATTTTAAAAAATAATGTTTAAAAAATCGGTTATAATTAATAAAGGTAAATATTTTTTTAATTTCAGGATATGTGTACAAGTCCTGAGATACAATCCAGATTGGGGTCTATGTATGTTCACAGGTTGTGGGCATTGGACCCACCTGAAATACTGCTGTAGTGTGAACAGATTGTCTTCAAAAGATACTTTCTACTGTCCATACCAGGGTGTACCTTGTACTTCACTTGAAGAATAATTACCCATAAACATTGCCAAACTTTGACTTGTGAATATTTCACATTTTTATCTTGAAATTCGAGTTTGTGACAATATGTACTCATTGTGTTGATGAACATTCAAGTTCAAGGATAATTTGGAAATTTTGACTTGATTTGATGATTCATTAAGTATTAAAATACTATAAACTTTTTTATGGACAAATGTTCGTAAAACTGGAGTGAAACACAACCGTTATTGTATTCTACGTTTATCAAATTGAGACTGCATTCTCGCTATCACGACTATTGATGACGTAGCATACAAGTGACCTAGATACAGTTGTTTGGATGACGGCTTCCTGTCGCTTCGATAGCGATGCTTCCAAAATTAAGAATTATGATTTTATAAAGGCTTTTTATGACAAAGGTTAGTATTTATATAGAAATTGTTATGTTGTTTTCGTTTCCGCATAGAGCGGCGAAACGTGTTATGTGCGCGAATATTGATTACGCCAGGATACATGACAAATGACAGTTATGTTAAGTAAGAAAATTTCGCAATATAGAATTATCTCAAGCTTATGAAAGGCGAATCACATTATTAGTCACTCTGATCACATAACAAGTAAAACCTATTTTTTTGCAAGTAAAATGCATATGTCAAGTGAGTAATAAGAGTTAACATTTTAGTACATCAACAATTTATGTACAACAAACTATGTAAACATCTTATGGGAAATAAAAATAATATAAATAAAATGTTCAGGTCACCCACACACTCTGCACATTTAATGGATTTTTATAAAAATATGACTATTTCAATAATTTGGAAAATATCTTATCAATATGACAAACACATAGTCTAATTGCATGTATCTAAGATAAGGAATATCAAATTAACATGTGATTAGTATTAAATAAGCATATTGCAAAAAATGACATATCTATACAACAAACATTTATACATCTTTGGGAATTCTACTTTTTTGAATTTTAGTGTATCCTTGAAACGCCTTGTCAATTGCATTTTTTTATAGTACTCACGGAAACAATATATACGACATCTGTAGTGTACTTCTTTAATTAAAAGTGAGCGTTTTATTGATTGAATGGCTTGCTAAGTCAGTCCTTGTTTTGAAACATGAACAACTATTGCTCTCAGTTACATTTGTATCTATATTGATTATATTTTGTAAAATAAATAGTAGATTTTGACGCGATGCTAAAACAAGAATATTATAATGTCTTACTCACCTTTAGCTATCTTTTTCTTTATAAAAGTTGTTTAAACTTCTCATCTACCTTAGATTAAATTCTGTCACAACTGGTTGGTTGAGTATATCTGTTGATATTTTACATAACCAAGGCTAGTCTACCTTCCCTTGCTAGTTACAGAATTAGGAGATCACAAATCATGTCACCTCTCTCTGCGTTTCGTCTCCAGTAAAATGCCAAAGTTTCAATGAAGGAAGTTGAAGTTATATTGTTTGTGTATGCACCATAGTCACAGTTATTCATAATATCTGACATGGCTGAAATGTTAAAGATAAAGTTATATAAACACAAAGATTATCTAGGATCATCAGTTCAGTTCTCATTGTTCTAGTAAAGGTTGCTAATGGACCTCCACGGCTTTAACTTCCCGGTAATGATCCCTCATTGCGAATGAGAAATTCATTACGAACTTTTTTTGAAAATATTACATAAGCAAGCAAAACAGCCAGCTTGGCTCTCCAATACACCCAACAGTGAATCCCTAACTAACTGAATTATTGGACACTTCCATAACTTTGATATCCCTTAACTACTAGAAGATGTCTGTAATCAGTTTAAATTTCATTTCAAAACACGGTCTAAATCACTGAAATCCCCCCCCCCCCCCCAAAGAAACCACAATATCACTCGTTACATGAGACTATTGGTCGGACAAATTTTAACTTTTAGAAAGGGAAGAACAAGACATAGATATTCACAAATTAACAAAAATTATTTTTAGTAATCTATCAGACGAAATCATTCCTTAGGAAGTGACTAAGAACAAAACATGAAAGTCTGTAAAATATTTGGTAAAAATCACGAAATTGCTTGAATTTTACGCTGCATCTCCCCTATTAGCTTAGAAGTCATGTTCAAAAGAAAAAGGCTAAAAGACATACGCAAAATGAATGAAAATGAAATGAATCGCATAAATTGTCTTTCTGTTATCGATCGGAATATTTATGAACTTAGGAAATGAGTAAATACAAAACATAGAAATCTATAAAATAATAAAATATTTACGATATTTGTTCACGGTGGCTCTGCACCCCTTCTAATAGCATAGATGAAATGTGAAAACATTGAATAGAATCGGATAAACAGTTTTCCTGCAATCCGTCCTGTCTCTGGACGGTCGGACAGACATCCATCCAGATGGAACCATCGGTATTACTATATACCCTCGACTAAAAGTATATAACTCGAACAAAATGATTTTCGATTCTTTATCTTTGGGTTATTTGCTTGATGACACCCGCGTCACAGTGTAAGCGTTTGTAAAACAATTTATTGTGTACGGAGTAAACTTATATGGAAACTTAACGGCCCTTCTCTAGATCCCAGAAGAACAATTTAGAGCTTTATATTTATTTAATGTTTACGAGAGATAACGGAAAAGTGACCTCTGTCAAAAGTTATTCTTTTTAGATACCTTTTCTCACACCGTGCATGATGACTTCCCCAAACTGGCTAAAATCGTAACATATTATCCATTTATGTTCGCTTAGTGGGCAAAACCTGTATATTGATTTAATTTTTACGGGAGTAATTCACAGTGATTCCATAATGAATTGGCGTTGCCCAGAGCATATTTCTAAATGTACATGTATATTTGCCATCTTTAACAATTCATTGCTGATGTCATAGATGTACTTTTTGTGATTTTAACCAATATGTGAATTGGCTTTCCAAATGTGATTCTATCAGGAAGTACTTTTTCCAGACTATATCTTCTAAACCCTTCATGCTAGCTCAAACGTGAGACCTCTTCTTTTGAGAGATTTGCCCACTGGTCATTTTGATTGTTTAGCAGCTTTCATTTCAAGACTTCAATTTCAACAAATGTTTTCTTGATAAATAAATCACCTTTGAGAAAAATGGACAACTAGCAGAGGACAACAAAGTTGTTTTGTTATTATGAAAAGTTTATATTTATTGAGGATACGATTTTTTTATTTTATCTTTTTTATGTTTATCAATATAAAGTCATGAATTAACAGTTAACAAATGGTCTAAATAACTTAATTTCTGAACACTGAGTTTAATCAAGTTCGAATTCCTTTAATCACCCGAGGCTTCGTGCTTGTATGTTTTTTTCGATCATCCCTTTGAATTATCATCAAGGAAATCACAACTGAAATTATCCGCCCTTTATTGAAGTAAGCTTATCGAACTGCTACATCGGTCGGACCTGCGAGCCTCCCCCAGAGGTCGAGCCGCTCGTGCGTTGTAGAAATGGAATTTCAATACACCAGCACTTAGCACACTAATGTGCATCATTCGTCGATCAGCTCTTCATTAAGAACGATTTTTGTGCTACTACTTGAACGTAACAGTTTAGAACATACACCGAAGTCAGTGTTCCAAACAGCTGACAACTGACACAACAAATATACTTGTTTTAAAAATCGCCTTAAAGGTACAGAACCAAGGGCTCAGCCACTTCTGCTTTTACAATTGCTCGCTAATATTGCTTCAGAATAAAGATGTATCTTCCTTTGTAGACTATTCTTCTACGGCTGTTTATATAAACATGTTCTGAACAGCTTTACAACGTTTTCAAAGAATTTTCTTTGGGTATGTGCGTTACTTATTAAAATGCACCTGTCCGACACCAAAATTACATATGAATATATCATTTCAAGTGTTTTTGAAACTAAGAAAACTTGGCCATTTCAATGTATGAATGATTCAAAGAAAGACAGTGTGAGTATAGCTTATTTAATTTCCCCATTGAAAGTATACACGCAAACACGGTTCAAAAACATTTCTCCCAACTCATTATAGCTGAAGGCACATCAATTGATAATTGGTAAACATGACTCTTGAGCTGGGGACAAGCTGAGTGTATCGTTTCAGAGATACACTTCAGACAGTGAGCGAGTGGGTAGGGTTCTACGTGCTGCCAGCAGTATTTCAGCTATTTAACACGCTTATGTTTCCATCCAAAAGAGAGCAAAATATCATCAAATGAAGGGAAAGGAAGTGAAAAAAAGATATAATGACATCAGACAGAATAAGATAACATTTCTATTGATGCAACAAATATTGGTCACAAACAGCGACTTGTTCTTGGTAATGCGTTCATCAAATCGTGCAGTCCTGTACGAGACATTCCCTGGAAAAACAAATGATTCCATACTAGAGACTTCAGACTATTAACACAAACACCACATTATCGCCCAACTCATGAGCGAAATTTGTATGCAGACGCCCTCTTGCTCTATTGTACTGTTAGGCTTTACGTAATCCCGAATAACCCTTGTCCTACATTTTCAAAGCTTTCTTAGTGCAATGATAGATTTATAGCAACAAGATGATCTTCCTTTGCAAACCAATTACACTTTGTCAAAATAAACTCAAATGGTCTGCACACAACAAAAGATGTATTCCCCCAAATCCTCATCATATAAATATACTCCTTTTGGACTTCACAATATCGCCATGTGGCCTGTTAACAATTTTCAATCGGTTGAATTGTCAACGTGAGTTTGAAACATCAATTAATGTAGCCTGCATGATACAGATAACAAAAGCCAAATGAATGTAGAAAACAAATATTTGTTAGAGAAATACGTTCAAGCAACATTCTTTTATTTAACGTTCACAAGTCTAGGAAAACTTGCATGTTGGAACAATACATGACACAACAACAACACTAATTCAATTCAGCTTAAAGTATATTTATAATCGTGTTACGACTGAAAATTATCTCAAAATTACTCAATGTCGTATGCCAAAATACATCAAACTTTCCGTTGTCTTCCATTAGCCATCCATTCTCTCCCCACAGAGGTAGCTCTGTCATAAACTCTTATACACACTCTGTCTTAATTCGAAGGTTTCTCGGGCACGAAAAGTAGAACGATCATTGGATACAATCAAAATTAGTTGTGCAATCAGCGACGCCGTTTCAAAAGTTTTCATTCAAATCGCCGGTAGTGAAAACTGCCTGATGCCCGAGAAACCTTCGTATTAAGACAGAGGTTGTATAGGAAATTATGACGGAGCAACCTCTGTTGGGAGAGAATGTTAGCCATCATAATAAAATTTTAATTTGCATAAACCTTATTTGCATTATCTTACGCCTACTTCGTAACTGTAAAGCATTGCATTTGTGCTTTCTAATTGTAGAGATATATCTCTCTGAGGGAGAAGCAAGCATTACTGTATCGAAAGAAGGACAAAACATAATTCCCTCATACTAATGAGAACGTTCAATGATGTATCACTGTCAACATCTTTTTATTTCACAAGTCAATGACCAGATAAATGTCACTGATAATCAATCATTATCCGACTTCCTTCTTGTATAATTTGAATTGATGTTGGTTTAAGATTGGTTGGCAGATATCTACATGATATCAACATGTTTATGCCTACATTCCTTTTGAAAATCCTCAAGAACTGAAAATCAAAACTAAGATGATGTTTAATCTCAGTTTAGTTTACATTACATATAATATGTTCATACACCAAAAGGCATTGCAATACTTTATCATTTCATATAATGTCACTGTGTCAACAATATCATTATAAGACCGTCTTCTTAAATGAGGCAAGTACATGAAAAACAGGTTATGAAAACGCTAGAAACCATTGAATCAATAAGAATTATTCATGAATTAGCTCAAAAGTCAGTCAATGTCACATGATTAGAAAATTAGATAGAAATAGTGATCCTATTTCCTCGTTTTTCACCACTTCTGACTCTGAAAAGTTAAAAGAAAACAAAAAGCAATTACACATACAACTTTTCTAAACAGTATTTGTAATGCCAATTATGTTGTCTTAAACAATTGTCGATACAATTTACAAACAGAGCATACTACTTTACACAAACTTTTCTTCACTTTATTAAAGTGCATATCATTAAAGCAAAGAACGAAGCCATGCGCCCAAAAATAAAATCATGTGATGTTAACATCGACAAAAATTATCAAGTAACTATCGCAATAATAAATAAAAATGGTTTCAATCATATGCAATGTGTAAACAATTTCATAAAAAAAAAAACATTTAGGAGGATCCTTTAACCTTATTAATTTTTACGTGGTGCAATGCCCAGTTGAGTGCTATCAGTGAAGTTCAGTTACATCAGGCGTGACTCGCCCGATGGTTGGGATTCCCGATTCATTGCTTGATAGTTTGTAAGGTGATTCTCTGCCCCACATGAGTCACGAGCTGAGAATCGTGTAGTGTCACCTTTGGCAACAGACTTTATTAGAAATGTGCCTAAGTTTTCCCAGCAGTATAATTGCATACCTGTTTAAAAGTGAAAGCAATGTGACAGATAACCATAAAACGCTTAATCGGCTGCTTGGTTGCATGGTCACAAGGTAAAAGAGTAAAGATGTATGTCCTTACACCAGGGTAATTATGGGCGTGGCACTTTGAGCACGCCCCTTTGTAGAGTTGAATCCTTATACTTCTTTTATTTCTATCATGATTAATCAATCTTCCATAGAAAGGTTACCCAACCAACTGTACAAAAAGCAATTGCATAATAAAATCTAAATGGTCTGAATCATTTATCCTCAGATTTTAAGTTATTCTGCTTGCAGTACTTCCGGCCTATCTTTAGAATCCATCACCAAATTTACATTTTTTCATTAGAGAACATTTTTCTTACCGGACATGCGCAGACGTTTTTTCTCATCGAAGGGAGAGTTGTTAGACTTGACACCGTTTGCCAGGTTGGCGGTTTTGGAAATTTGGCTAGTCGCTCTGACCCTGCAAGTGACTAGATTTATGTTAAAATCGATTCATGTGAACAATCATCGATGATTTTATTAACAGTACTGTGTTGAATCTAAATTTTTAAAAGAATGCACACATTTTCTCTTGTGAAGAACTTGTTAGACACAATCAATGTTTAGTGATTGAAAAAGTTAGAGCTGTAAAGTACTGGATAAAGATTATTCGCATGAATTCTACGAGACTACCTTTACATTGTTATAATATGTTGAAAAGATTAGACGATAATGGTAAAACTTCTTGGGTGTCTGTTATTAGAATATTCTTTTTATGTCTGGTTTTTCACATGTATGGTTATCACATGATGTTGGAAATGATAAGTTTTTCACCTTTGTTCTTAAGCAGCGATTGAAAGATATATTTTCACAAACTTGGCATTCTCAAATAACATCCTCAGATAACCTATGTCATTATTCAAGTGTTAAATCAATAATCTTCCCTGAGGCTTATATTACTGAACTTCAAGATATAACTTTAAGAAGAGCTTTTTGCAAACTACGCATATCTTTACACGATTTTAATGTGAAACACCTCAGAAAGAAAAATGTTCAAGATGACAATATTGGCTTATGTACATATTGTAAAGAAGGCTGCATCGAAGATGAATTACATGTATTTTTTTATTGTAGTTATTATAATGAACTTAGAAATAGATATCTCCCGAGTATTTCTACTATCCACAAAGATAAGCAATTACTGATAAATTTGTTAAACTCGAAGAATAGAAATGTGCTAATATCTGTGTCATTCTTCCTTAAAAAGGTCTTCGAAATAAGAAAAACATGATTGTACTTATATATTATCACGTGACTGAAATCATATATCTGTAAACCAAAACTGTACTATGGGTCATTTGGCCTACATTATTGAATAAAGATCTGTCTGTATCTGTCTGATTGAAAAAGTTTTGTCGCCAATTTAAATTTTAGGTATCAATGTTTAAAATATCATCGATGTTAAAAAATTGGATCGATTGATTGATTGAATATGGAATAGAAATGCGACAGACATAGAAATCATGAAAAAATAACTTGATGAACTTCCTTGCATTAGATTGACCGTAGGTGTTCATAAAACTTTTAAAAACTTTAAAAAAAATGTTGGAGTTTATTTCCTGTTCATATGAAGGTTTACCTTTATGGTTAATGATTAATGAGAAAGTACAATATGAATAATAAAATCTTCTTTCTCAAAAAGAAAGAAAAAAAAGAGGGAACTGACTGTACGACCAAGTCTATTTGGTACAATTACAATTTACCTATTGATAGGAAGCATATTGTTAACAAACGTTGTCGTGATAAAAGTATGTGATACGTTATTGATTTTTATAACAGAAAACATTTACTTACGAAGAATTTAGAGCATATCATGGCATTTACAGAAATTGTTAACCTTTCTCTCCATTCAAAATCTTGTGGTAAGAAATGGCCCTGTTCAAACATTCAATAGAAGCTAATTATACACTGAAGAAAAAGGAAGTAAATCAAACTAAATGAAAGAAACATACTAACAGCATGTTCACAGAGATCGGTGAATAAATTCAAAGAGATGTATGTAAGAAAAAGCCAATGTCATGATATGTATAGAAATGGCTACAATTCCAAATACTACATGATACCCTGACAACAAGGAGTTATCTGCACAGGCTTGGATACAGGGAATCCTTTTTTTATGTTTTTGTGTGATAGAAAAGGAGAAAATTCCATTGTGCATTTACTATGTGAATGTGACCAAGTTATTGAATCATAGAATAATTTGGCAGAATGTCTTGGAACCGCTGCAGATGGATAAATAAATTTCACAAAAAAACATAATTTTTAGTATAAGTAGGCAAAAAACAATCCTCTAAATGCTGTTGCTTTGGTGACTAAGCAATACATTTATAATTAAAGTAAAAAGTAAAAAACAGTTTATTTTTCAACAGGAAATCATTCGATATTATTAAAAAGCCAATACTATAGTTTTCTCAAACTTTCGTTCGACAAATTCTGGTTATCATTTCACAACCTCTTTGACATATGATTATGTTGATCTTATGTGGAACGATGGTTATTATTTGATTTAGAAATGCAATACACTTTAAACATGGGATGTAGGCACAAACGATTTGGGAAAATGAAAAATGAATATTAATGATTGCAATTGAAACTAAACGATACGTCAATATCATTTAATTTTACATATGTTGATCCGACATCTTATTTGTTAATTACAGTCAAAAAACAACAAATCTAGAGTAAAGTCTTTTCTGATTCAAAGAATAAAAAAATATTTTCTGACACAAAGCCCTGACTTTGACATACATTCGATAAAAATCTACAAACACAAAAAAGCAACTTTAAACATCTTGCTACTTGAAATCTGATGTGAGGGTTTATTTGTAATTAACGCTCAATAACCTCAAAATACAGTGAGTGAAAATAAGGAATCTATGTAAATACACTTTGTTCATTTTGTAGCAATTAAAATGATGATCCTATTTGGTTAAGAGCAGTAGGAAAACATCTTCATTTTGATAAAGTTGCCCAGATCAACTGAACATCAGCTACTCTTTCTAAAAATAAAAGAGCATAAGTAAGTGATACAAGTAGTCCTTATATTACTTATAAGATACTTTGATATATTGTTTAAAGAATAAATTCAGAAAACCCGTGATTCTCACAATTACCGGGAATACCTAACTATATGTGCAGTTTGCAGGTAATGTAACAAACGTTTGTTCAGCAGCTACATGTAAATACCACGAAATAAATTTATGGGCGAACACAAGCACATTTTGGTAAGTCTGACAATCAATGTGGGTGAGCTAAGCCCTTGACTTACACAGGTTTTTCTTCCGGCGCTTAGCGTTGCTGGCAATGAACTAAGTAATGCTCAGTAAGTAAAGATCAGGTCGAATTGAGAGGCCTGTAAAATTCAAACTATCCCAGGTATCCCGTTCCTTAAATGTTTAGCATTTGTTTCACATACTCTTTTAAAACTCAAAAGTAATATAATCATTTAAAATATTTGGATTTGTAAGAAACAGAAAGTAAACAAAAAACCCGCAAAAAAAATCGCAGTATACTTTCAAGCTTTATAGCGTGATGGTTTTCATTAACTATAAATTCGAAACAAAATAAATGGATATTTTTTCGTTTACTGTGCAAGACATTACGTCTGCTTTGTAAGCAAGATTCTTTTTACTAGACGTTTGATGACACGTGATGTAATACATGATCATGAACAAAGTAGGTATGTATGTTCTCGAAAACAGATATGAAGTGTATTAGACAGGTGTGAAATGAAAATACGCACTGTGTTTAGATTCAAGGCAATCTCGATCTGCAAAGATATAATAATTAAGTTCAACTTTTAAGAGTGTGGGCTGACAAGTAGCATTTTTTCAAGGTAACTTTAATCTTGTAGGTCTTAATTTTGGAAATATATCGTTAGCGTGACAGATGATACAACTTCTTCAACCTAAACATCGTGCCACAATATTTCACTTAAATTATCGAGAACGACGTCATGTTGCTTGGGGTACAACTAAGTATCTATCGCGTTTTCGTACCGGAACGAAATTATCGCAAAAATCACCATTTATCAAAAGCCACATTACATCATTATATCGCAGAAGCCTGGCAAAGAGTATCATGTGCAAACTACTTTAGTTTTTGACATACTTAAAGGTTGTTTTAGAATTTTCAAACGTTTTATTGAAATAATGTCTAAAAGGTTTGATTCGAATTTTAAAAAAAGGTTTATATATACTTGTAGCCTCAATTGAAGTCACTGTCCACATATATGTTGGTTGATACTTTATGTAACAGATAACCTACATAAATGTGACCCTGCCAAAGTTAGAAATATTTTACATTATCACGAAAAACATCACAGAGTAAGGTAGATTATATGTCTAGACGCAGTTAAATATGACTTTTCATTAGCTTTCCTGAAAATTACTCATATACAAAGTATTTTCATCTGTCATTTCTTCTGATTAAAGGTCGATCACCAACATACAAGAAATGGCACGTGGCCATATATACAATCTCATTAAACGATATCTTCTTTGAATATAACACCCATACCTAACAACACAGTTATCAAAAAGTATTTGTTTTATTACTGATTTTTATAGGATTGCTACATGCCTTGTTAATCTGGCTAACATGGGATAAGCAAATGTAACATAAGGCCATACTACAAAATCGATAGGAAAAATGTGAAATAGCAATTTCAAAGTAACCTCAGAGAAATCATTCAGTTTTTGAAAGATTATACAAGTAGCCGTGTTATAAAGAAAAATTGTCTGATCAAGATATTTCAATAAGTCAATATCAATCTAAAAAACAATGAAAATAATTAATTTCAAGGTACTGATTATGCGTTTTAAGTATTTTAAAAGTAATGTGATATATCAAGTGTGTTATATTCAAACTATCAGTGTCGTGAGTTATGAGGGGCCCAAAAATAATGACGGACGGACAAAGGGTTTTGATGATAAAAACAAATCTACCTTCAATGTTTTGAAGCTGTTTTATATAATGGTGGTCATCCTGCAATGAATTCTAGAGAAACTTTCTCTTCCTTCAATCGTTATGTTGAATGATTAGAATCGAGTAGTCTCTATCATTACGCGTTTTCAATGGCTGTTATTCGGTGATAACAAAATCATTGATAAATTGTAGGGGATCAATTTCGATGTCATATATTAGCCCCGATTATTGTGTCTAGACGGTTTATGATTTTGATTTTTATAGGATTGCTACATGCCTTGTTAATCTGGCTAACATGGGATAAGCAAATTTTACATTAGGCAGTAATACAAAATCGATAGGAAAAATGTGAAATAGCAATTTCAAAGCAACCTCAGAGTTTATGATTTTGTTCTTCACCTCATAACGTTCATAACCGTTTGTTTCTCTCTTATTGAAACATGGGCTTTTTCATGGATGTAAATCGACTAATCTGAGTTTATCGATGTCAGAAAATAATAATAATAATAATAATAATAATAAATGTCAGAGTGAAGAATGCACATTTCTTAGTATTCTGTTTTAAGTTTTAATTAACATTGATCGATCATTGCATTATCTGATTCACAAAGTAACGATACACATTGGAAGCAAAACCAAATTTTAACAAATAGTAAACTGAAGAATTTTATTCTACAATATGTTTAAGCAGTAACATTTATTCAACCTGACAACACCTAATTATATATGTATTACAGGTGTAAATGATTTAGTCACTCTATGCACACACGCACAAAAATGCACAAACGGGGACGTCTACTCGAAAATTAAAGTATTCAAAGACCTCACTAAAAACTAGTTTTTTCTTTTGGCAACTATCGAACATTGTTCTTGTGTGTTTGCTTAATGCAGATTTCATTCATTCATTTGTTCCTATTCAGGTTACTTTATATGAAATACCCTTTTTCATGACTTCTTGGGCTACATTAAAAGTTGTTATTCTTGGATTCCGGCGTCACAAGTCTTAACGGCTTCCTGATGGAAAAGGTGAACAGTTACAGTCTCAGAATGTAATTTCGTTTGAGTATGGGCGTTTGCTCTCTTAACTTATTTTTTCTGTGTTAATTTATGTTTAGTCTATGTGTTCAGTGACGTTATCTCTATAAAACCTAATTCACAAGATTTAACTCGCCAATAGAAAGTAAGATGTAATGCTGACATTAGATCATGATAATATCAATCAAGCGAGTCACAGAAAGGTTTTCGTCGATTTTTAGAATATATTTGAAATGACAGAAAACGTCGAAGGATTTCAATCTTTTAGGATTATTACTAGTTCAATATCAATATTCCTTCCTCATAACCTTTGTTATAACAATATGCATAGCATATCCCCTATTGAATCCCTTGTAAAAAAAACTCCTTTTGAAAAGATTCCTTGCTTTATTGAGAAAATATATCATTTCAGTATCATTTTTATACTCGTAAAAGCAACTTAATTCTTACGAATTGTTTCTTACGAATTGAATCTAGTGACACGCTTTTTCGATATGAGAATGAATATACAACTTTTAAGAATGTTTATGGTATTCTCATTCTTCTAGTTTACCATATAGATGAAATTACAGTTTCAATCATTGCATTTGGTATTCAGTGATGTAAAAGAGAGAACATTATCCCATTCTGTGTTCTGTCATATGATAGCAACAACTATTAAAAATATCGAAACTTTTAAGTTGTCACCATTACTTTCTTTATTTCTTTAAGTAACATTTAGTAAAAATACCTCATTTTTTCTTACGAGAACTCATAAAGTAGTATCTTTCAGTTTTTATTGAAAAGGTAAACTTTACTTTTAATGTTAGGCTACATATAGCAAGGAACGAAAAAACAACAACCCGTAAGTACAATGTCTTAGGAATTCACTTGGTTAGTTTAGTCCGAGCATAAATCTTGAATTCAAGTGAATCTTAGAAAAATACTTTATGCTTCAAGTAAGTTGTGTTATCTAGGAAAAGCTTGTCAAAGACCGATAATGATATAGCCATCAACTCTTAAAACATTTTGTCATTTCTTTTATGTTTTCATAGAATCTTTCATGATATTGAAAGTATTTTTGCAAAACTCCAGTACATATTTGTTTTGATGTATTAGATGCAATGATTACATTAGGAGAGAAAATGCAAAAATTATCCTCACCTAAGTGCATGTATGTCATTCTCTCCCAACAGATGTAGCTCCGTCAAACATTCCTATACGACCTCTGTCTTGATACGACGGTTTCTCTGTTTTCCGGCAGTTTCCCCTAGCGGGACAATATTGCAACTTAAACTACCTGGCTATATTTCAGCCAATGAAAACAACAAATGCATGAATATCATATTTGTTGTCCCATAGGCCTGTGCAATGAATCGGTCGCAAAATGAGGTGTTTGTGTTCTGTAAAGTGCAAGGTGCATATTCGAATAAAGTTTAGCTTTTGGAAAGCTTACGGAAATATCTGAGGCGATTTGAATGATAACTTTTGAAACGGCGTAGCTGATTGCACAACTTGCTTTGATTGCATCCAATCAGCGTTCTACATTTCGCGCTCATGAAACCTTCGAATTAATACAGAGGTTGTATAGGAATTTATGACGGAGCTCCCTCTGTTGGGAGAGAATGCATGCATGTATGCTGCATTAGATCTGGAGGTGGTAGAATTTCATTCCCATGTAGTTTTATGGTTTCATTTTACGACTGCCGCTTGTTCAAGCAGTAATGACAGCGTTATATATTGCATCACAATGTATTTTTTGCTTCAAAAAGCGTTTTTATTGGATGAAGTATTTTAGCTCGCCTTAAATTTTACATTTCGACAAAAAAGCACACATTTACTAATAAAAAATCCAAAAAAACACATTGAGATTCGTTAATGATCAGCGTAGGTTTTGAAAGCCTTGCTATGGCATGATTAAAAACTGCTGTTCTTATTGTTGATCATTAATAGGTATGTAAATTAATAATACCAGTGTTTATCACGCAAACTATAACTGTCAAAAGCCGACATGTATATAATTTTCAGCTTCTTTTCATATGAAACATAGGGAGAGAGAGACATTTGCCACCCAGAAAAACCAGTTACTTTAATGTATGTTTTCAATATCTTCTATGGCCAACTGCCATAAAAAATTGTTTTTAAAGGTATAAATGTTTTACTTAGTAAAACAGATACTGTCTAGGAAATGCACGTGTTTACTGAGATAAAAGACTGTTAATTACTCAAATCACTGAGCAATTAATGATATAAACTTCGTCGCACTCATGTATATACGACCCTTACCTCATTAACATAACAGCTGATCGTGCCGGTTGGTTCACGTTCCCGTCTAAATATCATCATTGACGAATCGGCCACTATCGGAGACAATATCATTCCCTCTAAGTCATGTTCAAAGTACCTAGGGGTGTACTTAGATCAATGTCTTACACTCCATAACCACATCAGGACGTCTTGAAATGCGCAGGATTGCCTCTATCAGACCTTCTCTTACTGAAGACGCAGCAGCCAATCTTGTAATATGTTTCATCACTTCAAGACCAGACTATTGTAACTCTGTGTTTTACGGACTCCCTACAGAAGAGATAACTCGTCTCAAGCGTGTAAAACACGTTGCAGGCTGCTTGTGATGAGAAGACGCAAGTATGATTACGTGACCCCGATGTTGAAACCTCTTCACTGGTTACCTATGACTCACAGAATCACTTACAAGATTGCCACACTAGCATATGGCCACTTGGATGGGTCACTTACATTATGCCTCTCCCATGAGCTGTCTACCTACCAGGCTGCACGCACTCTTCGTTCTTCAAATCAAAAACTTTTAAAAATTCCAAAATGCAACTTAAAAGTCAGCTGGAGAACGCTCATTCAAGTACAGTGCACCTTCAGTTTGGAATACTCTGCCAAATAAACTCCGCAACGATCCTTCTATCAAAACTGTTAAAACGGGCCTGAAAAAAGTCTTCTTTAGAAAAGCTTTTCCTTGATCTTTTATCCTCAATGTGAGAGAGGAGCGCAAAGAGCCCACTCGGTAATATGCGCTATATAAATGCCATCCTTTATTATTTATCAGTATCGTGGTTGAGGCAAAACTTGGCGTCGAGCGGACTGGCTACTTGCTAAAATTTATACAAATCCTCTGTCTTATCAACTCCTGATACAAGTACAAATCCGGGGAATAGCATCCCTCGTATTTCTTAAATCAGAAACACCTTTAACTGAAGACTTACAACCAAAAGTTTAATTTGCATGAAGGGTTCGTGTCTGCAAAAACAGTGAGACCCCCATGTTTGTTACTGTTATTGACAGCCCAGAAAAATCTTACCCATCTATACCAGGATATTTGGCCCAAGGAACATGACTTCATCACTATTTCTTAAAGTACTAATAACATTTGATAATGGGAGAATCCGAATGTAAACATCTATAGACAGAGCCTTTGAAAGGAACTATTTTTTAAAAAAAATTATGAAATATGGAATGGCATGCCACTGTTGATGCATTTTTTGATATATTTTTTAAATTAAATGTTATTTGCGAATCTTATCCCTAGCTAAAATATGAGAAAAGTTATTGTTAAATTTGTGTTTTTGTATTATCTCATCCTAGTAGTTAGAATGTGATTTCAAAATATGTGAATGGTTTCTCCATTTGCATCTTTCTCATAACAATAAATCAATGAACACACTCCTTGTTAATTGAGGAGAGTAATCAAGAAAATAAATTTAAAAAATGGTTACCTAACTAGATATAAAAAATTAAATATAAATAAAATTCAGAGATAGGTACTGAGTAGGGATCATTCTTGACAAATGTTATAGGATATTAAACAATTGTCATCCTTCAAATACTGGGAAGCAAAATCTACTCGGTTAAATGCCCAGATACATATATCAATCAATAAACTTAATTTTTTAAAATACTTTTATTATTTTGATCATTCTCTCACAACAGTCAGCCCCGTCATAAATTCCTATACAACTTCTGTCTTTATATACGAAGGTTTCTTGGTCTAGAAATGTAGAACGCTGATTGGGTCCAATCAAAGCTAGTTATGCAATCGGTGACAATGTTTCAAAAGTTATCATTCAAATTGCCTAAGTTATTTCTGTAAGCTTTCCAAAAGTTAAACTTTATTCGAATATGCACCTTGCACTTTGAGTCTTCTTTACAGAACACAAACGTCTCATTTTGCGACTGTATCATTGTACAGGCCTGTGTCACAACATATATGTTATTCATGCATTTGTTGTTTTCATTGGCTGAAATATTGCCAGCAGGTAGTTTAAGTTACAATATTACGCCGGTAGGGGAAACTGCCGGAACAACGAGAAACCTTCGTATGAAGACAGAGGTTGTATGGGATACCTCTGTTGGGAGAGAATATATATATATATATATATATATATATATATATATATATATATATATATATATATATATATATAGATGTAAAAGTTAAATGTTCATGGTTTATGTATCAAATATTCTTTAAAAATAACAAACTGAAGATTGGTCTTCATATAAGTTCATTACCAACCGGTTTCACAACATAGTGATCATCAGGGTAACTTATACATTGTGTTGCTAATAGTATGTATATATATATCAACACATCCAATTAATTTTCTCTTTCCGAAAACTTCAATGTGTTAGGAAATGTTTGGACTGTCAATCAGGTTTCAAGGTGTTTCATTTGCATCATTAAATTCAATGTAAAGAATTCAAATATAAAACATCATAAATATGAAAAAAACGAGAAGAAATAAGTTGGGCTTATTGGAATTTTTATTATCAATAAATCATATTTCATAATTGAAAAAGTTACAAATACCGCTAAGCTTTTGTGTAGTATATAAATCTAATTCTTACTTGTAAAAGTAAAATATGTAATAAGAGAACTGCTCATCAATTATTTCTCAATATAATTATATTATTTGCTCATCATCTTATTTCTATTTATGAATAAGAATAGGGAACACTGTAACCCATTAACAGTAAAAGAGAACTGAAAATGTTTAAATATCAACTAATTCTTCTGTTTACATGTTTTTTTAGTATATTCGAAACTAAAAAACCTGTATTTAGCACAATCAAATATTTAATATGAAAGTACAAATACAAAGATAGAAACAGACTATCTATCAGCAGTTATAAATGTTATTTCAATATTGAAACATTTGTACATTTTACTTTCGATAGAAAAAGAATAAACGGACTATTTTAAACTTTCTTTAGTTCCAGTCCAGACTTTTGTTTATTCTCTGGTGGAATACTCAAAATATATTGAATTTTTATTACTTGAATGGTAAATGGTTGTGTTACAATTCACTTTTTGTGAAAAAAACCCTTCATTTCTTCAAATTCTAGAAAAAATCACATTCTAACATGACACGAAAACTAGAATGAAAATACTGCTTTCTAATTGGTTACCAAAATAAATTTTGGAGTGATTATTTCGCTAATAATCACCTCAAAATATTTACGACCGATGCACATTCATACGCGCACGTTTACAAACTCCATTCGCTGAACTTACTGTTTTCATCGCCTTACAGACAACGGCAAAATAAATTTTAAATGAATTCTAAACAGACATTTAAGATACCATATTAAAACCATAATGTGGGTTTTTTTTTCGAAGTAGTTTATCTTTTTATCAAGAAATATAATACCAAACCGGGCTCGCTTCGTACCGTAACGCGCGGTAATAGCGATACGTCAAGTGAACAGAGGAGACATACGTTATGCTTCAACTTTACAAACTGCTTCCCTTTCCCCCCTATTATTCATGTGACCACATTTCCAGACAGTGTATTCAACTAAGATAAACTATAAAGCTTTCTTCACTTGTTGCGTGAGGAGTTAGCACTAGCAGTAAACAACTTGTTTTAGAGTAACGTCCTTTGATTGGGTCAGTCCTTGTCGGTGTTGTAGGGTTGATGGGTGATCTATGTATTCACGTGAAAAACGTAACTCTGACGGGAAAAAAATCTTTCTTTTGTTGATATTATCCTCAATGAAATAAATAATTAAAGAGAGAGACAGAGAGACAGAGAGAGACTGCAAAATATGGGCGTATATTGACAATAAAAATGTTTGAATGACCTGGGTCTTTGCAATGAAAATATATTTTCAACCAAGTTAATCAAAGAAGCCAGGTTACGTTGCATGTAAACATGTTTATTGTCGTTCTATAGATCAACTTCCTTATCTTGACAATGATGAATAGTTTTGAAGAAGTTTTCATTGACGCTTAACGTTTCACTATAAAAAGTTTAGATAACAATGCATGAATGATATACGTGTAATGATAAACATAGTATAAATGATGTCTAAATATAAGTTGGTGAGAGTACGTATAAGAAATCACCTATAAAGATGTGACTTTTAACAGAGTTTGGAGAACTTTGCAGTATCAGACAGAAGCATCTAAGGGTCATGCTGATTATATGTCTGGGCTAGCATTTACGGCAACAAGCGGATTTAATGGTTTTACGGAACCTTTCTTCTGAATGTTATCGGGTCAAAAGATATTTTCATAAGTACATTCTCATCGTTAAAACTTAACTGCACCATTAAACAAGGAATATTAGGTTCTAGTAACAATTTAAAAATTAATTTGTACTAACACGTGAAGCTCCTACCTTGAAACGCAGTAAATTACAAGCGATTGGTTCGGGCTCCTTTTAGATTTCCATAATTCATTACTTAGCATGATTACAACCATAACTTCAGTTTCTTGACTTTTTGACACAAGTAGTTATGGTATATTTAACATTCCAAAATGAAAGGATTTCCAATTCTGACAATGAAGTAATAGCCTAGCGTGTGTTGTTACTAGATGTTTGACTTTTTCCAATTGTTTGTTTCGGAACTTACATCTTTCGACATGCGTCTTTAGATTTTCCGTCGCCAACGATTTGAATAAGCACAATGATATCAGTTAATAATTACAGTTAAATTGAGGACATTTTTTCCCGTTAAATATACTGACTGAGAACAGTGTTAATAATGTCTGTTGTTACCATAACTTAATTATGACCTTATCCTTAAGATTAAAACTTCTAACCTTTCAATTATTGTATTTTTTTAGATCATTTTAAAAGATCATCAAAATAGGGGAAATGTATTTGTCAAACATTTGATAGCTTAACTTCAATTGAATAAAGTCTCTAAGTGATTGTTTCTAATACTCAATATTTTACCAATGGTCTTTTGCATTATCAAAAGAATCTCATTTAAGCAGAATAGAATCGTATAAAATATTTGAAAAATATATGATCAAAAAGGTGAATATCACGTTGCTTCGAGACAATTGGTATCAAAGGCGAACTGATAATTACAATATAACTCTTTAGGTTTTCTTGGAAGATTAGATGTGGTTTTTCGATCAGATTGTAATTGACTAATACTTCGGAAACTAATGATGAAAACTTGATAATTTCATTTTGAAACGAGGGCTGGTTTCATTTAATTAGACATCGAATGGAATCAATTTCTCTGAGTTACGTCAGTATTGTAATAAATGGAACTTCAATGATTTCTAATCACCGAACACCTCAAAATAACGCGTTTGCTTTCAAAAGGTAACTATTCATCTTTAAGTCGGAAAAAAGAGACAACATTCGTAAGAGGTACATGTAAGTTGCTTTTACAAAGAAAGACATTTAACTCATATACAGAACATTTTTGAATTGTAAAAGTTTTATGAAATAATGTCAGCTGTAAAATTTCAGGAGATTTCAATCGTTTCTTCCTTACTTCAACAGGTTGACGATTACAAATTAATCGAAGATTGAAGGTCTGTCAAATAAACCCCGGGAATCAAACCTAAAAGCTCTGTTAAATCTAAACTGTTACTCAATACTTGATGTTGATTGATTGTACCCTTTTTTGCATTTCTATGGTCATTCTTGGCGTGATGCCACATATTTACCTTTAAAGAAGGAACATTCCATTTATGTTGCCTTAAACAACCAGTTTAAATATCAATGTTGCCTACAAATATTACGTTGCTTTTGATCTGTTACAAATAAATTCTGCTTTGTTTACTGATATTTTCAATTCATATAATCTGCAAAGAAAAGGAAAAAAACGCTATGAAGATATATAGTTGAACAATAAGAACATGTCAAATGTCCACGTTTCATACTTAATATAGAAATTGCATGAAGCCAAATAACGGTTTTGGGTTGTGTTATATATTCCCTAAATAATTTCACTAGTTATATTTTCATTTTATACACATTAAAAATAAAAGGTAATGTGCATGCCAGTGAAAACATTTAAATTTTGAATGGACAGAGATGTTTTTTAAGCGAGAAGAAGATTAATTACTATACGTTTGGAGCTATTGGCCGTGTAGATCATCAGTCTTATCATAACAATCTATATAATTATTTTAAAACGTACATAAAACAATTGTTCCGTAATCAGGGGTTTGTCACATCTTCGCTTAATTATCCTCAAAACAGGAGCTCTGTGATCCTTTTAATTAATTTTGAGAAGTCAAATCCGCTTTTAAGGGCTTGGATGCTACGAGTTTATTTGAGGCCACGTGGCAATCATTTGTTCAGTTGACAGTCCCAATTAGGTGTTATAGAGTCAACCAATGAACAATTTCTTATCGACAAATCTACCTGTCTGGAAGACTTCAACCTATTAGGTCCTTTATTTCTTGAGAAGATAATTATCTTCATTGACAAATGTTTCTTTACTCATGATTTCAGACTTTCGTTTTACTTTAAAGAGGAGAAGTAAGTTTTAGATAAATGTAAGTTATTATCAAGTTATTAATAAGGGACTCATTATAAATCTTAAATACCTTAAATCTACAAATTATTATCTTTATTGGCCAAGGGTTCTACAAAAAATGATTTTTCAGGGATTTTTACTCACAAAATTTAAAAAAAAAGTATTTACAGCGTGGCCCCAGGCCTCATAATGGGGTCAAAGAGTCATTATATCAACACTCAGTTGATCAATGTATCCGAACCAAGTGTTCAACCTTTTAGGGCATTGTGATCTTGAGAAAAAGATGAAAATAGCTTTACAGGGCAAGTCGCACAAGAAACGACAGTCACCAATTCTCCATATTGTTTTCTATCCTTATTGTATAATCTGTGTGTGTCCCAGGCCCTTGTTTCTTGCACAATCACAACATCTACAACCTATATATACACGGTAACTCTACACAAGCTTTAACTTCCCCGGAGTCAACTGAAATGACGTAGTATTGTAGAGAGTGTTTGTAGGACGGAATATTTGTATATTTGTAGAACTCCAAGTGTTCCTAAATGCTAGCAATTCTTTGACGTCTTTCCTCATATGATAAAAAACGATTATCAAGAAAATATTTCAGTGAGATAATTAATTGATCAAGACACATTATATATATATATATATATATATATATATATATATATATATATATATATATTACATTCTTAGTTAATGTTATTTCAAAATTACATCTTAGGTATTTAACAATACGCAAAAAAAGAACTCGGAAGTTAAATCAGACAACCGAAAAAAATCTCATCGCCCATTCTCAATTTGAATTGACATATTGAACATGTAACGTAATGCCTTTTCCACTAAAAAGTCATTAAGATTCTTGAAGTCAGAACGTAAAGAATAGCAGTCTAAATGGACGAATGAAGTCGTAAAAAGAGAGTCTGGGAAAAGATAATGTATTTCTCAGCTTAATAAGGCACACTGACTAGATGAAAATATACAAGATCTTTGTAATCGGCATGATTTATAATTATTTATATATATCTATATTATTTATATTTTCTTAAATAACCTCATAAAATGATAAAAATACCTTAAATCTGCAATCAGCAATCATAAACGAGAATGTTCAGGAGTCACCAAAAAAAGTATGGTTCTTGATGGTTCTTAGGAAGGTCTTAAGGGGCAGCACGATCGCGGTAATGTTGTACTGACTGAACATGAGTGTGAGTCAATGTTTGCAATGCATATAATAATTTGTTTGATACTTATTGCTTACGACCTACTTTGATATTCACGAACAGAATTATGGAAAACAATTCCTTCGATTTGACTTTAATCGATTTGACTCCCATAATCGATATTCTGATCCGATTTTTCTTTCACTATTTTGATTGAAAATAAGTCATTTGCAATGGCATGTAAGGTTTACAATCGATATGAATATTTTTAGTTTAAATAATATAGCATGAAAACTATTCTTACTTGTTATTGACAATAATTGAGTTGTTTAAAATCTTGTTTAAAGACCATATCATCTCATAACCACAAACGATGAAACTTCCTTCTGTCGATACATCGCCAACTTGGTTGAAGAAAGAATATGAAATTAGCTACCTAACACAGTAAAACAGGTGTGCAACGTGCTTTTAAGGGCGACTACGGAATACACCAGCAATTCTGGATTTGCCCTTCGGTGTTTCAGGATAATGGTTCATTTTCTTCCACAAGCTGTTCATTAATGAACATTGGCAGTTAGCTTTGGTAATTCAGCGTGAAGAGTATTTACCAAACGTTGATTGCTAAGGGCGTAGTTTTAAAAATCTTATCTCGGTTGACCTTTTTCATGTAAATGACAACAGTATCCTATCGACTTGTTTCATATATAGGTGTTTTCTGAAAACTTCATTTTGCATAAAGTGCTGCTTTGAAAGTGCTTCGTCATCTTGTAAATCAGATAATGCAATTATCCATACACAATTTAGCAATCAAAAATCATAATATGACAACAAAACCACGCCTCGAAATATTTCACAGTAGTATAACTGCAGAATATTTAAAGATGTGGTTCTGTTTTGAGTGTATGTCTCACAACTCTAAACATATATTAGTTACAGATTTATTCAGTACCAGTGACTTAATCCTTGATCTGCATTCATAAAGGGGTCCACGTCTAAATAAGAGAGGACTAAACGGTTTTGAGCGTGCTGATGTGACGTAGGGAACCATTAATGTCTAGACACAATGATAACATTTATTCGAGTGTATCCTCTTAACGATAACATAATGACGACCAAATTGATCCTGTTCAATAAATCAAATGCCTTTATTGAAATCGAATGACACAATGATTGAAAAAAATCTAATAATAGTGGCAACTTGACTCGGAAATGAAGGAAAGGAGAGAGCGCTATATTTAGTATTTATGGCGAAATTATGTTAGTAAACTGAAAATCTTAAATCTAGTAAACTGAAAATGAAAACATTCAAGCAAGGCAACTGAAGGTTGCTTCATGTTCCTCTGCTGAAAAGTGAATGAGTACTCATCCACGGCCTTAGGAAGCGTCGAATTGTTGTGCAATCGGTGGCAAACTTCGTTACCAATGCGACGTCGTAACCGTCATATGCTATTTGCAATATATGAAAGTTTAGTTGTCGGCAAATGTCTATAGCTACCTTCGACTATTGGATATCTCTGGTATAACATCACTAAAAGAAATCATTTATTTTGATCAAATAATGGCCTTTGTGTGTGGAATGTCGACTACTACTGTTTTCTTAAGATTGTTAATGGGATTGTCCGATATTCCTTCTTTTGTATGTCTTGTGACATGTTATAAATATGGATATGTGTTCTCAGTTTCTGTTCATTTGCAGAAAATGCTAATGTTGTAGTAATTTTAGGTATTTTGCTTATAGCCTGCATGGTCAAAATCGATTATTGACACTCCCTTTTGTTTCACGTGCCTTGACTTATGTCATAGGTCACATGATTTTCTTATTTATCTGTACAATGTGTGGATATCTATTCCATAACGAATACAAAACCTAAACGTTCGACTCAACGAATTCGTTTGAAGAGTGAAAACATCTTTTAGAATGCACCATTCGATTTGTTTTACTGAATAAGTAAAATTAATTTGATTTGAATATTTTCATATGGTTCACACTTCTGTAAAAAAAAGTGAACGTATCATTATGAAAAATAATGCTTATGAAACAAACAAAAACAAACAAAAAATGTGTCAATTGTTATTCTGATTTAATTTTTGTTCCGTAACCAATTTCTAAAACACATGCTTTGAGTGAAATTTGTTTATCAATTTAATTATGAAAAAATAGCTTTTAGATAAAACTGAAACTTTGTCTTTTTGAAAATGATATTGATTCTGTCAAATTTTTACCACTTTGGGCAATGTGCTTCGTGAGAACTTCTTTTTGAATCTTTTACAACAAGAATACAAAAACTTCAATTCTAAAATTATAATCTTGACAGAATTATTGATAAAGGAATAAACGTGTCAAGCATAATACTTACAAGCAACAATTAGTAGATTAGGCTGCAACAATTGATAAATGTCCTGAGTTAGCTCTAATCATATATCGTTATCACTGTCAAAATATTGTAATCTCAAGATATGCTAAAATGAACATTTTGAAGTAGTCAATACATGCTAATACTAAGTTATCACAACATAAAGGAGTGTCATGTAATGCCCTTCGTTTTTAAATATTAAATATTAATAATACCATAACTAATTTTGTCTATAGATAAGGAAACTCAGATTGTTTGATCATCCTTAGTAATCGGAATTACCGAAATATAATAAAAAGAGCCCGAAATAAACACTGGTTATTCGCTGCGTTTCGATTTATGAAGTTTGGGTATAAGTATGACTTGATTCTAATGATATTGTTAACTATGGTTACACGAACTCAATATTCCCTGTACAATGGAGCAGTTAAGTTTCAAGAATTTACTCGTGAAAATATGTTTTCTTTATTCCAAATAACCTTTTGTAGGGTTGGCCAAAACTTGCTATTCATGTCCAGACATGTAATCATCCTGACCTGAGGTGCTTCTTTTCGATACTGCAAAGTGCTCTTTAACTCTGCAAAGTCACATCTATATAGGTGATTTCTTACATAAACTCTCACAAACACATATTTATAGAGCATTTTCTATTGTTCTTACATGTAAATTATTCCTGCTCCGTTATTGGATTTTCTCCAAGTAAACCTTTAATCATCCCTTCAAAGAAGCCTTTTTGAAAATTCTTAAAACTGTTCATCATTGTCACGATAAGGAAGTTGATCGAAAGATTAGTAAACATGTTGACATGTCACGTTATGTGGCTTCTTTGAAATCTATAACCTTCACTGCAAAGATCCAGCTAACCTTTGAATATGGCTCGTTTAAATTTAACAGATACATTCTTTTTCTCTGGGAACAACATTCTTAAGAGTTGAAGTGCAACTTCGCTTTGTGGAAATCTCCCAGTAGTGTCGTCATGTACTTGATACATTTAATACTGGTGAACTTACTCAATAAGTGAAAGATTATTACATAACGTCTAGGTTGATTAAGTTGATGCATTTTGTTTATATCATGTTTTCAAGATTATGAACAGTACAAATACAATCATCAATATAAAAATCAATTTATTAACGGCAAATATTGACAAAATTACGTATTCTGCAATTGCTACTGAAAAACAAAGTAAAAAATGAATATTTATTGTTGTGTAGAGGTGTGTTTGCAAATTTCTTTTGATGTACAGTGAAGGTTTTTCGTGAAAACATGTTAGGTAGGAACATCAACAAGAGAAATCAGTAAATTAATTGTTACAACAAGATGAAGTAAAACATTCCCATTTAAAAATATTGAAAAGATAATAGAAATTGTTATCAATGGCAAATTGAAATGAGATCTGGTCTCTTTAAAAATCCTGACTTAAAAAAAGTCCTTTTTGTTTAAGTCCCTTGTAATCTTTTTTGTAAGAAAATAACAAAATAATTGATTGAAAAGCTTCGACCTCGTTTAAGAGGGTTGTTTTGTGAATGAGACCAGTAGCCAAATAGTAAATGAAAGTTGTTTCATACCAGTAACAGTTTTCATTAGCTTTACAGAAAATATTCTGTGTCTTATAGAATGATTTCCTTTTAAAAGAGTAAAAAAATCTCATTTTGCAACCCTATCAATCTTTTTAAGGCTTTAAAGTTTGATAGCCTGTAGTATTTTACGTTGATGACACAATATACTTAACTCAAAATAATGATATATTAAGATAAAGAAGTGATCAACTTATTGTTTTATATATGAATGAATATGTTTTGTCTTTGCAGCTCAAATCCTCCTTGTATTTGTTACATTTAAAACTCTATAAATCGATTACGGCAGAAACATTTTAATATCAATCAAAAGTATTCCAGATAAATATGTGTAATTTAAACGAGTAAAACAAGACAGAGTCCACATTATTACTACAGAATATAAAAGACATGACTGAACCGTACATGACTGCACTTCAGCCTGGAAATGAAGTCTCCTGCCTTCAGGCATTAATATCAAAACATATTCTGAAAACGATTACCTGCGGTTACTTCTAGAACATGCTTGTCAGTTTAGAGCGTCTTTGCTTCGATGAGCTTGATTCTTATATGGAAATTAATCAAACCACATCCCTATTTTTCCTGACACAGCAAAATTAATTTACTATGACACTATGTAACATGCAGACATAAATCAAAGTCTTACAAGTGTTTTCCCAGTTTAAGATCCGGACTCATGTCTAAGAATCTTTCAACTGCATTGTTGTTGCAAGAATCAGATGACAGTCCGTTTTCTGCGTAGCCTGTTGGTAGCGAAATTCCTCGAATGTTAATAAAGTCCTATCTTGCAAGCCATGGAAATGCACCTCATACCATTATTCATCCTCCTCCACATCCACCTCGGAGTTAATCTCTTCCACGCTACATTATATTCTAATCTAATGTACACGTTAATCTCCTCCACGTCCAAATCGTGCTGTTTCATGAGCTGGAGACAGTTTGGGTCGCTTGATAGGTCCTCTCGTTCTGTATCCTGCCACATTCAGTCTATTCCGTACAGTCTAGATCTTGTGTAACGTTGTCTTGCGTGATCTGGCAGTACTTGGGAGATTTTTAATATCGTTAGTAGCCCTGAAGTTTGGTAATAATTAATACATGTTTCCCTATCTATCTAGCGTACAATTTGTCTAGGGGCGTCTAAGAATTCTCATGCAAATAAACTGCCATGTCAATAAGGGGACTGAACATTTTCATTCATTAAACAAATGGTAGTCGTAATTACAATCAATAAAAATTTGCTAGTATCCCGAGGGTATGACAATTCACGTTGGCCGTGTTGATTAAATTCCAGAACTAATCAAAGAGTACGTTTGTAATGAAGTTAAATTGCTCTTGAAGATCGTTGTGAATACAATCCTTTACTGCATATATAATCCTATCAATGAACTGCAAGGAAAATCAAAGCTAGGATTTAATTAATTTGCTTTATTAAGTTTCTAAGATCGCACAACATGAGGTTAAAACTTTGTGACATAAACTTGATGTTGGTAGGTCATGTATACGAGTTCACAACGTAACCGCATTTCAATACAAAAAATGGTACTCTACTTATATATGTTCTCCTCGCAAACTTTTCAGATTTGATGGATTACTCTGTCTGTAATCGATCTTGTATGTTCACATATAACATTACTAAAACTCCTTTAATGTCAACTGAAGCAGATAATTTGCGAAGTCTTGTGACAATAAAGTAGTTGTTCAAGATAATGGTATTATGTGTAAATACCATGTCTTAAAGAAACAATACTGTGTGTCAGACTGTTGCAATACGAAACAACAACTTACATGTATCTATACATCAACAACTTGGTTGACAAAAAGAGGATAAAATTAGTTATCAAAGACCTTTTGCAGCTAAAGACACAGTAAAACAGGAGTGGAATATGTTTTTGAAGGCTTCTACTGAATGCATTAAAATTTGTAGAATTGCCCTTCAGTGTTTCAGGATAATAGCTAATTTTCTTCTACAAGGTGTTCATTTATGATCATTGGGTGTCAGCTGACGTAATTCAATACGAAGACTATTTGCCAGACGTTGATTGCTAATAGCGTACTTTCAAAAATCTTATCTTGGTTGAAACTTTTTTGTTACTGTAAAATGCATCCTTGTCGACCTTTTTCATGGATATGTGTTTTCTGAAAACTTCATTATGCAATAAGTTATGATTTCAAAGTACTTCATCATCTGGTGAATCAGATAATGCAATGATTCATTAATAGTTTAACAATAAAAATCGTAATATTAAAAATACTACATTTCTAAATATTCTACTATGTAATAGCCATGGATTATATAGAGATGTGTTATCTTTTTTCTGTGTGTTTTAGCCCTCTTTTCTTGTTCAAGTATTTTTGACATCTGTAAATATATATCAATTACAAATTTATTCAGTACCGCTAACTAAATCCTTCATCTGCATTTAGGAAGGGACCAAAGTCTTAATAAGAGAGAAATAAATGTTTCTGCGTGCTGATGTGAAGTAGGGAACCATTACTGTCTAGACACAATGATAACAATTGTTCAAGTGTATCCTCTTAACGATAACATAATGACAACCAAATCGACCCTGTTCAATAAATGAAATTTATGTCAATCCATAATTTTAATATTATTGCTTGACCAATTTTGAAAGTACATATTAAGAACATGCTTTAGGTGATAATGATGTATAAAGTAACTGTCATAATATCGGATAAGCTTGTGCAAAAACTAATGTTTCAGATTTGTTTTATAAATTTGATTTTGCCCTGACCATTTTCACCAGTTGGTACAAAACGTTTCGTGATGATATCTTTTTCAGAATATCATCCTAATGGAACTTTGGATAAACGGATTAATGTGTCAAAAATTAGATTTACATTGGACAATCAGTATATTTAGCTGCAAAAATGTCCTTAAATTAACTGTAATTATATACGGTTATTATTGTGATTATTCTAATCGTTGGCGACGGAAAACCTAAGGATCCATGTTGAAAAATGTAAGTTCCGAACTAAATAATTGGAAATAGTAAAACATCTAGTAACAACATGCTAATGCTAGGCTATTACTTAAAGTGTAAACATGGCAAAGCCCTTCATTTGAATATTTAATTTACCATATCTACTTGTGTCATTAAGAAACTGAGTTATGGTTGTGATCATGTTAAGTAATGAATTACGGAAATCTAAAGGGAGTCCAAACTAATCCCTTGTAATTTACTGCGTAATAAGGTAGGAGGTTCACGTGTAAGTTCAAATTAATTTTAATGAGATTTTAAATTGTGGTAACTAAAACTTGATATTCTTGTTTAATGGTTCACTCAAGTTTTAACAAGAAGAATAAATATCTTAACCCAATAACATTCAGAAGAAAAGTACCGCAAAACCAGTAAATCTGCGTGCTGTCGTAAATACTAGCCCAGACATACAATCACCATTACTTACATTAGATGTTTTTGTGTGATACTGCAAAGTTCTCCAAACTGTGTCAAAAGTCACATCTTTATACGTGATTTCTTGCATGTACTCTCCCCAACATATATTTAGACGTCGTTTCTACTGTGCTTACACGTACGTTTCTTTCACGGTTATCTAACCTTTTTATAGTGAAACATTAAGCGTCACTTCAATGACATCGTTTTGAAAATTCTAAAATCTATTCATCATTGTCAAGATAAGGAAGCTGATCAAGAGAAAGACAATAAACATATCTACATGTCACTTTGCGTGGCTTCTATGAAAAATTTATTATCATTTCAAAGATCTAGCTTAGCTTTAGATATGGTACGTTTTTAGATATGGTTCGTTTTATTCTGAAAACTAGTAACATAAAGATGTACTTTTATGCTTAATATTGGTAAAAGTACTCAATGAGGGAATATTGTTGCCAAATGTTTAGGTTGATTAGCTTTTTCCTACCTTATGTTTTAAAAGAATAATGCTAATACAATCGTCTATATGATGTTAATTTTCAAAACTTATTTATTGCCAATATGGATGAAAATTTCATGAAAATTAATTATAAAATTATATTTCATTATGTTATTGATTTTTAACTATAAATTAAAAATTAAATTGTGAATGGAGCATAAAGTAATGAAAAGAAAGTACTGATGGTTATTTCATACCAGTCTAATTTATTGCGTTCTTGTGTTTTGTAAGGGCATTGTGTTTATATGATGTCTGTTTAATTATTTTTTAAAATTTAGTTTCTTTCCAATCTCTGCTTTCCAGCACATAAACACACACTTTTAAGATAAAAAAACTCATGAAGAATGAAATGTAATGGAATTAAAAATCGTTGATTAACAAGCAGACATACTGTCTTGCAAAGTAAACGGAAACATGAAAAAATATTGATTTGTTTGGTCTAGAATCAAAAGTAAATGGTAACCATCACGCTATACAGCGGGAATGTACACTGATTTCTTTATTGAAAACTGATTAACAGAATAACATGTCTTTAATTCAAATAAATGGTTAATTTCTGTCAAATTCAGTTATCTTATATTTTAATTTACAAAAAAATCTTAGAAAGTCTTAGAAAAGGGTTTTCAATACAAGAATTTCTCTGTCATGACCAGTCATTGCGATTTGAAAATACTTGTTAGTTACTGTTAGTTAACTTAAATTTTTCTCAAAATATCTGCTTACGCTTTTTCAGAAATAGAAAGAGCAAACAATCATCTCATTTTATAACAATGATTTTGTCTTCATTACGGTTAAATGCACAATTAATAATATTTTTTATTGCAATAAAATTTATATACATGTATATGTTGCAGTTATTCATTTTGGGTACACTGGCACATTTTTAAATACAAGAAAAAAACTCTGAATGAATGTAATAGTCCCATTATTTAGTATCTATTAAAGGTACATGTTACAGAACCATAAAAGAAAATCTTCTTTTCAATCTCTCTTTACATGGTGAAGAAGATCCAGAAGGAAGAGGACATTAAAATAAGTTTTTTCTACTGTTTATTTTACACTATCAAATCATTATTTCCAAGTGAGACATGAGACCAGTTATTTAACAAATAATAACTATTAATTATTATATCTATGAGACCACAGCTTTTGGCAATTCAAAAAATACAGTAATGCAATTTTAAGTCAACTATCAAGTACGACATAACTAGTACTGACTTGATGCTTTATGTTACACCCGTTTACACTTTGCAATTATGCCATATAATGTATTTTCACTTACTGAAATAAAGCCTTTAGTGGGTTCGCAAGATAGAATCATATCGCACACTGTTGTAAATTAGATATTCATTTGCTACAATTATGTAGACATTGTCCATTGATGTAGTTAGTTGTATTCGTGACATACAAGACAGGTGGAGTCACTAACGGACTAACTTAGGACATCAGCCGTGGTGATATGGAGTTTTTAAGAGTATCTATCTTATATCACGGCTTCTAGTATGATTTCCGCCAGAAAGTGTGCGATACTATTATGGCTATGTACAATTTATAACTATTATGGCATCGGTTTGAACTAGCAAAAACATGGGTTATATTGCCTTGATATTATAAGAATAGCCTCGTACCAAACCTTGCAGAACAGTTCTCTACTGCCGACACAGTTGCTGAGCCCCTTTGGGTTGAGAACTTGAAACGAAGCCGAACGCGCTTATAACTGTGCGAACCCCCCCCCCCCCCCCCCCCCCCCCCCCAGAAAATCAGCCTGAACAGCATAGTTCGAATAAAGCATTATATCCATTCTTAAATTGATGTTGAGGACAGTCTAAAATGACAATGTTTACAGGTGTTTATAGTATTGGAGTAATCTAGAGCAAATGTAGCGGTTATATGCTAAGCTAATACCTATTATGATTTAACAGTAAACATAAGCCTTTTGATGTACAGAGAAAGTTTTCCGTACAAACATGTTCCGCCGGAATGTCAACAACAAAAAAACTTTTAGACGTCAGTGAATGCATGATTAAGTCAACATGAATTAAATGTTTCCTTTCCATTTTCAGATATTGAGAAAATAATGGAAATCGGTGTCAATAGCGATTTGAAAAAAGATTTGGTCTATTCAAAATCGTTGACTTAATAAAGGTGCATTGTCCATCAGTATTGATTTCACATATCTTTGAATTAAGAATAAACGTTGTATAATTGTGTTTTTTGTTGTTGAAATCCCCTGCTTTGATTCTCTATATAGTTTTGATTAGTGAGAAAACAAACACGTTGACGGAATAGGTTCGACGTGTTTAACGAGGAATTTGCTTTGTAAAAGATAAAAGATAAAGATTAAAGGATAAAGGGAAATAGTTTTCTGTGTCTAAACAGGAAATTTTATGTTTCTGATAAAATGATGTCTTTTTAATGCAATAAAACAAACCTTCATTTTGCTATTTATGTTATGAGATTTGAAAAGGCACACAGTTTATAACGCCAATGACGTAGTAATAGTAATGATCTGATATTTGAAATAAACATACGGGTGCTTATTCTTTTTATTATTATTACATTTATGTTGCTATTCGTAAGGTTTGTTATAGTTATTTATTTTATCAATGAAACAAAGTAAAACACTGTATAAAAGTTGCGTGTGATGTTCGTAAATATCAAGAGAAAAGTACATGGTCAAGAGAGAATACCGTACCACATTTATTCACTGCATCGAGTGTATGTTTCTTACATACGTTGGATCAATGTCAGCAATTGGGTTAAAACTTAGTAAGTTAGTTTTCCCATTGAAATAATCCATATCTGAACTTAAAAGGAACTCAATGAAGATGTCGGCTGTCCAGTTATATACATTGTTGAGTCTTGAGACATCATCTGAGGTGAAAGTATTTACAAGTAAAATAAAAGTAAGAAAAATAATTGTTTGACCTAGTATACTCTAAACCACAAAGCTTTAGAGTATACAATAAACACATGTTTATATTGAAATTTGGAACAAACACTTAAAGATAGATAAAAACATCAAACTTAAAGGCACTAGTGCACGATTTTACGGTTTAAATTGGCTATTTTAAGCTTCACAAGGACATATGCATTCACTTAAACTTTCTATCGATGCATTGAAATACTAAACATTCTTTACAATTTGCCTGCAATCAACAATGAAAACGTTAAGACAGCCGCTGTTGGCTTGGACATATAAAAATCTATGGTTAGCTGTGCACAAAACGGATAAATTATTGACACTTGGAAACGACTGAACTAGAATTGTGAGCAACTATTGAAATTAACTAAACTCTGAACTGAGAACAAATCATGAAATATGTTTTATGAAATATACAGTAATAGCATTGTTATTAGATTGATCATAGCGGCTGCCGTTTCCGCTTTTCTGGTTATGAGCAAAATCTTAATCTTCCCGATATCGTAGTTCATGCGGATTTGTTTTGTTTACGAAACATTGGCGTGCACTATTGCGTTTAAGAATTGAAGAATTGTTTATAACTGTTGAGTTCAAGAAATAACAATAAGACTACTGCCTTCAGACATTAAAATAAAAAGCAACGTGTCCTACAAATGTTCTATAAGATAAAGATCCGAACTGATGACTGGCCAAAGAATTGTCTGAACAGCATTGTTACAAGAATCCGAAGACAGCCTTGGTTCCCTATGGCCTTGCAATGTGATCGAAAGAGCTGGAAAAAAGATTGGAATCAAAATGTCGGACAACAGCCCAGTGAAGGATCTCCTGTTGGTAGTAAATTCCACTGCGGTTTACCCAAATGGTAATGAAGTCAATCTTACAAGCCAATGGAATGCACCTCATACAATTATTGATCCTTCCCAAAAGTAAACCATCTCCTTAATTTTGCCGAGAAACACTTTATGGTATTTTTGCCTCAATATGTATAGATCAAAACTAACAATAATACGAAACAAACTTTTGCTTACTTTTACTTTATTAAGTTACTAAGATCGCAAAATATAAGTTGAACAATATCGCGAAATAAATCTTGTTGTTTGCAGGTTATGTATACGAAGTCATGGTTAACACGCCTGCATCTCATTCAGCGAAAAGATATTTATCGGATTGGACCTGGTACACTTAAATACTTTGTGTTTATGTAGAAATTATAGCCTATCGTTACTCTTTCCATTTATGAAAATAAATTGTACTTCTGTATCACATAATCAAATCCATAAATGAAAGTTGCAAGTTTTTATTCATGAAAAAATAAATATAGTCTTTAATAAATTTAATCGTTTTACACAATGCTTGAATAGCGACTAACCATATCATTATCTACAGCTTAAATTCTCCATTCTAACTGAATTTTTCAAATGTACGGCTTCACATACTGGTTACTGTAAGTCATACAGGACGAAATAGAAAACAAGTAACCTGTATGGTATTACTACTATATGAATACCTTCATGAAAACATGATTAGTAGAACACAACCAGGAAGTTCCCGGTTACTAAAGAGTTTGTTATAAATGTGCTTTTTCTCGCGGTAACCTTGTCAGATTTGATGGATTACATCGTCTGTCCCCTTTTACACAGAAAACATTACTTAAACTTCCCCAATGGTAGCTATAACATACCATTGGAGAAGTAAATAAGACCCATTGAAATATAGGTCTGAGTTCTGAAAAGTTTTCTTAACGGTGTAACTATAAAGAACAGCTTTGCTTAGGCCTCATATAAATAATTATACTCAATGATATTAATTTCAAGAATTTTGTCAATTAAGTTTGTTATGCCATTCAATTGCATTAGTGATGAACTGTTATGTGTTATATTATCCACTTGGCAGTAAAATTGCAAAAATACTTTTTACCTAAGTATATATGACTATATAATGTGTTATGAAAGGGATTGATTCTTATCGACAAAGATGTCTGAACAGGTTGGTACAGACATAAATAAGACACTCTACGTGTATAATTGTTTTAACGAAGATATTGACATGTAATTCAATATATTTGAAGTCGTTCAATATATTTGAAGTCGTTCAATATATTTGAAGTCGTGATATAGTAATATTTCGGTATACCGGTAATATAGGTTTCATTGTTGATAATATTTAGCGATAATGTGTAACATATGTTAAAACGAAGTTTTGTTGCGCTGGGATTTTTGTGTTAATGTCTAAAGGTGCTAGTTGTTAGTTGGTCACGCTTGATTAACGTGATTATGACCTTGACCCTGACGTTTAAATTCGTAGTTTCAACAACTTTCTAGTTTAATCTTAATAAAAATAGTCTTTGTAAATGTTAAATTTTGTGAGTAACAACGAAAAGGTATAGTAATTTGGTTTGATAGGCATTTTATTCATTTCGAAGTTAATCAACGCATCTAGCAACGATATACATCATTCATCAGCAAGTCTCAAGTGTTTGAATAGAGATGTTTCCAAGCAATGTAACAAGTTTCAAAACACAATAACCTTAAAAGTGGGAACAGAAGGTTAATCGTCTATAACATGGTAAGAAAAATATATGAAGGTTGATAAGAAAATCGCAAATGGTTTGATAAGTCAAGTTTAAAAATTATTCTTTACCAGCTTCATTACCCGATGCTTTTATGTCGGAGGAAAATATCTTATATAAAAATTAGCACAAGCTTGTCAGTTTTTTTTCATCGCTTTCAACCATTCGTAAAGTAAAAGTGATATGAATTTTATTAGATTTTTTGGCTTTAAAGATTGATGTTTGGAAATGATAGAAATTGTATTGACGTCTTTGTTGTATTCCTAAATTTCTGATGGGATCGTCGAGTCTTTTAATAGGTGTCCAGAAGAACTTTGTTTTTCTAATTTTGATACATTGCCAAAGTTAGATCATACTAAATGGTCTTTTCACTTTATATTTAAACTGAAATGCCAAAAAATGTTATGATCAAATGTAGATACATTTATGATTTTCTTTAAGCACCTTTGATCTTCCCTAGACTAGAAAATCAGTGGTTGACTTTAAAAGTTGCGAGCCGTCTAATGTCAGAAGGTTTTTGACTCGTCTCTGTCGGGCACTGTAGAAATTACATTGTGTACACTCGAAATAACATGAAAGGAAATAACCCTGATTTAAGTACAGTTGCGACTTAATTTATCTAGCTTATGTCTGAGAATCAAGTAAATCGTAGAATAAGAGTTCAAATGTCACCACATTTCTATCATCCAGGAAAACTTTTGGAAATTGAGGGAATTTAAATCACCCATCCTACTAAATAGTGACTTTCTTTTAATCCATAAATCACAGAAATAAAACGTTGAAGCTAAATTTCAATACCTTGTTCTTTTAATGTTGGAGAGGGGGAACTAACTTTAACTACGCAAAGGACATAGGATTTAAGGACGAGGTAAGTTTTAATGTGAACAAATTATTCGATAATTGAAACCTAAAATGATGCTCTCTGTAAATGCAGAGTTGATATTGTATGTGCATTGTGAAGAACTTGTGGTCGACTAGAAAAGTTGTTCAGTGCTGTTTATTCAAATTCTCTTCAACTTACATTCTCATGATTACTAAATCTTATTGAAGTTGTTATGTCTGTAGAATGTAAAACACCAACGCAATTTCATGCTGTAATTTAATGAACGCAGCCAAAGAATCACATGTTTTTAAACATCCAAATTAAGACGGACAGGCAGATATTTTATTAAAGGCCCATAATGCAAACTACATTTCAAATCTAATACAAGCGCACATAAAAAGGTTACAGTATTTTTTTTATTTATGTTAAATTTTAGCTTTAGTTTATTTATACATTTTAGGAATTTACATACATTTGAGAAAATATTTCTATCGTTATTGTTAAGGATGTAGATGAAGTCGTGGTTGTTAAGAACACTCTATAATAATGGAGTATTATATTTATTCATAGCATCGTCATATAGAATCATTTATTCATCATTCAAGTCATCATGACAAACAATATTACACAGTGTACCTTTAGTGTCACATGAAGGCAACCGTATGTCCTGTTCACACGATAAAAGGGGTGAAAATGTCTTACCCCAGTCACATTTCTCAATATTGTAAATCCGACTTTATAGTTTGCCTAAACCTTTAGAACTCTTTATTCCTGGATTCCACAAGTTTAGTTGCTTATGTATATTATATTTTCTCTTTTTAACTTTGGCATTTCAAAGATGATCTTAAAGTTTTGAAAATACCAAAGTTTCTATCTTGAGAGAATCTTGATCCCATACAAACGTTATCTAATCACGTGAGAATTGTTGTTGTAAAGTGGCACCCGCAGAGAGTTTGGTATCTTATTGCTTGTCACTATCACCATTATTAGATGCACAATCACTGGTGTATGATCCAGTCATAACGGAATATGATATTGGATAATGGTTGGAGTAATCAACATCTTCAACTTTAAAATCTGTTATGTATTGAAATAACTTTGTTGAGGCTAACATATAATCCCCAACATTTGATACATTATATGTAAAACAGGTACGTTTTCCATGTTTATCTGAAAGATTCTACCATTTAATGTATGGATACCACAACTTCTGCAAAGTTCAGAAATTGTTTTACAATACACTGACCTTTGCTACACCTGGGGTATCAAAATTAGCACTTGGGTAATAATCTATGTCATGTTGAATAAAATCAATATTATCACATGGAATAAAAAAAAAGTTGTTCAGTTCTAGCAAATCAAATATCCTTATCGTGATGATATGAAAAAATAATTCCTGAAGATGATCAAAGTCATAACAGTCACTGGTTTTTTTAGATTGGTGTATATTCTGGCGATATGTAGATATCTTCTTTGAGTGGCATTTAGAAGTTGGGAGGCAAATAAGTACACAATTTTTATGGATAACAACATCTTTAATCTAAAAAGTGCGACGTTTCGACACAGATTCTTGTATCGTTGTCAAGCATAAATGGACTACTGAGGTGGTGATATATATACAGGTACAACATAAGGAGATAATTAACAATAACAACAAAACATGATTGAGAAGAGGTAACAATAGGGGGTAGTAGAAGCCAGTGGTAAAAGGATGTACAGTGAAGCCTTAGATTGCAGTGTTTTTACAGGAAACTAAGGTTGATTGATAAGTTGGTCGTAAGCAGAGGGAATGTAATAACCTTGATCACGATTAATCTGAGGACGGTGCCGTTTGATTATCAAACTTTCAGTCAATTTTCCTTTGGTGTAGTCAGTGTGGTGTTTTGCTAAGATTGTCACATCTTCCCAATTGATTCGATGATTGGGGTTGGCTTGTATATGGTCACAGATGGCGGATTTGTTGTCTGATTTTGAAGTTGATGATTGGTGCTCTTTGATTCTGACGTGGACAGGTCGAGATGTTTCGCCAATGTATGAATGTCCGCAATTGCAATCTATTTTGTAGACTACACCCTTCAGATTTGGCTTCTTTGTTTTTTGATAGGTTTCGTCCATTGGCTTGCAGGAGATTGTTGATGGTGGATGAGGTCGAATAAGTGGTGTCTAAGCCGGCTTGATGTTTTAGGAGTCTGCTTATCTGGTGGGATGGCTTGCCGATGAAGGGGATTGATATTTTGATGGGGGCAGAATCAGGTTGTAGGGGTTTAGAGGAGGGTGCTAGGGTTGCTGCTATGGTTTTGTTGACCAGTTTGGATGGGTAGCCATTGAGGTTCACAAAAACGTCCTTCAGGTGTTGTAATTCATCTTCTAGTTTTGTTGAGCAAATATTCTTAGCTCTCCTAGTGAGGGTGGATACTATGCCGGACTTTACTCTTGGTGGGTGGTTAGACTGGTAGTGGACGTACTGATTTGTGTGGGTGTGTTTTCGGTAGACAGTTGTGTGCAGTTCATTGGATTGAGTTCTGGTGACCAAAACATCAAGGAATGGTATCTGGTTTTCAGATTATGGCTCCATTGTGAATTTTACTCTTATGTGCTGGTTGCTCAGGTGGCTAAGCAGTTCAGTGGGATCACTGTCGGGTTGTAAGATGACGAAGGTGTCGTCCACCTTCCTAAACCAACACATTGGTTTGACTGGGGAGGTTCTAAGGGCTTTCTCTTCAAGGTCAGTCATATATATTTCGGTTAGGATTGGAGAGAGAGGTGAGCCCATGGGTAGTCCATGAATTTGTTCGTAGATGTCTTCACCCCAGGTGAAGTATGTGGAGTTGATACAGGCAGATGTGAGGCTAATGATGGAATTAATGGAGAGGCTGGTTTCGAGGGGTTTGCCTAGGTTGTTGAGTCGCTCTCTAAGATCAAGGATGGCTTCTTCACGTGATACATTTGTAAACAGATCTACAACATCATAGCTAACAATTGAACCTGGGTTAGAAATGTCACGCAGCTTGGCACAAAAATCAGTAGAGTCACTAATGAAAGAGTTTGCAGTTTTGCCTAAGGGGGATAATACATTTGTAAGATGCTGGGCTGTATTGTAAAATACAGTATCACGTGAGCAAACAAGCAAGCGGGTTTTCACAGGATTTTTATGAATTTTAACAGTAGCTCTAGCATAAGGGGATTGCGGATGAGAAACAGATAGTTTGCAATACAAGTCTATAGAGAGTTCATAGTTTAGTTGTCACGAAGAGTCTTAATCTGAGTCTTGTGTTGTCGGTCGAGTTTGGCGGTGGGGTCCTTCTGCAGCTTCCTGTAGGTGGTGGTGTCCTGCAGCATGTTGTTGACCATTGAATGGAAGTGGGACTGGTCCAGTACCACCGTGGCCCGGCCCTTGTCAGCTGGAGCAATGATGATGTCAGGGTCTTCTTTCAGTTCTTTTATAGCCTGTCTGTCGGATGGTGTGATGTTCGGCTTCTGTGGTTTGGCTTTCTGGAGGATATCGCTGATCTGGTGACGGAGGTAGTCGATCTTACCCCCAGGTGCTAACTGCTGCAGTCCTTTTTCTGTTAGTGATGAATAGGTCTGCGTTGATTTTAGCTGATGTAGGTGCGAACTTCAGTCCCTTGGCTAGGACGTTGACCTGTAAAAACACTGCAATCTAAGGCTTCACTGTACATCCTTTTACCACTGGCTTCTACTACCCCCTATTGTCACCTCTTCTCAATCATGTTTTGTTGTTATTGTTAATTATCTCATTATGTTGTACCTGTATATATATCACCACCTCAGTAGTCCATTTATGCTTGACAACGATACAAGAATCTGTGTCGAAACGTCGCACTTTTTAGATTAAAGAAGTTGTTATCCATAAAAATTGTGTACTTATGATATGTAGATAAAAAGAAAAATGGCATCCAAAGAGGGCCAATTCGTGGTAAGCTAACAGAGTTTTCAAACACACGATATATTCTTGATTCGCTGATGAACAGGACTGACAATACTCCACTGTATCTACCAAAACGCTTACTTTGTTCTCTCACATATAACATGGTCTAATCACAGGATTCAAATTTGGTTTTAACTAATGATTCAGCAAAGGCAATAATGTCATATTTTCGGATAAGCCATTGCATTTTAATATTTATTGAGTCCCACAATGATCCACGAAAGCAAATTAAACAGTGGACTTAAGCCTTTTCAGCACGTGTGATTGTTGGTGTTAGTCGGATTTGGAGTGACCTCCCTTGGCGAATCAATAATGCCATGGACCTATGGAATGTTGTTTTGTTGACCTGCTGGACTTACTTTCACTGTCAATTTTTATTACCTATTTTACTTCAATGCATATTCATTTACAGTGAGTTAATTAAGTCTATCTTTAAAACGTTTCCCAGCCTGTTGGGCCAGTGTAAACCAGTTCGAGAGGGCA
This sequence comes from Phorcus lineatus, assembly GCA_921293015.1. Classification (NCBI taxonomy): domain Eukaryota; kingdom Metazoa; phylum Mollusca; class Gastropoda; order Trochida; family Trochidae; genus Phorcus; species Phorcus lineatus. Next base: position 16,683,344 of record OV121083.1, read on the forward strand.
CGCCTGTCCTCCCGAATACGTTGTGGGAAAACTTCGTTCATTTGGTATTGTGAGTTTCTGTCTTTAACCTCTTTGCCTGTTTTTGTACAAAGTTATTGTCTGTTGTAGTAACAAATTCACAATAACTGATGAATATGTCCTTTTCGTGTTTAATCGGTGTGCTTTATCTATTTATATGTCAATCACATTTTCAACGTCGAGTGTGGTAGAGAGAACTCGAAAACTTTTTCTTCAGAGTTTTCCCACGTTTCATTGACTGTACCTGGTATACCGTGAATTATCGAATTATTTCTTCTACTTCGACATTCATAGTCATCTAGAAGTTCTCTCTTAAGTGAAAGATCTATTTTGAGACAATAATTTTCTAATTTTAACCCGTCGAATTTCTCGAGTGCTTCGGCCCCCATGTCGTCCAGCTTGTTGTTCAAAGTTTTAAACTTCTGAGACAGATTGCTAAGACCTGATTTTATTTCCTTCAGAATGTTCAATACCTCGGAAGCATCTTTGTCTGTCCGCTATCGCCCGACTGCCCCTGTAGGATCGACCGATAACGCTGTTTGTTGTCATGTAATGGGGCGTGGATTCTAGCCGGGGTTAGACTCCAAACTGCCAGTTGTTACCAGTAGCGTACTTATCAGCATTAAGAGTTTCAAAGACATTGGAACGTAATGTATTTGCACAATGTAACCTGTAAAACTCTTCTTAGCCTTGTTACGTTGACTAAAGCAGCCCATTTTACTCGATATTAAGCCAAACCTATTGCCATTTGGATCATCAATACACCCCCTACTCGGTCACTGTTATGAGTATCCGCATCCACATCCGCGCACAAGTCAGAAAAAGCGACTGTCGAGTGGAAGCTTTCATATGCATACAGAAGATAAATCACTGGTGAATAAACCGTGACCTTCATGGATGGACGCAAGGGACATTTGTTTGACGGAAAAATTTCCTTTGAAGAGAGTGTTTTTTTACGCTTTGATTCACATGTAGCAGAATGAGATCCAATTTGAGTTACAAGTGTTAAAGTGGTTTAATTTTAGGATGCAGGTCAATCTTATCAAAGTCTTTATTGATATTGGTATAATCGGTATGGTTGTTTATTTTTGTGTTTGGTAACTGTAAGTTTTAACCAATCTAGATGTCAAGATGTGAAGTTAGTGAACCATCGAGGTTTTAATGAATTCTTTCATAAAATTAGAAAATTTTACTTGTCAGCATGAATCTAAACCCCAGAAAAGACGTTGAATAAAATAGATTTTGCATTAGCACTATCGTTGTAGATATTTAAAGTATTAATTTCTGTGTAAGAATGTATTATTGATACGGCAATATCAAACTAGGTTCATACTGCTGTACATATGTCGCCAATGTTAGCACTGCCGTCCCAAATGCAGCCACGTAGCGATTATGTTAGTTTCGGTTACAGCTGATTTGCAATTATGCATGATCTTTGTTGGTTGATATTTAACAAAATACTAAAATTATGACCATGTAATAGTATTCTTTATCAAATGCGTGAATGATTTGGTATCAAAGTTGCAATAGCTTCTGTTATAATTAATTTAACTTATTAACTAGTTTCGTTAAATAGTATGAACTAGAAGCTCTTTTAGTATCTATATTCTTACCCTTGGTTGATAGTAAGAGCTTGTTTTGTGGAAAATGTAGTTAAATATATTATAATTCTGCGTCCAATGAAACTTTACGAAAATTCAAAAAAGAGATTTCAATTAAATCAGTGGTTTACAGATGTTATCACATTAAATTATGCATGAAAGATAATCTAAAATTCAAATTTGTTCCAGGATAATTTCTATTACAGACAAAATAATTATTGAAAGATAATACTAAATGGTATCCATAATGGCAAGGTATGCTATTTTGAGCTAGCTTTGAACAGTAATTGTGAAAGTCATGATGACAACTTGATAGTTTTAATGTTATCAATTGTTTCGATTTTCCATTTATGGGACATAGAATGAGACTATTCGTTCTAAGTTACACCGTTTGACGTGGTAAATGAAGCTTTAGATTATACCATATTACAATTTAGAAGATTGCTGATCAGAAAATAACCTTAATCAGTCTTTGATGATCAAAATTTATAATCATCCTCATGTCTCACTATCTAATAACAGCGAGAAAAAGATTAGGCTTGTTGCTGTTATGTTCAATTCCCTTCGTTCACTCGCTTTAAGGTCGAATAACAAAAATCAAATATGAACCACCATTGGAAACTAATTAGGTGGCGTGTCGTCCTGCTGCATCAGCGTAATTGAATCCGCTGATCGAGCTCCTTCCATATCATCTTGCTTCATCAGCTTAATTAAATCCGCTGATCGAGCTCCTTCCATATACCCTGATGTCTTTCGAGCCAAATCCCTCGTACGACTGGCGGGCTTGATGTTCGTGGCTGTGCTCACCTGCTATTGTTTAAGTCAATGAAATGTCGTTCTTTAAGGAGCTTGCAGCTACTCTTTTTAATTTTCCATCCGGGTTGTGTCGCTGTTGCTGGATGCGAGTCGTCTCATTGGCTGGAAAGATAGCTAGCGTTACGAGGCTTTTGGCCTAAAGGATATAATGGATATATGGAAGGAGCTCGATCAGCGGATTCAATTACGCTGACGCTGATGCATATGTAAGGAGCTCGATCAGCGGATTTAGTTACGCTGGTGAAGCAGGATGGTGGCGTATACACCATGATAAAGACAAAAAACATCATGATTGCTCTATCAAACTATTCTCTGACATAGATCATTCTCTTTGAACATAGGAATGTGATATAGCGAAGTCCGCGAACAGCAAATGAAACTAAAAAAAATGCCTTGTTCGATCACATTTTATAATATTAAAGGCGCAGTTGCGTGTTTTTTGTAAATTTTATTTTGAATTTTCACAGGGTCAATAATCTTTTTAATCAGCTCGTCTATCCGCAGTCGTAAATGAAATGATCAAATATTCATCAAAACAACTGGTAGCCATTATTATGAGAACACCTTTAAATAGTTGAGGTAGGGAAATGGCTTAAATTAAACATGGTACAGTCGTTTTAGAAATTCTTCTTTTGATAAAACATATTGTCTTGCAGTTGATAACATTTTTTCCCTATTTCATGGGAATTCTTTGTTTACATGATCTATTTGACATTTGAATCTTAATTAAACATTGAAATAAAAGTGCTCACCTTTCCATATTTGAATCGAAGGAGACATCTATTATGATTGAAACCATTGATTACCGTATTCATCCATTCAAACGAATGGTCATATATCACTTACCACAAACTATGTCTAATGTTCAGATGACCTCAAAAGTGACCTTAAACCACTCACTCACTTATTCTCCAACTGACAGACTCCAAGTTATATACATAGCAATCTTTAGTTTGTATGCGTGACAGTTTGGTATTTAGTCAATGACATTAAACAAAATTAATCTATTGACTTTTGTAGAACTAAAGGTTCTTGGTAATTGGATTGAATGAAATGACGTTTGGATACTTTAGAGTCCAAATTTTCCGGAATACACGGCTATTAAAAAAGGGTCGTAATTCTTACATCATGTGCAACCTCGACAAAATGTCTTTATTCTGGTTTGTATGACAGCTTAGAGATGTTCCTTGGTTTAAATGAAATGGTTTAGATAAAAGTTAATATGAGTCGAAATGTAATCAATCTAGTATTAACAAACTAAAATTTGCAAGAGAAACAATGATATTGTTACTCCTATAACAATGAGTGTTTCACTTGAGGAGCTGCTTTGAAATCACATAGACATCTGATGAACACATAAACAGTTAAAGATAATAAATATGAAATCAACAATTTGAGAGGAACTGTAGACCCATTCGAATGTGCTAAATGATAGTTTCTGTTACGGTGTGCTGTTTGGAGAGAATGCTGGCAAGGCAAACCGTCGATGTTGTTAGCAAGGAAGTTCTGAGTAACGCTGTGTACGCTCAGGTATTGTCTTATTTAAAGATCACATCTTGTGCCTGTTTTCGAAGAAAGGGACAGACGACGGGAGTGAGAATGTCATCGACATAACGCTGAGCCGTTAGATTGCCATTCCTACTCCATAGGGCACCACTTCCTGAACGGAACATGTAGCGGTTCTCTCTCCACGACGGCGGTAAACACGTATTCTACCATCTGCTATGAAGAGACGGAACCAACTTTCGTCAGAGAAAGGCACCCTCTGCCACTGACGTCGCTGTCAACGTACAACCGTCCTCGCCCATCTCAGTCTTCGTTGGCGATGTTCGTCTGTAAACAGCTGTCCCCGGAACGGTCTGTATGCCCTGATGCCATGGGACCTTAGACGTCTGGCCACTGTGCGTCTGCTTACCCGGTGACCTAGGGCATTCGACGCCGATTTCTGAGGTGTATAGTGCGCAGATATTGGTCGTCCTGGTGGGTTGTGACTCTCGGTCGGCCTGATCTTGGTCTGTCTGAGGTCTGCCCCGAATGACGATAACGTTGCATTAGTCTTGTGACAGCCAAGCGTTCTTGCAACATGGGTGTCGGTGGGTCCCATTTCAATAATCCCGATTGCTCGCTCATCCTGTTGTTAAGTCAATCTTGTCATTCTTCAAGTGTTTATTTTACAAAGTGGGTGTCTGGCAACCAATTTACATTGGTTTTATACCCGTCGGACATTGGGCTATTTTGCTTTGCATGAAAAAGGTGATAACCATAATTTGACAAAATTTTGAAACCACAGTTGTATATGAAACAAACATTGTTTATGCGATTGGGTTTGAATCTTAGTTTTATTTTTTCGTAATTTTGCCTGTGAGTTTATAAGAACATCCAAATTGATAAATAAGAACTTACCAAAAGCTTTTATATCACTGAAAGAATGATACATGCAATATAAAAGGAACGGTATACCGGTATGAAAGAGACTTCTTGACCCTTCATAGTACTTAATAGAAGAGAGAGTCTATTCTAATAATCATGGTTAATTGACCAAAAGAACTATCAAAAACTTTAAAAGTAATATCTAAACAGTCTAGTAAGTGGTTGATTTGTTCAACAAATAATACTTTTTATTGCATTTCATTATTACACAATAATAATACTAAATCTCTACCTTATAATGCAGTGTGATAATTATATTTGCTTTTATGTACTGTAGACTACATGTACACCATTTCTACTTTCATTTAATAAGCTAGCCAAATAATTTTTTATGGTAAGTAATGAGTGTGGCATTCTAATCAAAATTAGATGGGAACCTAACTTAACACAGTAGTTGTTCTTCATACTTTCATAAATTTTAAAAATGTAATGCTCTTGAGAACTCATAAACCGGTAAACAATCTTACTTGTGATTCATCAACTAGATGTATCAACGTTGTCTACAGCAAAACATTTAAAGTTATTTATTTTATCTGTTTTACATTTTAAATTGTTGATAGGGAAGGATGTGTCATTTTAATATGATTATTTGATTTGGTTTAAATAAAAGCTAAAATGCCATTGTTCTGACATGTCTAAGTTCAGATCGCCTTTCTAAACTAGCATTTTCTTTTTATAACGCCACAATAATGGGTTTTTCAATGATAAACGAAAAACGACCGTAAAAATCTTAAGAAGTCGAAATGTTGCGTCCATGACCATTTATGTAAAAGTTAATGACCAAGTAACTCTCCATTCCTTGAAATAAGAACAATAGGATGACGTCACAGGTGTAGTGTAACTGTATAGAAGTTAATTAGTATCAAACGATACGTTTGAGTATTTGGCGCGTGTCATTATTAGGTTTTCGATCACAAATCACGACTTCAACCTGTGTATCGTCACTCTACTGAGCTCATAAGCCTTATGATGATTTTCAGGAACAACCACTAAAACTAACACTATTCTTGAAGTCTGACATATTTGACTCAAAAAACTTGTTCTGTGCCCCTTTAAAGGGTCTTTCTTCACATATATTAGTTCAAAGGGAACTGATGTGCTTGATGAAAGACTTGGAGAGGTAAATGTGTTGTAGACCTCGAATTCGGAGGATAAAAGAAAGAGCTCCTGTTAAGCAATACGTCTACCTCTTTCAAGTGTTTTTTCGATCATGAATGATAAATTACTTTTTTCAACGGAATCAATCAATCAATAGGAATTATTTATCTAAAGTTTTTTTTAACTGGTTTGGAAAAACTTTAAAATGTCTATCAATCACTTTTGAAATTGCAATAGCCTTTTCTTACATTTTCTTCTTTAATTAATTGTAGATGATATTAAACAGATATTAAGTTTTATTATAAAAATTAGTTGGAAAATTGTGTCGTATCAAATATCAAACTATAAACAAAATGAAGTACCAAGTAAAGTAATTAATACTATTCCTAAATAGTTAGTATGTCTCCATGATCTCCTTCACTATTGTTTTTACCTCTCATTTCATCAATTTAATATGCTATCGTAATATATTATTAGACTTTGGAACGCTGTAGATGAATTTGTATTGAATAAAAAATCATGATTGGTTGGTTGTTCAATTAAGATCATTTACTAAACACTAATATAGTGATGACCAAGATTTAAGTAACGAAGCTAAGTGCTCTTTTATCGCTTTCGGATATGATTTCTTATTCTTAAGTTTTAAGGACCCTTATAAATGTTATAGCATATGTTCTGATGGTGAAATTTAAAGCAAAACCCATATTATAAGGCAACAAGAACTTTCTGATGTGGGTAATGTACGTGAAAAGTAGTGTTGTTGTCTTAAACAGTATTAGAATTTATATGTCTATGAGAAAACAGTTTTTGTTGTTGACGGTGAATATTATGTTTATACCATTAGAAAGAACAATGCGTCAAGTCAATAGACTATGGTTATATGGAAAATATACACATTTGATTAAAGAAATGTCGGTATATAGCCAAGTCCATCATGATATTTTGAAGTGGAACGTCCAAAAATTATATTCACTAATACTACCTCTGGAACTGTATAATAAGTGAGCGTGTATCCGCCACGAGACTGTGTCAATTCTTGCCAACGTCACCTCATCTATATCACCGATATACGTAGGAGTTGCATTAGCAGTTTATTCTTGAAAGTTGTTTATGGGCTTCAATAAACCGACCAATCGCATCCCAGACGTGTTAAATAGGGTTAAGCCTTGGGACTTGTAGTCGAGGATTAGATGTGACCATCCCAGCACGATGGGGCGGGCTTTGTAATCTTGATAGATAATGTCAATTTCATGATAACAGAAGAATGAAGTCATTGATGCCACAAGCATACGTCTCTACATTCATAAGGTATTGGAAGATTTATGAAAATGATAAAAACCTGCCCGCACTGAAACTGATCCTCAACCACACGCTACTGTCATCATTATGTTCCAAGGGTTGAGTTTTGTATAGGTAAAACGATAGCTGTACCTGGATTCGTCAGAAAAAAAATAGATGTGGCCATGTAATCAATTTCCAATGCCATCGTACGTGTGCCCAAGCAAGACAAATACACACATGATTTTCAAAGTCCTACAGATCGGAGTTAAGGATATTACACTATTTATTTAATAATGACACCACATGACCTGTGTTTTCAATGCCGTTCACACTTTACATTCACATCTTGGCCACATCAGTTCTATAATTAAATTTTAACAATGGTTCAATGTTTTGCCTTCAAGGCGATTTCAGTTCGCTAAGTGAAATAAATTCCTTAAACCTGTCAGATTGAACCTTATCTTTGAATCATTATTATTTTCTATTACTCCAACCAATATCGTTTGAGGACAGCACATTGATTTGAGAATAAAGGCATCGCTCTTATTATGGATCGAGTGGGCGTAAAGCCTAAGCTTTCAGAATAAACGAACCTGGCGACTGAACGGCTAGTTTAGCGTTAATGACACCAGGACTTGTGAAGAGAAGTAAATGGAAGACATTAATAGTGTCATTAATATAAAACGTGTTTTGGAAATATTCTGAGGGACACAGTATATAATGGAGTGGCTGTGGGTTTCGGAATTATCACATCGAACTTACCCTTGCGTTCTCGGCAATTGTTTGATTTAATTGGTAAATGAAATAATTTCCAGAAATAGAATAAAAATCAGGCACTACATATTCAATTAATCTATTTTACATCGAAAGCTAGTTACTAAAAATTCCAAATGATTATTATCCAGAAGGTGGATGGGTTACTGACAACCGTTGATGAGACCGTTTCTTTACCAATTGAATATCGATACAGGACCGCATGTCCCCGGAGTGTTTTCCAGAGTTGTAGAGGATTTAGTCCCATTATTAAATTAAATAAATTATTATTATATAATTAAATCAAATACCCTAACTGCACTCTGATTAAACATGTGATAAAACTAATTATATCGATATATCATGTTACAGTGAGTAAAATGTAAAAAGTAAAAGTCCAAAGAAGTTGTAACGCTCCCCTACATAAAATGATAGTCACATATATATTGTACGATACAATGAGCTAGGCCTAATGTATTTTTCATCGAGTCTCACTAAATGTGTGAAATATATTCGTGTGGGTTGTTTTGATGAGAAGTTCGAATGGTGAAATCTTATTCAGACAAAAGCTCGCTCGTAATTGAACTGAATGAATCAAACATATGTATACAGACATGGTCATTTTCAGATGTTATTTCTTCATAATGATTAATGAACTTAACATTTTATAACTGTCTAAAGTGAAATTTGATACACGATTACTGAGTTTAATGAGAAAAATGACAACATGAATGAAATTTGTATCTCTAATTCGCATGACTTAGTAAAACCAATAGGAAAACCGACATAACTGAGTGCATAGATAAAATAAGGTTTACTTAACAATTGTATCTTGTAAAGTGTCAACGGTCATGGTATATTACCTCTTTGGTGATATGAGACTGATTATTGAGTTGATCTTTCTATCGACGTAATGTCTAGCTTAGCATTTCTATGAAAATATAGAACATTTCTACAAATGAAATTGCAAAATGGGATGAAGATTTTATCAAAACACACCATTGGGAGCTATTTCGGACAGTTTGGTTATGTAGGAAGTCAATCGCACAATTGTATTATATAAATGGATAGTATAACAAGTTTCATTATTATCTTCCCTGAAAACAACTTAGTATGTTCATACGAATAGCTACAATATTTTACTTGTTATACTTGAAACAAACAATGTCCCCTGTCAAACCAGCAAAATAGACAAACATATGTGCTTGATTATTCTAGTTCGGTTATAAATAAACGAAGAGTTTAAGGTTACAATATCCGACTAATACAAATTGATAATAAATTATCAAATGAGTCACAATTATTAAGATAATTATATAAGCACATATATTCATCGAAGTATTATGTTAAGAAAAGACAGGAGTTGATAATAGTCGAATCAGTCGATGGAGTCTTGAAAGTATGAAATAAATGAATTCAGCTTGATCATATTCAGATGAGTAGAGGTCAATGGCATCAATAAACACCAAGAATCCAAGCAAATTAGCTTTCCTCAGCCATTCCTTATGAAGTGTAATCTATTTACAGTTCCGGAGGTCTTCACGAAAGCGATTGAATGTACTACACTCACATTCGATAAACAAAACTAGATGATAGCAAATAACTTTCGTTTCAAGAAAAAAAGGTCCAAGCTCATTAAACATTGTAACAAAGGACAAACATGTTTACATCATGAACGTTGTAAAAAGAACTTTTTAAAATGAAACTGAAAACCTTTTTTCACAAACTTAAGAAACAAACAAGATAGAACTTTCTCTAAACAGACAATTATCTTATGAATCTACTTGTAAGAAACACATTATCACGTCTCCTTATTGCAATATTGGTTTCTATTTTCTTGCAATTAAATGTGAAATATCTGCATCAGTGTACAATTGGATACTGTGAGGGACACTTAATCGATATTCATATGATTTATATTGTCTTCTCGAATGTTTTTTTGTATTAGGTTGTCATACAAAGATGCACTCGATCTTCTTAGAGGGATACAATACAAATGAACAACAGTTTACCTGTTCAATCAATGTCAAATGTACGATTAACTTTTTTCAACCATCAATATGCTTTACTTTTTTATTCAAACTGTAAGATTAGCATTTGTAAAATGACACTTCTTGAATCATTTGTTTTTATTTATACAGTATTATATGCACACATCATTAAATAACACATGCGCGAAAATACTCTCACTATGTACTTGCTACCTAATTTTACTGAACCATATTAAACAGTTAAACATGTTGTATAAATCAACATTAAACATCAGAAGTTGGCATAGATTTAGGTTGTAGATTTAAGTGCACTCTTTTTACTTTTATATGACTTTTTAAAGTCGAATATACAGTTAAAGTTAAACTTTGTGCCCCCGTAAGCTACCCGTTAGCAACGCGTTTATAGTCATTGAATTGGCCCATCAGCGTCTTACCATGGCTAACGCGACTTCTTACTTATTGACACTACTGTACTAAGTTTTGTAAAAGAATATTGCAGAGCAATCAAACAACACGAAATAATGACAATATCCTGTCCAATGCAGGATTCACTTTAATGCATAATAAGGGTTGCATGTGTGAAACCATATATCTTGTTCCATATCTGAACTAAATTGCCCTGCACAAACATGCCTTAAGCGATAAGGAAACATATCCTTCTAGGACCGAAACCTGTAAGACATACATGACATTAGGTTATCCATAAGTAATAGTTTGATATTTTACAGAGGAGGTGAATCCTCACGCACGCACGCACGGATACATACAAACACCGTTCATACAAATCTATTCAACCTTTAAACACAACTGACTCAAGTTTTAATTATAAATTCAGACTTTGTGATGTAAACGATATGCTGCATTCTGATTGGATCAGACATGGTCATGTGATCGGTATACATTTCAATGAACCCAAAGTTGAGGGTTATACAAAATAACCTTCAGTAAATGTAGGTTATACGATATCGTGCCGGAACTAGCCAAAACACGCTGTACTGTCACCTAGATTCTGGACAGTATAAATACGCGAGTGTTATTTGTTAACTTTGATCTATTTAAATTAAACTTTACATTTTCCACTTTTTTCCAAAAATATAATCATTGTTAGTTTTTTGATACACAAAATGTATTATTTGTAGAATAAAAAAGTGTCATTTTTACCGAGTCTTTGGAACTATTTTGTTTATGCGTCTGAATACGGGTAGAGATCCGTCTTGGTGTAACCGGTACGTAGGTCAGTGCGACAAGCAGCTATAGAATTGCATTTCGAATGCATTTTCGCTTTAAATACAACGTTTGAATTTATAAGAAATGAATTTCATCATATGGTTGTCCACACGGTTATAACCTGTTTGAAACTTGTAAGATAAACTTTTGTATAACCGGCGTCGCTTGCCGGTTATACAAGTTTATCTTACAAGTTTCAAACAGGTTATAACCGTGTGGACAACCATATGATGAAATTCATTTCTTAAATAACTGACTTGTTTTTAATTCAATCGCCGAGTATTCACCTATACAATTATTTTAGCTGAAATGTGCAGAGAATATTTCAGTTATTACATGACATGTACATTGAAGCATTGATTGGGAATACGACATAATATATACGAGTATATAAATACATTTTAAAGAACAACATTATAAAAAGTTAGACACAAACATGACGATTGCATAAAAAGTGAGACGTAAACATGATGATTATAACGTTGGTACATGTATGTTGTATGGCGATGTAAACGTAAGCGTTGCACTTTAACTGGGTGTTGGGTATGGTGGTAAAGTTTTGGATAAAGGTTTGGTAATAGTAGATATTTGATGGATTCATTTCAATTTCGCTGAAGCTGCTTTCTATGAAGTTAATATATGACAATGACGTCACTCTTCATTGTATAAGGGGATTACTTTTAAGATTCCACAACTCATTGATCGCCTCATCGAAGAGGTGTGGTTTGCTTTTTATGCAGTGTAGTCTTTTACTTCAGGACTGGCAAATCTAGAACGTCTTAAACATGAAAATAAATGTAGGTACGTGAGTCAAGATCTAATTATGCAAACATCCGATTTAATAGGTCGGTGCTTCTGTTCACAAAGTAGAGAGTTTGTTTCAGTTTAACGGATAAGCCTTGGAGCGCGCGTGGAAAAACTTGAGAGCAAGATTTCAACATTTGGAATGCAGGATATTATTTGTCACTCACATCAGGGTGCATTAAAGATTGACAATGCATGTATATGAACGTATCCAATTCAATTGTGTAATGGGGGTTGTATCCCATATCCGATAAGTGGGAAAAGATTATAACATTATTTGTAGTAAAATAAAAAAAAATATTATGAATTAAAGTAATGACAATTTCTGGTATCCTGTAGTAATTAATGGGCATCGTTATTTTTCATCAATCCGCTACCTCCTGCTGCATTCTCTGGTACATATTCTGAGAAATACGCGGGAAAGTTGAATCTTGGAATATCTAGAAATCTTGTCACGTTTTGTTTCTGAATACTTAAAATGTAACTAAAAACATAATTGCTTTGCGTGATGTCTTGGTTACCACAGTTTAAACATGGTTACCATGTTTCCTAGATATTACTGCTTGGTTTGTATTGTCCGTGCTTCTGTTTATGTAAAAAAACACACTTCCTAAGCACATATTCACTTACTTTTAAACTACAAGGAACGTATTTTCATCATGCTATAATAACATCACGTTTAAGGAACATTTCTAACTGCTTTTTCAGTAGTAGACTTTATGGCTATTCAAATGGTTCAAATGACGAGAAGAATGTATGCCGTTTCAAAAAAATAATGATGGCAAAATGAATAAAAACACCGGGCCACTCGCCAGGAGCCAATCGAACCTCCAATCCTGTCCTTGAAGAAACATCTCTATTTGTAAAAAGGACTTTTCAAATAAGCGTTTTTGTCTTCGCAAATATTACAATTAAATTTATCTCAAGTTATACACATGCAATATGCTCACTTTGATGATTCATTGATTTCATTGTGTAAAAGAAATTTCATCATTTAATTTGCATGTAGTTTGTGTTGCAATTCTTTTTGGCCCTAGGGTTATATACTGGAAGTGCGAGAAATGCTTGTGTTAGAACACAGGTTAGCGTAGGCTTAAAGCCTCCAATCTGTTAACCTTCTTGTGTATCTCATACTATGTTATTATTTAAAGTTCTTTTTGCCGTTAACTGCAATAAGTTAAACGGATTCTAAAGGGTGACCCTTTATTTTCATTGGTTTGCCACATCAGTAGTTGCAGACGAAGACCAAAATTTCCAAATAAAAAAACCCCTTTTTAGTGAGAATGTGTTCAAGGTTCATAATGTTTGTTTCATGATAGTATGCATATGTGTTTCAGGCAAAATCCTTAAAATTCCCTGACTTGCAAATATCATAATCTTGACGCCCCCTACAAAGGTTCCTTAATTTTAAGAGCAGCCATCCTGCTAAATCAGCATATATGAATTCGCTGAGCTCTTTCCTTATACTCATCCTGCTTCATCAGCGTAATTGAATCCGCTGATCCAGCTCCTTCCATAAAGCTTGATATCCTTTAGCGGTACAACTCGGATGGAAAAATCCTCATCCTGCTCAGCTCCTTCTTAATACCCTGATCTCTTTCTAGCCAAAAGCAAAGCGGAGCTGGGTGGATTCATATACGCTGATTTAGCATGGTGACTGCTCTCAAAATTAAGGTATCCTTGTTGTGGGCGTCTATTCGAGTAAATACGGAATGCGTATCTATCCATAAAAATGTGAAAAAAATGGCCGCCATTCAGCGTTTTCTGCCGTCGTCGCCACTAGAGGTCGCAGCGGTCGCTACATTCTAATTTTCACCTAATTATTATTTTAAAGAATACATACATACTGATAATTTGGCAAATCAACTACATAAGGATTCTTTTTCCGTCAACTTCACTTGACTGCATTGACTCACGTCATTGTTATAGGCGGGCTGAAGCACGGCGTAATGTTCATTGTTATGTATAAACAGTTCGTTATCATTGAAACTGTGTGTACTTAGTTATGGGGGGAGTGAGTGAATGAGTTGAGACTTCACGTGTTTACAACAATATTTCAGTTATCAAAACTTGGAGATCAGCCAAAAATGAGAAGGGACAGAAAAAGAATCGCAATGATGAAAAGAGACCAAAAGAAAGGCATAGTAAGAGAGAAGGCTCTATGACAACTCAAATATGATCTCATCCCATCCCTACCTTTCCCCAAGTTTTGTAATAAGTAGTTAGGTTATTATCATCGTCCATTCTTCATCTGCACTTTAGGATATTTAGTTAGGCTTAAATGTGTATTAATGTTCACATAAATTAATGGAAAATTCTTCTTTTCGAAATTTAAGAAGGGTTAAAGATATTAAATGTCTATAGCATTTTCTAATTATATTGCGACTCAAGGTTTCAGTATTGATTTCTCAATTGTTGAAAGTGAGTATGAACATTGCTTCGTAATGTTTTTTAAAAATCTCATGAAAAAACATATGCTATTTAAAAGGTTCTTTTCAACAGTTAAAGTGTTTAATAGGAAAACATGGTTATCATTAGTTTTTTAAAACTATTAATTTTGCTGTACATCAAACTAAATGTTGATACAGGAAAGCATTTTAATCATTATGCAAAGAAAAATTCTACATTGTGTACTAACCTAGCACAAAGAGAGATTTTAACTGAGCTTTGGTAATTCGTTATTTTTTTTAATACCAATTATATGCAAGACTATCAATTTAATGTATTTCCGTTTTAACGATACATCATAAACATGTGATCATAAATGAATTTAATCGCATATGAATTTGAAAATAAAATGGCTTCATTATGAGACAGTTGAATTAAATTAGTGAAAGATAGTAAACACATTTCTGTCTTACGGTATTATACATAATATCCAAATGATATCCCTGTTGTTTTTTGTTTGTTGAAGTCGTCAAGTTGTCACATTTTATTCGGTAGACTGTTGCTTACCATTTACAAACTGCGAACGCAGTCGCAAATCTTATTTCAAACGCACAATGAGAGGGAGCAGGTGAGGTGGGGTGAGTTTGTGTTTAACGCCGCTTTCAAGATTATTTCACTTATATCGCTGCTGCTAGTAGTAGAAAGCCAGCAACACTATTGTGGCTAAGCATTACGGTGAAACCTGCGAGCATCGGCTGGAACTAGCGAACCATAGGTGGTAGTGAGCTGAATTTCAGTGTAGCATTGCACCCAAACCTGACCGAGTGTAGAACAGTTCTTTACTGCAGACAAAGTTGCCGAGCTCCTGGCGGGATTCGAACCACGGACTTCCTGATCCGAAGCCGAACGCGCTTACCACTGCGCTATCCCGCCCCGAGAGGGATCGGAAGGTATACGTTAGCCTGATGATCAACAATTTGTAAATAACTCATATGAAGGATTTACATATTTTCAAATTAATCCTCGTTTCAAAGTACGGGCATCATAATATGCAAGTTGTCCTGATGCTCATCATGTAAAACCGCTTGGTAATAAACACGATGCACATGCACAAAATCATATTTCTTACATAAATATTTTTCTCCTTCATTTTTAACATGTGTTTTATAACTGAAAGATTGATGAAAATACTCACGCTTCCTTTTTAATGTGACACAGGGTATGTTTCATATTTGTTTTGCCTAAATAAAAGCCAATAATACCATACGTCCCAAGTTAAGTTTAAGTCGCCTCCTTAAACTTGATCCTCATTCTCTAAAATGCTTAAATAATGTTTATTCTTGTTTTCAAATAAAATCTTAAAACGGCCACATAAATCATAAGAAGGCGAAATTCTGCGTCCAGGTTGTAAGTTTATCAGTTTAATTTCCTAATTAACATTATCAACCAATATCGGCTTTTGTGTCTGCTGTAAATTAGTTTTAAGATTGAGTCTGAGTCTGGTTTTCAAGAACTCTTGATGTCACAAACAGAAGTGATAAGCAGTAAGATGGTGATTTTCAGCAACAACCACTACTTCTTGATTGAATAACACCATTTATGAAATTGGAAATATCTGACTCCAAAAACATACTCTGTGTCCCTTTAAAACTTGAGGTACAATTTGTCAGATATCACATAATCAAGCAGTCTGAGAAGTTCTTTACAGCTGCTGAACCAAAGTGTATTTCTTGTAAATATCATGTCAACTTTAGTTCGACTTAATCATCTCTCTATCAAAACTTAGAATTTGGGGAGTTAAGAAACATGATGTTAAACACTAAGGTATGAATTACTAAAAACAAATTTCAACAAATAATTGATAGAATGTCCATTTCAAAATATATTTTATAAATAACGTTATATATTTAACAACTTGAAACATAATCAACTGTTCTTGTCGAAATTTTGCTTGTAATGTGTTTTATTATCTTAGAGCAGAAATATGAAAAACTGATTTTTATTTAATTGCCACTTGTGGGTAATGCCAGAACTGTACGACATATGATACCTTGTATTTGTAATGTAGATATGAACCATTTACATAATATGGGTTAGGGTTAGGGTTAGGGTGAGTCATCCTGCTGCATCATCGTAATTGAATCCGCTGCGAGTCGTCTCATTGGCTGGTTAAATAGCTAACAATACGAGGCTTTTGGCCTAAAGGATATCAGGGTATATGGAAGGAACTCGATCAGCGGATTCAATTACACTGATAAAGTAGAATGATCGGTTAATTGTTTGTTTAAGAATGTTACTTTCAAAATACCAAAATTGATGATTTTAGATAGGAAATTATGAAGAATGTTACCTACTTTTATTCAGCAATTGTATATCTATGCATATGTAAACTACCCTAAATAATAAATAGCAGGAGACAAAAATAATTCATAATTGAGGCATCGCCAATTATCTTGAATGCTATGTGGAGTGGTAGATCTTAAAAGATTATGATATACTTTATTATCTCGAAACCTCCCTCAGCTTGTATACTGTTTCTTTAAGTATACATTTCCATAAGAACAGGTTTAGCAAAATATGATAGATTGAAAATACAGTAAATTTATATCGTTTGAAAAAACATTTTAGTGTTAAACTAAGTCTTGTGAGAAATCAACTATCCCATGATCAACGATAATAATATATCATGGTTTACATATATAACAGCAAAACAAGAACGACCGTAGCAGACTTCCGTTAGGCTAGTTAACATCAATATTTGGAAGTTCAGAAAACCTCAATACTTCTAGTTTTGCATTTTAGTGTCGTCTTACGTCTAAATGCAAAAAGTCTTTAAGATGTTTTCAACGGATGAAAGTTAACAGTTTCACATAATTATCATCACAGTACACGTATTTTTAGTGAACATGTAACAGGTGTTCCAGGTCTGATTTTTCCTAATACGAATACCCAATATGTTACCGTCAGCAACTTAAGTTATGAGATGGTCTCCTTCCTGTTTTTCGTGTAAGATTTGGAGCACTGCTACACTGAAATTCAGCGCAGTTTCACCGATTGTTCCAGCCGATGCTCGCATGTTTCACCGCAATGCATTGATGGTTTTTGACATTTTTACTTACAGACAGATCATTCATGTGCTTAATTTTACCAAAATCCTCGAATTTACATCATTTTGACCTGAAAGTGTCATCACCAGACGTCTCTCCAAAACGTGACACAAGCTTGAAATTGAAAGCAGTTCAAGCTGACTGTTTTGACAAACTTTCCTTTAACAACTTCTGATACCTACAATCATCATTGGCCTTTTGATGTGCTACACATTATTTTCTCATTTCACTTTCATGTGTTTTACTTCCTGGTTTAAATTTAGCATAAAGGAGGTCACGTCCGTCTTAGAGAGCCGTCTGTCGATGATTCGTGCAGATCAAAGTGACTATTATTCAATTAAACAGGCGCAGTTAAAATTCATTTCATTCCCTAACGTTATTGGCATGTTTTTTAAATTGTTTATTACACGTGTCTTGTTAACACGATACAGCCAAAACAGCTGCTGTTAGGACAACCACACTTACTATGCTGATTTACTTTGATTTGGGTTCAATCGGAATATAAATTGAAGGTAAAGAACGAGACTTCCTACTAAATAAGCGTATATGAATCCGCTCTCTCTCTCCTTCCTAATACCCTTATGTATTTCAAACCAAAACCCTCGTGTGGCTCGGTCACGAGGGAGGATAAAAGTTTGCAAATTGGACACGTCTTAAATCATTAACAAGGATACCATGCTAAATTGCTTGATACCTCATCAGACAGACAAAAGAATATAGAAGCTGGGAAAATATGAAAGTATTTTGTTTAAACAGCATTATTTTTCAGAATTTTCTAAAACTATTTTAGAAAGGAGAATGTGCAATAACATCAATTTGTAACCTAATAGGGCAATAGAACGCTTTTCGAAAATGTTACTTTGATTTTTACCCATATAAACATAGTTAATGCCAACAATATTATCTTCAGAAAATCAAACATCTCTCATTACTCGCCCCGGTGATCCGTAGTCGTAAAGAAAACATTCAAGGTCTTAAAATTTACGATCACTTGTCATTGATTAAAACAATCATGTAATGATTAAAGGTGTTTAAAGTTAAAATAGACAATTTTCGCAATATTCAGCATACGTCGTGACCTCGCTTTACCTTGACCCTTCTTGACCAATGGAAATGAAATCGTTTTCAATTTTTACTACTTATCCATAGACTTGTACCACATAAGTGCTTCATATCTGCAAAGCTTGTCAAGTTAGCGTGTTTACAAGGATTTTTGTTTATGGCTTTCGTAATCCGCGAGCTTGACCTTTGACTTTCATTGTGAGCATGTCAAAACAATTCCTCGGGGTATAAATATAAGTTTTTAAAACCTTTGTAGGAAAAAGCTGAATACTATGTGCGACGGTGAAAACCGAACAAAAACTAAAAGCCGTCAGTCTGGGCTCTTATTATTCTGTACTAAGTGAGCTAGATATTTGAGAAGTATAAAGGCATCTTGCAACAAGACTGTCCAGATGAGTTAGGGTTTAACTTTATTTGCCTCACCTTCTCCACACTGGATTGTACATGTCTGAAACCGGATTTAATTCCTTCAGCTGCCTTTCTTGTTACAATATGGCTGCGTTTCAAATTTCCATAAACTTTGATAAGCAAGTCATCACAATATTTTTGCCGCTATTAGATTACATATTACTTAAGCGGATCTTGAAATTATAACTCACTTAGAATACGGTAAATGTTTATTTCCAGTATTCAGAAATATGTCAAAAAGAAATGTCTTATTAGACTAATGACCAACCCGTGACAAAAGTAGTCGTCAAATAACGTAAGTTACATAGACTTTCACGTTAATTTATGTTTGCATAGATTATTTCCATTTCATCGTATACTATTCACATTTTGCTATGTATGGGAACATCTAGGATTCAAACGCATAATTTGAGTTTAATTTCCATATGTTATCTTAAATGCTCACAAGAATGTGATAAACACACATAGGTGTAAAACTTTAAACATACCATTCCTTTTGAAACGATGTTTTCTACATGTATGTATGGCTAATTTTATGCCAATAGGGTTAAACCACTCCCTATTAGTCCAAACATATAACTGAAAATAAAGACATAAAACTGATTTGAATATAACCTTCAAAGTGTAACATATATCCAACAAACTGTAACCTCATGAAAATAATTTATGCAACATTAAATAGACATGGAGTGACGAATACTTTTGTAAACTGTAGACACGCCTTTGAGCGTCCTGTTAAACCAGTGTATATGAATTCGCTCTCGCTCCTTCACATTACCCTGATCTCCTTCAAGCCCAAACCATCGTATCTCTAGCTATTTAACCAACAAACGAGACGGCTCGCATTCAGCAACAGCGGCACAACCCGGAAGAAAAAACCGTTGAGTTCAAGCTCATAGCTTCAAGCTCCTTAATAATCGACATGTCATTGGCTGAAAAAATAACACACATATCAAGTTGCCAGCCGTACGAGGCATATGGCCCGAAAGAGATCAAGATATTAGGAAGGAGCGAAGCGAATTTAAATACGCTGATTAAACAGGATGTATGTTTCCAAGATTAAAACTTATTTGATTAAAGTTACGTTGAAAGAAAGCTACTTGTCAGCACAAATCTTAAAGGTTAAATTTTATGATTAAATCGTTTTTATCTATCAATGATCAACAATAATAACAGCATTGTTTAGTCATGCCATATCAAGGCTTTCCAAACCCACGCAGCTGATTAACGTTTCTCAATGTTTATTGTTCGAGTTAATGTGTGCATTTTGGCGATATTTAAAATCGTAGGCTAGCCAAAATACTTCATCCAGTAACAATCCTTTAATGAAATGTGAAATAGCAATAATATACGTGCTTAAACTCATGCTTAAATTGTTTTTCCACAAAAATAATTGATCTCATAGAATGCTTTTTAAAGCAAAAAATACATTGTGATCCGATCTAAAACGCCTTCATTACCGCTTGAACAAACGGCAGTGGTAAAATGAAACCATGAAACTCTATGAGAATGAACTTCTACCGCCTACACGTGTAAAGCAGCATACATGCATGCACCAAGGTGAGGATGATATCAAAATTATCTGAAATTTTATCTCCATAAAACGTTGTTCTTTCGTTTCTAATGTAATCATTGTATTAAATGCTTCAATTTAAATATGTACTCAAATTTTTCAAAAACTTTCAATTTCGTGAAATATTCGCTGAAAACATAAAAGTGATGATCCTGGCTGGTATGTGGTCTTGCTGCATCTGTATGAATGACAGCAACACAGGCTGTAAAACTTGATCCCTGTATCTCTGGGCTATAAGGGTCTGACGAATTTCATCAATTCTGTTTTCTGGTAGCCGCAGATCCCGCCAATGACGCTGCCACCGCCACAGGGGTCAAGTTCTTGGACATTTGCTGAAGCCTGTCCCTTGTCACCCTCGGTCTTCCGCAGAGGTCTGCGATGAAGGAGTTGAATGACCGTTTGTCTGGTGCAGTGAGTGAGCTAGTTGGGGTTTAACATACTTTGAACAATATTTCAGCACATAGATGACAAGCATCCATAAGAGAGTGGATAGATTAGGGAAAAAGGGATCGACAGGATGAGGGGAAAGAAAGGCATAGTGAGAGATAGACAACAGGTTTCAGAACGACTCAAATTTGGTCTGGCTTCTACCCGTTGACCGGTCCAGCTTGGGTGTCCCTACCAGGAGCATTATACGCTCCAGCTGGCTTAGCTCTCGGGGTCAGTGAAGCACGCAAACCACCACACCACGATAAAGTATTGAGTCAAGTGGTGGACAAACAAACATCCTGGCAATCTGGCTGTACGAAATCCCCACATGTGACACTCGCTGTCTCGCTCTGCTGCCATTAATTGTCGGATTTTCTTCTGCTTTTTCCGCAACACTAGTAGTGAATGTTAGAATTCACCGCATTTTAAGCGTGTCTAATTCATATGCAAAGAAAAAAATCCTCAAATGATGGCTATTAACTGCATCGCTTTTGACAAGCTTTTCGTAGATATTACAATGTACGTGAACTATTAAGTATTTTTCTAAGATTCACTTGATGTACGGACTAAACTAATCAACTGAATGCCGAAAACATTGTACTGAATTGACGTTTATTTCGTTACATGGTATTTGTAGCCTAACATGCTTGATGCATTGAGTACAAAGCAAGGTAAATCTACAGTGAGATATTCAAGATAATAACTGACTGACGTTAGATGACTCGGTACCTTTAAAGTTTACCTGTTCAATAATAACTGACAGGTACTACTAATTTATGAGTTCCCATAAGGTTTAGTGTCGTATTTTCACTGAATGTTACTTACTAGGTAAGCATATAGAAAGTAATGGTAACAAATTAAAATTTCGATCTTTTTAGTCATTGTTGGTTTCATATGACAGAATTCAGCATGGAATATTACTATCTTTTGTCTTTTGCATCACTGGATATCAAATATAATGATTGAAACTGTAATTTCATTTTAATGGAACACTGGAAGAATTAAAATGCCTTTAATCGCCTAGAAAGTTTTTATTCATCCACATTTAGGAACAGTGTGTCAAACTCACACAATAAGAAACTATTCGCAAGAATAAAGTTGCTTCTACAATTCATTTGCGAAATGGACAGAGATATTTTCTCACTAAAGCAAAAAATCTTATCAAAGGAGTTTTAAAGTGATATAAAAAGGGCTATGCATTGCACAGTGTTATGATGAGGGTTATGAGGAGAGAATATTTATATAACAACCTTACAATTTTCCCACTTTTTCTGATCAAAACAACCTTTCTTTGATTTTTTTATTGACAACATCTTTATCTGATGTAGAGTTGACTTGTTTTAATTAGGCTTTCTCGAAAAAACCTTTTAGTCACTGATCAGAGAAGAAAAAAGCCATCACAGCAATCGCCCATACTAAAACAAAATTACGTTTTGAGACTGTAACTTTACGCCTTTTCCACCAGGAAGCCGTTAAGAATCGTGACGCCGGAATCTAAGAATAGAAGCTTTTAATGTAGCCAAAGAAGTAATGAAGATAGGGTATTTTTAAAAGAAGTACTCTTCAAAAGGAACAATTAAATGAATGAAAATTATACAGAATGTTCTGTAAATAATATTTCTAGTTTACATTATTTTCTACGATGTTTGTCATCATATTGATACAATGTCTTAACTACTCCCTTAAGCTGGACTAGACAACCACACAACAACAGCGTTCAACAGCCGCCACAAGTAAAACTCTGTTGTGAGGCATTTGTGATTAAAGCTTTTAGAATATTTTAATTTTCGAGTGAACATCCCTTGAAAAACTTTTACTTTGAAAATGAATAATTGGCGATAAGGTTCAAGAGTTTAATAACACCTCGCATTGAGATATGTTGATGTTAAAATTCTTGATTGTTGATGACAATTTTGGAGTTGTTTAACACTGCTAATTGCTAAACATTGCTCAATCAGCGCGAAACTCAATCACTCGGGTTGTTCAAGATGTTGGTATCAAATGATGTCACTAAGAAACTCTCATATTATGTACTTAGATTTTAGAAAACAAATATGACGAAATTTCCTTCTGTCGATACATCAACATCTTGTTTGAAGAAAGAAGATAAAATTAGTTAATGACCTCCTACAGATACGGTACAGTAAATCACTTGTGTAATCTGTTATGCCGATCGTATATTTGCTTGAAAATTCTTCATTTTATAATGACTGTCTGGTCAAGTTTTGTACATGTTAGTTTCTTGCTGTACATTCTCAGGCGCTTAATTTTACATCAAGCATCTTCCCGAGAGGCGCTCTGACTATGATATCGGATGTAATTTTTCTGAAGATTCTCAATATTCTTAAGTTTTTTTTCTAAATGAACGACAGACTGCCACAAATTTCAACAACATTATCGCACTTTTGGAGAACTTAGTGCAATTTTTCCACGTAAAAATCGTAGAGGGAAATTATTTGGATGAATATGATGTTAAGTTTTATAGGCCTATTTAAAATAACAGATAATGTTTCCAAAATAATTTTAATGAGAATACGTGTGTTGACCCCGTTACATCCCTTTACATCCATCTTAATTTATTGGTAGGACTGGATTGCGCAGCGGTTCGGCTTTGGATCAGGAGGTCCGGGGTTCAGATCCCGCCAGGGGCTGAGCGACTTTGTAGTAGAGAACACGCAGTAAGGTGTGTATGCAATGCTACATTTAAATTCAGCGCACCCATGGTTCGCTAGTCCGAGCCGATGCTCGCAGGTTTCACCGCAATGCATAGCTACAATGGTGTTGCAGCCAATGATTAGCTACAATTTTGTGCGGGATTACTCCCTGGTTAAGTATTAGCAGCCGCGATAAAAGTGAAATACTCTTGAATACTCTAAAATACCCACCTCACCTTATTTTTTTAGAAAAAGTGTCGACTCCAGCTGTTCTATAGACTATTGTTTTGAACAATGCATGTCTCTGTGGTCAAGATCATCGAAAAAGACATACGTAATGCTAGAAGTTACGATGAAAATTTCCTTCAAATCAGCAAATGTTTGCTGAGGCGTTAAGCATGAAGGCAATCTGATACAATTCGAACGTGTTCCGAGGAATAAAGATTTCAAATTATTGACCTTATTGAGAGTCGAGACTCGTTCTGTCTTTCCTCTTTACACGGTTCTTGAGGTATCAGGTTTCAATGCTGAAAATTTTCAATGCTCGTTGTGAACTTTGAAATAACTTGATGGTCACCATAATGGACTAGGACTAAGACACTACTATGACAGTTACGTAGAGACCCCTGCAATTAATTCTTTAGAAATCGCGCTGACAAGCTTAACAAGCAGGTTTCTATGCTAACCATATCAATCACGCTGTGATCTTCAAAATGTGAAGGTTACTATAATCGACTAGGAACGGCGTCTTCCAAATAAGACACAATGTAATCATTTTAATGGATATGTGTTACATGTTTATGAAATGCGGTTAAGTGAGAAACAATCCATCTAGTAATGGGGTTTAAAGGGGCTCAAAGTATGTTTATTGGAGTCAAATATCACAAACTGGTGTTATTTTATCCAGAAGTAGTGTTTGTTTCAGAAAATCAGAATCCTTACGCTAAACATTTCAGTATAGTGACAAAAAGGGGGTTAAGTCGTGAGTTGTGATTGAAAACCGGACAGTAGCGCGCGCTAGTGACTGAAACGTACATTTGCAAACTTTTAGCAGATTTAAAGATATTGTTTGATAATGTAAAGTAGGTCATTTAATCAATGTTAATTTAATCTTAATGTTTTTGAGCAGAGAATTTCGAATTTTAACATTTCCAGGGCCGTTTTCCGATTATCATTGAAAACAAGAATTTATCATAAGTTTGCCATTTTAGAGATAAAGATGCGAGTTTAGGTGGGTAGTTTTAACTTTACTTAGGTTATTAGGCAATTTTGCTCTTACTAAAGCCAAATTAAAAACCATGAAACATACTTTGTGTCACTTAATATGCTTTAAAAACAACTTCAGGGGATGAAGATAATCCAAAAAAGAGTGGATAGAAAACATCCTGCTTCATCAGCACCCCCGAATCCATAATATCCTTCCAATTTTCGGATATACTTCAGGTCGTATCGCTTCTTTGGGTTCAAATACGCTGCTGAAACAGGATGTTTTCTAAAAGATATAGAAAGGCGGAGGGAACAGACCGAGAATGAAAAACAGCATGTTTCAGAAATATTTACATTTTTTCTGACCTCTAGTATACATTTAAAAACAAATTCTTATGTCTTAAATCATTTGATTGTGAGATTTGCATTTCTGTCATCCTTTGTCACAAAGGGCTGTAAAAAAAATTCTCTCCTACCCTTGAACGTTTTTGGAACAATTGTTCTAATATGGCAAGCCTGGTATTTAAGTTATGATTAAAAATACTGCCAGCGTCGATTGTACTCCTCACTCTTAGCCCACTCGCGGATATTTCATCCAAAATTATGCATGTTTACCCCATATCTTACCAAGCCATCTTTCCATTTTTCTTACCAAGCCATCTTTTCATTTTTCATCAAGCCTCTTCACTGTTTAATGTTTTCTAAAAAATTGAAGTGCTCAAAAATTCAGTATGCATTATTATTATAGAATTGTTAAATGAAATATAAGATTGTTCATACAGGCAAATGACGCCGTATAGATTTATCCCCCAAGGTTTTCACAGTTGTATTCATTTTTAATCTTGTTTTAAATTCAATGTAAAGTGCAAATTCAATCTTCACTTTTTACATATTAGTTGATTGGAAACATTTTTGTAACTCCTGTGAAAATATTATGTGTGTTGTGTAAGAAATAAAGTAAAGCATCTTTCACAAATCCTTTTATATATAGTGACACATGATACAGATTTACTATAAGCTATGTGACATTTTGCTGATCATTTTCATCGAAATATTTGTTCATTATGAACCTACACGTTTGAATGTCAAGACACTAATTGTTTTCATAAAACATCGATGTTTAAGGAAAAGTTAAATGCAACCGCTTCAGCAAAACAATAACAATTGAGTCTTCCGAGACAAAGTTCGAAAGGAAACATATTTTTGTGAATAAAATTTATGAGATCTAAATTTCTAAGACTTCATGTTTATGTAACACATATGCACCTGTGCAATGACTTTTCTATTTAAATGCTTTGTTTGAGGACTGTTATTGTGCGTGTTTGCGTTAACGACCTCTTACTGTTTCTTCGTTCGAAAACACCTTTTTAAACCTAAGTTACACTTATCAGACATGTTTATCAAACCATAATAGCATCACGTTTTCTCAAGAATCTAATTAAAACACATTTGTTAACTAGCAGACATTTTTGCTATTTTCGTCGTGCAAAGGATATCAGGAAACCACGCTTTTGTGTTAACGATTTGACATACACCAGCATAGTTTTGTTAAATTTGCTTTAGAATGATAATTGAATGTAACCGCTCAATCATAATTGCTCACTTTCAAATAGTTTTCAATGCATCGTTTTTAGCATTTGAAAACAACTGACGAACTTCTATAAGATTTCAATATGAAAAAACAGCCGTTTTTTTAAGGCACTTTTCTTTTTTATACCCCCGCTTACACAGGTCTATAGCGGTCATTCCGTCCGTCCTTCCGTCCGATCAATTTACTCAAAAACCGTTAGGTCTAGATCAACCAAACTTTGCACACTTGTTGACCCTAACCTTGTCTACAGTTTGGACCACTTTTGATTTTTCTAGAGTTCATGTTTTTTGTCGTTTCCATGGAAAGGTCATTTTTTGGACTAATTTATAAGGTGTACAATGGGGAGCGATTTTCTCAGGAACTATTTCACCTAGAGGAGTGACATTGTGGTTATGGCTACACCTGATTTTGAAAGCCATTTCCGAAATGTTGTTTTTTAAAGAGTTATGGCCCTTACTTTTAAAATTGGACTCGGAGCTATTAACAGATCTGATGCTCCAATGGGGACAAGTTTTCTCAGATAATAACACACTTAATTGAATGAAATTTTGGTTATGGACACACCTGTTGATGCTCTTTATCGAGTTCGAAAGCCATTTCCGAAATATTATTTTTGACAGACTTATTGCCCTTGATTGCGCAATTGGACGTGTAGCGATTAACAGATCTGTTGCTCACATGGGGTCCAGGGGACACATTTACTCTTAAACTATTACAGTAACTTTTAGTAAATCAGGTTATCCAGAATCATATTAATTCAAACTAGAGGGAGAAGAAACCAGACGTGCTGCCGGGGTATGAGAGTCATGCTCACTTTTTTCTTGTTTGTGATTGGCTTGGATGCTCAGGATAACAGTTTTCAATATTTTCTAGTTTCAGTGTTTCTATTGCCTTTTACACTCACATAATTTGTTTTTCACTTATTGATAATATGTTCTTGAAAGAATATTTGCAATGTTATCTATCTTTAAATGCATATTAGCTACACATTGAAACACGGAACGAAAGAAAACATATATTTATATATATTATATTATATATATCCATTCATCCATCCAACCACCCACGCATCGATTTATCAATCTATTGTATAATAATTTATCTATCTTAAAATCCTTTTTACAACCCGTTACATATCTATGTACATAACCAATACTGTCTCCTTATCACTCACTCAATCGCCAATATTTGTTTTGTACATCATCATTTGTGATAAAAACAAAAAATTCCATTTTATTGTAACAACAACATGTGTATATATTCTCTCAAACGATTTCTCACGTACTTGTTTGTGAACATCGACAACATCGTCACCTTCAGAGAATAATGATGTTACAATTCCATTTATCATTCTTCAATATCGTGTAAGCACGAAAATACATTTTTGAAACTGGCTGCTGACAAATATCACTACTGAAAGGAGCGTGAACGACCAAATCCACTAAATTGTGAAAATATGTTACAACCAGGAAGAACCATCTCGACTGAGGAAGTACGTAAAAACACGTATGGTTAATTAAAACTAATCGCAATGTCACCTTCAAACCATTATATCAAAGCTACTATGTTCAGACGCATACCCTAAACTCGGAAACCGGTATCGTAAACAATCTTAGTAGATATAAATAGGAGTCATGGCCGAACGGAAACCAAAGTGTATTTCTTCATTATCCATAACCAAAAACGCAGCTTTTCACTGTTATCGAGATTGCTAAAATATGCTTTACTTACCGCTGATCCAAGGTTCCTATTCATACTTACTACATTCTCTCATTTAACTATTAAAAACAATCATTAGTAGGTGGTAGATTCAAACATCCCACCGTCAATATTCAATTGAGCATCCATGCTGACAGTGATTTAATTTCTACTACTCTGATAATCGCAATTGTCCTCCCTTCACTATCATTTTCCATTCTTCTTTCAGAGCCTTGAAGTTAATAATTATCAGTTGCCATAAAATCAAGCCAAACAGCGTACTTGTTGAGAACTTGCCTATAGTCATGGCAGTCAGACATAAATGGCCACAATGGTGTTGCGTGCTTTCTCCCTGCAATAATACTAGCGGCCGCGATATAAGTGAAATACTCTTGAAAGCGGTGTTAAACCCCATATCACATCACGTCACCTCCATGTCAAACTCCCGTACACATGGTAACTTTAGAACCTATAACAAATGGACTCTTATAATATATCTGGCCTGACGCAATCTACATTAAAACATATTTTTCAAAACAATGTAAACTCCAGTATGCTTGGTAATGGAGAATGTTGAAGAAATTTCAACATACCATTTTGATTGTTCTTTGTAAAAATCAGACTGAGTTCAATGTGGCATTTGACGTTATAAGTTATAATTTTTTTGAGGTCTTGAAGAGCTTTAGAAACTAGGTGAAAAAGAAAAATGCCTTAAGGAAAAGGTTGATGGAAATATTGCTGAAGTAGGAACCAGTCTCATCTGCTGATGACGTAACCTAGCCACAGAAAGAAACTGCTTACAGGAAAAACCACATGTGAACACTGCGTCTTTATACTCAAAATAGGTTTTAACAAAGCAAGTATTTTAGATAAGTAAACGCCAATGCACATACGACGTGACGTTACTAACTGCAACCTATGAACTTGTATTGTGTGATACATCTCGTTTAAGGGCACTCAACTATAAACCCCCTCAACCCCCTAAACCCCAATCGGTAACATGATATGGTGCTTGAATCACGTTATAGGCCTCAGTGAAAAAAAAACTTTCTAAACAAAATGTGTTTTTATTGGTTGAATAGTTGTCGTTGCATCTGTCAGAAGACCGGGAAGTGCGGAAGAGGTTGTCGAACGAATTTATGGCTTTGGCTAATTCTGCGGGGAGAGAATTACACAGCTCGTGACGCTCGGAAAACGTAAGTATGGAAGTCGTGACTTCGTCATGCATGCAACCCCCTACTCGACTTTGAAGTTCTTTATAAGTTTTTATCCTTGAAAAAAATATGATTGTCAAGTCAAGGTCGAATCATCTTATTTGGGAACAGTATTATATATTTAAAGGCATCGTTTGCTCGTGTGTTACTTTTATCTAGCCAACTTGAATTAATGCTTATGTTAGTCATTCTTCATGTAATGTTACAAAGTCCCACACATAGGAAGACCTACAGTCAGGGCTGTGATGGTCAAAATGAGGAATGAAATCTAAAATGATAAATGATTAGGATATAATACGTTAATAACGTTATTATTAATAATAATGGTAAATAATGGCATTATTGATAATAATGATAAAAATGTCTTTCTTATTTTCTACAAACAACCTTTTTAACCGTAACGCAATAGTTTTTAAAAACAATTTCTTCCTTTAGTTTATCTAAAAAATTTTTTTATCCCTTTATCCTTTCACTTCATGTCGTTTTTCTTACCTTTCTCATGTCATCAGTTAAAAAAATACTTTTCTGAAATAATCTTCCATTATCCTGAAATTGAAATACATAATGTATATTAATATATTATTTGTAGGAATCATATTGGTAATGTCAGTGTTTTGTTATTTGAAAGAATCACGATATTGTCCAAAACAGTTTTACTATAAACTAAAATGGTTTTTTTTAAAAATGCTCTACCGTCTACTCTTAATATTTGTAAACACGCATATGTTATCTGTAAGCTCTTAGCGTGTTATTACACCGAATCATTATATGACATTATTTTCAATCATTTAGACTGTTTGCTTACTTTGTTAAACGGTATCCTGTCAAAACGCAGAACTGCAAAACGCAGAATCCCAATTAGCAGAAATGAAAAGTTCATTGTCAGGCTGGTCACACCTATTCAATTAAGTAATGGACTGGTCCACTCTGACAGTGAGTAGAGCGACACAGTCAAATTAGCAGATCACTGAATCAACAGGTCAATGTTCAACAGTATGAACCTCCCGGTATATGTTTATATGAAAACACTGAGCAGATCACTGAATCAACAGGTCAATGTTCAACAGTATGAACCTCCCGGTATATGTTTATATGAAAATACTGAGTAGTAACACACTGTAACAATATATTCAGCACTCTATCAAAACATTGTTAAACAGTATAATCCTCCCAGGTACATGTGTTTATATGAAAATACTCTATCAAAACATTGTTTAGAGTAAACAATTAAACTTTAATCTCATACTTCCATATATATAGGTGTTAGAAACATGGCATAGACATTCCAATTCCACAATGGCTGGGTTACGGAAAGTAGAATATGTGATGTCTCAGAAAGGTGCTCCACAAGTGTTACTTGACGGATACTTGTATGCTAAGAACAAGGATAAGGGGGACACTGTTTACTGGCGGTGTGTTAATAGGTCATGCAGTGGCAAGTGTACCACCGTCACAGACTTCGTGAAGATAACAACACAACACAGCCATCCACCTAGTGACGACCGGGCCCTGAAGTTTGTCAGCACGCTGAGGAAGAGAGCTAGAGAAGAGACGACGCCAATGCAGCAGATCTATAACAACGAGGTGAACCATCAGCAATCTACAAAGAGAAGGAGCAGCGCCTGTCTCGTCTGAAAGATCAGCTTCGCCGTGGTGAGAAGTCACCAATGCAGTTCCTGGATGCAGTCGGACCTCTCATGATGATGAAGATGTGAATGAAAGCACAGATTGAACAATGAACAATGATAAGCAATGTTGTAAATTGTAAAATAATCAATATCCAAGATGATGAAAGAATCCAACAATGGAAACATATGATTAAAAAACATGCACAATACATGTTTACACAACAAATTGTATTTTTGTCTTCATTTCATTTCCTATCGGGCCGTTCCATTATATTATGAGGGTTCAGGTGTGTGCAACCAACCATAAATGTTGTTGTTTTAGCAGTTCTGCGTTTTGCAGTTCTGCGTTTTGGCAGGTAACCTGTTAAACATAAACACGTATTATCTTCTTCGTGGGAATGGAGTAGTCAGTTAAAGGTAATACATTTTCTTCACGTTATGAGGAATGTTTCAGTTTCCAAAAGTCTGAGCACTGAATTATTTATTATTGCGTAATTTTTATAGAATGGGTTCAGTGTGGACTGATTTATTATTTATCATTCTGGTTAATTTTCTCATTGTTGGAGGGAGATTAACAAAATGTTACGAGGATTGTGCCCATTTGCTGAATGGTCCTGATCAAATGACCTCAAAGAATCCATTTGTGACTGACGTAAATTGTCCTTTTTTTGCTGAAGACTGTATTTTTAATACATAATTAGTAAACGTCTGGCTAATTTGCGGAAGCCATAAACCTACTAGCATTAAAGCAGTACAAAATTAATGTTTCAGTCAGATACTTCGTCTTTTGGTGAGAAGCACTGTTATCACATTAAATCAAAGTAATTTAATTAAATTAATTTTATAAAAAAGCCAGAAATCTTTTTGGGGTTTAAAAGCAACTTCAGTACTGAAATCAGGTTTTAATTTCATTTTAGTAACGTTGTATGTTGATACACAGAACAAAATGTATGAGTGATTGCGGAAGGGGAGACTTCTTTACATATTCGAACATGTAATCTTACAATGAACTGTGTAAGATGTTTTACAAAGGAAGTACAAGTAGCAATTTCATCCTTTTGTCAACTCATATGCCCATTTATAATGAGTTAAATACGTATCAAGATTTCTAGTTTCGATACATCAAAGGACAGTTGAACTATGAAATCAAAACTGTGCTCTCACGTTCCTTTATATACCATGTGTTGTTTGAAACAGGTTTCAGTTCAGTTGCACTTACCACGGTTTTCATCACCGTTTCAAAAACGGATGTAAGCTGTCAAAAAAGGAAAGGTGCTATTGTAAAGGTCAGCCGCTTTTTGTTACGAAATCATATAAAATCTAGGAGTTTACTTTTCAAATCGCCTTTGCTTCAATTCTTAGAGCATGCAAAATATTGTTCAACTCAGGCCAAAAAGGTACTAATTGGCGTTTTTAGAATTATTAATAACTTGTTGATACTGATTACAGATCATTTTTCAAAATATGTTAGTCCTATGTTAGTGGATCAGTTGGGATTTAAACTTTTTATTGTTATTCAGAAAATACATTTATATGCATGTAAACAATTCTGGGATTGAAGGCAAACATCCGACTAATATGGTGTACGGTTTTATTGTATGTTATTTTTAAGTCTTTGCATATCCTGATACCTTTAAACAGCACGCCAGGTTAGGAGAGTAAAGACAACCGTTTTTGTTATCAAAGTAAAAATGGCCCAACTTTTTAATAATATATATATATGCTCTTGGTCCGCTTGACAGTGTCATAGAAGATGTAATGAGCCCACTTATTGATAGATAGATATTCACTTCTAGGCATGACGAGTAAGTGTACAGTTAAAGAGTTCTGTGTCATCATATCACCATGATCAATAAAGGGGCAGTACTACATTTTTAAAAAGTAAATAAAATGATCTAAAACATACGATAATGACTTTTTCTAATTGCAACAAAATGTTTTTAATAAAAACAAGCGGTTTTAAAACGAAGGTACTATGAACAATTAGCTATGCGAATCGATTTCTCTACCTCAAATGATTAAAGGTCTTCACACAAAAATGGCCGCTATGCTTGATACTTGATTATTTCTTTTAGCACTAAGTATTATCGGGTTGAATCATGAGATGTTTTGACCTGCTGAAGATAATTCATCTGGCATAACCTATGTTCATTGGAGAAATTTTATAGAAAGAAATCTTTTAAAAAAACGTTCTTCTGCCCCTTTAGAATCGTTAAGTTTTTATAAGAAGTCAAAGTTGAATGTTCTTTTCTCACAAAAAAGGCATCAATAATGGGTACTGATCATGCGGTTTAAGAACTTCACTAATGACATAAGCCTTCTCAAGATATGGGGGTGAAGATTATCAAAACTCCTCGTTTCAAAGTATTTCTTTTTATATGTTTAAATTTCAAAATGAATTGAATTGTATTTGAATGGACATCAAGCCTTTATTTAAGAAAAATGTCTAATATGCTTTTCATGTCATCTCTATTTTGCTTCATACACTAGCCATCTTCCGTTGCAGTTCTACACATGATTAGAGTAAATAATAAAGCATAATGTATTACTGATTGATCTGTCTTGGGATATGAAAACAAAAACAAGTCAACATGATATATCTTCTATTTATAGATATTTCGTGTTTTTATTTGATAAATGATCATGTTTCATTAATTTCCCTATATCGTTGAACATGTTGCAATGTCCCTTGTTCACATGATAATGTCATATATTGCTATAAAGGTATCTCATAAAATAAACTATTCTATTCTAGATATATACTAACCTCCGTGGTAAATAAATAAGAGACACATACATAAAACAAATGGCTTTGTTTTCAGTATCTAGTTTCCTACAGATGTTTGTTTTCTTCAAAAACATATAAGTGTTAAATGCAACGAATGAATAACCAACTTCCAACCCAAATATTGAAATTTGTCAAATTACTTTCATTAAAAAATTAAATACACGCATATTAGAAAAAAAATAAAATCTACCAGAGTTCATGTTATAAACTACCTAAGCGACGACCATCATCTCTGACGAGCCAACATCCTTAACACGTAAGGTTGCAAAAGGCAATTAATATGCTTCAGCTGGGAATACAACATTCCCAGGGTGCCTCCACATTCGACTGTTCCCTTACAACAAAAACTGGGCTAATTATGCAATGGGGGCAACCATGTTGGACCATTTACAGGCCAAAATGAACATCCGGAGAGTGATAACCACAACGAAAACTGATACTTTACATTTTCGTCCTCATTCCGTTGCTGCGAGGTAATCGGGAGCATTGTCCTTTTTTCATGGATTAAACAGGAAATTGGCAGGCTTGGTAACATGATAATCAATGCTAACGACTTTGCTACATGATGACCTAACCAAACGTTACCTCCATGTAACCAAGATTACCAGAGATATCGTTTCCAGTTTGTTGAGCTGTAAATATTACATATTTGTACAATATCAGACGGTAACCAAAGTGAAACCATACCATTTAGACAAGGAAGAAAAGGTATTCAAAGAAACGTACGTGTACGATTTTTATCAATTGATTAAGATTTATTCTGAACCGCTAATAATGATTGTTTTTTTGGGGGGGCGTTTTTTTTTTTTTTTGGGGGGGGGGGGGGGTTGCTTACATAGATATCCACGTGTCAGAGATTGATCTACCTTGAGGAAGATACCGTACAATACATAACGAAATGTATAAAGAAGAAATATACGAGCAATGAATTCATAATAGAGTTTCTTTGACGTTATATCATAACAATAACCGATCTTAAAATTCTTATTATTCATTTATAAAACATATATAATAAAAGTTTGATACATGACATACTAGTACTGAATTGGAATAATAAGTATGGTAAATAAAATATTTCAATTACAAGATATATATCTTCCTTTTTAAAAAAATAACCTTGCTTGAATTAGTTTTCATATTCTTATTAATATATAAAAAGGTTTCTGAATGGGTATTATCATGTTAATTATCGAAAATGTTTTAGTGGATATTAAGCCTAAATAATTCTACCACTGAGATGGCTTTTATTTCCTTAAGAATATTTTGAAAAGAAGCATTATGCAAAACATCATGCAGATCATACTACAAATTACAGTTATAAATTTGATGACGTTTTGATCTACTTTACCAACATCGTGATCTGGTAATGGTTGCGAGAATTGATACATATTGTAATGTAATCGACTATCTAATACAAGTAAGATACACAGATAAAAACATGTTAATTTGCATGAATCCACCATGTAAAGAGATAAATATTATGCATCCAGGGATACATCGATCAAAAGGCATAAATGGACAAATAAGAAACAAACAGACATGTCACTGTGGCTCCGAAAGACTTGCGCAAGAAATAATTTTAAAATCAACCGAAACTTTTTCGTTTGCCTACACAAATATTCACGTATAGTGATTGATTGGGTAAAATAATTTGAAAACTTATAAATAAAAAGGTTTTCATTGAACATTTGACCTTATATCATGACAATATTGTATCCATAATTAAAATCTTTATATCTCATTCAAAAAAACACATATCATCGTTTGCCTTAGTTCATTAGAAAGGCTTTTGTATCCAAAATTTACTTATACCACGTACAATGTAAGTCACATGTTCACGCCATACTAATAATCCATTTGACTGACAGAAATCATGCTGAAACATTGTGATTCATTAACCTATTTCCTTAATCCTTATTTGACAAAAAGAGAACAAACTGAAATGAGTTTTCTTTATCTAGTTTCTATAAATTAATATCTCCTTTGAAACAGCTTTTGTCGTAATAATTATTTTAGCTGACTTGGAGGATATTGCAAGATACACCAGAACAACGTCATCATGTCAGTTTAGCAAATAATGTTTAAGAAAGATGCCTAAAGCAAAACACCAAGTGGAATAAAAGAAAATAAGAAACAATCATTTATGAATCATAAACCTTTATTATCTGCTTTACTACAATCGTGATGAGGTAAATTACAAACAAATTTCCTATTAATACACAAAATAATTCGCTTTAGACTTTATGTCACCACATTGTATAAGCATATTTAAGACATATAAGATGCAGAGTGAAAACCTTTTATTTCCATGGATCCACCATACAAAGTGAGACTTATAGAAAGGTAAGAAATCAATATTTATGGCATGAATGAATACATGATTTCTATTGAACCTGAACCTAGATGGTCTGATTTGGTAACTTAACAGTATTGCAAAATACACTTACTAAATAGAAGATTCCTGTCCACACCGACTACGTTTCTTATGAAGTCTCACAGTAGCATTATTTTAAGGTAGTTTCAGTAATTACTGTTAGAAAAAATGAATACATGGTAATCGATGAAATGGAAATTAGCAAAGGTAAATAACTGAGCAGGGAGTTGTTGAATTGAATCCTGGATATCCATATTGAGACCGTAAAGAGAATAGACAGGTAGGTTGAATGGGTGAGTGAGTGGGTGCTGATAGGGCCCATTTCCACTGTACAGGACATAAAAACAGCGTAATTACTTGACAGTATATGACAATAATTCCATTGCACGAAAAAAGGTCGGATTGTGTAATATCTGGCGGATGAAAATTCAGGTTTAATGCACTTTCTTATGTATTATGATGATTAATTAGAAAAAAATATTAAAGATTAACCTTTTTAAACTTTGAAATAACTGTAAGTGATCAAAAGTAATTTCCAATGTATCTAAAATTACAACCCGTAGCTTCAAAGTTTCTAATTATAAAAAACCTGCTCATCTCCTTCTATGGTTACTGGAAATATTAATAATAAATGGAAACTTTTGAATGACATTATATGATATGAATTATTTCATCACAATGGGAAATTACTTCATGCGATTGTTAATCAATATGGCATGAAACAAGAGGTGGACAATATATGGGAAGATATGATTAGTGACCCCTTTTAGCTAATAATGAACATGAATTCACACGTGAGTACTTATTCATTGAAACACCAAAGTTAAATCACATTTCATTAATGTCGTGTGTGTTAAAGGCTTCATAAGAATATATGATATCCCAGTGTGCGTTTAATTACCTTTTAAAATATATGGCGATTTGTATGTTATCATTGATACATGTACAATGTAGCAAATTCTCAGTATCATAACAAACTGCTGGACTGCATGAAAAAGATTATGTTAAGTACTTCTGACAAAAATGTATTTATTGGAGTGGAGGAAATAAACATATTGTTGTAGTTGAAGACATGATACTTTACAAGGCATGACATTTGCTTGACCGAACTCGTGTTTAACCAAGGGGATTACTCTTCCAAGCCTTTATAACTGCAGGGTCTAAAGAACATGCGAAATAGATTCTATGAAAACGTAAGGATAGCATTTTGAAAAAAATAGTTGTGATAATGTAATAGGAAATAAGGTGAAATTCACAATGCAAAATCACACATTCAGTTATGATATCATATTTTTATATTGTTACTATTTGTAGATGGTTAAGTACTTTATAAAACCCTAAATCATCAGGCGACATTATAATCAAATATAGTTTGTGCAATGTGGAAAATGTAATCAATTTGCAATCAATTGTCAGGTAGTTGGAGAATCTGGGAAATTAATGTTTTACATACGATGATCAATTACACCATGCAAATCTATTTTCCTACCTCAAATGATTAAACTGTTTTCAAGCAGAAATAATCTCCAGTGGTTATTGCGTGATACTTGATTACTGCTTCTTCAACGACGGATGGTCATTTTAAGTAAGAAGATGTTTTTAACTCTCGGAAGATAATACACTTGATGTAATGGTATGGTTTTTGGGGGAAAGTCAAAGGAATGATTTTTCCAAACAAGTGCTACTGCACCTTTTAAGCATTTAACATTAAATCTCGCAGTGTCACATTTATAGGTGAAAGCATCCATGATAATGTCCTTTGCTCATCCGTTAACCTTTGAAACAGAAAACAATAATTCAATCAACTTAAATATCGAATTCTAGTAATCCTCATCCTATATATATTTGACAAAAAATAAAAATTGAAAAAATTGTATTTTAGATTAACATCAACAAAATAATGACATTCTAGGCATTGTATGCCTTTTTAAAAAGGTGATATAGTACAAATTATTTCTTTCATATTCAATTCATTTAATCACTTTACAAATCAGTTTAATGTCGTAAAACATCATTAAAAGCGATGTCTATGATCATTATCGTGTTATCAGCTTCAAAGGAACGACGTCATACAGACATATTAGTTCCTTTAATTTATAGAACATATTTCAGAATAGCCAGTGTATGAACGTCAATGACGTCAATTGCTGTAAATGTTCTCTTTCTTATTCATTGACACACATGTATGTGTTTAGCCTTGAGCTAGTTTAAAGTGAAGTGTTTATTATAAAATTGATCTTGTAGAACGGCTTTAAAGAGTTTTATTCAATAAATTTACTACATTTAATGTCAAGCCATGATGGTCGTTGCAACCAGTCTTTTATGGGTTATTGTAATGTCAAGTCATGGTGGTCGTTGCAACAAGTCTTCTATGGGTTATTTGTATTGTCAAGTCATGGTGGTCGTTGCAACCAGTCTTCTATGGGTTATTTGCAATGTCAAGTCATGGTGGTCGTTGCAACCAGTCTTCTATGGGTTATTTGTAATGTCAAGTCATTGTGGTCGTTGCAACCAGTCTTCTATGGGTTATTTGTAATGTCAAGTCATGGTGGTCGTTGCAACCAGTCTTCTATGGGTTATTTGTAATGTCAAGTCATGAAGGTCGTTGCAACCAGTCTTCTATGGGTTATCTGTAATGTCAAGTCATGGTGGTCGTTGCAACATGTCTTCTATGGGTGATTTGTAATGTCAAGTCGTTGTGGTCGTTGCAACCAGTCTTTTATGGGTTATTTGTAATGTCAAGTCGTGCTGGTCGTTGCAACCAGTCTTCTATGGGTTATTTGTAATGTCAAGTCATGGTGGTCGTTGCAACCAGTCTTCTATTGGTTATTTGTAACCATTAGTTTGATATTTGTGTTTCCAAAATTACTATTTAAGATCTTCATATTACAGCTGCCATTCATGTT
Organism: Phorcus lineatus; assembly: GCA_921293015.1. Taxonomy (NCBI): domain Eukaryota; kingdom Metazoa; phylum Mollusca; class Gastropoda; order Trochida; family Trochidae; genus Phorcus; species Phorcus lineatus. Next base: position 16,722,389 of record OV121083.1, read on the forward strand.
TATGTAGTAACTTTGTCTTTGCCGTAAAAGTGCCCCTACTTGTAACTTTTTCATTGTTTTAGAGCCATTCTCAAGAGAGATTGATACACTCTGACACAAAAATAGCGACGACGATGACATTCCGATCTTCTGCTGAGAGGATGTTGTAAACAAAAAGGCATGGCTCTTTGAAATATAAAATCTAGGAGATTTGACCTCCTGTCGAAGTTATCGTTTTAATGTTGAACACGAAAACCTATAATTCTATGTTCTCATAACAAAAATGTGTATACTTGTAATTACAAAATATCTACTAACGCGTTTTTCGCAAGGCTGGGTCGGGTCCTAGTTCGAGGTTATGGATCTAGATACAAAGATAAATAGAGGATATTGTAATCTTTCTTTTGATGTTATGTATATCTCATCGAGTGTAAAGGAACCTTTTATTTTCAAAAGTGGCACAACAACCAGCATGTAATTTCCTACTTCAAGAGATGAGATACTCATAGTAGTAAACGAAACATGCGAAATGTTTTCTTCATTAAATCTCCCAAAACGTCGCAATGATGTTGATGTTATGAATGAACTTCATATCGCTCTACAATCACGGTCATCTAATGACGTCATTCAATTGTTTCATGACGACATGGATGATGTCATATGATTGAAAATGTTATTTTACTGAGAAGATTCTCTTGTCAGTAAAAATACCGATTTTATTTTAATCGGCGTATTTTACAACAGCCAATTTTATATGTGAAGATACAGGATCGATAGTTTTAGAGACGTAATAAGCAATACTGTGATCAGAAAAAAGCATGGTAAGAGTTCACTTCGTCCTTTTAAACTGTGCTAAGACGGAAACAATTAAAAAACTATCTTCCTGTAAGAATTTGCTTGGAGGCACATTTGAAGCTTTGATGTTCATGTAGGTCAATCGAGACAGTCGTGAAGGGCATACCGACTCTTACAAAAATGCCTGTACCGAAATGCCAACAATCTCATTTCAGTAAAAATAAAGATTTTAATTCGATCGATAACCAGCGTGTTTCCAATTGCCAATTTCATATATAAAATACAGGATCAATGTGCTGAGAGACGAAATGAGCAATACTGTGATCAGAAAAAAACATGATAAGAGTGCACTTCAGTCCTTTAAAACTATGTTAAGACTGAAACAATTAAACTATCTTCCTGTGAGAACTGACTGTGAGGCACATTTGAAGCATTGCTGTTCATGTAGGTCAATTGAGACACTCGTGAAGGGCACACAACTCTTACATTCCAATAGTGCCTGATCAAAATCAAAAGTTTTGATCAACGACATAATACCTTATTCACATTTTAAAGTTTAAAACCCTCTAACACTTGCCGTAGGCTAAAACAAACCCTCAAACCGTTATGTCACTGTTATTTGTGTACTTGTATTCCCCTCACTTCCTTGTTTATCACCACGCTGTCCGATGAAGGCGTTTGGTATAGCAATGAACGGTTTTGTGAATCAAATCAGATACAAATGGGAACTGAAAGCATGCAGTGTTTGAAACGATTATTGTTGCTAAATTTACTATGTTTAGAGTCCTTTTATACTTGAAAAGAATTACTATCCTTGCGAGTTCGATAACGGAAATGATTGTCAATTGCACAGGTGCTATTGCGAGGCACGTGCACTTCCAGTCGAAACAGTGTCGCGCGGTTCATTTTTTATTGAAGCGTACGTAAGATCATCTTTCTAAATGTGTTTACGCCCCAAAGTCCTTTGCACGGCCCAGCAGATAATACGCGCTTTTCTGTAAACTGATAAGGGGATGACTTTTACAAATAATTTTTACGTAATTTAGCAGATTTCGCGGCGTATCTTTCCCAGTCCTGAAAGCTTTTCACATTAAAATACTTTTGTCAAATGACATTTGTTGAATGTTGATCATATATTGCAAGCTGCATCTTTAACCCGGGTTTCATGCCAATTAACTACGTTCAGCATTTAATATCTGTTTTATATCGTTTATGAAATTATTTGATTTTACATCAGGTTTAGTTGCATAGATACAGGTACAACAATTATACCTCTGTATACCCAACTATTATGTGATTATTCACAGTAGCCAATCAGGCAAGACTATTGCAAAATGTGATAGGAGATTAGAAAAGACATAGAAATAGAGCATGTCAACCAGCACAAATAAAAAACAATCTCACTGCAGATTAACAGAACCAAATACGATATGCAAGAATTTGTGAGACGTATCTGTGCTATATCAAGTGGTCATCTTCTTAAACATTAACTTGTCAGACTGAAGCAAAGAACGTTTTAATAATGCCAGTTATAATCGGAATCTGTAGAGTCAGACCATGGGCCCCACTAACAGAGTCCCCTAAGTATAGACTATTGACAGGGTAATTCACCCGCCATCTTCGTACTCTAGCGTGTAAAATGCTCTTTAAACGCAAATAAAAACTAAAAGTATATCACGAAATGATCGGACATATATCCTTTGATACTCCGCCGCTAATCTTACCTTAATTCTTTTTTAATAATGCCTATTTCTGACTTAATTTTCGCGAAGCGAGCCTGGTTACATTTACCCCACCCGGAAGTTGTCAATGGCGGTCGACCAGTTATTGTTTATGACGAGTTATTGTAAAATTAATGTCTTTAAAAAAATATTACCACTGAGTTAAGTTGACTTCTGACATTGTTGTTATCTCTCACGTGTTAAAAATGTCATGCGAAAAAATTTGAATTTCCCTCGCTTAATCAAGTGCATTCGAAACACCTCGGCCCTCTCCGTTACTCTCCGTTACACTCACTAGGGCGTGGCTCTCGTAGTTTCGAATGAATCAAGTGTTTATGGCATTCTACTAATCAACCAATGAGGTTCAAGAAGCGTGTTGGCTGCGGCCATGTCGGCAGCCATTGTAAACTTCCGGGTAAGGTAAATGTGACCTGACCGCTTCGCGAAAGAAAGATTAAAAGCAGGAATAAAACGATAAGTATGAGGGAAAGGTTAGCGGCGGAGTATCTCTGGGAATGTGTTCTATTACTACATAATGCAATTTGAGTCGACAATAGCGTAAAATTAGATTTTTTAGATCGAAGATGGCGGGTGAATTACCCTGTCAATAGTCTATACATAGGGGACTCTGTTAGCGGGGCCCATGAGTCAGACTATCTGAAAAATTATATATATATCTTCTACATATGAGCAATAGAATTAGAATCTTAGGGTAGGAGAATTATCATATCACGCATTTATAAACACTGTTTCAGTGTCTAAGTCTCACTAAACAAGTGAGACAATAGGCTTATTGATAATGCCTATGGTACTTTTCAGTGTCATGTACACTGACAACAAAACGGAAGAGCATACCGTAGCATTTGAAATTTCTGCTAATTTGAACATATTCATTTCCTAATAAATGGAAGTTGTTTTTCAAGAAAGGAATTCCTACAGACATGGTAATGTTTTTATATAAGAAATACACTTGATAAGATAAAACAGAAATAGGTATGGACCTGCATATTTAATTTATAGTTCTTATTTACCAAAATTTTTTCCTTTTCTCTAGACTTTTGTCACCTTTTTCAGCAAAATATTGAATATAAAAGGTGAAATAAAAAATAAAATATCCTTTTTTAAAAACATCATATTTCGAAGAATGTGATTTCACCATCAGCACATGTCACTATCCAGGGACGTACAATGCATATTTATACCTGGAGAAAAAATCTAAAGGAGACATTGCTTCAAGCTGCGGAGTAAAACAAAATGAATGCAATGAACCTGTCCAATTTTTTTTAACAAACACGTACAATTTTAGTTTGATATATATTTTCTGATTAGAACTAAAATACCTTAAGGCGCAATGAAATGAAATGATCGTATCTATTTGTACCTATCGGGCATTTCCAAATCACTTACCTTCTTTGTCCTGTTGCATCGAAATACTATCTTGAACTTTAAAAAATCACACAGTTTCATTACGCACGACGAAATTTAGGATTATGTGAACAATATATATTCAGAAGGTCAAAAGTATACTATATATACATTAAGAAATACACAAAGTAGGCAAGTAGTAGAGAGTAATAATGATAAAAATGACAGCAATTGATTTATATAACGTCTATTATCCATCTCCGAGGTGTTTCGAGGTGATATGTCAGTTGCTGAAGATGTAGATTTACTAGCCAGTCGATGACAAGTTCATTCATCAGGAACACAGCAGGAACTATTTGTCACATATAATGAATTAAAACTGAATACACGAAAAATATGAACATAATTTATATCTGTACCCAAGGTTATATATATACATACTTTCAATGACAGTAATTTGCGCAATTCATGCCATCATAACATTATAATGAGTTAAAATTAAGGTGATATAAATCAGAGCCATTTAATTAATGCCCCTGAAATCGTGATGAATATATTTAATTGGGTTTAGAGGGCAACGAAGCGCTCTCACTCAAAAGTGTGCAGAGAGCAGCCCAGACGAAAGGCATGTTAAAATTCTTAGACTTACAACTTAGAATGCTTTTCAGCATACCTGTCGATCATTAGTGTTTTCTTTCCGTACATTTTGTTCTTTTTGCTCGTTACTTTAATTAATTCAGCATGTCTCGTTGCATTTCAGGAAGAATTTCATTTTCCACCAGTCAATAAGGTAACCTTGAAATGCTTGGGAAAAATAAATTTTACAAAACACCTATCCATCATTTTGAAGGGAAGCGAACCGAGTTATTAGTTATCTATTTTAAACACAACCATATCTTATATTTATATAGTTAACAAACCTCAAACATATATTACCAAGCGTGTCAGTTCCAATGAGTCTTCACTGTAATGTTGCCACTCTGCATTACTCTGCTACTGCATGTTTATAGACCATGTAATGATGAAGTTATGACAGTGTTTGGCTAGCAGTAGTATTTAAATGTCAAAATGGTATCAACATTATCCAAGTATCAAAATCATCACCTGTTTTCTAAACTTTCAACCACACTGTTTGATCAATAAAACATAAGATTTATAGCCCCTGTTTTTAGATAACAACAATTATTTATTATTATGTCACTTTTATTAAGACAGATAATGTATGTATATATAGAAAGAAAAAAAATCAATGAACACATTGTTTAAGTAACTCGTTGTTTAAGTTTTTTTAAAAATACATGCACGTTGATATTAACATCATATCAAAATTCATTGCATATCGATCTGCAATATATTTTGAGTCTCTTAGACAATTAACCGTGTAAGTGCATGGTGTTCTTTTAGAGACACCATCGGACTAGAGTTTTGATATATAAAAATGAACTGCGCATGCTTGCCAAAGCATAAAGTCTTTCTTTACTTTTCATGAAGCAGAGTCATCTCAATTTGGTTAGAAATAATTTAAATTTGACAACTATGCCAGACATATGTCTCCACTGTTTATCATTGATACTGGAATTGCTTTTTAAGCAGACTGACGTTGTCATAGTAATCAATCAAATGCAAAATTTGATAGGCTGTTTTGCAGTGAGGGCAGCCACATTTATTTATTGTGAATAATCTGTCATTTTCAAGGACTGACTGATGCAACCTTTTCAAAATTCTATTATTCATTGACTCCCTTCTGTGTGGAATAAGAAAGCTTTTAATTACCGCCCTGTCCTTTTGGAAACATTTTGAAACCATTGATATACATTTAATACTCACATGCAGTGAAGTGGTACCTTTAAGATTTTCAGATTTCTTAAAATTGAATATTTTTTGGTGACGCATTGAAACAATTTTGCTTGTCACTTTGCAGGCCCTGCAGGTATATTTTTTCTTTACCAACACTTACATTCTTACAGTCAGTGTCTTACTTTTAGTTTTGTTTTGATGCCAAAATATTGAGTGAGTGAGTGAGTTGGGGTTTAACGCCGCTTTCAAGATTATTTCACTTATATCGCGGCTGTTAGTGCTATTGCAGGGAGAAAGTCCGCAACACCATTGTGGCTATGCATTGCGGTGAAACCTGCGAGCATCGGCTGGAACTAGCTAACCATGGGTGGTACTGCGCTGAAACTCAGTGCAGCATTGCACCCAAACCTGACTGCGTGTAGAACTGTTCTCTACTGCAGACAAAGTTGCCGAGCCTCTGGCGGGATTCGAACGTTAGTAAGGCTGCTAATTATTGTTTAGTCGTTTACACTTTCCTTTTATCGTCATTTAAAGGGACAGTCGCAAGGTTTTTTTTAGATTTGGATGAGTGAGTGAGTTGGAGTTTAACGTGTTTTGAACACTATTTCAGTTATTAAACACGTAGACGACACGCGTCCAAAAGGGAGTGGACAGATAAGTGAGAAAGGGATCGACAGGATGAGGGAAAAGACGGAAAGTAAGGCATTGTGAGAGATAAACAACAGGTTCTAAAACGACTCAAATTTGGTCTGGCTTCTACCCGTCGACCAGGCCAGCTTGGGTTGACCCTACAAGGAGCCTGTAAGCTCTTGCTGCCATTGCTCTCTGGGTCTCTGAAGCACGCAAACCACCACACCACGATAAGGTATTTTTAATAAATAAAGTGATGTCACAAGATTTTAAATAACCGTTACCATTTGCAATGTTTGATCAAATGAAGCAATGCCAAAACAAATGTTTGGTAGAGTTGTGCGACTCCAATTCCCTTCCATTGACCAAATTTGCTGCCAAAGGTTTTTGCTTGGTACTTGTAATTTATTCTATTGATGCGCATGGCCGGGTTAAGAGATGAGATGTTTTATCCTCTGATATAGAACTATTCATTCACCTTTGTAAGAAACTTTGTCATCATCAAATCTGGATACAGTAAGGTATAGTATACCGTGGTACAGAAATCCGATTATTATGTAAAGATGCAACTAGAACTAGGTTAATAAGTCATTAGATTTTCTTTCTCCTTGATAAAATAACCTATTATCTACTTACTACACTAATTCAATTTGGAAAATGTCAGATACGTTATAAAAGATATATTATTCGACAAGTTATTAGCAAGTGATTAATTTCCACGTAGGCCGAAACAAATCTTTACTTTTCACAAGAAAATCAATAATTTGAATAGTGATAGATGAAAATGAGATGTATGGCATTAATTTTCAGGAACAATTTGTCTTTCTTAAATTTTTACTCTAGTTAAGAACATTTGGTAAAAGTTATGAATGCACCGTTAAGAGGAATGAAGGTGGCAAAGAAATGAAAGATATAAAAGCTATATTTGAGAAGTACATTTGCATATCGGTGGCAAGCACTGTTTTGAAGTTCATTCTAGTGAGTGAGTGAGTGAGTTGGGGTTTAACGTGCTTTGAACAATATTTCAGTCATTAAACACGTGGATGACAAACATCCAAAAGAGAGTGAACAGATAAGGGAGAAAGGGATCGACAGGATGAGGGAAAAGACGGAAAGAAAGGCATAGTGAGAGACAGACAACAGGTTTTAGAAGGACTCAAATTTGGTCTGGCTTCTACCCGTCGACCTGTCCAGCGTGGGTGCCCCTGCCAGGAGCATGTTAGCTCCAGCTGGCATAGCTCTCAGGGTCTCTGAAGCACGCAAACCACCACACCGCGATAAGGTATTGAGTCCAGTGGTGGAAGTTCATTCTAAGAGCATAAGGCCTGTAGTGACTGCTCGTAATGGGTTTGTACTATTATCATATCAATTGGACCATGATTTGAATGTGAAATTGGCCATGAAATAACTTAAGGCTACAATAAAATAAGAAGCCCGCTTGCCTCAAGGATCGTTTATTGGTAGGATCTTCAACACACTCGTTCGTCAACACTGCTCACCACCGAAACATAATAGTACATTTCCTACTGCATGTCATGGTTAGTGTAATAAACATTAAACACTACATAACATACTCTCGATTATTTTAAAACATCACATTAAAAAGCTTTGACTTGATTATAACAAGTAGTTGATTTTCAAAATTGATAGAGACAATTTGTAAACAATCTATGTTTCTTATTGCGACAATATGCAAACAGGTTCTCCTCTCTGTTCCCATCATATTCGCGCACTAAGTTCATGGGTAACAGCTATTCATGAAAAGTCTCGTAGTATTAACGATTATGTAATCTGTTATAATCTGTTAGTAAAATCGTCGGTACAACTATGTCTTGTCAAACATAATTCCTAATGAAAATCCGCTAATTTATTAGTATATTGTACATGAAATGTAACCATCATCAATAACTAATTGGGTACAATTGGGTACTATCTCATCCACGGTATAATTGAAGAGGTATTTATTAAGAAAGGTGTGTTAGGTTTATTACGTTCATGTAACAATCAACAATTAAGCTTGTATTTATGAGTTACAGGCGCAGTTATATAGCATCGTTTAGTAAAACGTTAGACATAAAATAATTGAATATTCTAATTCAGTAATTGAAATTTGTTGTAATCGGGTCGAAGGGGTGATTGAAAACATCAAGCAACTGATTCCCAAAGTAAAAGAGGAAGCAATCAATATCATATCTCATATTAATCTTGAGAAAAAATAAACATATGCAATTAAAGATAAAAAGTAAAACATTACATTTTTATTATATGTTGATAGCATAATGGCCCAGGTACTCAAAAGCAACACTCATGAAATGGTTAATCCGTTTTTTGACAAATGTTAACATTTACTGTATTTTATCATACTCAGGTATTAGGGTTAGGGTTAGGGTTCTATGTCGCGATCTTTCTCTATATCTGTGCATGACGTTAAACATACAAATTATAGCAACAAAAATTCCATCAAGAGTGGATGAGGCAAATATTGTAAATACAGGTAAACGAGGTTTTATGCAAGCTGTTACCCTAACCTTCAATTCAAATGAACTTCTAACTCGCTGATACATACAGTATCCAAGATCAAACTTTGTTCTCACAGCCTTTTCTTATAGATTTGGAATTACTGCTGCGGTTTTTACAATCAAATAAAATAGTTATTAATATGAATTTCATTGCAAAATTCAATTATGTTCACATGTGTACATGCATAGGTATTCGATGTTGAATAAAAAACCATTATGCATGCTAGAGAAAAAAACCCCGATTAATTCAATAAAGCTTGTCAACATAAGATGAAAAGTCTTGCTATACTGGAGATGTTAGGTGTATAGATATAGAAACTGTTTATTCTTGAGAAGCGACGTTTACAATTTAATTAATAGCCTGTAATTTGTCACCCAATAAAAAGACACAGAACACTGTTTTACTGCGTAGCATTCAGTCCGACGTTGTAAAATAGTTTTATAAATAAAATTGTTGCAATGCTATATCTTCAGTCCCTCAACATTGAATACTACGGTAATAGTGCCATTCTGTTTTATGTTATACCAACGAAATGCCTGCAGTAATCATTGTTCTAAATGGTTAATGTTATTGGCATTCGTTTTATCTCTCATTCTTGTGTCACTGTTGCGAGTCATCTCATTGGCTGACAAAAATATATAGAGCGTTACGACATTTTGCCGGATGGCTAAAAGCTACACAGGTACAAATGGTAGGGTGCATTGTTATAACACGCATATTCCGGTATGTTGTTTTAATGTAATTGTCAATGTCATTTAAAATTCAAACGCTTTTCAAGGGCACAACAATTTTATCATTTGTAAAATAACAGCCAAGTAAACTTCCATATGTATATGTAGGCATAGAAGATAGAGATGATCTGTTGCCGTACGAATCCATTGTATATTATTTTCGTAATTAATGACGCACGCAAGACTAATAATAGTTAAGATATTATAACCATACCTATCATGAAAGCAATGTTTTGTCATATGGAATCTTTAATTGTTCCAGAGGGCTAACATCTACAGTAAAATAGCAGGATATAGAACTTTCAATGATATCAGCATCGCTGTTACATTTATGCGGATTAAATATGTTACTGGTTCTTAATATCATGATATACTTCTGGTTTTAAGATTGACCAATTTCCAATGTTTTTAAAGATTTAGACCGGAAAAGAGTATGGTCGGACGTAGGTCTTTCATCCTCCAAATGATAAAGTGAGATATGTTCTCTGTTTCTCGCTAACAGCACAAGCTTTTTTATTGTCAATGAAATATCACTTTTAATCATAGCAAGAGGAATGAAACACTTCGATTTTTAACTGAAATCAAACTCTATCAAGCTAACGAGACGATAACTAGAACCAATAAAATATTATGTGTTCACTGGCTAGTGAAATGAGAGTTGAAAATGGCTATTGAAAATGTAATATCTAGTTAGATATAATAGTTATAATTCCCTCATATGTAGAATCCATAAAAAAATTGCCTAGTTAAAGTTCTGATCATCTGGTAACGTAGTTTATTTGACACGAATAGATATCAAAATTATTGTAACATTTAATATACAGAGGATTATTCTTCTTATGACATTGAAATATTCAAGGATAAGGTGATTAAGCAAAGATAAGTTTGTCTTCTTGGAAATGTGCTTGCAGTTGACGGATTAGTTGTAGATGAAAGGATTTCGATAGCATAGGATGAGTCCTAATGAGGTCATAATTGATTGAATAGTCCATTGATATCCACTGTCAGTGAGACAATAATGATCTAGTTGAAAGATTGTATAGACATTAAGATATCGCTAGATGATATGTCAACCACTCGATCAAGATCATGGTTCAGGAGTATGTTATCAAAGAGAATTTTAGATACATAACTTCTTAATGTGAGAGCCAGATAAAAAGATTTCCACTTCATGATTAGCTTTGTTAAGATGGATATTATCATTATTTATTCTTACAGTATTATTTAATTGAAAGTAACTTAATGTAGGTGACGACATCATTATCAGACCATGAATCTTTTGCCAACCAGTGTTAACTTATATAAAATATGACGGAGGAGTAAGCTTATGAGATGCCACAAAAGCCCAAGTAATTGACATCGAAGATAATAAAAAGTGCAGATATCGTTTTATTTAACAATGTAAAAATATTGATGCTTATTGCCTCAGTTGCCTTTGATAATTCATTCATCTTACATATCCACTTAAAATTAACTGTAACGAGTGGCTAAAATCAAGACAATGTGCAGTGAATGCAATTTTTTTACAATTAAAAGAGTCCATCTACAAAAATTGATTTATGTGATTAAGTATCCAAATGCAAATTTGAAACAAAAGACATATTTTGACAATCACAATGACTTGTAATTTGCGTGTTGTTACTTTGGACTTTCCTCGGTTAATTGGTACAATGTGTGGTGGGGGCTCAACAGCAGAATATCCAAATATCGAACGCTAACTCCATAATGACTCAATCAGACACAGTCTTTCACAATTTACACTTCATGTCTCTTTAAGTTTAGTTCAAAGGCATGGGTGATTATATATACTAGGACACCAAGTCTGAATAAAACTCTTCAAATTTCTGTACGTATTTGGCTTTGGCCTTGGTAGATGCATCAATGTCATACAAACATTCAAGCATGAATATGAATTATATTTGAATGAATATTCGCCAATTATGTTTACAAAACAAAAGTTGATATACCTACAGAGGGACTACCATGTTTTCGGTGTTCATGTGAACAAAGTCGTAAGCTATTCTGCATATTTTGGAATTTGGCAAATTGTCAGGAATTGTATGACCTATTACGGAAAAAACATAACGAACGAAATGAACATGATTACATTGAATTGAAATAAATTTCAAAGTTTGAAAGACTGGGTTATGGCGTAAAGAATGTAGTTACACACTGTAACCTTTTCGTGATGACATGATGACCTAGTCACCGAAGTATGGTTTGACTTCAGAGCTTGTTCTTAGATTTGTTTTCTCAACAATGAGAGCTCTATCTATGTGACTATTGTCAACATTTATACAAGTATGATTAATCCATAACCATTTACTTTCTCTAGTAGGTTTAAATTAGTCCCAAAATTAAATAAAACAATCAGACCGCCATTCAAGAAGTATTGATCTGTCAACCAGATGCTAAAGGAAGAACATTTAGGGGCTCCCTCTTATACATCCATTACTTTTTGGAAATTCATTAGCAAAGTTTCATTGTTGAAGCTTTGTTGACGTCTAGAACGCAATGAGCAATGTAGCCTTGTGGCATGTATTTCAAAAAGGTTGTTGCCTTCTGACTGCTAAGCAATTGTGATTGTGATTTGCGTTTGTGTCCTGTCAAAAATCAGAGACGTTGTAGGGAATTTGAATTCCTTTCTTATGCTTGGTAGTGTAAAGCTACTGATTATAGTTTTGATTCTTCTAAATTGATTAGTTCTTAAAAAGTTTCTTTAAAAAAGACGACAAATTTTACAACTGTTTTTAGGTTGTGACTACATTTATTATCGTTCACATACAAACATACACACATTATAATTCAATACAGAAATAATTATGTGAAACTAGAAATCTGGTAATGGAATCACCTGAACTGAGTTAAGACCTGTCACAAGTGTCACAGCGTGTCGACGTAAGATTATTTTAGACAAATGTTATTAAAAAGTAGGAGGTACTTTGGTGCACCAGACATATATGCCGTCTCAAATATTAAAGGATTGACAGAAGATTACAATAGTGAATCTGACTGTACGGATTGGCGTGTTCAATGATCAAATTAAGTGCCATACACAAGTATCTTTGCTCTCCATTTCGTGAAATGCCACCACTGGACTCAATACCTTAACGTGGTGTGGTGGTTTGCGTGCTTCCATGACCCCAAGAGCTATGCCAGCTGGAGCGTTCATGCTCCTGGTAGGGACACCCAAGCTGGACAGGTCGACAGGTAGAAGTCTGACTAAATCTGAGTCCTTCTAAACCTGTTCTCTATCTCTTACTATGCCTTTCTTTCCGTCTATTCCCTCATCCTTTCGATCCCTTTCTCCCTTCCACGTGTTTAATAACTGAAATATTGTTTAAATCACGTTAAACCCCAACTCACTCACTCACTCATTTCGTGAAATGAACACATATCATAGGATATCGTGTACAAAACGTTTTGAACCTAGTAACACGTATTACAAGTTACATTACTTCATAAAAGATTCAATCTAGATATTATAGTTGTAAAATAGATTGATATAGTTTAATCGATCAAGGTACATTCGTTTTAAAACTGTTTCATTTGATTAAACATTGTCCTACAATTGGAAACATTTTATTTTCATTTTCGTGAGAGAACTTCCTTTATCTTAATTAATATGCAACAGCGCCTTTAATAAAAAATTGATGACGGCATGTAATAATGAAGAATGTTACAATTAAACTTGAAATCAGTCTCACTGTCTCTGACTGACGCATTTGTGTTGAGCAAATCATAGCTTATTTAAAGAATCGTTGATTAAAGCATGTATGATGTACATCAGTAAGAACAATATAGAACTAGGAAAGTAAACGTATGATAGGACTTTTAAGAAATTTGAAATACAAATATTTCAGTTCTTAAATTTATAAAATAAAGACGAAAAGGTTAGATATCTATCTAAACAATATTCCCCACTTTATAGTTTATTCTACATTTGGTAATTTTTTTAATCATCTTTAACCTTAAGCAAGATAATGTATTCATGCATCGCAACATTATTCTTAAATCTTTTCTTATTAGATAGGGGCGGGATAGCGCAGTGGTCAGCGCGTTCGGCTTCGGATCAGGAGGTCCGTGGTTCGAATCCCGCCAGGGGCTCGGCAACTTTGTCTGCAGTAGAGAACTGTTCTACACGCAGTCAGGTTTGGGTGCAATGCTACACTGAGTTTCAGCGCAGTACCACCCATGGTTTGCTAGTTCCAGCCGATGCTCGCAGGTTTCACCGCAATGCATAGCCACTATAGTGTTGCGGGCTTTCTCCCTGCAATAATACTAGCAGCCGCGATATAAGTGAAATAATCTTGAAAGCGGCGTTAAACCCCAACTCACCTCACCTCACCTCTTATTAGATAAAAGGGGTATCCGTCGCGATGTCTTTTACAGTGAATCGAGGACAATGCTTTAATAAATAGCACATTACTAAGCCTTCTTAAAATAACTAATTGGCCAATAGCAACAGCTTAAGCAAAGATATTAATTAGGAGAGATGCCGCCATCCTATAAATAACAAGAGGTAATAAATATCAGTGAGGGTTTCAATTTTTCAGTTCTTTTAACTTATTTCATGAAGTTATTGCAAAATAAAATGATAATATTCAACCAATAACGATATAGACACGACCGACTACATATCTCCTGAAACCTCACAATAGCATAATTCAAAGACAATTTCAGTATTTACGTGTGGGGTAAATTAATACATGCAAATCAATAAATGAATTATAGATAAATTAGCAAAGGTAAACTAATATAGCAGGACAATGTTCAATTGAATCCAGGATATCCATATGCATATACAGAAATTTGTATAGAGAATAGACGGTATGATGTATGGCTGTGTGGGTGTTGATAGAGTCCATGTCCTCTGCACAAGACATTATTATTGTATTTACTTGACAGAAAAAGGCCATCAGACAAAAACAGGTCATGGCGGGTAATATTAATATGAAAATGCACGTTTAATACATTTTGCTTTGTAGTATGATTGCATAAAACCTTTTTAATCTCTTTTTGTTATAAACAAGTTGAAATTTGAAATCACTGTAAATGACATAAAATACAACCCATAGCTTCAAAGTTTCTAGTTATAAAGATCCTGCTTATCTACTTATAAGGTTACCAAAAGTAGTATTAATGGAAGAAGGCTTTTCATGAAATGCCATTACATGATACGAATCAATCCGTTACAATTAGAAAAACCGCATTCAATGTGAAAACATCGATGCACGAAACAAGACGTGAACAATAAAATTACACTCACGGTCAAAAGAAAGTATAGTTTAACTTCCAATGCTCATAACATAAAAACTAAAGATGATATTTCAATGCCATGAAGATGATTTTATAGCAAATTTTTTATCAAATGACAATGATGCAAACAAACAGATTTCATTTGATCACTCCAGTATTTTTCTTCAATCTCATTTGAATAAGCAGGTGGGTCGTATTTCAATGATTGCAAGTGTCCCTAGTATCAACAGGGAGACCACAAACATTCTCTGTTGTTGTCAATTACGTGTGTGACCTTCTGCAACGTCAATACATGCACGGACACGCCTCCTCGTTGACGTTGTTAAACGTCGGATGACGGCGTCGGGTAAACGTTGCCACTCTTCTCTTAGGGCATGAACCAGCTCTCTTCTGTTTTGTGGGGCGGGTCTACGGGTCCATTCCTACCTGTTCAAGTGATTCCATAAGTGTTCAATGGGATTTAAGTCGGGAGAACGGGCAGGCCACTTGAGAACAAGGACGTTGTTCTGTTGTGATGTTCAGGATGTTGACTGTTGCTAATGCCGTGTGGGGTCTGGCGTTATCATGCTGGTATACGATTCCCTGGGCCTGTGCTTGTATGAAAGGGGCACAACTGGTTGGAGAACTTGATGAATGAACTGGTGTGCGTTTAAATTTCAATTTATAACGACCAGTTGCGTTTTAACGTCACCACAGATACCGCACCACACTACCAACACCGTAAGGATGGCCATTTTGGACACATGTAACGGTCAAACGCTCACCACGGCACGTGTACACCTTACGTCTTCCACCGTTGTGATACAGACATAAGCTACTTTCGTCTGTGAATAAGACTCGTCTCCAGTTCCGGGCTTGCCATCTGAAAAGTGGCCCCGCCCATTGAAGTCGACGACGCTTATGCTGAGGGGTCAAAGCTAAAGCTCGGAAGGGGCGATAAACCTGAATCACAGCTACACGTTATCTCTTTGACACTTTACGTCGACAAATACGATGACCAAGAGCCGTTTGCGCTGTTTCCGTTGCCGTTAAAAATATGTTCCTCAGATGAATGGTCCGGATGAAGAGATCTTCATGATGCATCTTCACTTCGGGGTCTTTCCTGGGTCTGACCAGTCTGTCTGTGACGTTGCATTAGCCGGGACACTGTCAGCAGCGTGTGATGGAACGTTCGAGCAATATCGACACGTGTGGCTCCCATTTCGGCCATCCCAAGAGCTCTCTCTCGTTGTTCCTGGGTCAACCTTGCCATTCCTTTTGTATTTTTTCAGCTGCTATGATATGTCAGTATCCAGCAAATCGATTTATACATTTTTTATGCGCTAAATTTTCATGCAATTGGTTTCATATGGAATTCACGATTTTTCGGGTTTCTAAAAAATACAGCAACAGCAACGCAAGTTGCTTTTTTGTAATATGTATCATGTGTTTTAAGGCATGCAGTCATTTTTAGTATCACTAATTAAATTCATATCCCTATGTGTTGTTGTACGTTCCTGAAAAATCTTAAATTTTGTATGATATCACAGTAAATGTTCACATCCAAAAGATGACAAATGATTGCTAGATTGTGCTTACAAGAAAATATCATAAGTCTGATTGAAAAATAGACATATTGTTGTATTTGAAGACATGCTTCTTTACAAGGCAGGACATTTGCTTGGTCGAACTCGTGTTTAGATAATAGAGTTTGTGCAATGTAGAAAAAGTAATCAATTTGCGGGCAAGTGTCACATAGAATCTTGGAAATGAATATTTTACGTACGATGGTCTATTAAGCTATGCGAGTCCATTTCCCTGCCTGAGATGATTGATTCACAAAAAAGGAACATCGGTGGTTTTTGCTTGATACCTGATTATTTCCTCTGCCACTATGGATGGTCGGGTTAAATAATGAGATGTTTTAAACAACCAGATGATAATACACTAGGAATAATGTAATAGTCTTGCGGAAAATTGAAGAAATCAATTTTTTCAAACAAGTGCTACCTCTAAAGTATTTAACAATCTATAGGGACTTTTCACTTTCTCTTTCCGAACTAAAAACTGAAACCCCGCTTCAACCTAATTTGTCTGTTTTCTGTATTCAAGTCATTCCCTTGAAAGATTGATACAATTTAACACCAAAATGGCGAAGACGATAGGATTCCAATCTTCTTCTGACAAGTTGTTTTAATGGCTCTTTGAAATGTTCATATATAACTATTGTCGTGTGTTGTTGATTTTCAATTTCTTTCGATTTTTTTCCCGATTGTTTCTTGGAAAGACGTCACAGTTTTGTTTCTGACTCAAAAGTAAAATAACACTTCTTTATGAAGAAAATATTCCTGTTTTCATGTCAGCCATTTCTAAATGCCCTTCAAGGAAGAATGCCTTTTAAAAAATTGTTTTATTGAATTATCATAATTAATATAGCTTATTATTAATAAATTTCACGATTCACAGTAGGCGAGGATATAACCGATTACATGTATGTCTACCTTTTTACATGGCAAACAACTACGGAAAGTGCAATTAATTATAAACACATGCAAACATACACAACAATCTTAACATATCTATAAAATGTATTTCTTTGCATGAATAATAAGCAATCTGTTATAGACGAATAGACGAAGTATTGTTTGTTTGTAAGTTATTAAATTAGAACAAACTACAAGTAGACAAATCACAGCTAAATTCTGTGAAAGAATATTTAAATGCTTCGTTTATATTTGCCAAAAGAAATTCCACACTTCATTTATACTATAGTCTGCCTGCCGCCTGTGTCATTTACCCTGAGAGCATCTGCTAATGAATTTCCGTTGACATCATTATGGTAGAACTCAGTTAATTCAAATCAATTTACCCACCCTGTAACATTGATTGTTTGGATCAATTCTTCGACCGGAAAGTAATTGCAATATTTTCTTAAGCATATTAGACCCTTCTACATGGAACAGGAAATGAACAATAGTACCAATTATAACATGTTTCTAAATATTCCTTTAGAAGTCGTTACATTTGAAAAAGTTACTATTTTTTATATACTACTACTTACTGAAATCGAAATTTCAAAGCTGAAACTTGATAGTAACTAAACATTAAGCCTTGAATGATCGAGGAATTCTTACTTCAAAATGTCCTTTTGATATATATTAACTGCCCATAAAACTGTTTTGACATCTTATTCAAACTAGACTCAGTGTCCCGATATATCCGAAACTGCTTTAAAGACTTCAGCTGCTAATATTTTAAAACTATTTTCATCAAACTAATTAGTGCATGTTTGAATGATCGTCTTTCTACATTGATTTAACCTAATCCCTTGAGCTGATCACAGTTCATCTCTTTGTTCACAGACAAGTCTTTGTCACGAATCGTGATTAACAAAGTTTCTTAATTCACAGTATCTGAGACATATAATTGATAACATGAAAAAATAACATTATCTTTAATATTCCAGTTATCAATATGTGTTCAATAAAGTTCCGACTACTAACCAAATATGATCCTGAACTATGTTTGATTGTTAGCGCTAGAGGTCTGGATGCATAGTTAAATATATTATATTTTTCATTTCTTGTCGAAAAGCATGTATATCTCGAGAAAAAAAAGATATTTGTATCCATGAGGCACGAGTGTTAATGTTTAATTGTCTACTTCTTACGCGATGAGCTATATATTGTAAGAAATAGCAAATTCTTTAGTGTCTGTATATCTCTCTAAACTTCACGAATGAAGTTACTTTTATGAATGGAGTACATAGCTGCATATGCTTGGCTATCGCGGTCAACTAATGATGTCATTCAATCGTTTCATGAAAGTGTTATTTCACTGTGTAGAATTATAATGATAATAAGGATATTAATATTGCGCTAATCCACGTCATGAGGAATATGCTCTATATGATCAGTTCCTGTAGATAGACTGGAGCGATGTTCATGTTGTATGTTATTTGCCTATGTGTTACTACGGTTTTTATTTGAATTTATTTTTTGAATCCACTTCGATCCTTGAAAACTCCGTAAGACTGAAAACCATTAATCTGTCTTCCTGTGAGCGATGACCACGAGACAAATTTGAAGCTTTACAGGTTTTGTAAGTCAAATGAGACACTCGTGAAGGAAAAACCAACTCTTACATTCCAATACCTGTTGCTAAGCATTCATAATTGAAGTATAGACTATCGGTCAATAACTACATAACCTAATAGCAAAAAACAAAAACAAAATAAAACTGTTGAACATATCCAAACACTTGGAAATTAAATCAAGTATATTATCATATGAAACCTTTTATATAACAGAGATGTAGTCAACTTGACAGAAAAGAGCACACTTTGAAGGAAACAAATTTACCTGTTTTAGAAATCGAATAATTCAAAGTCGTCTTAGCGGGAAAGATATCATAAACATCGGTAATTACAACACATACTCAACATGTAATTATTCGATATTTCTGACATTCTGGTTGACTTGTCATCTGCTTTTCCAAAATGATTAAATAATTGTTTGTTCTATTTTGTAATGACATCCTTATTCCACTGCAGCTGAAGACTCGTTAACGTTTGGTTTCATTTTTAACCAACAAAGGCAGTGCTGATATCTCCTTTGTAATGAGGCGTATCTACACAACTGTCATTTATAACATAGATATATCTATTTCTGTCAAATAGTACCATCCAGAACACTGTATTTCTTTTCCAAGACTGTGTACAGGTTGATATCAGATTTCATGTACATGTACACACAAAAAAAACTGTTTAAAAAAGATTTTCAAAAAGAAAATAAAAGAAAAGATATCATAATCATTAATAAGTAATCAGTAATAAAATATTACAATGTCCCAGACGGTGAGAAGAAGGCTCCGAAAGAACTGACTTTCCTGGTTTTTCTTGAGATCCTGATATGATTAGAAATGTTAAGCGAATCGTAAAGTATACACAACGTTAGGGCTTAAAGATATTGCAGAACGGAAACATGGGGTAACGTGATTAAAATTTGCTTCGGAGCCGATAGGCATGCTTACTTAAAAAAGTGTCTTGGTTGTCTGCAAGGTATATAGCGTGAACAAGACTTATTTTTTAATTATTCTTAACAATTTGTAATCACTTGTAATTATCTACATTTGTTCAAAATTTATGTCAAATACTTCATTCAAACGTTAACTAAAGTTGTCTTATTTTTATCTCAGAGGTATAATTTTATTTTCAAAGGAAACAAAGAAAGCACTTCTCTTAAATGCGTTTTTTAAGAAATTTGCAGAGAGCAGCCTCAACTAAAGGTATGTTAAACTTGTAAACATAAACAAGCTCAGATGCCTTTTAGCATAATTAGTGTTTTCTTACGTACATTTGGTTCTTAATGGTTGTTAAGCTAAACAATGCATCATTTTTTTTACATTAAGGAAAAAAGTTCATTTTTTCCACCACTCGGTAAGAAGGAAGTTAGCCTTGTAGTTAAGGAAAATAAATTCGACACACCACCTATCAATCCTTTTCGAAGGGAAACGATTTGAGCTATTAATAATCTGGGGTTTTTTTACAGTCAAAATGTATAATATTCATATAGTTAAACCAATCTCCAACACACATTCCAAACAAGCGTGTCAGTTAAAATGAGTCTCCATGTATTCCTGATTCATCTGTGTGTACGTTTATGGACTATTAATGAATTCAGTTCGAATAGTATCCAGTTTAATGATGATAATGATTAAGAAGTTGGATATCCATAAAATCTTGTACTTCATTAACACAACAACTTCTAGAATGCCACTAAATGTGTTCATTAGTAGCAATTGTCTAAATCATATGTATATTATCCAAGTATCAAAACCAGCAACTGTAAACCAAACAGTAAACCAAACTGTCTGATCAATAAAACACATCTAATTCTCAAATAATTAAATTACAAAAATCAATATAGTGTTTTTAATAAAAGGATGAGTTAAGAAATAATTAACACAATTTAGAAACTCATTGTTTTCAAAACTTGCAAGACGAGAATATAAACAGAATAAAAAACCCCATAGAACATCCATTTACCATATTTGAAAGGGCATACAATTAACCTTGTTTCTTCAGGCAATGTCACCAGACTAAATGTTGATAACACAATGACTAAATCCACATGTTCAGCTGAGGTCTGATAAATAATGATTTACTGAACATGTAAATAAAAACATCTAATCTTTTTTTTCATGCATTAGAGACTTTTTGGATACATCGCTATCAAGTAGAAATATTTCAAATTTGACAGCAGTACCAGACATTATGTCCCCACTATTAAGCATCAGTGCTGGAACTGATTGTTTTTAAAAGAGATTAACGTTTTCATTGTAATCTATCAAATGAACAATTTTATGTGTTTTTTGTGAGGGCAGTCACATTTCTTATATTTTATTTGCATTAACTGTTCAGCTTCAGGAAATGATCTAATATCTTTTACAAATCGATTACCCCGTGTTTCATTAGCATATGAGATCAGGAAGCATGTGGTCATCGTTATGTGCATCTGGAATCATCTTTAAACTTTTAGTATACGTTTCATACTTGCATGTACTGAAGTGGTGCCTTTTCAAATGTTAATTTAATTGAATATTTTAGGGTGTCATTGAAACAATTTGGCTTTATACTTTGCAGGTTTTTATCTTTAACAACACTTAAAATCCGTTCATTGTCTTACTTTTAACGGAAAGTTTTCTCTTTTTGCCAAAGTAGTAAGTATTAAAAAGGATCCAACTGATATTTTCAGGTTTATTTATCAATATCTATGTTCATATGCAATTGAAGCAGGTTGAGAAATAATATGTTTTTCTCGATTAATGTTAGTAAGACTGCTAATTATTGGTCAGTCGTTTACATTTTCCTTTTATCATCATTTAAAGGGACAGTAGCACCCTTTTTTAGATTACTTTGATTGTCCTGTCGGTCTAAAACAAGGATGTATTTTAAGCCCGCTTCTTTTTTTTTCGTTCTTTATTGGTGAACAGTGTACTGATATTGTTAATAACGGTAAATTTGGTGTACAGCTGTTTCCTAATATCATAGCAATATTGCCTTTACTTTTTGCCGACGATGTCATTCTTATATCTGAAAATTGGCCTACAAAAACAATTGCATATTTTAGAAGCTTACGCTGATAAATAGGGACTTAATATAGCTTGAAGTCAACCTTGATAAAACAAATATTGTAGTTTTTAGAAGGGGTAGTCGACTGTCAGCTGAAGAAATATGGTATTATAAAGATTGCGTCATCGACATTTAATTAATTGTATCGGTAGAAATACAAATGCACAATGCATGCTCTATTAATATATAAAGCAAATTTTACAAGTTATAGATAGTGCATGAAATGCTATTGAAATGTGTATATGATAATATCGTGGAACAGATATCTTTATGTCTATAGCTTTTGTTTATTTCATTGTGTCAATGTGAAATTTTGTCTGTATTTGCTGTTTTGATTAATCTGTATTTAAATTTATATATATTTTTTTGCTCTTGTACCACCGTTGGTTGCAATTTGAGCAACGAATCTGTTAAATGAATCTGACATTGCAAATTCATAAAGTTATATATATTTTGGTATTATATTTTCATCCACGTTTCAAATGAATAAATGTAAAGACGATCTACTAAGGGACAAAAGGCATTACTGCAGATGTTATCCATCTTAAGAAGGATCGATTTGGTTGATTCTTTTCAAAATTTTCGATACACAAAGGAAACCAATTTTACTCTACGCGGCGGAGGTATGGGGGGATCG
Organism: Phorcus lineatus; assembly: GCA_921293015.1. NCBI lineage: Eukaryota > Metazoa > Mollusca > Gastropoda > Trochida > Trochidae > Phorcus > Phorcus lineatus. The sequence goes on from OV121083.1 coordinate 16,744,934, forward strand.
TTACGACAGTAAGGGAAAAGTTCTTTTGCTGGCTTGTGTAGGCTTACATACACCCAATGTCATAGTTTATGGAGAATAAATATTATAATAGAACTATTAAATATTGGTTAAAGCTAACTGAAATGCATTTTGTAGAATACCTAAAATATCATAATAATGGTCAAATAATTATGCTTCTCATATACGTAATTGTTTTCACATGGATTTGGATTTGTTTGGTTGGCACAAAGTTTTGGTGATTAACTGCATTTTCTTAGATGTTTTAAAAATGTTTGTATAAATATGTTTTACCAATTTGCATTGTACTCTTGAAAATAGTTAACGCTACAAATCTTATAGAGAATATAATAATTTGTTACAACCTGAAAAATATCAAAGCAATGTGCAAAAGAAAGAAACATCGTAACATTCTTATCTAATTTAGAGCAGGATTATTAAGATTGAAATTAAACGAAAGAACATGGCTTAACATTGACATTTACATGCCCGTTATGTAAAGGAGGCATAGAGGATGAATTTTTTTCTTCTAGTATGTCAATTTTATTCTCGAAAAAGAATGCATAATACTCTGCAAGTTAATGATCAAACACCAAGTAAAAGTATATAAAAAAATCCTTAAATTCCCCTGCAAATGAATCTTTATCGAATCTAAGTATAAAAAGAGACAGACTTTGCTGAACTCTTCATGATGTATCTAATATCAGTCCTTTGTATATATTTTACATGTTTCATGTCTATGTATATGGGCCTGTTGCCTTCATGCATAATAACGATTGATTGATTGATAGAAAAAACACATTTGGTGTGGGGCTTTATAGTATGAATACCTTGATGCAATTAGAAAATCATAACCCAACAATTATCATAACAGGAGTTACTGCCTTTGGTCTGTATCGTTTTACTCTGCTGTATTGTATCTTTTCTCAGAAAACCTATGAGTTCGAAAATGAAAAGCATGCAAAAAATTTTGTTTCAAGTTTTTACGCTAGTTTTTTGGGGAAAATTTAAAAATTCATTGTCAAGAAGTATGAAGTTTGCAAAGAAATGAATGATATAAAAGCTTTAATTGAGAACTAAATTTACATATCTGTGGCAGGCACTGCCTTTCATTGTAAGTGCATAGGGCCTGCAGTGACTACTAATAATGGGTTTGTACTCTTATCATATCAAATGGACCATGATTTGAATGTCAAATTCACCATAAAATAGAGTATAGTGAGTGATTCCTGAATACTTTGACGCAAAGAAAAACACCTGCATCTTTAACTTCCATTGTACATTTTATCGTAAAAGATTTGTTTTACTTTTGAAAGCTTTGCAACACAACACGACTCTTAATTGCAAGAAATGTTGAATCATTGACATCGTAGGCAACTAATGACCAAATGTAAAGAAAGGAAACACACCGTTCAGTTCGTGTCAGCATCCGTATCACTAACAGGCTTCAAAACGTTTCCAAGCTCATGGCGTCAAGAGGAGGTGTTTGAGGTGATGACAGACCAACATGACACAACATCAGGACGCTGCACAACATGCTGCCGAAATACTGTCATCTTACCAAGAGATCTTGCTAAGGGAAGCTGAGAATTTACCGAGACGGCCAACACAATGTAAAATTGTTGAAGAACTAGGATGTTGGCCTCAGTGTCAACAGCTGAGATTTAACTACTTTCAAATGTTTGTTACTGCTGCAATACAATATGTTTAAAGTCGCAAAAAGTCAATAAGGACACGTAATGCCCGTGTTAAGTGTGGACAAGTCGAATGCAAGTCAAGCATGTGATCAAATTCTGGTACAAATTTATTGAATAAAAGTTTATCAAAATGGGCCAATTTTGAGTGCCTTCATGTAAACTGATGACAGACAGCTATTAAACTTGATTTATTACAACTATTCGATTTTTAAATTTGAATGAGACAATTTGTAAACAATCAGTGTTTGTTATTGCTATAATATCTTTGTAAATCACATCATGATTGCAAACTAGTTGACATCTGTTGATTTAGGGTCTTAAAATATTAATGAATTCGACATTAAGTCTCATCTGACAGTTAGTTGTCAGTACAACTATGACGTAGCATACATAATTCCTGATGAAATTGCTCGAATCTTTAAGTATATTGTGCATGAAATGTGACCATCATTTTGTGCAATAAATTATTGCTGGATCAGTAATTGGGTACAAAACTATCTTGCCCAGAATATAATTGAAGAAAGGTGTGTTTGTTATATAGCGTTCAAGAAACAATCAACAAGTTAAGCTTACAAAGGCAGTTATTTTTCACAGGATGTCGGTAAGTTAAAAGATAGTTATACGTTAATGTAATTCATTGTTCAAGCTAGCTGTAATCGAAAGCTACAATAATGAAGCAAAGATGTGACTAAAACATTAAACAACTGATTTCTCTCTCTCTCTCCCCCAAGAACTGAGGAAGCAATCAAAATCATGATTTATCTTATCAAGGAAAAATAAGCATATGTTATTATAGATATTAGATAAACATAACATTTTAATCCTTTGTTGATAGCTAGTTATATGACTGCTAAAAAGAAACACTCATCAAACGGTTAACTTTTTTGTGACAAATGCTAAAATTCTCCGCATCTTATCCGTGTCAGGTATTCCAGTGAGGTAAGTCTGTCGCTGTCTCTCTATAACTGTGCAATGATGACTTTAAAGATGAACATTCACGCATTAAAAAACTACTACCAACGACAGTTTTTAACCATCCTAGCGCCAAGTGTGGATGAGGCTAATAGTATAAATACAGGATCAAAGAAATTGAAGTTTATATGCATTCATGTGTAAAGCTGCTACTAAAACCTCTCTTTAAAATGAACCTCAAACTCGCTGATGTATACTGTATTCAACGTATCTCTCAACTAATGTTGACGGATTTGCAATTACTACTGTTTTTACAATTAAATAAGATAGTTATTGATATAAATTTTGTTCCAATATTTAGTTGTACCCAAGTGTGTTTAAGCATAGTCAAAATATGAATGATATCATTATTTTCTATTATATACTATGAAAACAATTATTCAAAGAACAGACAACAGAGCAGAATGGAAACAAAAGGTATTCCAAACTTCAACAATGATAATCTTCTTCTTAGATTGGAAACCTCAAGTATTGTTAATAATTAATGATAACCAATTAAAACAACGCAATAGCTTCAATCCCTTCCTCAAACATGTAACATACGCGGGATTAATTCAAATTTACAATAACCTTGACTGCCTTTATTCAAAATATTCATCATATATTACAGGATTTTTAACAATGCAAGGATTTTGTTTTATCTTCATGAAAATGTGCTTGCAGTTGATGGATGGGTTGTCAATGAAAGAATTGCGAGAGTTAAGGAAGGGATCCCTAATAATGAAAGTATTGATTCCATACTGCTTTCATCAAGGAAGAAACTGTCTATTCTGCAGTCCATAGATGCACTGTCCGTGAGGGGTTCATGATATATGTGAAATATTTAACATATTCATTTAACATTTCGTTATGTATCACTAGAATGACAGATCAGTCACTTGATTAAAATCATTTTAAAAAGTAATTTATGATCAAATATTTTAGTAACATTACTTCATAATATCAATGTTATAGCTAGATAAAGAGAGTTCCATCTCATGATCAGCTTTGTTAAGCAGTATCTTCTTATCATTATTTCTTCTTCTAACTTATACATTTGTTATAAATTACCATTCTCAAATATTGTGACTGTCGTAATGTTTAACACAAAATGCAGGTAACAACTGCAGTTTTCCACGAAAAAAAGGTCTTTTTACTGTTATTAAGTTGTGTGATTTAGTTTCCAAAGGCAAATGTGAAATAAAAAGACATAGTTTGGCATTTACAATGCTTTATAATTTGTGTGATGTGTTAATTTGCGCTTTCCTCAGCATTTCCCCCATGATTTGTGATTGGGGTCAACAGCAGAATATTCAAATATTGATCACTAACTCCATCGGACACCCTGTCAAATCTTACATAATTACAATAGATTTTCCTTAACGTGCATTTAGTTCAAACGCATGGATGATTACGTAAACTAGGACACTGAGTCTGTATGAAACCCTTCAAATGTCTATATGTTGTGTTGATAGATGCATCAATTTAATCGAAACATCCAAATATGAATATGGATTACATTTGATTGAATATTCAAACATTACTTTTGCTAAACAAAAACTGATTCATCATCCAGAGAGAATACCATACTTTCCATATTCATGTGAATAAAGCGGATAACCATTATACACATCGGGGAATATGGCAAATTGTCAAGAATTGTATAACGCATAACAGTAAGAACACAACGAACCAATTGTCAGATATCATGACCGAGTTTGAATAGTTCAATTTTCAATTTTACCACAGCATGATAAAACTGAATCAAATTGATCTTCAAAGTTTGAAATAAATGTGTAGAGAAGTCGCGAATCTCCACACCCTTACCATTGGGAGAGGACATAATGACCTACTCATCTTGTTCGTCCTGACACATCGTTATCTTGAAGCATGGTTGGACTATTTAGCTTGCTCTAAGATTTGATTTCCGTACAGTGAGAGTTAGACTATAGCTATCAATGTGGATATTGTTAAAGCTTATGTCAATATTACATAATTTGTTAGCCCTTTTTTAATCAGATCGACTCAGGTAATAGGAAGGAAAACCAATTTATACATTCAGACATTCACCCTGTATAAGTCTATTATTTCGATATGTTAAAAGTCTTACTATGTTCATAAAAAGTCAAGGGTGCGTCATATGGGGTTTGAGAAGGAATAATTTCGGAGGCTCCTTTTATACATTTATTACGTTTTAGAAATTTATTTGCAAAGATGCATTTTGGTCGCTTTATGTTAGACTAGAACGCTATAAGCAATTGACCATTTGGCATAACCTTGAAAAGGCTTTGCCTTCTGATTGCTTAACAGTCGATTATGATTGGCGTTTGTCCAAAATCAGAAACGTTCGTGCGAACTAAAATTCATTTCCTATGCTTTGCAGTGTAAAGCAACTTCTAATAGGCTTATGTCCATAAAAGTTTATACGCATTTTCAAGAACAACACAATGCATTTTCCTGAAAAGGATTGATCATAGGAATGTAGAAAAAAAATGCAAGTTCTTAAATAGTTTCTTAAACAAGAAAAATACTTTGATAACTAGTTTTAGTTTGCGACATAGTAATTATCTTTTTATGCTCACCAGAAATGCAAACATGTGATAAATCTTAATTCAATAGAAAAGTAATCATGTGAAACCAGAAATCCGGCAATGGAATCACCTGAACTGAGTTGACACCTAACAAGGTTGTCACATCGTGTCAACGTAAGTTAGACAAATGTCATTGAAAGGTAACAGGTGATTTGGTGTACCAGGTATAAATGTCATCTAGACTTCAACTGCATGAACAGAAAATAGCAATTCTGAGTCCGACTGTAGGGATTGGCAAGTTCATGAAGACCGAGTTATCAAATGAACTGTCATACACAATGTTCTTTGCCTCCATTAAGCGAATTGAACCTAATGGATGTGTTACAATGTATAAGATAAAAGATAAATTAAAACGACTTTATTTCAAGAGTGATACAATCAAATACATCAAGCGACCGTCCTAACTTCAACACTCTTAATTATTAAACTAGTTTACTAACTTTCCATTACTGAAAACTGATAATTAATAATGTATTTCTACATATTCACTTAAAGGGGCAGTTGTTTGTGACAAATTCATTTCTTTAAAAGTTCCCCAATAAAGATACATTATTGCCAAATACATTATCTTCAGAACGCCGAACATCTCATTAATCAATGTGATCCTTCGAGGTTGTTGAGGAAATAATCAAGTAAACAAAACCCTGGTGACACTATTTATGTAAGTGTTAATAATTTGAGTTAGGGAAATGGATTTGCATAACTTACATTCATTTTGAAATTTAAACCTCTTCATTTGTTTATACGTATTAGTACACGTTCCTGTTTAGCAAACCATAACTTGTACATGATCAGGAAGAACAAATAAAAACTTAGTAAGTAAACTGTCTTAATAAATTGGAAATATAAATATTTTAGTTTGTGAAGATGTAACTTCAAGATGAGAGTAAAAAAAGACTAGAAATCCATCTAAACAATACAGCACACTTTATAGTTTATTCTACAATTTGTAAAATGTTTTCATCTTAGCACGACGTTATATAGTAAAAAGGAACATTGTTGACTTTAATGTTTTTGTATTCAATATGCATTCGTATAAGATGAAATTGGTATCCCTCGTGATGACTTGTTTTTAAGTAATATTAAACTATAATTTTATAAAGAACAAATCACTAAGTAATATACTTTTTAAAATGGTTTGTCTTAACATAGCAACGGTTCAAGGGTGGATGTCAAGAGAAATTTGTTACAATCTATCTATATTTTTGGTTTAGAGATACCGCCATCTTTCTCGTAGGAAGAAGTAATTAATATCTGGTTCCAGGTTTTCTTGCAAATCATATCATGGCAAAAAGAATTAATGACATGCAACACACAATATGTGATGAATGATCATAAGTAATACTGACGCTAATATTATTCTAAATGCATAACGAAGGGCAGACTAAGCTCTAGAGATTCTTTGCGTGTTTGTGCTCTAGGTTAATTGTTGCGGCATTACATAAGAACGAATCTCGGTCATGTATATCTGTATCGTCCCAACTTGGAATTCCAAGTTGGGACGTCCCATCTTGAGATGGGACGGCGGATACTTTAACATGTTCATAATATTCTTATTCTAATGTTGAATTTAGTAATAACATGATAACATGTATCATTTAGATAAGCACGTTTAGGACATCGAAAGATATTTTGATTTTATGTTTGAATTTCATGACTTATTGGCTATATCTATCTCTCATCGCATACGAGTCTTTCATCATAGCACAATACGATTTCAAAAGTAATTCTTATACAAATTTTTATAAATTATTTCATTACATTCTTAAATATTTTTAATTGTGACAGCATGTAAGCAAATAAAAAAAAGAAATTATATTCAATTATACACTCAAAACCCGAAAGAAGGGATTTTGGTAAACATCCGCTTCGGTTATGACACTAATACCTGTGTGTCACCTTCCAATTAGTGACAAGAATGGGTACCAATTGTACATGAGCATGCTTGTAACACTACAAGGGTACACGCCGAGCGTTTGTTGTTTTAGTCAATGATCATCATTCATATTTATCAAGGCATTTGCCCCTATCGGCAATATCACTGATAGGTGGAAGCAGACGTGATCAAACCCTAACCAAAAACAACAACAAATTTTTATTTGTTTATTGTTATTGTATTGTTATTCGATGAAAGTTGTTTTGCCACACTAAATATATTCAAAATATTTTTTTCATAAACAGAACGATTATCATGTCAAGTAACCAAAATGAAATCTAACATCATCCATTGATTATTTATGGGGAAATAGCAGGCTTTTTAATAGATTTTAAAAAAATTTAGAACTTAGTTTCCAAGATTTACAAAAGAAGATTATGGTTTAAACATATTCTATTCATTTCATAAAAAGAAAATAGATTTGCAAGAAAGATGGAAGCTTATATTAATGCCGCGCCAATAAAAATTATATTTTGAAACCATCAAACATACAACACAAAGTCAAACAAATACGATGTACAGCTGCAGCACAATGCGTTAAGATATTCAACATTGCAAAGGCAATTTCTTCATGCTAATTTAGAAATACAATATTTCAACTAATTTCTTATCGATACTGCAAGAAGATTATAAACAGAGTTTGTTGACTTTGAGTTCATTAATAAACTTTGTTTACCTTCACAAGATTTTTTGCCACAAACCAGGGTACAGATCTAGAGTTGAGAAAAATTATTTGTTTCTACTTAGCCCGAGGTAACATATGATTTTGATCAGTATGAAAAGGGTTTTTTTTATATGTACAAGCGTCTATCTAGGCTTGTTAGAAGCGTTGAATTGAGAGAATTCTTGTGTGTTGTTACTGCTAATAAGTTAATCAACTGATCTGTACATAAGACAAATAAGATGAGTAGGTGAGAGGGAAGAATTACATTTCAGTGTAATATTGTTGTTTTACAGATGAAAGTTTACTTAACTAATCGTTTTGTTATCTTTAAATATGCTACTTAACATGGCCCCTCGAAAAAAGGCATTAGGTTTGTAAATACACATCAACGAAGTTTTATTGATATACTAACAATTATCGAGTTATTTTGTGCTGACATACATGTACTAATGTAATATCTTCAGAAGACTAAAATGATTCATATCGTTATTGCTTCAACAAAAAGCAAAAAGCAATTGCTTAATACAAAAAGGAAAAAGGATTAGCAAACAGGCAGCAAATGCCTATATAAATTCTTTTGCTGAAACAAACATAAAACGATTTAGATATCAAGTACATTGGTAGAAATATACATTTGCAATTATTCTTACTAACCTCAAATTTATATTAAGCTTTGTCTACCTTACATTTTGTACAAATTTTAGGAAAGAGCTTTAAAATTCGGTTGGTATCATTTATGAAATAATAAACAGATATTATTAGGAATTCGTTAACACTCTGTGACAAAGATTTGTCGCCGTTAAGATAGATTTTAGTATATTGATATGAGTTACTAGGGAATATTCCAACCCGAAGTTGGCACTAGTTGAAAATATCTAAAATGTTGGTGAACCAGACTTCGATAATAGGAACTTTTAATTTTTTTTACATTTGATACAATCAACCAAGTCGCCAAGTAGATAAACAAGATAATAATTTGTTAAAACAACATGGGTTTATGGTGTGTCCATATGTTGATTTAGCCTAACACTACCTACGGTGGGCAAATTGGTGCCCAAACATTCGTCCTCTATCACGCCAAGCTGTCACATTAACATATTCAGTCTATTCAGTGCTGGATTGTAACGATTGAGAGTACCTTAATTTCTGCTTATAGAAGATTTTTGCATGGATTATTCATTTCTCTGTATCAGGTACGTTTTTTAAATATATATATTTAAAAAAAGCAATTTATCACTAGTATTGTAAAACTTGGATCTGTATTAGAATAACTTCATATCTTTGATTGTTAATAGTTTATACCACCTTTTTGTAAAGAAACTAAGATACAAAGATGTCTCTGTGAAATGTGGAGCCGCTTGGTTTCTCTCTGTTTACAACTGTTCGATCTACGCATGTATTGGCCGTTTGAAAAATGCTGAAAACTATTATCTAAATATAATTCTATATATTGATCTGATTTTGTTATGTCGCTTAACAAATGTGATTCAATCAGTAATCAAATGTGATTTTAAATAAATGTTTGAGTAGTGTTGAATCGTTCGTACTCGATAACAGATGAAACCGAGTGAAAAAGTGAAGTAAATGAACATCAAATCAAATTTTCTTCGTAGGTGTGAAAAGAATATAACAAAATTATCTAAAAACATGTTTTACTGACACAATTCATTATAAAATATGAATATTATTAACATGTTTTAGTATCCCCCGTCCCATCTCAAGATGGGACGTCCCAACTTGGAATCCCAAGTTGGGACGCGTCCCATCTTAAGATGGGGCGGATCCGCAGTTGGGATGATACATATCTACATATTCACCTATTGATAATATACATTTTTACAGGTGTGTAGATATCATGCGAATCCCCTTCATATTTGATTATGCATATGCATTCCTTAGCAAGCACAGAAAGACGAAAATGAAAGGAATTGTACCTTAATGTTTTTTGAGCCCGAAATCAAGATAATATTAATAATATTGATAAAACATTTTGATAATTCATGATATATTGTTTCAATTTTTTCTTCATTTTGTTCAGTAAAGTGCAGCTTTATTAAACCAAACATCTTTGAACATGTTTCTTTGAAGTCTATTCACGAATGTTAAGTTTTGATTTCAGCTTTTTTGAGACAAGTCAGTTAAGTGTTTACTAACCACTACACAACTCATCAATAGAATCTTGAAATATTCAGATGCCTAGATTCAAAGCTAAAGGTAAAATAACGAGGTTTATTTTTGTCATATTAGATGTACTTTAAAAATAAAAAAACCTTTATACACTGAGGGAGTCTTCGTTGCATTAATGGTGGAACTGCTATTCTGGAAAACAAATTTGGTTCATTTTTATACAGTATTTCCTTGCCGCAGAGCTATCTAGATACTAGCAGCCGCGATATAAGTGAAATAATCTTGAAAGCGGCGTTAAACAACAACTCACCTCACTTACATCTCATCTAACAGAATCTGTGTTAAGCAGAACTCAGTCCTTGTTACCAGGAGGGTTGATGTCACTGATCATGCGTTTCAATAATGACCCAGTTAAAGGCAGGAGTAATTTTGGCAAAGTCAGGTATCAATACCACGGCAAATCTGTACCCGGCCAGTACGGCAATACTAGATCAATTACACACGAATTAATTAATCTCAATGATATTTGTAAATTGACATTACTTTTGAAAGTTTTAAAGCGAGAGCTGTAATCTATCTCCATATGTGTGTATGTGGATCCCCATCATACTCTATGTCAAGTTTATGGTAATCAAAACCATATGAAAATATTGACAACGCAACATTGATATCTCGTTAAATATTCAACAATTATGATAACATTTTACATTTTCTCAGCAGACAAATACATGTATAATAGAAGTGGCGATCAACATGATTAGGGAAGGTATTCTTTAGAAATGATAACAACTATGTCTTCCTATTACCAACCTGACACGCACGTAATAGCAACGAGTACATCATAGCAGTAGAAAGGTAATTAATCATCTCCTTAAATGTGGTTGTCAAATATGGTATTTCTCATTAGTAAAACGTATAAAAGTCGGTTGTCAGGATGTTTGTGAACTCACAAATAAGTATTTGACACTTACGTATATGAATGGTATACTTTGATAAAGAACATACTTGTAATCAAAGTTTTAAAGTTTACTATGTGTCAACATAAAAATAGATTAGCTTTTTAGAAAAACACTATTTTTTGCGAAACAATGAAAAAACTTGTATGTGAGATTGCAGCCATGCAGTTAATTACAGACTGAAAATACTATCAGTGTTAGCTTTATGAGTAGCCCATCTGTCGCACGAGGTGGTCAAATCAATTAATAACATGCAACACAAGTTATGTAATAACGGTGATTAATGAATGCCGAGGCTACGTCTAGGATGTATGATTCTTATCTCTTAATTAAAATGCAAACATGGCGAATCTAGTTATGTGGAATTCAGAGGAAGTCGGAGTTCTGGCGAATCGTAGCGTGTTTATCACATTTTCTCATCAACCTACCACAGACACAAAACTTCCCTCTCGTTGTATAACTTCAGACAGTTTGCGATCCAGATACAGTGTCACTGTCTCACTACATGTACATCTCGTCCTAGTGTCTTAGCTTTTCCGATTGTCTGCCTGTCTATCTCTCTATATTTGTGTGTCTGTCTATCTGGCTGTCTGTCTTCCTCTCTGTATCTCTGTCTCTGTCTTTGTCACACTCTGACTCTCTTTGTCTCCACCTGTCTCTGTCCACTCGGCTGTCTTCCTCTCTCACTTTACTGTGACTATGCTCACTATTTCAATCTCACCTTTTTTCCCCTCCATCTCTTATTTTTAATTCCATTCTTCCTCTACAACCTAATACAAACACTTCTGTGTTCTGAGATGCAGTCGAGATGGAGATTCCACATTTGTCAATCTCCCTACCTTTACATGTTCGTCTTTCTTCCTCTGTCTCTCTACGTGTCTCTGTCTCTGTCTGTTTGTCTCTTTCTTTGGCGACCAGAATTTAGACTGTTATTCGCTGTTCGTCATTCGTGATTCGACGAATGGCAAATTAATTGCTTTTCGTCTTTCATATTTGTTGATATCTGAATTACAAATAGCAAATCTATTTGCTCTTCGTCTTTCATATGTTGCTTATATCTGAACTCAATGGGAAAAAGCAAATTAATTTGCCATTCGACTTTCTTCTTATACTGATATCTGAATGATGAAAAGCAAATTAAATTGCCTTTCGACTTTAATTTTTTGCTGATATTCGAATAACGAACAGCAAATCAATATGCTATTCGACTTTCATATTTGAGTAACGAACAGAAACATTGTTTTGCAAACATAATTCCAAATCATCAAGAAAATTCCGAGTTTTCCTCTTGTTGCCATCACTTTTAGTGGGAAAAATTTCCCACTAAATTAGAAGTCACTCAGAAGAACAAAAAACCCTCCTGTTAAAAAGGGGTGCAAAAGTGACTATACACATTTGCAATCCTTCAAACCCTTTTTTGAATTTGAAGGAAATAATAAATAATAGAAAATATGTTTGTTTACTTTCAAATTTGAAATACGAATAGCAATTACTTTTGGCTATTACACTTGTTGTATAGCTCACAGGAAACACTAAAAGATTAATGTCTACATTAAATCATAAAGATTTACGAATGACGAATGACGAATTGCAAAAAACTAAAAAAAAATGCTTTTCGTAATTCAAATTTGAAAGTCAACAAACATATTTTCTATTATTTATCATCGCTTCAAATTAAAGAAGGGTGTAATAATCTCACCTTTATTTCTGCCACGGGAGACTCATAAGGGGCCATGGTAAGCCAAAATAGAAAATGTGTTAACAATGGTCATATCATGACAACGATTTCTTTGATGTTCTAAAGTAACATAAGGTCTGCAGATGAATCCATAAACATATGCTAGGGTTTAGTTTTAAAATGTATGTGATCAAGGACGTAGACATACCTTCATTAACGTCCTTTGTATGTTATAATCTGGAGAAGTAGAAAGAGCAAACATTGTGATTAATTTCTTACTACATGAAGTTTATTTATGGGCACTACGATGTTGGACAATGCATGTTAACATCACATGAATGTTCCTATGTGGTCCGTATCAGCGGAAGAGTCTTTTGATTATCCTCGCATGAATGGTGATGGCGTAAAATTGCACTTATTAACCTTTACATGCTGTGCCATGATGAGGTAATCAGATGTGTTACGTAGTGCAGAAGCACTGGAATGCGTTAGCATTTTCCTGGAGGAAGAAGTACTTCCGTAAGGTATGCGCATGCTTAGGAACTCCGGTCCAAGCATAGTAGATATATTGGGAATGTATCCGAGTGAATTTGGGTTTGTACAAGATTTCATCAATTATATTTCTTCAGAAAATGAGATACAAATTAAGGCTACTTATAACGACCTGAATCACCAAAACGATTGTGTCACGTGAAAATCATGTATGTGGCATATATATTTCTTATTAGTGCCAGGGAAAAGCAAGTCTTACATTAAGGCGCGAGGTTTTACTTTACTAATATCATATACTGTTTACTGGCGATATTGTGCACATGAGGAAAACAGTAATATTGTTTACAACGGCATCTTATGACATTTCACAACGGTATCTTATGACAAATATGACACCAAATATATATTTTCATCGTAAGTAATGCATGTCGTTATTATTACCGTCATCAATGCTGTACAAGTAAAAGATGAACTGAAATTAGTGTTAGCACAGAAAGAATAAGAAATTATAAGAAAATAACCATTGCTCGTTATATACTTCAAGTACAAAGAAAACAAGAAAGTTGGCAGATGACACTGATAGAGTACATGCTGTCTAATTCTCGTTCTAGGAAATCTACTTGTTGATTTAAACTAGAACAAATGGAATCCCTAATGCTAATCAATAGATCAAAAAACACCATAATATAGATAAAAGTGAAAATGTCTATGCTTGTATTTTACGTTTTCTGTAATGATTGCATTTGGCATGAACAACATATAATATCACTGACAAATAATAGACGAGTGCAAGAAGGCTTAGAACTATAAAAGTCACATCTCAAGAACATGATACACCACACCTCAAGCCAATGAAAGTGAAACGCAGTTGGGAAGCGAGTTTATAGCGCATCATTAATATAACGTGGGAATCAAGCTACCGAGACGAACTCCCACGTGCACATGCTTCCTACTATGTACATGTAGGTTGTTGTAGGTTTTCGCTCCGAGCCATGTTTTCGATCGATGTACGTGTTGGACACTTCTTTCTTTTTACTATACTAAAGGTGTTTAGCCATGTTTTCGATCCGTACGTGTTGGACACTTCTTTCATTTTACTATCCTAAAGGTGTTTAATCTAATTTTAACCGGGTTAATACCTATCAGGAAAGATACAATGTAAACAATGAGTTGTATTTCTGAGTCGTTTTACTAAAGTCCGAAAGTTCATATTTCAATCTGAAGTGATATGAGCGTGGTGTAATGGTATGCAATACACAGGGTTGGGTACGTATTCCAAACGAAATACGTGTCTAGCAATATGTTGTGTCTAATTAGTAAGTCATGTCATCCACAAAGCAAATTTATTGGCATTCCATTTGCAAGGTTGATGACATACACAGAGAGTAGAGATAAGAAATAAATATGAATATCAATAATGTAGCACAATGGCAGGTTAATGTTGATATATAAAACTAATTGTAGGGGATCGATCGCAAATTATTTTTATGAAATCTTTTGCACCCATTATATGTTTCTTGTAGATGCTACAACAGATAACATAATTTATGTTTAACATTTCTGTAATGGCTAATAGGTTTTAAGGTGACCCTTTCCTTAAAATGTGTCAGATTTTCCATCTTCTTCACACATAACCATACAATTACACAATTACTTTGCTTGGAACCTCTTATCATATCATTTGTTAGGTACAATGTGAATGTATTTTTATAAATGGATCCTTATTCATATATCTTCTTGTACTTTAATGTAAACTCCAAGAGGATATCTAAACTCGCATCATTGTATACAATTATATGTTACACAAATTATCATCGCTTATTTCAACAGAAAATATAAGGTTTGCTGTCATAAATTTTTCCGCATTGTTTGTAATAGGTATATAATTTTCAAATTAGACTTTTAACTTAGACATTTTAGATAAATACTTTAAGTGGTTCAAGATATAAAAAATACAAGTGCAAAACGTAAATCACAACTATAAACATTTAATGAAAACGTTACGATAGTTTTTATAGAGTCTCAAAGTCGAACAGTAACAGATTTATGGAGATCCATATCACATTGCTGCATTCTCACTAAATTTCAGTCTTGTTTTGACGAAATCAAGGGTTTTAACGTAGAATGGGCAAAGAACAATAAACGTCCTCACATCTCTCATCTGATGTATAGTAAAGAGTGTGGAAGAATGACAGTTGGTCATCTGTTGTGTTATAGAATACGAATAAAAGCACTGTATTGAAATCAATGCAAAAGAAAAATGTTTTACATATCGCAAGGATTGGAGGCCATTTTCATTGAAAAAGATACATAAGAAACTGACTGGTGGCAGATATCGGTCTACATAGGTACAAAGACTATACATTATTGAGTATAAAGTTGACAAAATTTTAAATGGAATTACATTTATATCAACATTATTCACTGAGATTAGCTGGCTATAAAATTGTTGTGAGTGAACATTTACTAAAATGAATTTTGTAAACAGCTTTATTTATTTCATTTACAGGCTCTTTATTAAATTTGCAATTTTGTTTCTTAATAGTGATACCTATTAAACGATATTACCCTCGTAGAAGAGGTATATTTGAAAAGTAAGATCGAGAAACCAGAAAGAGAGTTATTACAAAAGTAGTTCAGAATAATGAAGTTTACCGATTTCTTATATACCTCAAAGGTTGTTTGGTATATTTTGTTTATGTCTTCTGTTCATATATTAGAATCCCACCACGGACTCGTCAATTTTGAGAAGGTAAAGAATTATTCTTCGTGCAGTGAGGTTTTGGTGCAATGCAACACTGAATTCTAACAGTTCTACACATGGTTTGCTCGTCCCAGCCAATACTCGCAGGTTTCACCACCATGCAAAACCACTAAGACTTTTGTGGTCTTTCTCCCTGCAATGACACTAACAGCCATGATATAAGTGATAAATGTCACTACTTTGCAGATCTACGTAAGTCATTGTTTGAAGAATAGTATTTAACCTGGCCTAGTATGTATAAGTTTCGAAGACTATTCACAAGTAAACTTTCAACTCTCAAAAAACTTTCCACATGCATTAGGGCTGTTTGTAACCTCTCTGATTGTTATATTTGATTCATGCAGTCATCTTCTTGTACATGTTAAAATGTTATATTTCTTTTTTTTCTTTAAACCTTGGAATTGATATAGGCCGAAGGCACCAACGGCGTCTGTTCACATACATAAGTGTATCAAAACCGTATGTTTATCACTAGAGTATGATGTTTTATTGTTAAGAGTTAAGACATTTAGAGTTTCATAGGGAAACTGATTACTGATGTCTGATTACCGATGCCACTCGTAAAATATTCCCATAATACAGATGTCATTTTCTCTTTTTCATTTCTTCGTCTTTTCATTATTACGATATTAAAGAGGTTCGTACCAATTAACAAAATAAATGAAAGATTGCTGTGAATTTGCAAGGTGAAAGCTGAATATGTATTCGTTGATATTCCAAAATAAAAAAAGCATGTCACAAACCTTCTTTTTCAGACAAATAATGATTTTGACGGGTTTATTTTTAAAAATTGGGAAAAGACCAATTTTGCTAATTTAATCTTAAAAACAAAAAATATACATTTAGAGTTCAGTTTACTTTTTTCCAATAAATGAGATGATAATGTAAAAAAAAGATTATTATATTTCCTTTTGTGAGTTTTGTAACGTATCTGCAAATATTAAAGATACAAGTTCAATGATGATCGCTACCAAAATAGCTTCAAAAGACGCGTTCAGTAATAAAGATAAATTAAAAATAGTTCAAATATGTTTTAAATAGAAGAAAACATATTGCAAAGAAATAATTTGAAAGAAAAAGAATATGTCACGGGCCTATTTTTCGAGATAGTTGAAGCTGAAGTTAAAATTACTTATGAAAAAAAACTCATTAGGGGAGGTTACTCTTTATTTCCCTTGAATGATACTTCATGATAATGGTTTGAAGTACACAGTTTATCCCTTTCCAAAGTATTTCATGAAATTCTAAGGTCAGTGTTATGAAATATTTGAAGTGGCTAAAGACATTTATGGCCTCTTGGTCAAATCCACGTGTGAACAAAGTATTAGTATCCACAAGCAATTTTTTAAAACACACCTTTTAAATATGACAAATGTTTTCTAATTGTGAATGATTTGAGTTTTAATTTCACTTGATTGGTAAATGTTACAGTGAATGTTATGATTATAAATGTAATTGTAAGTGTGTAAATGATTGAAAATTACTGCTCATATAATTGAATTTCAAAATAAATGCAGCCAAACCGAAATACATTCCCGATTTTTTTAATACTCATTTTGTCTCAATGACAGTTTTGACTTTTCATTTAAACATCTATCTAGAACGTTTCCAAAAAAGATTGCTTATGAGTTCTATTTCTATTCTTTATTATGAAATTCTATTTATTGCTTGATATGACAATGCAACGTATTTTTACATAGATAATACTAAATGAATGGTAATGTGATAACATTTTTATGCAACGAGTGAGTGGAATTTGGTATCAGACGAACGAAAGTGAGTCTGATACCTAATTCCATTCACGAGTTGCATGAAAATGTTATCACATTATCTTGAGTTTAGTATTCTATTTATTACTCATCCCCACGTATCAATATTTTTGATAAATTGATCGTCAAACAACAGTCAGCTGATCGCGAAACCGGCGTAAGAATATCAATCAGTCAAACAAAACACAAAACAAAATAGTTCGCTAACTGTTGAGTGTCTACATAAGTGACTCGCCATTAAAACATGTAGCAAAAACCATTTTGGTGAACAAGTATTTCAGTTTTAAGAATTTCATTGATATAACAAATGCTAACAAGCAACGAAGAATGTTAAGACATTGTGCACTCGATACGTGAGTCGTGACGTCATCGGAATGTGTCCTCTTTCTAGGTCAGGTCAATCAGTTTTTAAAAGTTGGCGGAACGTATAGTGTCAGTAGTTGAGGAGGATTGGTTGATAACATTGACACGAATAACAGCATTGTTGTTAGGACCCGCAAAGATTGAACTAAGGGAACGGGGGTTGCAAGATGTCATGTTCAGATTGTCTGCTTGTTAAGGGGGAAGCGACAGGTTGGGTGGAACAGATGATGGAAGGGCCAAGTTGTACATATGGCGTGGAACGGCCGGCAGAGGGGGAACGTAACGCAACTTGCGACGGCACAGAAGTTGGGCGAGTGATTAAAAGACTGTGTGATTTGTGCTGGTTTTCAGAAATATGAGAGTAATTATATTGACACTTTGGATATTTTATATTTTTGGATATTCACGTCTCGTTTAGAATGCAAAATTTGAAAGTCGCCATTTTCTAACTTACAAGTCACGTGATTGGAAGATGTCACGTGACGTTCGAAAGTAGTTCCGTTTGTTCGCACGAGATGGTATCACACATGTGTGTTACCAACTCATTGTTATCTAATGAGTGATCTCACCAAGGTTGAGTAATAAATTTGTTTATGTTCCACCAAAAAAGCTATTCGAAATGAGATTTTATTTACCGAAACCGCTACTGCTTACGGCCTAATGAGTGTAAGTTAATATTCCGTTCAAATTATTCTTCAAGTTACATCATGTTCAAGATGGATAAATATCTTTCAATGCATAAAAATTTCCGTTAATAGTAATATATTGTAAAAAATGACGAGGACTTTCCATGCACAGTCTATTTTCCGCACATTGTGTGTCAATGACGACACTGCAACAATGTTCAACAAAGAGACTGCAACGGATAACTTGTATTTGTTCATCAACAATCGGTTTTATGCAGAATGTAAACACACAAATGTTATCAGTGACATTTTCTGTTTCAAAATAATAATTGGAGTACATTTTGGAAAACCGCAATCTAGTTATAAGCTATGAAACAACAGATTGCGAATTCACGTTCAGTGAACATTTGTGTCAAAACATCACTGCCGATTATGACCAATGCATATGATTCTTAAAATCTATGACTAATATGTACATGGATCAAATAATAGACAACTAAACAGTCCACAGTAAAAATGTCCATATTTTCCGATCATCGATAACGCGTCAGTGACATTTTTTCTACAATGTTTACGCAACTTAAGTTTTCTCAAAATGTTAGCGGTACTTTTTCGGATGCGCGAAAAGATGCGCACTGACAAACGTTCGAAACGTCTTTAAAAGCCATATGCTCTTGCACTATCAATTTACCCCAAAGATTGATGTTTCTGATGATTTATTCAGATTATGTATTCTAGTTTCCTCTATATTCTTTTCTATTCATTTGATAGTTTGTCTGTCATTTGAACACGTGAATCTTGTTATGTTGCATATTAAAAAGTGTACAGGAATGAAATTTCTATAACTGTGTTTCAAGTTTTGATTTCGTGGTTTCTGTGACATTTCAGGTTTTTGCGATCCCCTTCACAACTCATTTATAAAGTCTTTAAACATTATGATGTCTATATTCAAAGATCAAAGTAGAAATGATGATGTTTGACCATATTACACATGCGTTTGAAAAATAACATTTCATTGATTCTTTGGGTTTCTTTTTTTTCCCTAGGCAAACCATTCTTGAGAGAAAATAATCATCTTAACTTTTGCAATATCAAATAAATCAACTGTAATGGAAGGCTTAGGCTTAACATACACTCGTCCTAGTCCTCAAACATTTGTAATTCAATATTGGCTGTTTTGCAAGTGATCACTTAAAAGTTAAGTACAAACACATGTTCAATTACAGTAGATAGAAGAATCTGTATAATTACAGGCAGTATGATATGATGTATAGATATCATTATTGTGATTGCATGTAAGTGACACAGGACTTATTATACTTGAATATTGCCATGTGTTTCAACCATAATCCTGACTCTTTTGATTAAAGATACTCACCATATTCTAGTATTCCAGTACAATTGGGCAGAGCAAGCCTTTTGTTTTATCTCCATGGAAATGTGCTTGCAGTAGATGGATGGGTTGTCGATGAAAGTATTGCGAGAGTTTAGGAAGAGAGTCCAAATGATGTGAGTAATGATTCCATACTGCTTTCATCATTGAATAAACAGTCTGTTCTGCTGTCCATGGATGCACTGTCAATGAGGGATTAATGATCAGGTGACAGATTACACAGGCGTTAAGTATTGCTAGAATGGCAGATCAATCACTCGATCAAGATCATGGTTTGATATTTTTAATGATTAACTTCTTAATGCAAAAGCCAGATATTTCCATCTCATGATCAGCTTTGTAAAAGTCCAGTCTTATCATCATATCTTATTACTATATATTATATTGGCAATTTATTTCAACAGTTATCAGTTAAAGATGGCATGCCTGTCTTTAAATGTTTGTGACAAAATGTAGGTTCCCACATCTTTATCAGGTCATGCATCTTTAGACCAGGGTGGCATTTCTCTAAAAAAACCTGCAATAATTATATAATTATATAATAAAAATATGCCAGAGGCGTAAGTTAACTGCCACAAAGTAATTGAGATTGTAGAATATAAAAAGTGCAGAGATCGTTTGAATTAACAATGTAAAATATTGATGCTCATTGCCTCAGTTGCCTTTGATAATGCATTGATTTTACATTTTCATTCAGACATCAACTGTAACGAGAGAATAATTTAAAAAATGAATGTAGTGGTTAAGTTTCAAAGTTGAAACCTGAAATAAAAAGACATATCTTGACATTTATGATGACTTGTAATTTGCGTATTGTAACATTGTGCTTTCCTCGGTATTTTTCCCCAAAATTTGTGGTGGAAGGGTCAATGGCAGAATATCAAAATATTGAACACTGACTCTATCAGACACCCTGTCAAGTCTTACATCATTACAATAGATTTCCCTTTACGTGCAGTTAGTTCAAACGCATGGATGATTATGTAATCTAGGACACTGAGTCTGTATGAAACCCTTCAACGTGTTGAACTTTCGGGTTGATAGATGCATCAATGGCATTCAGATATTCAAAGATGAATGTGGATGATCTTTTATTGAATATTCGCCAATTATGTTTACAAAACAAAAGCTGATCATTCAGAGATAATACCATGTTTTCCATATTCATATGAACAAAGTCGTAAGCTATAAACAAATTTTGGAATTTGGCAAATTGTCAAGAATTATATAACCCATCACGGTAAGAACATAAAACAAATTGTTTGATATCATGCCCGAGTTTTAATAGTTACATTTTTACCAAAACATTATTAAATTGGATTAAAGATGAATTTTTAAGTTTGAAAGAATGGGTTATGAAGTAAGAACTTACACAACTTACATCGGGAGATGACATGATGACCTCGTCACCTTGTTCATAAAATCCCTCACGCATCGTACGTATCGTTATCTCTAAGGATGGTTGTACTACATAGCTGATTCCAACAACTGATTACCATACAGTGAGAGTCAAACTATAACTATCCATGTGACTGTTGTTAATGCTTATGTCTTAATCATATATTTGTGAACTTTCTTCAGCGAAAACACGGTCAATAGTAAATAAATAAAACAATAAGATCTACATTCACACGGTATGAGTCTATCTACCAGATAAAATGCATCAGTCAATCGAAAAATTCTAAAAATATTAAATGAAATGAAAAGGAGACTGAAATCAAGCTCTACAGTCTTTTTTTTTTACTTGCTTAGGCTTCTACCTTATTTCAGGGTCTGGCCTACAGAATAAGGTTTGCCTTCAGCCAACTAAACCTCCACCAGACACCGATTTGCCTTTGTTAGGTATCAAAAAATTCAATTAAAGAATCATATAATATTTTACCTCTTTGGAACTCTTGTGAAGATGATGCAAAGTACGGGTATAAGTTTTGAACGATAAAAGAAATGCGTTTCTCACTCTACCTAGCTCAAAGGATATATTTTAATATTGTAAATCTAACTGATTTTGTTACAAAATCAATCATTCAACTTACATACGGGCATTGTCAAAAATCTGTCATGGTTCTTGCATATATATATATATATAGTCGCTTGGTCATAGGTTATGTCGATGTTGATAATCATCATATGTATGCTAACAAGCACACCAAACTTAATTTAATATACAAATGATGAGGTGAAACCAGCAAACTGACAAATGAATTACAAGAACAGAGTTTACACAGACCACAGTTGTCACAATCATGTCAGTATGAAGGTCTCTTGAGAAATACCAGAGGAAGGTTACAATCAGAAACTATATTGCAGTAATGTGGCATACAACATTGCAATACTTGAAAAAAACTGTACAGCCTGCATTGGCATGTTGATGAAGTCCAAAGCAATACGATAAGTAACGTACACAATCATCTTCACCGTTCATAAACTAAAATGTACGGCTTTTATATTAGAGCTAAAAATTCAAACTTGTCTCAGATCGACAATGCAAATAGAATGTCATTACATTTGTAATTAGACAATGAGCTCGTTATTTTAATACAAACGGAAGGAAATATGTTACAGTTTCATTTGCACTCTTTACTATGTCATTACTATTGCATACAGACGACGGAATACCATCTGCAGCTTAAAAAACTTAGCCCTTGTTACCAAGACGGTTGATTGGAGCATAGTATGCCAGTCTCACTGAATATGTGCTTCAGTGTAAGCCTAGCTAAAGGCTGGAGTAATGTTGGTACAAAACAAAGTCAAGTATCAATAGTGGAGCCCACGGATCTCTACCTGGCCGATAGAGCTATACTGAATCAATGACAAATGAATTAATAAAACTCATCAAAATCAAAGTGAAATTTGTAAACTGACATTACTCTTGAAAGTTTTGAAGCGATATATTTGGCCAATGTTACTGAAAGGTTGTTTAGAAGAGAGAATGAACACATTGACGACATGACATTGATATCTGGTTCAATGTTCAGCAAGTATGTTAACAATTCCCATTTTAACACCAGAAACATAATGTATATGTATAATATAAGAGGTGATTAACTAGGTTGGGGAAGGTTTTAATTAGACATGATAACAATTATGTCTTCCTATTACCAACCTGACACGCACGTAATAGCAACGAGTACATCATAGTAGTAGAAACGCAATTAATCATCTTGTAAATGAATGGTCGCAAAGTTAGTATTTCTAATTAATCAGAATTGAAGAGTCGGTTGTCAGGATGATTTTTTTAAACTTACAAATAACAGCTTGACACTGACAATTGTAATTTGAGTTTTAGCAATAGAGTAAACTTTTTAGAAAATCATTCATTTTCAGCGAAAACATGTAAACACGTATTAGTGAGAGACGCAGCCTTGTAATCAATAACAAAAAGAGTAAAGAAACAGTATCAGAAACAGTTTAAGAAGTAGACCATTTGTTTCACGGGGTGACCAGATCAATTTATAACGTGCAACACAATATATGTAATAACGGCGATTAATGAATACCGACGCTTTCTCTGGGATATATGATTCTAACCTCATAATTGAAGTGCAAACTAAGCGAATCTAGTTATGAGAAATCCAGAGGAAGTCGGAGTTCTAGCGAATCGTAGCGTGTTTATCTCGTTGCCTAATCAACCTACCACAGACACTCACTTCGCTCTTGCTGTGCAACTTTAGACAAGGGGCGTTTCAGAAGGGGATCACATCTACTCTGTCTCCCTACTTAAAACTCATGTCTGTCTGACTCTGTCTCTGTCTGTCTGATTCTGTCTCTGTCTGTCTGACTCTGTCTCTCTGTCTCTGTCTGTCTGTCTGTCTCTCTCTCTGTGTCTCTCTCTCTCTCTGTCTCTCTCTGTCTCTCTCTCTCTCTCTGTGTCTGTCTCTCTCTGTGTCTATATGTCTCTCTCTCTCTCTCTCTCTCTCTCTCTCTCTCTCTCTCTCTCTCTCTCTCTCTCTCTCTCTCTCTCTCTCTCTACATGTACCTCCTCGTCTGTCTGTCTGACCATCTCTGTCACTGTCTTGCTGTCTCTGACTTTGTTTACTCTTTCAATCTCTCCTTTAATTTCCTCTATCATTCAGATTCTCCTTCTCCCTCTAGCTTGAAGAAATTTAATCAATCTGTCTCCTTTGTTCCTTATCCATTTCAAGTTGAACTGTTTAACCCTCTGTTATTATAAATAAGAGTGTTTGTCTTAAAACATACAATAAGTGACGATAACTATGTCATCATATGTTTCCTTCAATAGGATCTAGAAGAGCTTAATCCGATGACATGTTGAGGTCCTTGGTTGAACAAACTTCCATGCTGCACTTTCAAACTTACATTATTATCATATCACATTGTATATTTTTGTTATCTAATCAATAATACGGTCTACTCTTGGTTCAGATTGATTTCAAGACATCTATGTATTGATTGAAAGAGAAATCTCGTCGAGTACCCATCAACTTTCAAGAAGGTCGGTATTTTAAACTAAAATTACTGGTAGTTGAACAGTGATGAATCAAAGAAAGTTTTCCTTTTTCACTTATGAATGAACTATAAATGAATCGACGTTCTACCTGCGGACAGTTCCTTCTCAACAGTCTCCAAAGGTAGTATAATTATGTTTATGTGAGAAGTTTATGTCTCACAGTGACATCACAATCACAAATCTGATGACATTGCATATTTCTTACGTCTTGACCAGCATTGCACTTGAAGCTGCAAATGTGAAAAGAGTTCATTTTGTGCGATTTGTTAATCAATAATAAAAAAGGTTTTAGAGTTTTATTTTAATGTCCTATCTTCTTCGTAGTGAGCTGAAAACAACTTTTGCAAACTTTAGTTGATAAGCCTTAATCAAAACGTTTTGATTAATATTCTGAAATACTTTTAAGGTTGTATCGAACACACGTTGTAATAATCGCTCCTGTATTTCTGTTAAGGGAGATTTACAAGTGGTTAGCCAAAATAGAAAATGTGTTTACCATACCAATATCATGACAACGATATCTTTGATATTCCATATTAACATAATGTCTGCAGATGAATCCATAAACGTATCCTGGCGTTTATTTTTAAAATGTGTTTGATCAAGGACGTATGTGTAAGTTCATTAACGTCCTTGGCATGGTGTTTTCCAAAAAAGCAAACATTATGATTGATTACTTTCGTGCAGCCTCTTACTACATGAAGTTTATTTATGGGGACTAAAATGATACGCAATGTTACCATCAAATGAATGTTCCTATATGGTCCATATCAGCATTGGCGTCTTCCGATTATCCTCGCATGAATGATGATAGCATGAACTTGCACTAATTAACCTTCACATGCTGTGCCAGGATCAGGTAATACAGATGTGTTACATACAGCGGAAACACTGGGATGCGTTGGCATTTTCTTTCAGAAAGACAGTACTTTCGTTAGGTATGCGCATGTTGAGGCACTCACCAAGCATAGAAATATGTTTAGGATGTTCCTAGTATCACAAAGGCTTGACTAAAAGTTATAGATATATTGCAATTTGATTATGAATTTGTCATTGATGATATCGACTCTCGGTATACATTGTACAAATCAAAGTGAAAAATGAAAAAAAAATGTTCTGTGAGGTAAAGATATTCTTTAGTCAAAAACGATTTACAGTCAATTAGACTGAATATACTAAAGCTAATTGTGCGTAATATCTAAAACTTTATGATAATTTACCTCCATTGAGTTGCATTTTAATAAGTTAAATTTAGATATGAACCCCAATGAATGTTAATACATCCATTCATTATGTCTCTCAAGTTTTACTATCTAAGAGCTAATTCGTTATGTTCTTTTGCTTCTACAGTAATATTATCCTGGCTTGAAATCTCCTGATGGTTTTTTTCAAAACAAATGTATATTCGAGTCCGAATTCTTGCCTTTTGTTAACATAATTCAAGCATTTCATGGAGATATAGTTACCAAACTGTTCCGAAGGTATTTTTGACAACAATGTAATTAAATTTTAATAGAAATGTACCAAATTAATCATGCAAACAATTTTAAAAATAAGTTTTTGAAATTCTTGCCAAATGTATTTTTTTAATGGATTCATTTCTTACCTGCAGGATCAAATTAACTTCTTGATCAAATTAACTGCAGGAACAAATTACAGAAATTCTTTTTAAAAAGAGGTGCAGTGTTTCCTTTGAATCGATGTTGAGTATTTATACCGAAAATTCATTGATTGTCAAAACTATTATACATCAAGAGAGTAATAGCTAGATAAAAATATTTATAATAACACTATCATGTATAAATTAACATCTACAAAGTTACTCCAATGATACCCAATTGAATTTATCTTTAACATTACCATGTCCAGGAATGGAAACACCAGGTTCAGCTATCATTGTAAATCATGGTACAAATTCTTAGGTCGAACTAGATATAACAATAGCCTGGATACATTTTCATTATGAATTACTGGCGTAAACTATATAATGTCTGCTTGTTGTTTGTGCTCAGTTTATACTTATGTATATTTTGTAAAATGTCGTCAAGCTATACAAGAAATGAACTTCAAAAACATGAAATCATCATGTCCGTTATTTTTATATGGATAAACTGTTTAACTAAAACACTGCACACGCAGTTTATCGTTACGAAGGCGTGAGCAAGGTGCTCAACCATTTCAGAAAGCCGGTTCTGTTAAGCTTTTATTTAAAACCTGTGGAAACGTTTACTATTTCAGCCAGTAGACTGATGTATGCAGAACATCCCTTATCACTCACGCGTTTAGGATTTTTTACATATATAAAAACACCTACTTCAATACATTAATGGTTTGGCTATATATGTCAAGCTGCAATTGAACAAAATTGAGAGTTGGTGAACTATTGGTATGCCAGAGTTTTAGTCAGAAAACTTTGGGTATGATATTGCCATAATAGTTTCTTAGAGAGCTTTTCAATTGTTTGCCTGGCTGCATTAGGCCCGAAATGTCAAGAGAGAAAAATGAAATGGTTCAAGGACATCATCACCATAAATCAGTTCGATATATACATAGACATATACTTTAAGTAGGGTACGTTATGTTATGTAAAAACTAGTGCTTTTGCACGTTAACGATTTACAGTGTTGGGTATCAGGAACGGATTGATTAAAGCAATTTTTATAAACGCCTTGTTTCCGAGTGTAATACATATTTCCGGGATTAAATTATATATGTATACCATTCTGAGACAGCCGTTGGTAAATTAATAATGCAATTAAATACTTCACTGATTTATTTTAAAAGGGACGATTAAACGATTAAAATGTTTTAAACCTTAAAAGGAAATACTCCTGATTAGAATGACAGAGTGGAATTCGTCCTAACATCATGGCAAACATAAATCTGTCATTAGCAAGCCTTTAGGAGCATTGAAATATGCACATACGAATGATCATTTTCGTCGTCAACACGTTTCCAACTAACATGATTCATATTGTCACATTTTTACAATCATGCCTTATTTGATACATTCTCTCATAAATGTTATACTTTAATCTCACTTTATGCCTATTTTAAACTACTTTAACACAATAGATTACATATACAGAGTTGATATTTACTAAAAATGCTTCCTGCCTTTAAAGGGACGGATAGTTAAATTCATTAAAATCTAATAAATGTACATGTTATATTTTAGGAATGACGTTTAGTGTTTTAGATTATATTCAGGAATAAAACAGATTTTGTAAAGAATTTTCTTGAAATTATAGACACTGCTTTAGTAGTGCTATGAACTCTACTCGTTTAGACTAATACTGTCCTGAACTCTCGACTCTAGACGACAATGATAAATAAGAACAAGGATTGCCTCCAGGGAAATACTGACGATCTTCAAACTTCTAAAGACTTTTCAAAGTCAAATTTTTCTTTACTCTTTGGTTGGTGTTATAAATATTTCGGCTTCACAAAATTTTTTGTGGGGATATGTGTGTGAAATTTTTTTGTTTTAGACCCCTGTATAATATTAAGAATATTTAACGTTACACTATTAATGTTGTAGAATAATTTTTGTTAATTGACTTGGCAGTTATGATGATATGACTTTATTTCGATTGCTTACACAGCTAAGGAGTTACGTACTCAATGAACTTTTAAAAAATCCCAAATCCTAAATTTTCCACATTTCTATCATGTTTTCTATTTTTAAGACTTCTCTATTTACTTTCTGACAACAAGGTGCAACTTAGAGTACATTATTCATGGCATTGCACATACATGTATGGATTCAATGCAGAATTAGATAACTAGATAATTTACTTACTATGTTAAAAAATTTTCAAATGAGCTACAGTTCATTCCAGTCAGATTTTCAAAGACTTACACCGTTTAAACAGGGAAACGTCGAAAAAGCGAAATAATATCACATCCAAAGTATGTTAGATGCAACTGTATGATCATGTCAGTATGTGGTCGGTAGCTTAAAGACACTAGTACTGTGTCAATGTTATTGTGAGTGAAATATTGCTTTTGATTTTTGCCGACGATGTCATTCTTATATCTGATGTTGTGTCGGGTCTACAAAAACAATTGCATATTTTAGAAACTTTGAAGTCAGCCTTGATAAAACAAATATTGAAGGTTTTAGAAGAGGTGGTCGACTGTCAGCTAAAGAAAAATGGTATAATAAAGATTCCGTCATCGACGTTGTAAATTCATATAGATATCTTGGTATTATATTTTCATCCACGTTTAAAATGAATAAATGTATAGACGATCTAGCTCTAAGAGGTAAAAAGGCATTACTGCAAATATTATCCAATTCAAGAAGGATCAATTTGGTTGATAAGGTATTTTTTAGAATTTTCGATACGCAAATACAACCAATCCTACTCTACGGTGCGGAGGAATGGAGGGGGGGGGGGGGTGAATCGTTACGACAATATTAAAAAAGTTCATTTGCTGGCTTGTAAGAAATTTTTAAATGTAGGCTTGCAGACACCTCATGTCATAGTTTATGGAGAATGCGGGCGTTAACCGTTATATATTAACGCTTTATGTAGAACTATTAAATATTGGTTAAAGCTTACTGAAATGCATTCTGGTAGAATACCTAAAAATCATATGACATGTTTCTATTCTTAGATAATATTGGTCAAAATAATTACGCTTCTCATATACGTAATTTATTGTTTTCACATGCATGGATTTGGATTTGTTTGGTTGTTGGTGTTGGTGATAAATTGTATTTCTTAGATGTTTTAAAAATGTTTGTATAAATATGTTTTACCAATCTTGGCATTTTACTCTTGTAAATAATGTATGAAAGTCACATATAAAGAAATATGATACACCGCACCTCAAGCCAATGAAAGTGAAACGCGTGAACTTTGTTGGAAAGCTGGTCTCTAGCGCATCACTAATATAACGTGTGTATCAGGATGCTGCAACCAACTCCCACGTACACTTGATTCCTACTCTGTCAGGGTGGTGTACGTTCTCGCTCCGAGCCATGTGTTCGATCTGCACGTGATGGACACTTTATCCTCTTTACTACATCTAAGGTCTTTAATCATAAGTTCTGTATCGCCTTAAGGAGAGATGGGATGAACAAACAGCATAATTTAGAATCCGTTTATTTTTTCTAGATTGCAAATTTATCATGTAATTTATTTATAAATACATATTGGCCTTAATAACAATGCTGTTCTCAAATTGCGCTATTTATGACTGATTTCGTCTACTTGATTATATAAGGCGCGCGCTTAACATAAATAGATTTCAAACCATGTCAGACACATTGTAATACCATTCAGGTATACATAGCTTCTATTTATTAAAAACTAATAACAGTGATTTAAGAAAAAACAATAATATAAGCCAGCTTTGAAGACGGCATTTTGAAGTCACCGTTTTTCGCATATCCACAAGGAATCTGGCTAAGACATGTATTTTACATATAGCTAAGAGTATAATATAACAGATTAATAAACAAAGGAATGCAGAAATAATAAGTGGGAGTCACACAAACTTTTTCCCAACTTGAATATAAATTTCTTAAATATCTACCTACAGATGTAACCCGACGACGCAGCACTTTTAATAAGTTAAAGTTCAATATTGACGGCCTACTGAGTAATTATTTGAACAACAACATCTAAAACTGCAGAGTAGAAGCATACTTATCAGTCGGTAAAACAAGGCAACTAAAAATGGTCATTCATCAAAGATGTGCACGTAATTGAGGAATAACTATGATACCTTGACGTAGTAAATAATGAATAAATGAATGTATGTATGTATGTGTGTGAAGAGATAAATTATAGACATCAATATTGTAGCACCATAGAAGTTTTATGTTAATGTATTAGTCTGTCATTCAGACCCTATGGCAAAATATTAAAGGAGCCTTCTTCAGTCTAGAAAATGTTGGCAAGTCTAGTTGCCTCAGCCAAAGGAAATTAAGAATAGTACATGACTCCTGTTTTATTTTATTTCATTCCAAATATTGAAAATACATTTTTGGTGAAACCTTTTTTTCAGGGACTATATGTTAGTCTAGTTAATGTATATATGACGCAAGTTGTTTTTATCAAAGCTATTCAGAAAACCATGTTCCTTAACCCATTATATGTATCATGTTGTAAATGCAACAATCGATATATCATAAGTTATGTTTATATTTTTCGTAATGGCTAATAGGTACTAAGGTGACCCTTTCCTTGGAATGCTATAGATGTTCCATCTACTTAACACATCACCTTCCGATTACACAATTACCTTGTTTAGAACCTCTTATCATATCATTTTTAAGGTATAATATTCAGATAATTTCGTACCTTTAAAATGGATCTTAATTCACAGTTGTTCTTGTACTTTAACAGAAAAATCTAACATCATGTCTAAATTGCGATATTCTATACAATTATATACAATGTTATATACAATATCATCACTTTTTCTTTCAGCGAATTTAGGAGTTATGGTCATAGATTTTATGTATATAATATATGTATATAAACTTCACATAAGAGTTCTATCTTAAACATTTCCCATAAAGACTTCAAGTGGTTCAAGATATAAAAAATACAAGTGCAAAATGTCAATCATAACTATACATTTCTGTTTCTCTCATTTATATCCGAAATCGAAATCTGAATTCTCAAACTCGAAAGGTAACAGACTGGTTTAGATCCTTGTCACCTTGCTGCATTGTCACTATATTGCACAGTCTTGTATGGACGAACATCAAAGATTTTAATGTAGATTGACCATAGGTCAAGGAAGAAAAGTCAATTGCTTTCTCTCGTCTGGTGTAACAAAATAGTGTGGAATGATAGTTATTCACCTGTTGTGTTCGGAAATATGAATAAAAGCATTGTATTGGAATCAACGCAAAAGGAAAAATGTTTTAAGTCTTCCAAAATTTAAAAAAACATTTTCAATAAAATAGGTAAATAACGAACTGACTGGTGACAGATATGGTTAAAAATCTTAAATCATTACAAAGTTAATACATC
The DNA here is from genome assembly GCA_921293015.1 of Phorcus lineatus. Classification (NCBI taxonomy): domain Eukaryota; kingdom Metazoa; phylum Mollusca; class Gastropoda; order Trochida; family Trochidae; genus Phorcus; species Phorcus lineatus. The sequence goes on from OV121083.1 coordinate 16,776,404, forward strand.
ATTGTGCGTAAAGTTGACAGATTCTAAAGTGGAATTTCATTTAGATCCAGGAGGTAACACTTACAGTAATTAATTTTATAAACAGCTTTACAAGCTCAGTATTAAATTTGAACTATTGTTTCTTAATCGCGTACTAGACGATTTATACCCTCGTAGCACTGGTAATATTTAGGAAGTGAGATCGAGAAACCAGCAAAAGAGTCATTACAAAAGGAGTTCTTACATTTTTGTATATATCAAAATTGAGTGAATTCATCCCCAAAGGTTGTTTGTGATATTATTTTTATGTTTTCTATTCATATTATAGAATTCTGCCAGTTGTCCGTCAACTTTAATTACAGAACTGTTGTATGGTTTGCAATGCTGGACGGAATTTCAGCGCATTACCATCCATTGTTCGCTAGTCCAAGCAGATTGATAGCCACAATGGCGTTGCGGGCTTTCTCGTTGCCATGAACGTGAAGCAGCCTTGTAGCAGCCGTGATATATGTGAAATACTCATGGAATCGGCGTTAAACCCCACATTCCCTCACCCTGGGTCAGTTTATATGAATAGTCTGGAGATCTCTCACTGATCATGATTTTTAGCTATGACTATTGCCCTGGCTGCAATATTCAAGGAGGGTTGAAGAAAACATTTGAACCATAGGTGTTTCATTGGTAATTCTGAATTAGATACATGTTATTTGAAAACTACGTCCTCTACGTTCTGTGGGCGATGCAATTGTACACAACAAGAGTATTAAATATTTATTTGTGACTGTAAATTACGAAATTAATCATTCTAAATCCTTAATAAATAGTATTGTGTATACAATATATAAAGGCTAATTGTGATGCTCGTGATGTTTTTATTACAGCATATTCATAAAGGTAAGTTTAAATGCGTTCTTTATATTATCATCGTGATAAATGTCGTATTGACTTTTCACACATAGAGAGAAAACATTAATCAAATCGAAAATCTGTCATGAATAAATGTCATTATTCGTTAATGCTTACATTCGTGTTCGTCGTTTCTGAAAGAAATATGGTTTATCTAAAGTCATACCAATGGATTGAAAAATAATGAATGAAAAGATCAAAATAATATCAAACATGAAGCATTTTGATTACTTTCATGTATATACAATGCCAAAAATCAGTATCAGACACTATGATTGTTCTGGGATAAAGTTGTCATATGATTGTGGCTATGTTTAGGTGATAAGCGACATTTACCAATCAATGTAACAGCTTGTTGTTTTAAGGAAAATCACTTGCACTGAGGGTTGAGGTTGTGTGAGTGGTTGCCAAGTTCCATATCTGCTTTTAAAATGTTAAATTACTTCAGGGTCGTCTCATTTTATTCCCTATTCCCTAATTTTGCGTAAGGTTAAGTTAAAAGCATATGTTACGTTTTAAATAATATGTATCTCTTTAAGTAAATAAAAGTCTCTTTTAAAACGGTGATGCAAATTAGCTCATGATGACAAAGGAATATATATTTTCATTGATTTACATTTCGCTTTAGGTGTTCTTAGGAAATACAGGTAAATGTAATTTCTTACATTTCCTTTAATTCCATGTGGTTAAGTTTGTTTTGTGTTATTGTATGCTTGGTCATATGACCATATACATCTTTACTGAACAAAGCTCTCCCACTTGCTTATTTGAAACTTAAGCTAACGTTTCATTTGGTATAAGCTTATATTTTCATGATATATATTTTTGGTCCTACAGGTAGATTTTCTTGATTTTTCATATTCTTAACGTGGAATTAGTATTCCTTTAGACAAATATATGTATAAACTAATAATTCTCAAACATTGTTTAAATTTTCTACTCGTTAAGGAATTGTTTGTAAATTGAAATAGCTAAAAGGTACAAGTAAATACTCTAAAGTACTCTAATAAAGAAGCCGGTGACAAACTAATAAATGTTTTTCAGCTACCTTCAATATCGAAATGAAAAGAACCGTTTCCTTCAACTAAAATAATAAATCTGTTAGATTATCACTTCATATATTGCCAGATGCATCTGGTTCAAAGATTTTTCATAACCTCGTGCATTGATATAAGAAAAAAAGTTACATTCGTATGATAATGTGTTAAGATGTTTTCTTCAAAAAGTAATATCAAAGTCTACACATTTGATGAGTTAATATTTCAAAATAAAAGGTTAATGGCATTTAATAACTTAAGACAATAAGCAATGGACAGTATACCCTCGTAAATCGTTGTCTCCTATACACATCATTATCTAACTATTCAAATTGGTTAAACTGACCTTTAGGATATCACTGTTCGAAACTGCAGCGTTTATGTTGCAACACATGTTCCCGTTTAATTTATACCACCATAGTTTATTTCAGTATGCCATAGAATCTCGAAGTGTTAAAATGCTTAAAGCTGCATTCAACACTTTAACGGCGGTAGTTAGCCTGAAGCTGTTTGCCTCCGATGATAAGGTGCTACTGTACATAGGGAATGATGAGTAGGGAAATGTCAGCTGGTAATCATTAGCTCATCATACCGTGTCTATCTATATGCTTCACAACGTCCCACATGTTGCGTCCGGATGGATTTAATCATGGTTACTGTTTGTTCACTGGCACATTGAGGGGTATCGCTGACACGTGTCATTACGATAATTTCATCGACGCGAAGGCCATGTAAACACAAACTAACGCAACGAGAAATAAGCAAATCATCACTACAGTCGTCTTAAAATAGTACCTACTACACACTACGAATCGCGTCGACAGTGAATATTTCAAGCCAATAAAACACATACTCGCTGTCATGAACGGGAAATCAATATTTCTCTTATTACTTTCGAAGATCAACAAAAACTTTCAGCTGATAAGAGCCAATCCTTGAAAACTATTAATTTTCTTCATATTCAGTGAGGTGTGATAACATGCCAAGCAGGCACATAGACGTCTAATAGACGTGTTAGACGTCTATTAGACAGAATAGACGTCTAGGATAATAGACGTCTACCCTAGACGTCTAAAAGACTTTTAAATATAGTCTAATCTGTGGGACTAGAAATACGTCTAAGCCTATTAGACGTTTACAGGTAGACGTTTATTAGACGTCTTTTAGACGTTTATAATTTACCTTTAATGCTATGCACTTGGAACTTCATCAGGATTCAGGGCTTCAAACAAAAAGCTGTATTGTAAGGCACAATTGCATATTTTACATGAAAAATGGATAAATTTAAGCCCAATTATTTCACTAATATGAACAATACAATGACTTAACATGGAAACCTTTTTAGAATTTGACATGGTAATTTAATTTCATGTTTAGGTTTAAATTTTCTTGTGAACAGATTCAAAATTTTCAGACTAAGTGATGAGCAACTGCGCCTTGAAAATAAACACGAAAGTTCAAATTAGCTGAAATATCTATTCAATATCTGAATCTATTTAATTCAATCAACATATATATTGTGATAATAATAATACAAAAATATTTGCCTTTATATGTTTTGAAAAATTAACTAAAAGACGTCTTGTGCCGGCTGGGTGTCTTTAGTGTCGTTAATGCCATCTACACCACATTTTCTAAAGGTTAAAATTAATAAAATCACCCCTTTACGACGGATGTAATTTATGTTTTCGTTGCAGATGATGAGTTATCATAAATATAAATCTTACCTTTAAACAGTAAAGCAGTTTTCATATTTCTAATTAGAAAGTAGTTCATGTTAACAACCTAGATTCAAACAAGAAATCAGTAACTTGCTTTTTTACCCCGATGTAGACGTTTAATGCCGAACGTTTCAATCTAGGTGCTAGACGTATACAAATGGTCACGTTGCAGAGCAGTTAATAATTTGGAATAATGACCACCTACAGATAATTACTGTTATTTTTGACCACCAAGAGATAATTACAGTTATTTTCTTTGAACACCGAAATCTGATTATAATCTAGTTTGTCGTCCACTAATGTCCTGATGTAATTTTTCTAAGAAAACCAACTTGACGCACCATTCCCAATTTGTTAATTTCATGCACACATGAACTCATGTTTTGGTATTGAAAGATAAACTAACGGAACTATAGGCATATTGTCTATGGCGAACATGTTTACTATCCCCACTTTAAAAAAAAATTAAAATGATTAAAAATTCTAACGTTTATGTTTGCTAATTTTTGAAAAATCATTTATAATGAAAAAGGTTTTGTCTTTGAAAAAAAGAATTATTAATAGAAAAATTAATATCATCTAAAAATGAATTCGATCCGTGTTTTTGAAATACCGATAACTCAACTCACATCTGTCTCTCATAAAATCGTAAACAATGTGTTGACACGTTAGAAGATGGAGTTAACGGAGAGTGGATTTAACGGGGCCAGCGCCCCATTATTTTCTCGGAACTTAACAACCGTGTAGGAGTACTTGTATAAACGTAATTGTTCAAGGTGGGAAACTAACGTCAGCAACTAAAATCCCACAACGGGACCCTAACATCAGACCAGCCAATCAGATCGCCTCACACGTATTGGTAAATGAAATACACCTATTGGACAGCGTGTACCATATGCGCTTAGCGAAGCAATGCCTGCGAGTAGTATTGACCCGTGGTAGTAGCAGCACAGCATCTATACTTGCTTCATTACCGGCTCCTCTGGTAACGTGTGTGAGACTAAACGGCGAATCCGTTGTACAAAGTGATGCTTTCGTAGTAGGACTGGCACTTTCAAATATCACAGGGCATGGCAATTTTAAATTTACATCGTGCTTGGTAGTGTAGTTCAGATATGTGTTAAATTAAGGAGAAATTAGTCATATAGAACTTTCTGTAGCCATAGTTAGTTCTCAAAGGAAATTTATCAAAATGGGAGAAAGCAACAAAGTTATTGAAATGTATTTCCCAAATTCTACGGCAATGGAACCAAATTCGTCCGCTGATTACGACGATTACTTTGTGGATAGATATTGGCAAGATCAACCGTTTTTATGGATCATTATGCTTTTGTCCGCTGGAGTGTTCGTGATGGGTATTGTTGGAAACATGTTGGTTTGGTTTGCCGTCTGGAGAAATCACCGGATGCGGTCAGCGACTAATCTTTTCCTTGTTAATTTGGCACTTGCAGACTTTCTGGTTATTTTGATATGCCTGCCTCCAACCGTTATTACCGACGTTACGGGAAACTGGCCACTAGGGATGGAGTTGTGCAAGGGCATTCATTATCTTCAGGTAATTATCAATACTTCTTATATAAATACTTATAGTTTATCCTCTACCTTTGATTTTTACTTTTTGAACCTAAATGACTCGGCATTTTTATGGAACATAAACACTAATGTATAATTAGGATAGGAGAAGATGTCTTGAAAATATCTAATTGATATGAAGTGGTTAATAATTGTAGTGTCTCATCATATGGTACCATACATGTATACATATTTTGTATTGCAGTCCACTTCGAACAAACTATGATCGTGACAACATCGCCTTTATAAATAAATTGAACATTGAACGAATATAGATAATAGGCCTCAAGTATCTTTTGAAGCGGTTCTTTGTTAAATGTAAATTTCCATAAACTATACAAAGGTATATTAACATAATCGTGTCTATTTCCTCAAAGTCGCAGTCAATAAGTAATACTGAATCTGCAGTTTATCAACTTATTTCAAGATATTCATTCTGATCCGAAATTGTTACGCACTGTATCGATTTATCCATCCATTGTCAATGTTTTAAATTTAAGGTTATCATTGAATTTCCATATGACATAGTAAACACTTTCTTTGACTTCTTCAAGATAAAGTGTTGGAAATCCTAAACCACGTTTAGGCTTGATTTTTAAAACCCTTTGAAACTTACACTGAAAGTTCAAATACCAACAAAACTTTTATAATCATACAACCGAAAGCAATTTCGAGTAGATATCTCTCGTCTGACGATTGTTCCTATTGGCAGTAAACCTATTTTCTGCAATCACAAAACGTCTAAGTCCATGATAGTTGAGTTTACAACGTGCGAAGGTAATTCCAGCCATCGCATTTGAAACACGAACACGTTGAAACCCAATTTAAGCCAGAAAGTGAAAGAGAAATAATCACGTAGATCCTGAGTGAACGAAAGGTTAACATTAACACCTAATGTTCTTTTGATGAGTATGTGACAACACCGTCACATATGACAATAAATTATCTGCATGATTGTGCCCACTGTGGTTCTCATTACCAAGGAACATAAACGCCAGCTAGTACCATGTGTTCCCAATACGAATAGCGATTTCCACATGGCAAATTGTCTTCTGAGTGCGTGGATGCTTTACGAATACTAATTGTATCTTCGAAACCCCGTTTCTGTAACGGGACCTTATGCATGTGAAATGTCTCCTTAGATTATGGCTGTGGTTAATAGCAGGGAATCCATTTCAATCAAACGATACTATACCCAATATGGTTGCGTTCGTCATTTTAACAATATGAGTGCTCATTAGTAGCATGAATATGTAAATGTGTAACGTTACTTGTAACTTTTTTATAACAAATTTTGTTTTCGGTTCACTAAATTATAAGCATCTTACCTTAAAATCTGAATTGTTTGTTGAAATTGTTTTTTTTTACGTACCTCCGATAAATTGTGAGGATGGAAAAAATTGTTTTTACTTGATAAGAATACGGGCTTCTGAATGGTTAAAATTTAACTTTAAAAAGAGACATTGTATTGAATTGAATTATTACCGTTTTTTTTATTGAATAAGTTGTTCCGGTGATCACTCATTGTACGCATCGAAAACATGAAGTTGAAATCCACAACTTAGGTCGAGAGATCATTAACGTCCACTGCTATCCATGTCTACCACGAATCCTATAGGCAGTTATTATCATGTATCCCTTGCTTCATGAAGCAAAGAGGTTTCAAATATAACTTATGATTGAGGTTGTCACCCATTATATGTGTGTAACGAGATGAGATGAAAGTAGCGTGGTGATGCGACTGATGTTTATTACACATTTGCCCTTGGAGAATACACCTCTGGGGACTCTATTTTCCTTGCGTTCCACTAATTGTTTCCCATGTAGTGTGGACGTTGTATAGAAGGGAAAGGATTTGGTGTAATGACTTCATGCCTCTAGCTTTGGCCTCATAAGTGATGCTTTTATTACGAATTTCCGGAAATGACATAGCTTTTGGCGGGTTTAAGTATAGGTTTCGAGTGACATTTGCTTTATGACGAACTAGAATTAGATTACCGATGACCTTTTAATGGATGGATATGTGTCACAATGGCCTTGTAAATAAATACATAGGACACGTTTTTCCGGCTGTTTGGATTAAATGTACACTCAACGAACAATGAATATATCCTTTTACAATTATATTTAACCCCGATGGCATACCTAAACTGATAGGTGAATAAACACTATTTAGTACTATTAATAGATTCTTTATAAATGCTGCTAAACCCGAACAAATCCAATTATTTCCACTTCTTCCTCAATTATTCATCGTAAGCGTATGACATAATCATTCCCAAGCGAGTATGAATGTCATGTAAATGATCATGCAATTCCGCAAGGACAGTTATGTTGTGACAACATAAGCAATTCATGCAGCTAGTTATGATGATCCATACCAATAATGACAGGTTCCCCCAAAGAGATTATTCAGGAATATTTCTTTTATGATTGTTTTGTCTTGCTGGTGTAGACTTGGTATTTGTGTGAATGACAGAATTTGGCCTGCGATGGACAGCATATATACGTGATAAGTTACACAGTTGCTTTGTTCATTCAAGGGTATTGTTTTTGAATTCAACATTTATGTTGATGATATAAGCATGTTCATTCCGTCAAGTCAAAGTTGTTGTTTACTTTTGGAAAATATCAGGTTACTCATTATGATCTCGTTAAAAGCCATATGACACATTTGCTCGATTTATACTAAATTTGTCGTCACTCTATTCCAAAAACATACCTGCGACACTAGGTACATGTTTTAAGTGCGTTGATTGCACCACACATTATAGAACATGTCAAGAACATTGATTGGTTAGTGTTCAGAAACATGTCTTATCTGCAACACGTGGTCACAAACTTATTTACAACCTTTCCTAGTAATAGACATGAGACCTGGGAGTGAGGGTATATGGTATACATTTTTTATGTTTCATGTCAACCTTGTTAAGTGCATAAAGACAGTGAAATAAAGAAATAGATGAAAATCAAAAATATTCATTCGTATACACATCTTCACATGAATAGTTTTAGAAATGTACAAACATGCGGGGAAAAAAAATAAATTTAAACTCGGTAACAAAAATATATATTAAGTTTAGTAATTTTCAAGATTTCTTTTTAGAGAAAAGAATCTGTATCGAATATTATTTTCGATTGAAGATATGTTAATAATGACCAAGATTTGTTTTATGAGGTGATGTATACGATCTGGTTTGCCTTTTAATACTTATTTAATCGTTTGAGAAAAAACATTTATCTCATTTGAAAGTTCGGCCATTTTTCATCAAAACATAAGCTTTACGACAACTTTATGAGCAGATGTACTTGTTTAATTGGATAAAAAATACTAATGCATATCAAATCTGATCGATTGTTATAAACATGATACAATAACCAACTTATTTTCCCAAAGTCCCTCATTACATAGGAATATTATTGCCAATATGAACTCTCAGAAGTCATAAATCGTTCTATTATGCAATAATATGCACATCAAGATGCATCTTATGATGGCAAAAGTGCTATATTGAATATGAAGAAGATGTTATTTAGGCCCATCGGACGATATATTAATGTTTTGATTGATGAGTGTGACTGTGTAAGTATATTCAATCAAGTAAATTATTGCCTCTATCCACCTGGTAACATATTTTAGATTGGTCTTTATCGATAACCTCATTTCCGTTATCAACTTATAAGTTGGAACAATCCGTTAATCGAGTTTAATCGAGTTTTATTACTGTTGTTTAAGTGTTTTATCTTGTCACGGGAGTGATAAATCCCCGTCATTGAAGGAATATTGCAACGCATTTATTTTATCAAGTTTTCATATAAAACGCAATCCGTAAAAGGTGCTGTAAGGAATGGCAAATAAAGCAGTCATTGATCGGACAAAACATGGTCGTGTTCTTTTGAAATTTGAAATATAAAGACCTGATTCGATCTTGATATGGCAAAAATTTCATCAATCGGCATCAATTCTAGTTTGTATGTAAATATGAATCGAGGTACTAGGACTAAAGAGAGGGAATCTAGTACATGTACCAAAAGAGTACCTGACACTTCAACTTTAAGTATGATATGTACGTGTATTTTCTCTATATTTCGATACCTTGCATGAATAAAGCAAATCCCCAAATCTATGTACATGATATATTTTTTCGACACATTTATTTCATTCTAAACTCCATAATTTTGAAAGTAGAGAAATTTAATCAGGTATCAAGAAGATCCTATGGCTACTTTATGTCCCTAATTTGCATTAATTTGTCATCAGGTATGTTACTTCTGACTCCATATCGCCTAAACTGAAAATTATAGATTCGTCGAACTATATATACATAACAAACATGGTCCCGAGACGTGCCTGTTATTGGATGCACCTCAATCGGTGTTTCATTTGATGTGGCTTTCTTGGAAACGCGACTTAAATAAATCAGGAAGTATTTTTTCCCCAAAGGTTGATAGGTGGTAGCTTTAAAAGTTCAATGTGGTTTCATATTTCGGTGCTCGAGGTTTGCTTTTTGGGGATAAAACCTTTTTATTTATATCCGTTGCGGTTAGGAAAGAAACTTTACCAAATGCAATGTCTGAATCTGGAGCTGTTACTACTATATGGGTGGTATAGAAATGAGATTGGCCCACTAAGGCTCTTGCATGATAAAGGAGCGAAGCTCTACAAAGAAAAATAAACCTAACATATATAGTATATGGATTAATATAATCCAAGAATAAAGTCATGAATCGAATATAATCCAATAACTTTATTTTACATAGTTACCATTCATTCATTTATATTCATGACTTACATTTTAAATCTGTTTTAGAAGATCAATATTAAAAAGCATTTGAAAACAACTTAACGTACGTCCAAATAATGAATGCAACACTTAAAAGGTTGATGTGTTTTCATATTTTTACTGACCTCATCTGAAGCCAATAGAAACGTTACCAAATTGATAATAATGGAACACCATATCAAATCTACTGAATTTTTCCCAGCGAAGGTTTCATCATTTGCATCATGAAATGAAAATTGGTTTCATGAAAGAATCAGTAAAGGTGTATTTATTACTTGTGTGTTCCGTTACATTTCACAAATTATCCATCTGTAGACCATGTACGATCAACATCGTCAGTAAATTAGCAGTATGAAATGGACTTGGATTAGCATTTATCACTAAAAGCTTTCTGTGGACTGCAAAGAGCATTGGAGTGCGCCATTATCTTCAATAAGTGGGAGTGACAATGGATAGTGTTCTATGTACTGGAATGAGACTGGACATTTTCAATTGATCTGCTAGCAATGTAAAGTGGTGTTTCAACCTATAGCAGCCGAACGTACTTTCTGTGTAGACATTTCATAAGGAAATATTGCTATATTTCCTTCACATTAATCTATCGTCAAATGATCACATCAGGGCTCACTTGAAAACAGTTTAAAAATGACAGATTTGATTAAGGATAGTGTGCTAAACTGGAACTCCAATGTATTGAACGCAAATTGATGTAGAGACAGATATCTTTAAAGAGTTCTTCCAGCAGTCATCTGTTTCATAGGGAATCAAATTCTATTCATTCGCTAAATTGTTATTTATTGAAAATCTGCACCGAACACGTTACCATGGTATAAATTCAACTAACACAGAACCATGCCGTTTGCCCTCAATGACAGAGTCCATTAGGAAGTGCTCCTTCAATATTTTTTCCATTGAGTTAATACCATTATCAACATATATTTGAGATAACGTTTGGGGCATTTGTTTTGGTCTATTTATACTTATCAATTCTATTTGTTTCTATACATAATTATTTGATGATCAATCGTGGTATATTCGGTATCTTCTTCAAGATTGTTTCCATTATCAAAATATACTTGAGATAACGTTTGGGGCATTTTTACGGTTGGCAGAAAAATAAACATGGTCTCTGTTTTTACATATTCATTCTATTTGTTTCTATACATACTTAATTGTTGATTAATCGTGCTGTAATCGGCAACTTATCTTCCTCAAACTTTTTCCATTATCAAAATATATTTGAGATAACGTTTTGGTATTTTTTTCGGTTGGCAGAAAAATAAACATGCCCTCTATTTATACATATTCATTCTATTTGTTTCTATACATACTTATTTGTTGATAAATCGTGGTATAATCGGTAATCTATCTTCTTCAAGATTTTTCCCAATATCAAAATGTATTTGAGATAACGTTTGGGGCATTCCTTTCGGTTGGCAAATAAATAAAACATGCCCTCTATTCATACATATTCATTCTATTTGTTTCTATTAATACTTACTTGTTGATTAATCGTGCTATAATCCGCAACTTATCTTCTTCAATATTTTTCCCATTATCAAAATACATTTGAGAAAACGTTTGGGGCATTTGTTTCGGTTGGCAGATAAATAAACATGTCCTCTATCTATACATATTCATTCTATTTGTTTCTATAAATACTTATTTGTTGATCAATCGTGGTATAATCGTTGACCTTACTTCTGGTTGTTGACTATAGTGGTATGTATTGAAAGACATTAATCCTTGGTTTGAGTTTCTATGACACTGTGATCAATAAACAATTAACCTGAAGGGACGAGACCAAAGCTATTTTAAAATGTGATACACTCTCAGGTCTAAAAGAATTTCTTAACAATATCATCCATCCCTGATTATGTTATATTTGATTATATAAACACGCAAAATATAATAAACTCATTTTTTTGCTTTTAGAAATTTCCATATATGATAGGAATCGGTATGAATCAAAAACGTGTAACGACATGTAGAATCTATGATAAAGAATGAGATAAGTAACATAATATGGTATCACTACGAATTTGTTTAGAAGTTGTGAACTATGATTAGGCAGATAGTGTGGAATATCTCTTTGCATTGCAATGTTGTCTTATTAGTAATATAATTATTAATGACTATAAGTACATAGGTTCAAATGAAAATCCGAGTAGGAGTAGCATTCCATAGGGTCAGAGATAACACTGAATCAAATATTGCAATTAAAAATTGTAATGAAAGAAGAATTCGTTTCGTACTCTTTCAGCTGAGGGCAAGGCAGTTTGTCGCTACAAAGCTACGTTTAATAGACGTTATAGATTAGGTGATGAATTCCTTATGCCAAGCAAATCTGTTTACGTCTCATTGGCTGCACTGTTAGACACAACATGGTCAGCATCTTGCAACGACAGTTACACAAAACATGGTTATCCTCGTGTGTTGACCCCTGTAGTTAATTGTTGGAAGATTCCAAAAGAGGATAACAGTGGTATCTGTGGGTGTAAGGAAACAGCCAGGTCGATGTTCTGCAACAGCAGGAGAAGACATTATCTTCCGTGAATAACTACCTAATTGTTGTTTCTGGTCAGAACATTGCCTATTTGTAGTTACTCATTTGTTTTTGCTTGCTAGGACTGACATAGGGGTTAGTGCTGTAATACTATGTGATTAACGATAACTGTTATAAGTAATTCTAAGAACAGATCAGATGCAATATTTTCTGTTAGCGTATTTGCTTTGATATACATGTTTGTCTTAGTTAAGGGGTCAAGTGTCCTGCGTTCCTTCGTCTTACGTCTTTTGATTATTTAATAGTACAATTGAGTTAGAGTAAAGAAAGATGTGTTTCCGGATTAATTGTGTACACTGGATAGATGAAGAAAGAATACTACAAAACAAACGATAAAGTGGAACTTCTCAGAGATCGATGTTAAAGTTCCTCACAATTGTTACAGGCGGACAAATGAGTGTTTCATGTTGAATATGATGTATCCAATCTAAACAATACAGCACTAACTTTGGAATGATCAGACTTTTGACAGAAATGTTTGACTAGATACCTTGTAACGGCTCTATGTGCTCGTTTACATCGGACGTAAACTACTTCCTCCAAAATGTCAAGCTGCTGTTAATTTTGGTTTAACAACCTATCTCATAATTATGTACAAAAATGACTGAAATGGAAATATTATAGCGGATATTTGACCATGTTATCATTCTGACTTCGAAGAGATCTAAAACAAATTTGTCTGAAGTGGTCTGTTAGGAATGCCCACATGACCGTAACATGATTTTGCAGCCAAATGGATTGCTGATCCGCTGATATGAGTTCTCCACATGTGTTTCAGGGATATAAATTGGGTAAGATTACGATCAACTCGTCGTAACTGACAGCAATAGAGACTTTATTGACGTTCTGATCACATAGAAAAACTTTAGGAAACAGTGCATTAGATGTCAAGGCAAAATGTAGTACGTTAGTGACAAGAATTATGATATATTTATTAGGTTATTAATTATGCTTTTCAATTAATAATTTTAATTATCATAATTTAAATGAGTCATACGAGAACATTAAATGTGGTAATGTTTTCATTCAAATCATTGTTCATGCAACATGGAATCCCGTCTGCAGTAAAGAACTGTTCTACACGCTGTCAGGTTTGGGTGCAATGCTACGCTGAATTTCAGTGCAGTACCACCCAAAGTTTGCTAGTTCCAGCCGATGCTCGTAGGATCACCGCAACCCATAGCCACAATGGTGTTGCGGGCTTTCTCCCTGCAATAATACTAGCAGCCGCGATATAAGTGAAATAATCTTGAAAGCGGTGTTAAACACTAAATCACCTCACCTCATGCAACATGAATCGGCTCAAATCAAGATAATTTGTGAGTAGAGGCTAGTAGCAATGAACTCCGGTTGATGTACGAGAAGTACGTGTGGTAGCGATGTGTAGACGTCTCATTTCCCTTCGGGGGTCCCTCCTTAAGGAAAGCCTGCCTCAACGTCCATCCGGATCCATCCCTATAATTGCTTCCTTCCTACTACAGATCTGCACGGGGGATTGGGGACTGACATAATGAGTCCATGTGCCGGGCTCGGAGCTGCTGCTTGGGCGTATAGTTAATATTTTCCAAAATTGTTTCTGACATATTTCAGCAGATAGCATTGACCGTTATTATTGTCAACCATTGATAGTGTTGAAAATAGCTTTGTATTGTCCGGATCTTGTATTGAGTACCCCATCAATAAGAACTTTGCTGCTAAGACACAAATTAATATTCAATAACATCGTATCGTGGAAAGTGTTATTAAGGAACAGACCAGGAGAATGAGCAACAGAGATCCTTAGATACTTAGATAATTTGGCCTGTGATATAGTTAGGGATGAAAATTACATATGTCCCATATTAGGAATGTCTTAATTAGATATCGTCATATCCTCTGTATAATATAGCACATTTATATTTATATTTTAATTTGGATTTTCTTCTGCAGTATGTATCCAAAGTTATAAGTTATGCATTTGGGCGATTGGAATCTGTGCCTTTTTTTCTGGTAAAACATGTTTCTTTCTATTGATTACTTGTCCATTATATTTCTTTCAATGGTCAAATTTGAGCTAACTCAAAAGGATATTGCATGGGCTTATTTGCTGATTATTGGTAACTTTAAGTACTTAATTTGCTACCGTAGTGCATGTACTGCATATTGTCTGTAATTGCATAGTTTAGGAAAGCGCTGATGATTAATAAGAATCGAATTAGAAATTGTTGATTACAAAATACTTGGAAACGAGGATAGATCCTGTATGGTATATCAGAGAATGTATTTCACTAAGCATTTGTTTTATCATTGTTCATGCATTTGATTAGCATATGGAATTCATCAATAATTAAATGCACATTAAAGTCGTAATGCAAAATGAATTCTCTCAATGTAGATTACTTAATCGTTACAGTATGAACACGGTTATTTGAAGCGATCCACCATTTGCAAAATACTATGTAATGTTTCTACTACAGCAATCTTTAACATATATACTTGTCTTATTCTTGAATACTTATCATTAAGACAGGCAATAATTTATCTTCATGAATCAGTGCAGTAAAATGATTTTGACATACATATATTTCAGAAAGATTTTCACGTTAAAAATGTACAGAAAAAAATTCATTTAGGTTGTCTAATTTGACCTAACACTAAAAACGTTTCTCACGCGCCATCATTGTCAGATCGACTGTGAGTTTGATTTTCGTTCACTCAGTTATTTTTGCAAATACGCA
This sequence comes from Phorcus lineatus, assembly GCA_921293015.1. Classification (NCBI taxonomy): domain Eukaryota; kingdom Metazoa; phylum Mollusca; class Gastropoda; order Trochida; family Trochidae; genus Phorcus; species Phorcus lineatus. The sequence goes on from OV121083.1 coordinate 16,791,686, forward strand.
CAAGCTTGCATTGAAGAATACAAAGTACTATCGTTCTAGAAAATTAAATTCCCTTTTCAAAATAAGTTCTGTGTTTAAAGAACAAGCACCAATACTGTCATCAAAATCAAATCAAATTCTTGTTTTCGAATCTTTGTGATACAAATAGTATTAGCCTTAATAAAGGTTCAAATCTAGGCATTGTTGTTGCTTGGCTATAGCAGTTTATGGTCTAGTAATCATAGCTCAATAATAAACCCTCTAAATCACTTGAAATCCCACAGGATATCATAAATTGTGCTTCCCTGAAACCATCCCCTATTTAGCTTAATCTGTTGCTTAATTTCTCCTTATCTAAACCCACACATGTGCTGTGGGAGAAGGATCAGGAGGCCTACTCAACCGGCTTATCGCAGCACAATACCTTCGCCATGAGATATAATACCGGTTTGCTTAATGCTTTGTATCAGTTCTAAATTCTAAGCAACAAAAGTAATTTCAGCAAATTGTACTGGAAGATATGGAATTGGTACATTGAATTGTACACCAACTGTAAATTCTGATTCTAATTTTATTTCTTTAACCCTGGTTAATTAACAAATGTCATATGTTGTTGTTGTAAACGTGATTTTCCAGTTTTGAATAGAATTACTGAAACCTCTGCGACCAGCTTTAATGGGAACGGAAAATCGGTGTCAAGTATATATCTTTTTCAAAACCTTTTTGGCGATTTGAAGCTTTATTTCAACCATAACCAATGTAAAATATGATATTTAATTAATCTAGCTACATTATATTCCAACATTTTGGAGATGATATGAACCTTTATTTTAACCGAATTGTTTTTCAACCTTAATCAATCTCAATATGATAATCAGGTTCATGGCATTTCAAACCATTAATGATATTATGAAACCTTCTTTTGAACCTTTAGTTATCGTTTGATATAAGTTCGTGATGCAATGAAGCAAAATTTTACTTTAAGACATGTTCAATTGGTATTTCAAAACGTTGGTAATAATATGATGGTATTTTCAGTTATTGTTCAATAATTACGTGTCATTTCAAAACCATGGTGATAGCATAAAGGTATTTCAAACCTTTATCTATATTTCAATTTGCTATAAAACAAATAATGAATCCAAATAGTTAGTGAAAAAGTTGTATCGTTTAATGATATGATTGATGATTGATATCGTCTTGTTTTTCAAGCAAAATGGTATGCATGTGCATCACGTTCATATGGCACCGAACTGTAAAAAAACCACGAATCTGCATGCTTTAGACCTCAGTCGTAACGAACACAACAAGTGACATGCCGAGACTTACCACAGAGGAACGAGAGAGAGCGATTGGTATGTTGCAGTTGGGCGCACGTCACGCCCACGTTGCTCCTATCTTCAACTGCACCCGCACTACGATAACCAGACTGCACACAAGAATTGTACAGACAGGTGGGACCCAGGACCGGCCAAGAAGTGGAAAACCCAGGGTCACAACCGCAAACGACGACCTCTACATCCGCACGATTCACCCACGCAAACGTTTCGTCACAGTGACGTCATCAGCAGCAACAGCGCTACACCGTGTTACCAGCAGAAGGACAGTGATCAGACGTCTTCGTGAACATGGCATTCGAGCCATCCGGCCCTTCCGCGGGATGATGCTGAGCCGACATGATCGACGTAACCGTCACCAGTGGACAAGAATGGTAGAGCGGTGGCAGAACAGGAACTGGCAAAGAATTGTGTTTTCAGATAGCAGGTTCCAGCTACACAGAGCTTGGCCGAGTGCGCATTTATCGTCGAAGAGGAGAGAGAACGGCCCCGTGTTGTGTCCAGGAGGTTGTGCCATTCGGCGGCGGTAGCGTCATGGTTTGGGATGGAATGTGCAGGGACCATACAACAGAACTTGTTTCTTTGACCGTACTTTAAATGCCTAAGGCTACATCGACACCGTTTTACGTCCTGTGGTGCTCCTTTTAATACCCCTGAGAAATCCAAGAGTAATCCTCTAATAAGACAATGCTCGCCCCAACACAGCCAGAGTCATCAGAGACTTCCAGCGAGATCACCGGATTTATCACCGATCGAACACTTGTGGGATCATTTGGACAGGCAGATAAAGCAGACAAATCCACCTCTATCAAGTCAGCAAACGTTTATCCAGGCACTCGTGGAAGAATGACAAGCCATCCCTAATGACGTCATCAGGCGCCTTGTGAATTCTGGGCGTCGACGTGTGCAGGCCTGTATTTAAAGGAACGGAGGCCATACCAGATACTGACAGTTTTCCAGTGTTTCCTTTGTGAATAAAAGCGTTTTCTGTATTCTCTAAAAAGACTTCTTTATTTTTGCAAATTGACATTTACCCCCAGTGTCATTCATTGCATTATACTGCATTAAATGTACGTGCCACCTTTTCTAAATTTCGATCAAATAATGGTCAGTTAAATTGTCTTTAAAACGAATATTACATTATTTATGTAACATATCTGATAATGTTGATAACATCAAAACAATGTTGGTATAGTTTCTTTTGCCCGTGAGTTTATATCAGCCAAAGCTTTCAAAAGTAATCGCGAAAATTATATTTCCTTCACGTTTGAAAAATAGGTGTGAATAGAAACAAATAACAAGCATTTAACATCTTGTTTTGTCGAATCAGAATTCAACGAGTTCACAATGTTCGATCTGTTAATAATATTTATAACTTGTCAACGCTCCGACATAGATATTATTTTACCCTTGAACTGACTTACGAAGATTACTGAGAAGATAAGTTTACACGGTTGATAAAATTGTCAGTTTGAAAAGATATCGGTGACTGCAAACCAAATTTTGAATGCAACCAATCCGCAATCAGGTTACTGAGGAATATCCTAGTTTAGTGACCTCTATGAGAAGAACAGAGATTGAGGAATTTTCTGTAAATGGGTTTGTAAATAATCTCCTTAAAGGATAAGAAAGTAAATTGTAATTCTATTCCATTCTGAATGTATTTTTTACTTTCCATGACTGCAAATGCTACTAATAATATCAAATCTTCAGACCCCGTGAGAATCATTTTATTTTTCGCCTGGGAGATATTTTTCGTTCTTGCAATGACGTATGAGCCTGTTTTATTTCCGAAGGGAGTTCTTTTCCTGATTATTTCTCGTAACAATGAACGAGAATGTAATGGTCCACTCGCCATTTAGTTGGATATAATCAATGTCTTTCTTTGAGCTCCTGAATAATATATGCCTGACCTTTCTTAAACACATGTTGTCTCTCATAAATGGACGTCTTATCGACCACAAAGAATGTTATTTGTAAACGGACAATGTCGTTAAGTGTTATCTATTAGGTGAATACCCACTTTTGGTTATCGTTTTACGATCATGAAAAAAAATTACAAGTACCAATATTCTTCATCAACAAATTTTCGGAAATGGTATTGGTTGCATTTAAACAAAAGTGTTAGCTAATGTTTATTGGAATGATGGGAAAAGGCCTACCCTCGAGAAAATGAGGACAATAAACACTTAAGCGATCTAAGGCAAATGCCATATCTTTTGAAAAATAAATAGAAATTTGACTAAATATAGTAAACAACGACGAATATTATCAAATCTCGAATTTCACAGTAAAAGAGGTCTGTACCCTTGTGCATTCGTTTCAATACACACACCGAAAGGTATCTCATGACATTATAATTACATCAAACAAGTGCATTTCATTTTAAGGAAGGAGAAAACTCGTTGCGAGACGAACATAACCTATTGCAACTACCGAAGCGTTGCTATCCTGTGTCCGATTATATATCGAAAACCTTAGATGTTAACTTCACCAAACTTGACACACGTGTCGACCGTGCCATAACGGTGTGGCTCTGTTGGTTCGACATGTCGTGAACTCTCTTTATCGTTCAGATGTCTTTCAAATCATTGATTCACACCATTAATTATTTCAGAAATATAAATTAGGTTCAGGTTGAACATATTTCTAAATGAAATGCAACTTTGTAGTTGTACTTTTAATTAATATTGAATAGTTCACCTTTTTCCAAGTTTATGTATCCAACAATCAAAAGTTACCATTTTGTACACCACTGCTCTTCCGACATTTACTATCCTTAGTTACTTATAAGTCATCTTTAAGATTTTATTATTGGTTTCAGAATGATTTATATTTTATTTTATCTCAAAAGCCCATAAGTAGACAAGTTGAGCGCGAAAATATTGCTGTAAATCCTATAACTCTTTATTTCAAATGTTTCATTTTGTTCGATTATCAACTAAATTTACACGTTTCCTCTGTTGATTTTAATTTTCTTTGTAAATCAATACTTCAAGGAAGTTATTATCTGGGAGTGAAGCTTCGTGTAAGCATAAACATTATGTTGTGGCGGATATTAGAATGTATTGTTCACTTGGGACAATTATCTTTTAGAATTATCATTCCTTTTAGAAATTGCTGTAATCCGGTTCCACATTTCTCATTACTTCCGTTGTCGCTGAAATTGAATTTTGAATGGCAGTGTTGACATTTCAAGTTGCTGCTGATTATTCGGAATTTCGCAACGAGATGTTCATGAAAAGGTGCTGGGAATGTTCTACGACTTTGATTAGGTTACTTAATAATATAAGAGACGAACAAAGGAGAAAATCGATTTCTAGCAACACATTACACGTTTTCACGGGGTAATATTTGTAAAAATGTCGAAGACGATATGGATGCTCTAAAACCGTGTCAGTCTTAACGAGACCTACGAATTTGTGAACATAACTCAATTTCAAAATAAATGCTAAGACTCAACTGACATAGGCAGAAATTCATCCAGAGAGACTTATTAACAACTACGGAACTGAAAAAGTTACAAAATTATCCATCACTTCTATATTTTGATCTAAATGTACCAATTAAACAACCTGCGTCCTATCGCAGAGGCAACTCGCCACAATTTCATAAAACTTTCGGTTGTATAACCGAAGATAGTTACGAAGACTGTTACGTACAATTTTGTTTTTGTGTATTGAAAACATTACGTACCGTTAAGAAATAATCTTATATAACCTTAAGTGGAGGTGACATTCACCGACTAGCAATACCTTGACACGAAAGGCATTATGTTAATTTTTAACAGGTGTCCGGCTTTCCATACTCTGCGTGCTTGTCAAATATATTGTTTACCGTTTTTGCGAATTTTCTTCTTTACCTTGGACGAAAACGGTAATTTCAAAATATACAGAGCTACATTTTGGTCACTTGTCAAGATATTTTGAATAGATTAGCATGCTTATCTAATTTTCATTAAAGAGTTAGCTAATGTGTCGCCAATCATCACCAAAGTAAAAAACCTGAGTTGCACGTGGATATGAGAGGATATTGATACCTTTTCTTAAATAGAAATGTCATACATCATGTGCACATCAGTATCAATTGTATAATCTTCTTTAATAAATTATTTCACAGAGTCTTACAGCTTATCAGGAAAAGACTTTCCAATCTGTGTTCATACAAAAAAACTCTAAAACAAATGTATATGTGTGAAATCATGTATTAAAATCAGATTAAGTGTTCATATTTGTCTGCTGTAATCACAACTGCACCAACCAGGTTTTGTACCCCGAGTCTGTCTATGTAACTTCTTGCTTTTATGGTTTTACGGATTTTGTATACAGTGAGAAAGTGAAGCGATACAGAAAAGAGGTGCGGATACATCTAACTATTACACAACTGAAGAGTTTACTCTCTAACATGAATCTGGTCATTTGCTTTTTTAATCTTTTCACATTTGTTGAAATATTCAAATTCGTCAAAATTGTTTAATCCCGAGACAATGTCAATACCAGTATGCACACATGGAGCCAAACACGAGTTCATTAAAAAAATACAATTAAAAACGTTAACTCTTTCAAATTATTGACTTCTTCATTTGGCCTGATATCGTCCGGCAGAACACATGTTACGAAGCGTGGGAAGATGGAACATGGCATTCCAACATATAACATGAAATTAGTGAATATTAACGTCACTAAATATCTGATAAGAAAAGCATACCGGATTCTCTCAGGAAATAAGAACTCATTGTAATTTTTGTCTAACTATATTCAGAGGCTTCTGTCTGTCCATGCGTACAATTATACCTTTGAATTCTTATGCACTAACTATACCATTGAAACCTTTGCCCTAACATTCTTCAAATTTGGCGTTTGGAAAGATAGGGGAAAACGGTCAATCTTGGTTACCGTGACCATATATCATGCATATTGCCATGTATGTTCTTGGTGTTAGTGTTTACTCAACAAATGCAGCTGTTTTATCTGAATGTGATCGTCAAAATATTTTTTGTATTACAATTTGTAGATGTATAAAATTCTGGTGTAAACTATTATGTATGAATGAAAATAGGTACCCAAAACAATGTTACTTGTTGTTAAAAAGACTTGACGAACATGATCGTAAATCATGGGTTAGTAATATCAAAAACATAATTTGTACATATGGTTTCAGTTATGCATGGGAGTTTCAAAATATTATCAACATTGATACATTTGTTAATCAATTCGCCCACAGGGTTAAAGATTGTAACACTCAAAATATTCTTTCTCTGTTACATGAACATTCTAAGTTAGATTTCTACTCATCTGTGAAAACATCATTTAAAATGGAATCGTATTTGTTAACTGTTCGAAATAAAGATATAAGAAGATTTCTAACACTTTTACGAATAGGTGAATTGAAAATAATGAAAAATACCGGGAGAAGAAATGATATCCCCAGAGAATTAAGATTTTGCCCATTTTGCAAAAATGTCTTAGAAGATGAATTACATTTTATGTTCTTATGTCCATTATATAATGAATTAAGAATAAAATATATGCTCAATTTTAAATGTAAAAATAATGCAACTCTTACTGCTCTTTTGCAAACTGGAAATGATAATCGCTTATATTTGTGTGCAAAGTATGTCAGAGAAGCTTTTTTGTTACGATGTTCTCTACTTTAATTCCATGCATATATTTCCAAAGCCTGTAAATATGTTATGTTTCATTTGTTAGCACCAAACCTGTACGTTTATAAGATTAGTCTTGTAACTTTTGTACATGGGCCTGTGGCCTTTATACTGAATAAACTTCTATCATATTGCCATGCAGCAGTTTGTTTTCGTCTTGAATTGAAATAATCTGTGTTCAAAAAAACCATCGGCGTTTGCTTGAAGTTCATGATGTTTTCTCATAATTGAATCAAATTAACCGGTATGTTAAAAGGAATTTACTGGTAAAGTTTCTGTTGTAAAAAACTTCGAACATCTCTTCATGCAATAAGACAACGGCATTGCTGTGTTCATTGCATTGCGACATAGAGCATGATCAAAAACTTAACTAGTGGCGTTACGGATAGATGAAATTGCCACAACAATGACCTGGGTAATTCTAAATCATTATCGTTCCTTAAATCGTGTTGATTTGGTCTACAAATAGCCACATTTCTACTGAATTTCAAAACAATTCACACCGAGTGATGTTTGATGTGAGTCAAACAGCCTTACTGAAGTCATAAACTATTGTCTAGGGACTCGAACTCTGTTGTTCGGCAACATTTCGGTATAGAATATAGATCCTTTCAACTAAATGTGCATTAGCTCATTATCTGGATTAAATTACATAGTCATTAAGTACCAAAGGCTTCCGAATAAACGTCTCGGATTCAGATGACCATTATACATTATATGTCCCCTGTGACGATGATATCCCTTCTGATATTTGGTCTATAAATGTGGAATTGGTCGGCAGATTTAAAGCACAAAGTCGTAATGATACTACATAGCTTTCAAAGAAACTGTTTAATACGCCATTTGCTCATGGATTAGAATATTTGTCCCGTAAATGATTTGTTTTGATGGCATACGACCTACATTTTTATGCAGGTACGTCACCAGTGACGCAATGGCATACATTGTTATAGACGCATGAATACATTTGTGTGCACATTGATATACAAACATATAGGACATATCATAACTTGTGTTCGATTATATCAAAATATAAGGATGATACATACCGAGAAAAATAGCATAGTTTACAATCAAACAAACACCAGCCCTCTATAATCACAGCCACATTTGAAGATAAAAGGTTGTTGAGCCTGAATCCATTAGTAAAATGTTGGCGGATGATTTCGTGACACACCTGCATAACGAAATAATGATGATATATTTGTAGAAGTGAACAATATAATATGTAGAATTGATACCAATGATGATGACGATAATAATGATATCATAAGGCAAATAATAGATTAAAGCATAGCGCATGAAATCCTTTTAAGATGTTTAGTTGTGCAGATTTCAAGTAAATCTATCATAAGGCTTCGAGAAAGGAATGGTCACTTGATCTCCATAGACATCCTGAGTAATATTTACGATTTCAATCGTAAAGGTAATTGAATATTGGTGATGAGATGCTTAAAATACTTAAGATTGTCTGCGGCATACCCCTGTTTTTTCTAACTCCAACCGATTCGTTTGACAAAGATCATAACACATAAGACTGAAAACATATTATAGAATTACATTTTAAATTTCCATTCATGCTCTTTTCAATCCATTTCAGAAAGTGTCTGTATTCGTGTCGGTGATGACCTTGACCGCGATCTCTATGGAGCGATGGATGGCTATATGTCGACCTCTATGGTTCAGGCAGACCTCAGTGAGAGCAAAACGAATCATCGTCCTCTTGTGGGGAATATCCTTTACTGCTGCTATTCCGGATTTGCTGGTGCTGGAAGCTGTGTATTATGAAGGAGACGATATCACGCAGTGTAAACCTACCTGGGACTTCATGTATGAAAAGATCAGTCTATTGACAGTGTTAGTAGTGTTTTACTTCATTCCTTTGGTCATCATGACGTTTGCTTACGTCAAGGTGGCAGTGTGTCTTTGGCGAAGCGGATCAACAAGCGATACTGCTGACACAGGTACGAAATTATTAGTATTTCTATGATTTTTCCTTTTGCAAGTTACAGTTTCGGTAATTTATCAATGAAAAAGTATGTATGACGACTAGAGTTATAACCAGCTAAATTCTTGAGTACGTTTACTGTGTACTCGAATCATGCTCAATGCTATGTGATGGTTGTTAATGTGATAGTATTAGTATTTAGAATATCATCGAGACGGTGCAGCATTAAAACCTAGATAACGATAAAAAGTCAAAGGTGTAAAACCAAATTAAATGATATATAAAATAAAACTTAATGTTAAGATGTGAAAGAGCACCAAGCACATGATGCTGCGGTTTGTTTAAATATGGCATTTGACCTGAAAAACGATGTCCAAGTCACTAAAATCAACATTGATAACCACTTTTTAAAATAAACATATCATGAGTTATTACATTTTAACGAATGTAACATTTTTCGCCTCCAGTTTCAGCGTCAAGGTATCATATCATGAAAGTTACACTTAATATGTTTGCAAGTAACTTCGTCCTATTCAGGCATGTATATAAGTACTATCCAAACAGGTTTAAAGAACAGAAGCTGCTTAAGTCATGAGTCCAAAGTTCTGGCCAAGATCAGGGCGGAACTCGACAATTCCCTTTGCTACAGAACACGCAATTGTTTCTTGAAATTGGCTGTAAACGCGAAATGATTTAGTGCAACTGGGAATGACATGTCAATTACATCTAAATTGAATAGTTTTGCAGCAGTGTACTCAGATTCAACCATTAGTGACATTTAAGGACCTATAATTGAGAGTATAGAGTCATCAGAAGTGCAAAAGCATGTTCATCAGGGCATATGTAGGCGTTGTTAGGCAGAAGGGTTTTAACATCCCATCACCTGATAAAAGCCAATTGCTGCTAATCTTAGATAGCATCAATGACCCAATATATCATCTTTCTTCCTGTATTTTTTTTAAATTGTAACAACAGCACATGTATAGCTTTGTACGTCAATGTATTTATTAGAATGAAAGTTTTCATTTCATTGCAAATTCCATGGGATATCGTTCATTATCATGTGCTTGATAAACGTGTTAGTGCAACGAAACATTGCCTCTGATTGCCAGTACGAAGTTACAAATCAATAGAATAGACGTGTCCAAGCGGCCCCCCAATATTCAGTAGGTGGATAACATACATGCGAATATTCAGACAATTATTAGCAGTTATGGAGTGTTGTTTTGAAGTCCAAAGTCAAAATAACTGTTTAAATTGAATTTTTTTTAAATCAAGTTTTCAGAAATCTGAAAATATCAATTCAGTAGGTTGGTAGCACAAAGCACAGTCAGAAAGGTTTAATGAGCCCAAGTTCATCTCATTTCTATGGAAACGAGAACACGAAAAATGTTCCTAATTCTGAAAATATCACAAGGCACCACTTCAGTGGATGGGTAATAGCCATGCAAAGTTTCAGAAAAAACCCAACAAATTAACGGTTTTCGGAAATGAAATGAATACGGACAGGACAGATGAAGAGACGAACAGGGCAAAGACATATCACACGGTAGTACATCCTGGTGGAATGAAAATGAATCAACTCATCTTAGTTTTAAAAATCGAATGAAATTACCCAGGGCAACTTTGCCAGTGACTTAAATCTAAATTCTCAAAACCGGCCGATAAACAACTTTAATATTTTTTTTTTCGAATCACGAGTTAATTAGCACCAGCGAACAAACTGAAAGGAACCGTGGTCACTGAAGCATGAGTCCTGTCGCTTGACGTGATAGTAGTCGCATGTGTACATCAATTACGAGTGTGCCCAATGTTAACACGGTGTCGGCCCGGGACGCCTAAAACTTCTATTTCGGATGTACCGCGAAGCATAATTTTCAATGTAAGTACCGTTTAGCCTAATCCTAAACCTTGCTTATCAAAACAAAGGGGTAATTAAGGCTTTAATTGAGTTGATACATTTTATTAAGCAAACATGTTTTGCAATGTTAACACAACAATATGTCTGGATAAAAAACTCTCAATTTTATGACAAGCAGGTGCCCATTATGTTATACAATTGCATTACAATTCAATTCTTAATTTAATGGTGTCTGATTAGACCTATTTGGCTTTTCAGTCCTTGGATCCGTCACTGGAATTATGCAAAGATCCTTTCATAATGGCGTAACTCTTGCCATTCGACTGCTACATAGTTTTTTGTCACGACGTCCAATCATTTTGAACCAATGGACATGTAGAATATATATTCAAACAATAGATTAAGAGAAAGAATTTTGCTCATCCATTTCTACCGACGATGACATTTGAAAAGTGGATGAAGAGTAACAATTACCCAATTTTTTAGGATTATATAGGATTTTTCTAACGATTGCGCCAGGTATGTTATTATTTCATTGATAAATATTGTTAAATTCAAAGACAGGGACTTTGCCACACGGTATGACATGTTATGTTAGATAACAATATAAATCATATTAGTTATCTACAAACGAATCATCCACTGAAGTATGTAAGTATAATATATAAGTATATAATATAATATAAGTTGTCATGAAAGTGAAATGAAAGAAAAGAAACTTTCTGCGAAATATGATAAAAATGCTACTACAGTAAACATATGTTAAATAGTCTCCCGTTCATAAAAAAAATTCATTTTTCCCCCATACAATTTTAATATTCATATCGATATATACATGGTATATAATACGTGTTTTCCAATAGTGGTGGATATCTCAACGCCCAAGTTCTAAACTTTTTTTCTAAAAACCCAACCTAGAAAACTGCGTACAGAGATTGTTACAGTCCATTCAAAGTAGATATGACGACCGAGAAGGAAAGCTGATATCATGAAGCAATAATACATCGTATTTATGAAAAAATTCTGTCATGCTTTTGCCAATTTTTGGCTGTTTAAGTAGCTTAAAAATACAGAGAAAATAAAACACACTGGGGGTGGCTTCGAGTCATAGTTCGATGATTTTGGCAAAGCTTGCGCCAGTCTGATTAGGCGGTTATCCAAAACAGGGTTATTAAAAGTGTCCTAGTAGTCGATTAAAACGTATATTTTATAATTTTTTTCTATATTGATTCTTGTAAGTGTTACGATTACAGATACAAAAATTTAATAATAAAAATTATGCGTTACGCTACCTCTTTAACCTACATTTCTATTTCTAAAATGTCTCTGAAGAGGTCTTACGCTATCGCAGATTTCTAACCTTTATTCTAATCAAAGTTAAACTTGTAAGTATCATTTAAATCATACTTCGAACTGAACCCTATTTTCAAATTTGATTTGAATAACATTCAAGAGAAGGTCTTGTAGGATTCAAGCTTAATGTGATTGTGGGTCTGATCTTTGATTAGATTTTCTCCTCAAGGCCAAGCTTACATCGAATCCGTCTTTCAAGATGTTGAAAACTATTGGTACGTCAACCATTGTTCATATCAACATTTACACTACATAGAGATAAATAGCAACTAAAACCTAAAAGTAAGATTCTTCAGTTTGATTATAGCGTGTTAAATTATATTATTTGAGATAAGAATATGATCTCAACAACGAGTTTTTCTTTAAAAAAATAGTTTTCTAGGTGAAGTGAATTTGGGTTTAACGCCGCTTTTAAGAGTATTTCACTTATATCACTGTCCCTAGTATTATTGGAGCAATGTATTGCAGAAAATCCTGCGAGCATTGGCTGGAACGAGCGAACCATGAGCGGTACCGAAACCTAACTTACCGTAGAACAGTACTCCACTGCAGACAAAGTTTGCGAGACCCTGGCGGAATTTCGAACTACGGACCTCTAGATCCGAAGCCGAACACACTAACCGATGCGCTGTACCGTCCCCAAATTTTTCGAAATAACGCTCCTAACCCCTCGAATTGATAAAACAACTAGCCTATGTTTCATCGCACGTCAATGTACAATATGACTCATTTTTTAATGATAGAAAATGAAGGAATCAGGTCCCAAATTAATCATCTTCTGGTAAGTGAAAACTACGTATCAACCATCGATCAAAATGTCATTGGTTATTCATTATGCTTTCCTCTTATCTAGATCTTTAAAGTTCAAGACGAAAATGATTGATGCCTACATCGCCTATTCAAATGAGGGATGTGTTTTTAGTACTTAATAATCAGTTTTGTTCCAAGGGACACTAATGTACATATAAGGTTAATGGCTGGATAATAAAGGAACTTCGTGCTGTATATTATAACGCATTTTGCTTAGTTTTGAAACGGATTTTACAAAATGTCTATAAAAATTTCATAAATGTTTCATATGTAAAATCTCTTCTACAAAATTACATTCAATTATTCGTAAATTGCTATAGTATTTTCCCAAAGTCCTTCGTTGCTTTGTGTTTCCAGATTCGTATCTGTAAGTCGATTTTGTTTTTCATATTATTATCGCTTCATTATTATTATTTATTTTATTTCAGCGGCTGCAAGCGTCCCACGTGCTCAACTGTTAATTCGCCAGAAGAAAGCCAAAATGCTCATCGTTGTTGTTCTCATATTTGCCATCTGCTTTCTTCCTGTCTACATCTTTTTCTTGTTATTGTAAGTAGTTTACTACAGAAATAAAATTATTTCTTTGTTTTACCCACCAAATGTAAGCAAACGAATGCAGAGAACACATTTGAGTTAAACTGAAAACAGTACCAGGCAAGACGGCCCTGAAAGTGACACGAGATACATAATGGACAAACACGACATGTATCTCTGTTTCTTATTAACTGTCTGTTTACTGAAAGTTTGCTTGTGAGGTTCATGCAAAGGATTTATAAAATTTACTTCGATTGTAAGTCATCATTACCGAGTTGGATGCTTAAATGACATGATGAAGGAATCAGTTGCATAAGGACCTTCTTTGTCATGCCACTGGCGGAACTGTAAATACATAAACCATATTGGTTTTAGTAATTCAAAGGTAGGTGATCAGTTGGATGCAGCGGATTAATTTCAATGTATGATGATTGTCATACTTCTTTAGAATTGCTTTTCTAAATCACCTTAGTTCTCCTCCACTTTAATTTATTGTAAATGCTTTGATATAATGATTTTATTTCATTATCATTATTTGTAATTATACATTGTACACTGTAATTTTACATTATATTTCAGGTGTTCAGAGGTTCAAATTCCACGAGACATTGGCAAATCTGTTGCGATGATTGCTCATTTCCTGTGTTACTTCAATAGCGCCATAAACCCTGTCATATACAACTTCATGAGCTGTAAGTCTGATTTCTTGTGCATGCTTAGCGTAAATGTTTAATTGAATTCTGTATTCATTAAGTGTGTCATTTTACCAACCAAGAGATTATTTAAATATTGGTTTTGTTAGTATAAAGGCAAGTCGCGTTACCAAATAATAATGAATAAATAAATAATAAACAAGGACTTATCCCAATGATAACAAATGATACCCAATAGTTTTACAGTGTTTTTTTACACAAATTACTTGCTTTTTTATATAACGCCACAAATATTTTTCACAACTCATATTTCCTTCGAGGTACCAGACCATTTTATTCACAGCTATTATTATGGACCTTGATGCCAGGTATAATTTCCCATAAATTTAAAAATGCATGTTTTGTTGCATTTCGTTCTTAAGTATTGATACTAGATAGTACGTCAAGGGCAATCCGTAGAAAACAATCAGTACAATATCAGAATAAGTCATTGTGATTTATCATGATACGTTGATGGTTTGGTTGAGATTCGTCTTTAAGCCATCCAAATCTAGCCAACAATGCCTTAAGGGATTGTACTTGAATTAATATTGGAAAGGTTTATAGTAGTGAGACGACAGAAGCTATTTGCTAGTTCTTCCTCTCGGCAAATCAATCCAGATTAAACGACTGTTGGTCCCAAGGTTACAAGATTCTGGTCATCAAAATATGTGAGAAATATAATATGATGAGAAATATTGAAATTCCTATCTAGGAGAAACAAATTTCATTAGTAGCACCGTATACTGACTGATTTAAAAATGAAAAATGAAAAATGTTCACAAAAAGCTTTATACGCTTTGTGTTCCCTACTTAAAATACTACTACTAACATATACTAGTTTTGTTCTATTTGACTGACATGAAAACATATCATGCCGCCACACATAGTTAGTGAATCAGAAACACGTTTTATGAAAAAAACATAATCAATGTAAGTTTAACATTCGGTTATTTCAAATCATATAAGGAATGTTTCCAATCTCGTGACATGGTTATCTGAACCAATCATGTGTCCTTCCGGGAGTTGTATTTCTGAAAGTAATCATCAATATGCACCAAATATTCTGAGAGGTTTAACCATCGTTGTTAATATGCTGGACAAAATATGTGAGGGGTAATGTTCATTTTATTATAATATTTCATCAGGTGCTCAATGTAAAAGTACAGGTATGTCAATTTTGTCCAGTATATGATAGCACCACCTGCATTAGATATTAGTTTCGCACAAACCATTTTATTGTGTCATTCTAAGATACAAAAACTTGTAAATTGCAAGTTGTTTTAACTCAATATAATACCAAAATGAGTATTTCAGCGATCCTGATTGGACGAGAGCTCTCAAAAACCAATTTTCAATGATTGCAGAGAAAGTGTGCATTAATACCTCATGCATACATACCTCGTGACATCACAATCTAACAGATCACATTGACACACTGGCTAGTCCGCTCATGACAACTGCGTGTCACATTGGTCCTGTTGCATAATGTACATGTGCATATATCTTCCCCTTGCAACTGCGTTGATAACTAGGTGATACGTTCGTCTCCCAAACTATTACAGTTACCAAAAACGTTTGATTTCTATAACTACAAAGTTCTGAATTTCGATAGCTCGATGCGTTTCGAAAATGGTAAAATTTTGAATGTCGCGTAATAATGGGTTATTCCAAAAATGCAGAGTCGACTTAAAACTTAAATTTGATTGCATGAGCGTCAATGTAAACAAACTTAAATCTCCTGCCGTTATGCTCACGACAAGAAGTCAAGTTTTGCTTAAATAATTCAGAAAATGTTTGGAAAAAAGTTGATAATCATAAGGATTCATATACATTATGTCTAAAGTCGCCACGATAAAAAAAAAAATTCAAAGTTGTATATATTTGCAGTTTTTAATGTTAACTTCACATGCAGTTTAATTGTATAAATGCAATATTCTAATTTAACAATTGGTTTTAATTGGTTTTTTTGCAGGTAACTTCCGCCGTGAGTTCAAGGTCGCTTGTCGTGTCTGCTGTCGTGAAGGTCATGGTCATGCAAACTATTCGGCTCATGACGGTAGGATACAGGCCTATGCATTTCATAGCATCAAACACTTTGATTTGTGGCATTCCGATTTTAAAGCATATCATTTGAAAAAGATAGATATTAGGTGAAATAGTGATTAGCGGATGTACATTGCATATGGCGCTCTTGTTTTGTTTTTTCTATCCTTTGCATGGTTTTTCTCACGTTGGTACTCTGTATTTCATAACTGTTTTATGCTGACTCTTTGTACAAGAAAATGTTTAATAATGTTTATATATGTAAATAGTTAATAATATAGTAATAAGTCAACTGTCAGCAACTCTGTGTATTTCACCATGATGGTATGTTTTAATTCTTAAAAAGTCTTCTTGGCGGCAAAGTGACAGCATACTGTTTTAATGAAGAATTGTGAATCATTTAACACTTATTCAAATCGTTTAAAGGTTATGTTTTACATTTTATTTATTTCTAATGCTTTTACAACCATGTGCCTTTTATGATTGAAATAACTAAAATGAAATGTTTTCATCACTCATAAAATGTTACTTCTGTGTTTTCTCTATGTGTACGCTTCTTAACATTTAATGAACTTTCACAATTCTCTTATACTGATTCTCTCAATGATGTAATGGCTCTCTGTGTATTTGCTTTTGATGTACGTTGCTCTTGCTTATCTCTGAAAGGCATGTTTTACGTATATATGTATGAGAAATGAAAACATTAATCAAACTCAATTTACAAAGACAGCGTTAGTCTTTGAAACCGAAATTCTTTCCTTTGTTGTGAATTATGAATTATATATAAAAAATATTACTTATAGCCAAGTCAAATTTACCAGAGCTAATTATGCGAAGCTCTCATGGTGGTAATGGTTAGTTAGTGTTGACGTTCTGTACTTACAACTGACTTCATTGCGCCGAGTGAGCATTAAAAAGCTTCCATTAGTATTGAAACCTTGTGTTCGTTCTTATATTGATATAATCGCGATGCAAATCTTTTTCAAAATCAATAAACGTGTCTTTCTTTCCTTATATATGTTCAGCACTTTTATTTCTCTATCTGCTTTCTCTCTTTCAGACCATTAAGTGATGCCACGGTGATCATTGTGATAACCGTCGCATTCACCATTCTTTCCATTGAGGTAACTTTCGTAGATAACCCAAAGCATGAGCTAATACTAGACAACCTGATATTCCCATTGTAAAAATCTTACCTTTCTCATTCTCTAACACCCCTGTATATAACAAGAACGGCCATATGAAGATGATCAAACGTTTATTTGGTTAACTCTGTGGCAATATTATAAGTGATATGTTGATTTGAATATGTTTCATGTGAAGTCTACCAACATGCAGTTTAAACGTTTCATTTCTCTCCTGATATATGAAAGCATGCCTTTATAACAAGTTTTAGTTTTTTGTAAGATTAAAGGAAATTGTTTTAGTCATTGAAGTTTGTGTTTTGAAAGTATAAATTTTCTGTTATTTGTATCGCCATTGCTGGAGTCAGAGTCATGTGTATGAATGGCTTATCGATGCACGTGTATCAGTGTCTGCGTATAGCGCTAAAGCATTGTCATGTACAAGCGCGTAGTGATGTTCTACGCGAATCGATGCAAAACTAGCATACAGACAAAAGTAAACGTACACATCTCGTAGACCATGTCTTCATTATAATTAAATCCACATCGATGTGAAAATGCATAAACATGTGATGCATACAATTCAAGTGTTCAATCGACCAAACAATTATAATTCGAACGATTTTAGTGAAAGTCGGGCGTTGGTAATTTAAGCGATAGGTTTCAAATATAATCCCTAAACATTGTTTCAGTAATATGGAATCATTAGTTGCCACGTCTCGTGGTCAATACAGAATAAATTTTACTGCGCGACTCTATATATTGTACAATACAAGGTATAAGCAGCAAGGACCAATTCAGAGACCAATGTCACAAAAACCAATCTATGTTAGGAATGCGTTGCGTAGCCATGATGCCGCCTCAAATCATTACGGCACTAGAACCTCCATGCGCGAGCTGCATGCGATTATACGATGAAGGTATGATCAAATGCTTAACCTAAACAAGTCAAATCGTTGATTTCAGGCTGGGCGTTAAAAACGGCTTCTGATGCCAGAAACGGACAGTCTGGGGCAACATCAAGCAGGCACTTGGCCTTAAGAAACTCAAGCGTACTTACCTCAAGTGTTAGGATTTCTAGCATAAGAAAGGCCTCTGACCAAAAATGTGTGAATTTTGGCAATGGGCAAAAGATATGAACAATATACCATATCAGTGAGCTCGTGAAGTGTTGATAAAGAGTCTTATCTTGCATCAAAGAATTCACAAACCTGCACATAAGCAGTAATTTTTTCAAATTACCATTTAGGCTACCATTTGTTACTTTTGACATTTCATTTGAATCACATGTAAAAGGCAAATATTTTTACATATACGTTATCAATTTCCTTTCCTAAAGACTCCCAATACGAGTCAAATTAAGGAAATTGTAATTGAAATAGAAAATTACTTAAAAAGAGTACATGTGCAGATTGGTAATAAACAAGTGTATAAAATCTGTACGCCATCACTAGCCTCATGCCAAAGTGGTGAAGAATCACCTGCTGCTATTGCGATTTCTATTCATATTTGTTCTGCATAAGCATGATTGGTGTTTTCCTGATATTTACTTAATGTAAAGGTGTATCGTTGTTTTCTCTTACTTTCTATTGTTGATATGTTATCAAACATAAATATGAAATGGGACTCTTAGTTGTTAGGATCCTTACAGATAATTATTGTCGACGTTTCAGTGACATCATAGATTAATATGATCATGTTCTATAATAAAGGCTGCTACATGTACAATGTAAAGTGATGAAGTGATGAAACGCCATGTCTATTGTTATTCTTTGAATGATGATAACACATAGTATTTCATTATGTCGGACAACGATTGGAGACACAATTAGGGCTTATTATGTATGGCTTCATTGATTTCGAGTGTTTGATGGCATACTTGTTACCTTAAAGAAAAGTCAAATGTATTAACTACAATGTTTGTGACAAGTGTTTGGAATTATGGTTTTTTGTACATATACATACGTATTTGTTTTTTACATTCCGGATTAGATATCATTATAAAGGTTCGTCTGTTTTTTCACATGTATGTGTTCAGCTAAAAGTTTATCACATGAATAAAATTGAGGGTGTGTTCAGTTATGCAGACCAAACAACAACAAAAACACATTTCACATTTAGTAACATAGTGATGTTCAATCATAATTGCAAATTGGGATGTTGTATATCATATTGTTTATATTGCATTTAAATGTTTCATTCCGTGATTGCAAGATTTTAGTTCACATAAGCTTGTACCGATCAAGTGCGTTGAGGGATTCATCAATGCTAGAATAATACTTTGTCACAATAATGTGATTGTACAGTGCCTTTCATATGTCAATATCCATATGTTCGTGTTAAAATGGCAGTAGGAGGTTCAATAAGAACACAAAACGAAAATAAAGGCACAAAAAGCAAGCAATCTTTTAATCTGGAGAAGCAGTTTTCAAGAAACGTTACATTTTCGGTTCAGCTGCGCGAATCCATTTTGATACCTTAAATGATTAAAAGGTTTTCTCACTGAAATGGCCGCTAGCTTTCGCATGAAATAAGATACTTTCATCAACGACTTTGGATGATCCTGTTCATTAATGCGGTGTTTAACCCTCGGAAGAAAATGCATTTGGCATAATCATATATCTATTTGTGGAAATTTGAAGAAATATAGTGTTAAAAAGCTTGCTATTACCCCTTTAGGCAAAACTGATTTTGACGGTTTGTCACCAAACACATATTTTCTAGCCATTTTTTAAGCTTTAAGGTTTAATACAGAGTAATTTATTTGTTAGTCCTTTTACAACGCCGAGCCAATGATCTCAGGTATACTAGTAAATTCTAAGTGTTTTTCGTATCATTTACCTTCCTTCCGGAGTTTTCTTATTAGGCAAAATCAGTTTGAAGATGAGAGTTACCAACATCCAAAAATTCATTTGATTTATCCTTTGTTCAGGTGCTTTTCATTCACCTTCACCCGAAAGGTAAGTCAACAGATGTCTGAAAATTCAACGTTGTGGTTTGGAACGAATATGTTTTTGTTTTTAAAAAAAAAAAAAGTTACAAATTATTTTTACCAGAAGTTATAAGCACGTCTGTTCCTGCTCTCTCTTTTCCATCCTTTATTGTGTTATCATGAGTGTATGGTTGATGTTCCACCCACTTTTTGTTAGTCGTGTTTTTCATAACAATTCTGAACAACAATATTCAGCTGTTCCTGAACCTTGTGTAAAAGCAACTTTTTCCATCTAGTTACCATAATGTCCACCAATGTATTACTTTGTGTGCCTACCAGCCGACTTTAGATGATTTTTTTCACCACGTTACATATCATTTCCTATCTATATTTTCCTTATCGTTTTTTTCATATTTTTAGATCTCCCAAAAGTCTGTAAAGTCTTATGTTCAGAGAATTTGTAATTAGTAAAGTGTAAACGGTCTTAAGTAACATGATCCATTGTAAGTTTAAAAAGGTGTGTTATTTTAACATTTTACACTTCAAAGACGTTTATATTTATTGTATCAGGAGATTGTGACAGGGCGTTGTATTTAAGCCCTGTGTTTTCTTGCAGTACAAGGAAAACTCGTTTGAGCGGTTCACCAAACATGACAATCTACCGAGCAGTTCTTCAAAATCGTCACAAGACACCCATGTCTGCACTGTGAAATCGTCCAGATTTGAACATTGAGTCGCTTTAGATGTTTGTCATATTGTTGAATTTGTTGAAAAATAAATGTTGAAACTGTTCTACTCTTTATTATTGTTAGTGACAGAGACCTGGTGTTTTGTATAAAGAAAAACGACACATAATAGCCAATATTATTCGTCCGAAATTGGCAATATTTTGATTTACTATGTATATTTTGTGTACCAACAATAAGATTTACCACTGACTTGTTCTTGCATTTGTTGTCATGGACGAATGAATTCTACAGAACATTAACATACGGCCCATTCGTGAATATGGACACAGGGTATTATTTTACCTGTAAGTCACACGGGAGTTACACATTTTCCTGTAATTTCATTTGTTGTTGTGCCGGGACTATTTCATTTATTTTTCATACTTTTCCTGACTGGTAATTTCTTTACCAATAATCTCCATTTTATCAATGTTTAACAAGTCCACGTAGTTTCTTTTCTCTGATGTGCCGCTACTAAAAATGGTGACATATGCCTCTCAAATTGCATAAACTTATAGAAAGTAGCGCTTATTGAATACTACGTCCTCACGTTAAGTTTACACTCGCGAAGAAGCGCCCGATTTCGTTCTATTGTAATGACGTCATTGACACGAGCAGCTGTGACGTCATAGTGCCATCAGTTAAAAGACGTTTATGAAAAGATGACAATTTAATCGTGCGTATGCACTTAAGTCAAGCCACAGCACAGGCGTATGGATTTGGAGATTCGCCACTCTAATCCTTTATTGAGAAACGTTTATTTTCTATTATATTCGAATTTTAGTCTTTTAAAAACATATGGGTAATAAAAACAATAACCAACTCGTGACGTGGAGTGACAGATTATCTTTCCCTCGTTATACCAATTGTGTAATTCTTCGCCAAGGCTCGAGAATTGCGAAATTAATATAACCCGGGAAATATAATCTGTCATTCCCGTCACTCGTTAGTTATTTTCTATCTATGTACGTAATACAAACGAGTCTTTCTGATTATTTTTACACTGTTTTTTTTAGCCATAGTTTCAGGATCAATATATCATTGTTATTCAGTCACACGTGTTACTGAAGATAACATATCTTCATAAAAATGTCTCAACATTCGCGACTCACAATGGCATCACATGCTATGGAATCAATCTATTTGCTGAACTCTGTTTCAATCTCATAAACAAATAGACAGAAAAATAAGATATGAAATCTCTGTTTCAATCTTATAAACAAATACACATATAAATGAGAAATAAACTTGTGTTTGTCACAGCTTGTGATTTAGCGAAATCACTGCGATTTTACAACAAGATATGAAGTTTTTGAAATAGACGAAACATAAATCATTTCAGAGTGAAATAAGATAGTACAGCTGGTAGCTTATCTGATTGCACTGAAACACTTCAATATGGCGTAATCTGATAATAGACTCAAAACTTCAACTGCTAAGTGATCGAATAATTCAGAAAACGTTTTGCAGAAATATCTAGTCAACACACCAATACGTAATCTAAAAAAAGTTTGGATTGTAGACATTTTTAAAAGAGGATTATACAGGAGTAGGATTTAGCGGAAAAGGATTATCTGTGATATTTAAGAGCTGAGCAGCAAAAATTCAGCCTTTGACTTTTGCAAATGAGGGCAGGACAGCGCAGTGGTTAGCGCGTTCGGCTTTGGATCAAGAGGTCCGGGGCTCGAATTCCGCTAGTGGCTCGGCAACTTTTCTGCAGTAGAGACCTGTTCTACATGCAGGAAGGCTTCGGTGCAAGTTTGGACCGGTAATTCCAACCAAGGATCGCAGTTTTCACCGCAATGCATAACCACAATGTAAAAAGTTGAACTACGGAGTGTTCAATAACTAGATGTGGGTCAAACAAGTATCTGAATTGTATAAAATCAACCTTATAAGTTATCGGTTATTGTGAAAGCAGATGACTTAATCATCCAATTTCAAGTATAATTTCATTCAAACGTGTTTAAAATGTAGTTAAAATTCCATTCTGCTGAATCAGCGTCGCCTCCTTCCATATACCCTGATCTCTTTCGAGCCAAATCCCTCGTACGTCTGGCGCGGCTTGATGTTCGTGGCTGTGCTCATCTGCTATTGTTTAAGCCAATGAAATGTCGTTATCCAAGGAGCTTGAAGCTATTCTTTGGAATTTTCCATCCGTGTTGTGCCGCTGTTGCTGGAGTCGTCTCATTGGCTGGTGAGATAGCTAGCGCTACGAGGCTTTTGGCCTTAAGGATATCAAGGCATATGGAAGGAGCTCGATCAGCGGATTCAATTACATTGATGAAGCAGAATGGTAAAATTCAAGAACGATTAAGATTGCAAATATTATCAACAAAGCCAAAGAGTACGTTTGATTATACATATTGAATATACCGAATCACCTTCTTAGCAATTTTTATTGCATGAAATTTTACCCATTTGAAATAATCGTATGTAAAATTATGTTCTGCGGATTGTAAAAAACTCTTTTACTAAACTGAAATCTGCAGTCGCGGAATACGGTATCACGTATCAAGCGAAAACTTAGTTAGATAAATGGATTCGCGTACACAAACCGAAGTTGGTACGTTCATGCAACATTTCAATGTGTTAGATAAAACGATCGATTGAACCTGAACATTTAATTTCATTTTCGCGAAATATCTTTATTTTCCTTAAACATCCTTGGTCTTCCAACAGAACTAGTTCAAGTCCTAAAATCATGGTCTATTATCTGCGGTTAATACTACTCAGGGTTCCGGAAGATCACCCCGCGAAAAAAAACTGCAACACATAAAGTATCTTCAAAATTTCAGCACATGAAATTACTTGATACATAAAAGGTTGGTTGTTGTCATCGAGGCCTCATCTTCTTACGTATGCCCTATTCTTTCGCCAGCCCAAATGACTTGATAAGATAGGCCTCTGTGCTTGTCGCCAAGGCAGCTTCGACGGATCGCGATAGTGATAGTGAACGGACGTGAACCACGGGCTCTCGATTTATATCTATTCTCTTTGGTCCTTATGGATTCGATATCTCAGAGTATTGACTTACCTACTATGGATGTTTACCAATGGAGACTAAAAAACCAGAAAATGACAGATGGCAGTCAAGCTGTCAATATAATAAACAAACTAATAACCTCCCTATTAATTGCAGCTGATTAAACAATTCTATCTTAAATGGAAAGCACGACGAGAATTTTGGATATAAACATATTGTTATCATTGATAATCTTAACTGTTTGCACTGTAAATACTTTTTCTTGTTTGTTGAGATAAACAATTCTGCTTCATAAAAATCATTGCAAGTGCAAACGGCTATTAGCATATTTCAAACAAATATACAATACATAATGTTAGGGAAACAAACTTTCTGGTACTTTTGTCATCATTAGGAGGAAATTTCAATCGTATTAATTGAGGGCTTCATGTATTATTCAATCTTTCATAATTTGAAGTAGCCTATACCATTACCGGTGCAAGAATGTGAGCAAGTCTACAGAATTATTTTAACAATTACTATTTTGAAAATAGTTTTTATCATCATTCAAAATCGTATTTAATTGCACAATCTATATGGGAAAGGAATGTACTTTCACACAATTTAGCACATTACTTGGTTTTTATAATGTGAATCAGGAAAGTGTAGTTGTTAGAGCACGAACACCTACACTTGTAGCAAACGAAACAATGTACAATGTAGCAATGCAAGTGTATCAAATATAAACATTTATGCATGGCCCTGTATTGTAACGCAATGGCCGATATTAATGCAACACATACGACTACTATATAAGCCACGCAGCCAACGAGAGCACGGGCAGTTTTCAACCCCCTCACCCTTTTGAATTTATGGAAATGGAGCCTTTATTCCTAGCCCCGCCACATGAAAATGGAGTAAAAAGCAGCAGTTTAACAGAACAAGCCCCTAAACAGATCAAAATCATGAAGGGGTGATATGTGTCAAGTCGTAGTTACAATACCTTTTGTAGTAATAAAATTACACTGCAACGAATAAAGAAAGGTAAAGATATTTATTAGAAACCATTTCTGCAGAAAACGTTTAACTTTAATTTGTCTACTTTCTCAACTGATGACGTTGCTACTTGTGAACATATGGAATGGGTAACGTAACAGAAACTTTAACAAATCTAATACAAATTTATAATACAGTATCAAATGGGTGGCTTTAAGTATATTAACTAAAGCCCTTGGTTTACACAGCGGTTGATTTGAGCTGAATTAGTCTATGGAGTCCTGAACGAAACTGATGGATGGGTCCGACTGTAATAAAATCCCAAAGGTTGAAAACAACGGCTTTGATAATCACAACAGTCAAATGTAGAAGGTTACATGACCATAACCGGTATGAGTATGATCCAGTAAACAAAGCTTACAATCTTATAAATAACTATATAATTTTAAGAACCTTACTTGGATGATTTATAGAAGCCTCAGGGAATCTTCAAGGCCGAAATAATAAGAATTTATATTCCTACGCACAGTAGAATTACATGTTGTATTGTCATACTCATAAGTCAATGTATCTCTTAAGGCAGTTTTGTGTTTAAAGAAATTGAGGTCATTGACATTCTAACTTTGAATAGGTAAATGTGCCTTTGGTTACTCGTATTGCATGCTTTTACTGTATAAGTATTTTGCCACATAGTTTATCAATTACAACTTTCGAAATCCAGTTTGAAAAAGCAATAACGTTTCTTATTCGATAATAATAAACGCCTTTGTGACACACAAGGGCATTTTCGATCGCAAAAGACTATTCCTGTTTGGGACGTGCACGTAACTATTACGATTGCAAAATTGCAACAACAAATATTTTAAAATTACATTTCATAGTACAATAATCCTTGATCATTTAATTTTACGAGTAAATTTTATGATTCATCAAAACCTTTTGCTTTAACATTCAGTGTAATTATCAGTGTTACTACTACAAAACATTTAAAAGTTAAAAATCGTGAAAGTTATGATAACTAATTTCATGAGTTTAAGATGTACATGTAAGAGTTGTTTCCACTATGCCAATTGCGAATGGCGGCAAGCCTATAACCCAAAAATGTAATCATTTGATCTTAATTTATCAATCTTTCATGATTAATTGTATTAGATCGAAGACTTGCATATTAAGATATCAAATTTATAAAATGTAATGTTTCGTTACACAACACACAACATACAACAATCATAACATTGTGGTTAAACATTGTCTTGTCGCGATGTCAGCATTCATGCGATTTGTTTGAGTTGAACATAATGACTCATGAATAGATTTTAAAATGAGCACCAAGTCACACCAAAATTTGACCAAATTTTTAAAAAAGTAGTTTACACTTAACAAGGACGTTGTTCTGATAATTTTAGTTTCCTACGCATGTCCACTAGTGTTGGCTTTTCATCTCAAATGTGCACTCATGCCAGCACAGGATAATGAAAGTTACACATCATAATTTCCATCTAACAAAGGTGATATTTACAAATTAGGCGGTTTCCTGAACATTGACTAGAGAAGATAACACGGTGAAGATCCTGCCACGCCCATATCTGTAGGTGTGTCAGAACCAATTTTGAGTCTTCACGTCAGAAAGATGTTAATCTTAAAATGTCAGCCTCCTGAGCAAATTGGTTTTGGAGAATAAGATTACATAGATTTTAGGGGAAATGCTAGCCTGCCTGTGGGGCATTACAAATGTACAATAAGCAAGGTTCATCCCCACAAAATTTCAGCTTTAGGGGTGCACAAGTTTTGGAGAAGTTGAAAACGTGAAACATTTACGAACGACGTGAGACAGGCAACAGTGGGCGGACACCGAGGCATGCCATGAGCTTCTTTTAGGCCCGATGATCTAAAAAGCAATGACGCAAATCTGGTTGGAACATCATGTTAAAACAACATCCCTGTTTTTGGTATGATCGAAACAGCTTAAGTTCCCCTCCACTCTTGTATTTCAACTTTTGATTTCAAACTGTTTACAACATAATTCAAATTTGTGACTCATAGGCGTGTGTTAATTTGCATCGATATCTGCATGATAAACCACAGGATTTGGAATATGCGTTGGCCTTAACCTGTCGGAGAAGAAATCATTGTGTGATAAAAAGCAATCATATGACGCTGTATGTGCAACACAGTATGTGCAAATCCATAGAAATTCTAAGGATACAAGTTAATTGAAAAACATCTTTCTTTCAAAACAGAAGAGCCGTGGTTTTGTCAAAGTCAAGGATGATATGATTAAGCATTAAATGCAAAAAGCAACATAACAATTATTGCATTGGTTGCTTAGAATTAACAACGTTTTAACAATTCTTTAAATCAACTCCTTTTTTAAAACTCCAACACTGTTATTGAAGGATTTAGCGACTCTTGAGGCCGATATACACGAACCAGATCAGCAACCGCTTGATTTTGAATTGAGTTTGAACATACGAGATAAATATACATAACCAGATATAACATACTTCAAATATAGAGTCTGCCTCATAATCAGGTTGAAAATTGAAAACATAATAATCCTCAGGACATCTCTAGGAAATTATACTTCATTGTATGTCCCTAGTGTATAACGTTTCCATCTTCTCCGCTTGGTGTGTGTCACTTTAATCAGTATCTTTAATCAGTGTTCGGATATATATTCACACTTCATTAAGTGAAATTCTATCGTCTTTTGACTAGGTCATGTAACTAGGGTAAATTCTCATGAACAAACACTTGAACATTTGCAGTTAAAGTCTCTTCAAATACCAATAAGGACTTTTGTATTACGACATTTTTGGACACTTACATCATTGTTGTGTACTGTTGTCTTGAGTTCTAAGTCTTTAAAAAAGTTGTATTTCCAAATATGAAACATTACGGTTTCGACTTGTTCGATGAAGAGTTTTTCCACAAGAAATACAGTTCAACTGTCAAAAGATCTTGTTTAAGCCAGTTTTCTTATTTCACCAATATCAAAAACTGTTCACTAACGTCTCGGTATATCCTAATCATACACATGACGTAGACTGTTGGAATGGGATTGCCTGTCTCTGCATATTGTAATCCTACTTTCATTTTTAAAAATCCTTTTTATAAGAATAGAAAAAAATAAAATAAGAGCGGTTTGATAATGTGTTCATCCTTTGAAATTCAAATCGGTGGATGATCAAATACTGTCGAAAAGCTTATCAACAATATTTTACCCCAATATTTCACAAATTTTCATCATGGAGGTAAATGACAGGTAATCTTTCATATAAATATGGTTTTCAAATTCAAATATAAAATTTCAAACAATATTGTTTTGGAAATTCAACCGATTTTGATGACAGCTTTCGTACTGTTTCATTTTTTATGCGATTCATAGTTTGACCTTATTACGACACCATGTAATTGCTAAATTACTGCCAATCGAGACGTGGTAGTTGCGTTGTAGCTAGTGCTAAATGAATGCCGTATACACGATATTCGACGAGGATATAGGTTCCATTTACTATAATTCGCGAAACGTCGAAAATGACATACATTATTGAATGAAGTAGTTAGATCTTTTCGTAAATCACTTGCCATTTCATGACGTCATTCAGTTGATTCTTGACGTCACAGACGACGTCAAAAGATTAAAAGTGTTATAACGCCTCACAGATTCGTGTGTTAGTTCACTCAGGAAATATTTCAGTAATTAAACACGTGGATGACAAGCATCCAAAAGAGAGTTGACAGATCAGGGAGAAAGGGACTGAAAGGATGAGGGAAAAGACGGATAGAAAGGCATAGTGAGAGACGATATACATAAATAATAAAATATGCCTTATTTCCACAAATTCCTATCAGTTTCGCGTGAGTAGCTATCTCTTATCACAAGATAGAATTTGTGAGTGTGATAACAATACAGTGATCTCCCTGTCTACTTGGATTGCTAAATACCTCATATATCTTAAATGATGTGAACGTGATTTCAACAATATTTAAGTTTTTAAACACGTGAATAAAAACCATCCGAATAAGGTAGGTGAGGGAGTTTGGGTTTAACGTGTTTTCAACAATATTTCAGTCATAACGCACGGGGATGACAAAAGAGAGTGGAAAGATCATGGATAAAGGGATCGAAAAGATAAGGTAGCAGATGGAGAAAAATATCTAGTGAGAGATAGACCGCAGGTCTTAGAAAGACTCAGTTTCAAGGATATCACATCCTTCTAAATCAGCGTGGTAATACCTAATACCCTGATCTCTTTCAAGCCTAAATCATCGTATGACTCGCATCCTGCAACAGCGGCCAAACTCAGAACGAAATTCCGGTGAGTTCAAGATAGTAGCTTGACGCTCCTTGCATAACGACATTTCATTGACTGAAATAATAACAGGTAATTAAAGATTCCGACTTCAGGAGGCTAAAATGAACTCGTCTGTAACGGGGATTTTGCGTCTTAGTATTGAAAATAAATTAAACCGTTAACAAAGTTAAACATAATACTGCAAGTTCAAAAAATGATTATGTCATAGTACGTGGACAAATGTAGATATAAAATCGTTTTAAAAGTCTGTTTTCTTGTGTAAGTCAGAAGCGCTCGCGAAATGCTTCATTGTTTTGTTGCCACATTCGAAGGAATGCTGCTGCATGCCCAGTAGAGGGGAAGCTTAATTTACGTTGATTGATCTCTCAAACTTCTTATTTTGTTCAAAATATGACATATAAATCAAAACAATTTCTTCTCCTCGTGTAAACACACGTAAACAAATACGATTAATTCCTTTTGGAAAGAGTTTAACCCCACATGCAAGCAGAATACCGACTCTGAAGTTACCAGTCAGATAGTCGGAAGTCAATGTATGCTTTACTACATTGTTGATCATAATCATGATATCATAATTGAAATGATAAAGTGTTCCAAATCTGAAATTATGCCGTTCTTAAAGAAATGTTTTAATAGGTTGTTTGAAAATGGAATTTTCCCACGTAGTTGGTCTAATTCTACAATAGTCCCACTTCATAAAAAAGGTAATAGAAACGATCCAGATAACTACCGCGGTATATCATTAATGAGTATATTGGGAAAAGTGTTTAACTCGATTTTAAATAAGAGATTATCAAACTGGGCGACTATGTATGAAAAAATTCCGGAATCTCAGGCCGGATTTAGAAAGGGATATTCTACAGCAGATCACATATTTACTCTGTATGCAATGATCCAGAAAGCACTGTTAAAACGGAAGCATAAATTGTACATAGCTTTTGTAGATTTTAAAAAAGCTTTTGACTCTGTTAATCATTTTAAATTATGGCAATGTTTACTTAAAGCAGGTTTACAAGGGAAAATGTTCAACATTCTGAAATCTATGTATTCCAATATTCGAGCTTGTGTGCGTTGTACAGATGGAGTAACTGATCTCTTTGATTGTCCTTTAGGCTTAAGACAAGGTTGCTGCTTAAGTCCAATTCTCTTTTCTTTTTTCATTAATGAATTATATCATGATATCAGTACAGGTGGAAAGCATGGTATCCAAATGTACCCAAGTTTTGTAGAAATCCTCATGCTTCTTTTTGCTGACGACGTAATTTTGGTCTCTGACACTGTAGTCGGTTTACAAAATCAACTAAATATCTTAGAGAAGTACACTAAAGAATGGAAATTGTCAGTTAACTTAAGTAAAACAGAAATTGTAATATTTAGAAAGGGTGGCCCTGTGGCGGCAAGAGAGCGTTGGTTTTATAATGGCAATTTGATAAATATTTCCAATCACTATTCTTATTTAGGATTTTTGTTTTCACACAGACTGAATATAAACAATTGCGCACAGAATTTAGCTTTACGCGGTAAAAAGGCTTTAGTACAAGTTATATCAGTTTTAAGCAAAGTTGGAACCATGTCTCCAAATGTATTCTTTAACATATTTAATTCTCAGATACAACCAATTTTATTATATGGCTCTGAAATATGGGGTTTTCAGCGTTTCGTTAGTATAGAGAGAGTGCATCTGTTGGCCTGCAAAAAGTTCCTTGGTGTAAGCTCACAGACACCTAATTGCATGGTGTATGGTGAATGTGGCAGGTTTCCATTGTACATTAATTCCCAAATACGATGTTTAAGGTTTTGGTTCAAGCTTTTAACTATGCACGAAAAACGTCTACCTAGATTAGCTTATAACATGCTTTTATGTCTTGATAATTTGGGAAAGCATACTTGGGCAAGCGATATTAGGAATTTATTATTTTCTCACGGTTTTGGATTCATATGGTTGTGCGAGACAATCGGGGACGTTAACAGATTTATTAATGAGTTTCGACTTCGAGCAATAAATATGTTCAGTCAAGATTGGCATTCCACTTTAGATTCAAGTTCACGATATGAATATTACAGGACCTTCAAGACCTTACTTCAGCCAGAAAAATACTTATCAATAATAACTTCATATCACTTAAGAAAAATATTTGTAAAATATCGCTTGGGTTTGCTAAGTTTAATGATCAATGAGGGGAGGAAAACAACTATCGAGAAAGCAAAAAGAGTTTGTCCTTTATGCAACCAAGGAATAGAAAATGAAATGCATTTTACATTTTCATGCCCTTGTTATATTGAATTAAGACAGAAATATATACCACTTCACTTTCTAGATAAACAACCAAGGGATGCTTATACTTCTTTATTGCAAACTAATAACGAAGCTATTATTGTTCAATTAGCATTATATATAAAACATGCATTAAAAAAGAGAGATCTTCTCATAAAGCAATTAGTAAAACCTTAGATATTGTAGTAGAATGTTGTTTTTATGTAACTATGTTTTAGTTAACTTTCATGTACTTTACTGTAACTCTTTTGTATATGGGCCGGAGGCCTTTAATACAATAAACATCTTTGACTTTGACTACATTGAAAACTGACTTTGGGTAAACAAAACAACTTCAATCGTGAATTGATACCCTGTGAATCGGACAAAACAGCCAATCAGAATCGAGTATCCAGCACTTATGGTAGATACTGTTACTAACGATATGCACTTATCTAACCTAACTCGTATGTTATTGAGCAAATATGATTCAGTCTGAATCCATATGACCGGAAGTATTCAATGTAACGTTGCATTAAATCTGCAGGAAGTCATTCTCTCCCTAAAGAGGTAGCTCCGTCATAAATTCCTATACAAAGTCTGTCTTGATACGAAGGTTTCTTGATCTAGAAATGTAGAACGCTGATTGGATGCAATCAAAGTTAGTTATGCAGTCAGCAACGCCGTTTCAAAAGTTATCATTCAAATCGCCTACGGTATTTCCGTAAGCTTTCCAAAAGCTAAATTTTATTCGAATATGCACTTCGCACTTTGAGTCTTCTTTACAAACCTTATTTGCAGGCGATGTCTTTATTACTCATGCATGTAAGTTATTCAATCAAATGATTGAATCTCAGTATGCTCCATATGAATATAGACTTGGAATGGTAATTTCAATTTACAAGGGTAAGAATGATAAATCAGACCCACGAAACTACAGGGGTATCACGCTAACATCTTGTCTTGGAAAACTGTTTGAAAAACTCCTGCTTAGACGAATCGAAACTAAACTAGAGAAATCAAATCCTGACTTTCCTGATAAATTACAATTTGGTTTTCGAAAAGAGCATGGTGCCATTATGTCTGTGTTTACTCTCATGGAAAGTATTCATTATTATAATCATAGAGAATCTCCGGTTTATGCAGCTTTCCTCGATAATGCAAAAGCTTTCGACAGAATTTGGCACGACGGGCTATTCTTCAAACTCTATGAACTTGGTATTAAAGGTAATCTCTGGAAACTATTACACCATTGTTATACTAATACTCAATCATTTGTCGCATATCAAGGGGAGGTGTCAGAAAAATACCTGGTCAAACAAGGTGTAGGGCAAGGTAGGGTTATATCCGCATGGTTCTTCCTTGTCTTCATTAATGACCTAATTACATCTTTAAGACAAGGTAACTGTGGTATCAGTGTTTTCGGTATGGACGTCCCATCTGTCTTGCTTGCTGATGATACAACACTCGTAAGTACATCCCCTACAAGCCTACAGGCATCACTTAATATTGTCTCTTCATATGCCTCTAAGTGGCGCTTAACATATAACGCATCAAAAAGTACAATAATTGTTTTTACCAAAAGAAAAGGCTATGATGTAAACTTTCACTGTAGACTTGGTGATATACTAATTCCCTTATCCGAAACAACAACTTATGGAGGTGTTCTGTTTACAAGTAACCTTTCAACAAAAACTAGAAGCGAAAAATATTGTCAGAAAGCAAGACAGAATGTTAATTCACTAAGAACTGTTGGATTAAATGATAATGGCCTTCATCCATTCACATGTGTTAAGATTTGGCGCAGAATGATTTTGAAAACTAGTCTTTATGGCTGTGAAATATTACCAAATATCAAAGGTCAACAAGCTGAAGTATTTGAACAAACACAGAGGTATTTCGCTAGACTAGTACAAGGTCTTGATAAAAGATCGTCATCAATATCTACCATCGCAAATTTGGGATTGTGGTCACTCGTAGGCTATATCGATAAATGTAAACTTCTATTTCTTGGGCGACTCTGTAACATTGAATGTAACAACTTTGCAAAGCATATATTTTGTGCCTCCATTACATGTTCAGTCAAATCAAACAACGTATGTGACGATCTACTATCAATATCTAAAAAGTATAATCTAAATGCATATGTTAACAAATATATTTTCCAAGGTATTTTTCCTCCAAAACATGTTTGGAGAAGAATTGTTAACACTACTGTACATAGCTTTGAAGAACAAATGTGGCGATCACAAACTTCATATCGCTCAAATATGTCATTTTATGCATTAACTCATACTAAACTCTGTTATCATATCCTGTGGCAATTAGCATATAAATACCCAAATTATAAATCATCCTTGCAACTTTGTATCAAGATATCATCAAGAGGTAAGATATCAAGAGAATGTACACTATGTAATAAACAAACATTTGACTATGATTTTCATATACTTCTCCACTGCGAAAAATTATTGCAACAACGAAATGAATTCTTTGCATACTTAATTGACCAGCTCGATGTTGAAATCTACGTAATGTTTGAAATGCAAGATGAACAAGATATGTTATCATTCCTCTTTGGGGCAGAAAATAATTTTTACAATTGTATAGATCCCGTGTCATGGGAACGTATTTTGTTGCGCTTTTCACTATATGTACATGAAATAAAACACCACCTTGTTTATAAATACGATGAATGATACTATCCATGTTTGATGTGAAACAATGCTGTATATACATTTGTAAATATTTTGTTATATCTATGTTCTTCTGTACAATGATGTAATGTGATGTTTATATGTAATCTTCGGTTGCCACTGGAGGAAATAAAGACTCTCTCTCTCTCTCTATGACCGGAAGTATTCAATGTAACGTTGCATTAAATCTGCAGGAAGTCATTCTCTCCCTAAAGAGGTAGGTCCGTCATAAATTCCTATACAAAGTCTGTCTTGATACGAAGGTTTCTTGATCTAGAAATGTAGAACGCTGATTGGATGCAATCAAAGTTAGTTATGCAGTCAGCAACGCCGTTTCAAAAGTTATCATTCAAATCGCCTACGGTATTTCCGTAAGCTTTCCAAAAGCTAAATTTTATTCGAATATGCACTTCGCACTTTGAGTCTTCTTTACAAACCTTATATGCCTCATTTAGCGACTGATCATTGCATATGCATGTGTGTACAGGAATTTATGACGCAGCTACCTCTGTTGGGAGAGAATGGCATGAACTACGATATCGGATATATTTAAATTTTGGTTTATACCAAAAAACTAAAACGGCAGCCACTTTTGGTATTCAATAATAA
This sequence comes from Phorcus lineatus, assembly GCA_921293015.1. Taxonomy (NCBI): domain Eukaryota; kingdom Metazoa; phylum Mollusca; class Gastropoda; order Trochida; family Trochidae; genus Phorcus; species Phorcus lineatus. Next base: position 16,826,531 of record OV121083.1, read on the forward strand.
TGCTTATACAATGTTATTTAGTCGTTTAATTTAAAAAACTGCCATAAGAAACAAGAGTTGTACAAGGTGAACAATACTAGTTCAGCGGTTTTCAACTGTCAATAATTTGCCAATCTGAACCGAAACAGCGTACTGTAGTGTCTTTAAAGGTTAAAAGTCAAGGTTACGAGATAACGTTGAGTCAAATTGTGAAAATAGATATTGCTTTTTGATAATCGAGATTAATTATTTACTGATGTTACCCCCTTGGAAAGTTTAGATTCAAGTTCAAAGTCACAAGTTAGAAATCATTAACAAATGATAAAATTTAATTGCTTTATGTCATCCCATGAAGTCATGACATCCATATGCTAGTAGCTGTGAGTGCAAGTTCTTATCGTCAATTGGTGATATATTTAGAAAAAAAGGTTATTTTATTGTGCCTCTGGAGAAGGAGGAACAGGCGAAACCCTCATTTTCGGAGCTGCTGCTTTAGCGCTGGTCCGCAAAAACTTATCTAGTAGATAAAATGTTTTGACATATTTGATTTAGGAAGCTTACATTCAGTTGATGAAAAATATACACTGCCAAAAGTATCCATGATGAACCAAAAATGGTGATTTTTTATATTTATAGTATTCTTTAATTTAAATTAACATTATGAGTGTTGCTGACAACATCAGTAAAGGAAAGGTTTCCCAGTATACTCTCTCAATTTGTCTCTCTTGTCCTTTTACGCTGTTATGCTCTTGTTATGTGGATTTACGACAGAAATATATAACCCACCATTTTACTAAGCTTTAACTTTTATGAATATGGGCCGGAGGCCTTCTTTCATCTTTTGACTTGACTAACTCTCCTCTTTTGAATCCTTATTAGTGCTTCTAACCTTAAAGAATATAAAAAGGAACCTTACAATAAAATCTCTAATTTAGCGAATTCACATATGAAAATGAATACTTTTTGTGCGAGTAACTAAGTCTACATCAGAACCAGTCAAATATTTTCTTAAACTGTGAACAAACCAGGTCAAAACAATTAAATCTTGTGAAATCTGTTTAAAAAGTGTTTGATCTGACACTGGTTAACAAATCTTTACACAAAATAAAATTTAGGAAAATCCCACAGGTATCTAATATCATTACGCTTCCTAAGCGGAACTCCAAAACCGCTGAAAACTTAACATACGCATTATCCACCTACTGAAATGGTGCCTTTAGATATTTCCAGATTACTTAAAGTCGAATTCCATAAACATTTCTACAGAAACAAGTTGAAATTGGACTCCCTACACGGGAGGCTTAATTCCTGGGGCAGAACTCCGAAACTGTTCATCATACTACTTAATAGTCATATCATAAATTTTATATTATGATAACATATATTCACAAATTCAGTTGGACCGGTGTGATATGTCACCATCTGATGACTCTTGTTTATCAAATGAAGATGAATTGAAAATAGATGTGTTTTCATTATCAATATGAGAGAGTAGGATTATACAAGATTGCGATGACCCTATGCGTACGATAGCTGACGTCCCTTAGGGGGATAGCTCCTCTCTTAAATAATTATTCCTTTTAATAATTTCTGATTTCAATTTGGCATAAAGTTCCTATCTTTTCATTCTCATATTTTTCAATTTTTCAACATTAACTTGAAAGCCAAACCGATCATTAAAGGCAGTCATTACTTCCCCAAAGCATTGTTTTCTTCTACGCTCGAGCAGCACACGCTATGCCTTCATTGATTTTCTTTTACTAAATCCATGATTACATCTTCATGCTTGTCATTGTTCATTGTCTTGTGTGAACTTACCATAATAAGACCATAAACTGGTCTAATGTGAACTGCTAAAAGGAACAAATAGGTTATCAATTACAAAAAAATACATTGCTGATGCTGAATGCACTTGTTGAACATTTCTTAGTGATTTAAGGTTACCGTGGTATTTTGTGAAACGGGACAAAATCAAGTAAAATCAAATCCAGTGACATTTAGATATCAAAATTTTGTCTCACAAGCAAGGTACACTTTTAATTCGAACTAAATGAATTATTTTACTCTTAATTAATATCACTTAATTTTCAAAAATGTTTTCACCTGTTAGAATGTATTCAAAACGTGTTTCAAAATATTTGAAATTAATTTTTTTCCGAAATATACTTGACAAACTAAGCAAACTATACTGATGCTTACCAAGCATATCTATACAAATCTTTAACAGAAAAATCTGTGAAAAGGTCAGAAACATTATAAAATGAATTTTTTTTACATTTTTGTAATATATCGTTTCATCTTGATTATAAGAAAATGTCATACTTCACATAGATGTTTCTTTTGAATTATTCATTTGCCTTTTAGATCATGTCTTTTCATTCTCACATTTTACAAGTAATGTTTTTAACACATGCTGAGTAATAATGTTTATTAATTTCTATTTCTTGTATTTGATTGTTATTTACGTGTATGTTTCATCAGTTCAGAAAGGTCTCTAGATACAAATGTATATGGTGAATGAGTCATACTGGTTATTATCATTAAATAAATATTTTGCTTACATTTGCTTTTAATGTATATGTGTCTAAGTATTGTAAATAGTAAGGGCGGGTTAGCTTTTAAGAATTGAAAATAACAATTTATTCTCTACCCTTTCAGCAATTAAGAGGCGCTGAAATAATCATGAAAATACATCTTTTAATATATCAATTTACCACAGCTTACCACATATGCTGAACTGTTTTATTATTTTTTCTTATATTTTATTACAATACATGTAGTGCATGCCTGTATGAAAAATAACGTCTAATCTTCCTTTGAAAGTGTTCAGTCATGCACGTGGTTTTACTACAGTGTTACGCTTGCTACTACTGTTACAGTATAAGTAACGTTGTGTTCACTTCGTTGTTAGCTAACCATTTGCTGTCCACATTTTTGTATAATATTGGGGTCAATCCTTGAGTCGATCAGTTAGATTATACGATCTATGGGATACGGGAAACACTTTCATAAATCGCTGCCTTAAGTAATAGGATAGTTCATACATTAAATTGTCCCCAGAGAGTGTTTGTTTCGGGCATTTGTATTTAGGCTAATTGAAACATTGCACATTAAGGTTTGTTGCCAAATGGCATTTAGACCGAGAGGTGAGAAACAAATTACTGACACCAGTTGCGTCTTGTAATATATCATTTTGCCAATTTATTAACTCATTTTTACAAATAAAATCATAACATAATAATAATATAAGGTAGAAAACGCATGTGCAAGTGTTACTTTCTGGATTTGTTTTAGCAAAATCAAATACATACTATCCAAAAAAGGAAACGCATAGTTTATAGTTGATGTCATTTTGGCCCCGAATTAAGGTCACAAGGCTCACACCCTAGAAAGTGATTTGCATTGATCTGTCTAAAGAAGGGAAAAGTTCCTTAGCCAAGAGGGATGATAATACTATGGCCGCCATTCTAATGATCTTACCTTTTACATTTTGATAAGCTACAAAGCCAATGATTCTCTTTTAAGATATGTGAGATAGGAAAACACCAGGAGAATTCTAGCAGGAATTGAGCAAGTCACAACCATGTTACCAGTTACTTTCATGTTAAATAAATATTTAGCAGATACGTCAGAAAGTAAATTAATTACTAAAATAAAAACATATGAGTGACGACTTGATTTTCTTTTAAATCTGACTGCCATCAAAATTTGTAAACGCTTCAAAAAGCCTTTTCATTAAAGCAGTTATAAAACGTTAATTAGATTTTGAAACAAATTTATAAGAATAGAGAATACAATATATCCATTTGTATTATCTCTTTCTAATGATTCCTACATAATCGTGATTCAGTGATATTTGAAACATGTAATTATAAAAGTCAACCTTATCATTTTTAACTGTCCATTAGTTGATATGATCATACAGTGTTTTTGTCCTTATTATCTAAGGCTTGGTTGATAGATGGTTGTCAGAAATTTGTTGATTTTTCACTTAACAGTACACATAATTCAAAAACGTTCTTATGTGAATGGAGATTAATGGATTAGCCATTTAAAGAGCACAACCCATCGGCTGCGGTCCGTCATCTTGTTTTGAGGAATAATGACATGGAAAGAGATGCTGTACTTTTACTAATTTAACAACATTATTAAACAACCTATATAAAAACTACAAAGATAGCGGCAGTGACCTGTCGCGTTTGAAGAGAAGACTATTGAAATATTAATTTCATGTGTAATATCAGGCATATATTTAGGTTGATACACTGTATATCTATCACGTTTGTGGTCAATCAAGAGTAGAGTTTGTAAAATTGTGACGTAAATACGAAATTATTGTACGAATAGAATTATACAGTAAAGATTTTTATAATCATTATTTCAATTTTGAATGTTTCTCATACAAATGTACCAGTTTTCAAACAAACTTATCGCGAAATGCTCTTTGTCAAACCTTGTTAGGTTGGAAGCCACAGCATGTATAATGGCGCCTTCGTCAATAAACTCGAACCCCGACATCGTTCCTGAAGAGGCAAAATCTGCTCTCGTCTGTAAACAGCACCCTCTCCAATCACATCGATGCCAACGGCGTACAGTCCATGTCCATCGTTATCTATGTTGACGATGTAAACGAGTCAAAGCCATTCCGCGGAAGGGGCGGTATGCTCGTATACCAGCCAAACGAAGTCGACGAAGGGTTCTTGTACTGCACTGATGACATGACCGAGTGCCGTCGCCGCTGTTGATGCCGCTCTTACGAATCGGTTTCTGAGGTGAATATGCCTGATGCGCTTGCGTAAGTCTTGGCATACTTTTGGTGTTCTTTATGTAACTGAATATCTGCTCTTTCCAACAAGGGTATTTAGGCAACACTGCTGCACGTGCATCACAAATCATGCTTAAAAAACACGTTTTGCACGTGTTTGTGATTGCACAATTTCAGTGGCTGGATTCGATACGATGCAGTAATACTATCATTTCACCGCTCAGATTCAAACCCGTACCAGCCCTCTTAATGTTTTCGTGAAAAAGATAAAAGAGAAACCTTTCTTTTGCCTGGGAGTTAATATTCACTGCTACACGTACTAAATGCGGATTTCTTTTCTTTTCAAAGAACATCAAGATTCTACTGCTTATGACGTAAAACGTAAAACAGGATTATTTGTAGAAGGTGAAAAAACATTAATTACTCTATGAATAGGGCCCGATGTGATTTAATTGTTAAATTTTATTCTTGGTGTTGTCAGTAAATAGCTCAAATAATCCGGACTAAAGTATGAATTAAAAGTTCAAGGCTTTGATTTTCTTCTTCATAAGGTCTCAAGGCTGGGCGTAGTTTTCGAATGTAAACGGCGATTTCACTGGCTGCAGGTCAGCAGCTAGTAAGGTGGTTGACTCTTGATGACGTTAGGTTACGCTGCTCCGTTTCACAGGTTTTGTTACCGATGAGAGAAAGGTAGAAAATGGATAGTCTATCTCGATACATTTTCACCTTGTCATTGGAAGATGCTACAACACTTGCTACAATCCTGTAAAGAAATTCATTGTTATGAAGCGATCGATTGGTGAAATGGGGAAAAAGACTCAAACGGACTATAATTTCTTCATTCAATCATTCATTCAGTGTAACTGTATATTTCTCCTGCAATTACTACACTTGCAACGGCGAACTGTTTAACACAATATTACAATCAGGAAGGCCTACAGGATATGAGGATATTGGAAGGAGCGAGGTCTTCGATTTATTATACTGCGATGGAGCAGAAAGAGAAATTTGACATAGGAAATAAATACCTAATACTATATAGTCAACATTTACTCATGGACAACGATTGCTTGTCAGTTAAATACTCGAAATGTTCCCCTTCATATTTGTAGGTCACGTGTTTTTTCTCCCGGGCTTGTGCAATATTTTAAACAACATGTAAGGGATTTAAACATAATTTCGTGAATCAATATTGTGATAACATACACTTAAAGAGGCAAGATTTAATGAATGGTTTTCGAATTTCTGTTAAGAAAATGCCATGGCGAATAGTTAATTAATGTTTTACATAAAGGTACACTAAAAATATTTTCGGAACCGTAATAATTTACAATAAGGTATATGGAAAAAATTCAATTCAAATTACAAATAACTCAAAAACTTTTTTACTTGCATTACAACTCCGTAAAGGATAAGAGGATATTACGTTTCACATAACTACTTTTTAGTATAAGGTGGCGCCTACATGAAATTACGGTGATAAACTTTGATATTGAATCCCGTCAAATTGTAAATCTTGTATACAAGAACATAGATTAAATTTGTCCCCCAAAACTATTGCGTTGTAACCTTTACTGTCGCATAACGCATGAATTGAATCGTTTGAATACACATGCATTGGTAAAGGATGAAACTAAGGTTCCCAATAGTGTTAAGGTTTTGTGCGGATGAAACTAAGGTTCGCTTTAGTGTTAAGGTTTTTGTGTGAAACGGGACCCAGGACGTTGGATTTTTACGAGAATTGACTTATTAAGCTTGAACAGTTCTTCATGTGTATTGTTGTAAATGGGTGGTTCTTATGAAAGGTTAATGACTAGCTTTTCTTGTGTTACTAACGAGTCAATGACATTTTGTATTTCAACCAATCTAGCTGTAATATAATACGTCCCAAAGTCCGTTATTACATCTAGAGAATTGCAAACCAACTCTGTGTCGCGCAGGCGCGATCATCAGCCAATCAAAAGGGAACTGGGCTAGCACTTCTAATCACGAGGCAATGCGATTGTTTCGCCGTTCTTGAGCACCTCGATTACGTAATCCGAATGTTACCGATGTATTGGAGTGAATTGTGTTGAAAAATGTGATGATGTAGCTTAATATCTTGTTTTAACTAGATCGCATTTTCCCATGAAAAATAATTCTTTCAATTTTATCAGATTCAAAAATAGAAGTGTTAACATAATCGTTATTGTGAGTTCCAAATCCATTACTGTCATAAAACACTGCCTAATCAGTAATATTGTCATCATGTAAAAATAACAATCGAAAACCATCTTGAATCAGATTCCAAGGGATAAAAAATGGCTATTCAATCACTTCAATCAATCAAATCAAATCCACTGATATTAAAAATATCAAAATAGTATCACTTTACAACAGCACCTTTGAATTGAAACTATTTAAAAATGTTTATTTCCAAAGTAATATCCTGTGAAACGGAATTAACGATTTTTACTTTCAATTGAAATTCGTGGATTACAAAGACGTATTCATTTCTTTTTAATCACATCTATAACATGATACAAACTAAGTGTAATTAATAATTTTTGTAGATACAACTTGTCAAACTGAAAATATATTAGGAAAAGTTAATCGCGTAGATAAATAAATATAATACCTTTAATTAAAAATTCTCTAAACGAAAGGCTAAAAACATGATATGGTCTATCTACATCTACACTGACTTCATAACTTTTTGTAATTAATGTTTTTTTCTAAATTATAACTAATGTTAGTTTGTCTGATCGAAAGGATTAGGGAAAAGACGGAAATAAGGCACTAGTAAGACGCCAGGGCCTAGATTTTCGAAGCTCTTTTAGTGCTAAGATAATCGTAAGCCAATGTTAATGTATGGTACTTACGACTATCTTAGTGCTAAGAGAGCTTCGAAAGTCTAGACCCTGGTTTAGTACGACCCTAAACTCGACGTGACAGACTTCGGTGACCCTAGGAGCATGCAAGCTATGAAAGGCATCGCTTTCCAGGTTATTGAACCACGCAAACCTTCACACCACGGTAAAGTATTGAGTAATGTGGCGGTTTAATAACTGATTAAATTATGTTGTTTTAGGTCTAATTTTCTGTTATGTTAGGTGCCTCTTCGATTTATCCTCGGCTATCCTCCCCCTTTAGTGACTTAAAAGCTGATGTATTTTTCTCAAAGTGTATGTATTAATCGTATATTAGGGATTCCGCTGAAAACACACATATACGTCTTACTCCAACTCTTCAAATCACTCTACTGTACAGCGAAATCCTTAATGAATAAGGTGCCCTAACACGCCGACTTGAATTAATTATTACATATGGCCTGGATGGCAACAAAAAGGCTTTTTATCATCTTCTCACACATGGCCGATATTTGCGTCATCAACTGTTATATTTAATGGCCAAGAATCACTATCCATTGTAAATTATCAACACTATAGAAGCTCACAGAATAAAATAAATACTAAAGATACCTTTTCTATTTGGTCCAAAGAACAATAGTAATTATAGACGTAATTTAAATGAAGTGATGAGTTAATAGATTTCCTAAACATTTTCATTCATGACTTCAAGAAGTCTGACATTTCATTAGATGTATAAAACCGTTAGGTTTTGAGGGACACTTACTGATTTCCTCAACAAAGCAACAGTTTATGACCATGAACTTTTGAGTCTTTATTTTCATGTCTGCTGATGGGATTATTCTGTATTAATCAGTATTGTTAATATGTATTCAGTTAATATTTAATTTAAGCCATAAAATTGTATCCTACTTTGTAGTCTACTTAATAAGCATTTCAAAGTTTGTTAAATTATTGTAGTTTCAATTTTAAAGTGAAATAGTAAAGACACAATTTTGAACCGGCTGGACAGCTTCCTGGTCTCTCTATATAGGGCAAACTGACCGAGGTTCTGACACCACCCGAGGTCGCCCGAACTTCGGACACTTTTTATTTGGAGCTGACGCAATAATACGTGCGAGTATTGCGATCTGTTTATTGTAAAATGTTTCTTCTCAGTGTGTTATTTTATTTCTTTCTTTTGATAAACATACAATTCTCGAAGTTTTGCCCGGAGATACAATTAACGGATTCAAGAAAGAAAATTGCGAAATATTTTTTTTCAATTTAAATGTTGACTCTTATGTCAGGAGATATAGGGAGCGGCAAGATATCCTTAACTGTATTCATAAACAAAGAAAAATAACCATATAGTTCAATTATACTTAACATCGGTACATATGAAGTGAAAACATAAGTAAATATTGAGATTTTGATAAAATGTCAAAATGACCTTGGTTCGTACAGTTTTGACCATGGTTCGGACACTTCTTAAGTTTTTTGTCTAAGGACTCAAAATGTTTAAATTTAACTGACAAAGGTTCGGGAAACATGAATAAACATACGACTAACACATAAAACAAACTGATTAATTATGAAAACCTACTGGTTAGCGCTATCAGCGTTTTAAGTGTCGAATGCCTACAACTGGGATTGTGACGTCAGTATACTGTTACGGCGCATGTAGCAGTTTTCAAGAATTTAACATCGGAAAAGATGCTCTGTACCACTTTACTTTATCATCCCCCAAAATTATGATATTATTGTACATAGCCTATTCACTGCGTGACTGAGGATGTCTGAAAATCATTTTGATGAATATCTAGAGCCTGGGATGCATTCGAGAAGATTAGGTGCAACTATCCGAAGTTAGAGCAGAAGTGTCCGAACCTCGAACCTCGAGCGAATTGATATATGCAAACAAAACCGTTATTTTCGGCTAAAACTGAAATAATTATGACTATTTAGAAATAAATTAAAAACAATATTCGATTTTTTATACTTTGGTTTGAAAATAGTTATTTTCATCAGATAGTCATAAATTATATTGTCTTATTACTTGCTATTAGTTCTCATCTTTGTTAGAATACACTTTTTAAAAACTATCTTAGAACTTTTATTCAAATTTCGGCATTCAACTATTTTATTAAGAAGACTTGTAATCCACTGTCATATTTCTATTAACGTTGATTGATATTGAAAACCGTAACCTTTAAGAAAACATCGGCATGTGTTCTTTGCCAGAATGAAATTTGCAGGTGTAATAATAAAAAACCTAATCTTTTAGAATCCTTGTAACCTAATCGGTGTCCCTAAACCCCCAGGCATTTATATCGATTTTAAAGGTTTCAAAATCCCCCTACGGAAAAAGCATGGCAAACATTGAACAAAATTCTTTCCTAGAGGTGAAAAACTCTTTTTCGAACTGAGGCAGTGTACAATGAAGTATGATAGAAAGCAATTTGATTTAACTATAAAAGACGTTCATGACGTTTATGCTTTCTTTAATGACAATTTTGGAGAGTATAAGAGGAACTGAGTATTTGGGATGGCTATTTCTTAGTATCAGGAGGCCGTTTACTGCATATAACAGTGAAAATAATGGCACCTTATCTAGAACTTTAAATCTGAATCACAAAATTGCTCCCGAATCGCCATATCTAAGTCCTTGAAAAGGTGTACAAAAACATGCTTTGAAAATTACTTGAAGGTGATGCGTTATAATTAAATTGAAATGACGAGCAGATTTATACTTACATGTACTTATAAAACTGCTATAAAAGCCACCATATCTTAATCTCACTGACTCGCAAAAGTAAAATTTTATGATTACGTACAATTACTTATGTCTTACTTAGCCTAAAAAGCTTACACAATCTCGGATCAACATTTTTTGGCAAACATTAACGGCAGTGTTGGCCTTATTCAAATCGGTGATTAACTGGCCTTCGAATAGCATGATGGTTAAAAGAGAAGTTATCGTAGCATTAGAAATAGAATTGGATGGTCAATTTGTCATAGTCTAGTCTGACTTATTAGATTAGTTGTTAGTTATTACTATTTTCCACCTACTGTCAGAATTATCTTTGAATATAAGATTGCTTATCCATCATATCTTGTGTACATTTATAGATTATTACTTGTGTTAAATTGTTATATCTGGAACTGTTATTCTTACATGTCCTTTTTCTGTATGGAGTTTTGAAAGAAAAAGAAAGAAATAGAATTGATCGTTAGCCAATGTTAATATTTAAAGAATTCAGTTTTCAGATATCCATATGCACAAACTCATCGCCATATATGTTAAAATCATAATTTTTTAAACAATAATGATATGTCAATATTTATATCTACACTGTAATGATATAGTTTAAAAAAAATTTTTTTCATTGTTTTTATGATACGCATTTTGATACCGAGTTACAAAGCTATGCCAATGCTAATTGGTACACACATTCACCCCGAATTTCAACAACTTAAAAAAAGGGATGACATTTTTTAAAAAAACAGGTATTTTCCTATTTCACAAGATTAAAAATGTTTTGATGTGTGCATTTCAACTGGATAACATTAATGTTGTCTTTGATATCAGATACACAAAGTTAATCACATAGTTACGACACATGGGCAATAGTTATTTTTGGTAAAAATTCAGTAACATTACAATTTAAGCCGTAATTTCTTAAAATTTCAACATGAATAACTTTTTTGATGAAATGATTCACAAACGCTACACTTTTGATGTGGAGAGTGATAAAATTATTCAAATTATCGAAAAGTTTCCAATAGCATCACATTTAAGCTTTTTTTTCAAAGTTTTCCGCGTATAAATTGAGAACAAATGTTATTATTATCATTCTATAAACTTTTTTTTATTTATGTTCAATTGGAAATGTCTGACGGACAATCAATGAATCACTGACGCTTATTTCATGTAAATAACAGATAATTGCCCAAAAAGATGGCTAATAACATTGGAATTACGATAACACAATATTTTGAGTAAATATCTAAACGGGCATGTGTCCGTACACGTACATGAAACAATTAAGAAAAAACTCGCACTTTTTTGCAGGAGCCCTTTATAAATCTATGAACCGTTCGTCCTACAAGTTTTTCTCTATAAATATTTTCAAATTTCAAACAAATTCTTGTAAAACAACAAATGTGTTATCTCAGTTCACTAAAAATTAATTTGTAATCTTCTGGAAAGTCATGTCATATCAGACAGACAGATTATTTCGTAGAGTGTAATATGAGGCCAATAGTACAAATGAAAAAATTGGTGGATTTAACATTACCATTATATCTTTTCTAGTAATGTAATTGGTTTATCGTACAGTTAGGAAATGGATCGGAGTATTTGGTCATCGTGTAACTATCTTTGAATGAGTCAGTAACATCTATCTAGAATAGAGATTTGAACGTCTTGTCAGTTGTGATCAAACTAATAATCTGTAAATGGGCGTCTGCTTTATGGATTGGCTAATTCGGTTTGAGTTCAGAGTTGGTTTAGTTGATGGTATCACATATACAAATAATTTGGTCGACATAATTGTAATATTATTTACTCACTTTAAGAAACCCAAACAAGAATATAAATGTTATCTTAACTGTTCTTCATATTGAGATTGTAATTTACGTATGAAAGGAACCATGAAGGTCTTCCAGGGCGACCTTATTAAGATCTATATTTGAAATAAGGTATTTTTATTAACTTCAAGTTTTCCTTTATTTTGATTAGGCAAATAAATTTCTGTAAATATGATTACTGATCTTTTAAAACATATTGTTGGTTGCTTTAACAGTTTTATCATTTATTGTTCAATCTTCGACATTAAATAAACGTATTTTGGTGACGTGTACCAATAGGAAAAGTATATGTAGCAATGTAAGTATATATCTAAACAAAACGAAAATATGATTTTTATGTATAAATGATGCCCGTCAAACATTTTAAAAGGGATATTTTTGTTCCATGTTGTCATAAAGATTTTAATACTTTCGCGTTAGCTACGAGTATAGATGCTGTTTCTCATATCAAGAGCAAAGATGTTTTGCTAATCTGCAAGATGAAGCTATATTGATATGTCGATCTGTAACAATAGTGAGCGAGTGAGTTATTGTTTAACACCGCTTAGGCAATATTTCAGCCATTAGCGGCGTCTGTAACAATAGATCGATACAAGATATATAATAAAAACTGAACAAGTGTAGATACTAATTCCTATATTAAAAACAAAGATTTCTTGGAAATCCGTAGGATTACATTTTACTTATAAGTCGATCTGCACCATCAGAACGATTAAGAAAAGACGAAATGAATTCTGCGAAAAAATACAATAAGAGGATGTTGATACACGTCGTTTCCATTTGTTGATTGTTCTGGTAATTTAATATCTCTCTGATCAAATGCGGTCTAAAACATCAATTCTGATTTGTTAACACTCAAAGCCCGTTTTTCGTTTTTCGTCCGCTATCGCTCCTTCCTTATACCCTGATCTCTTTCAAGCAAAAAGCCTCGTATCGCTAGCTATCTAACCAGCCAATGAGACGACTCGCATTCAGCGACAGCGGCACAACCCAGTTTCACGCTACTTGCATAACGACATTTCATTTGCTGAAATAATAACAGCTGAACTAAGCCACGAATATAAAGCCGATCCATTCATACGTGGCATTTGGGCCGAAAGCAGGATGTCTTTCACCTGGTCATAGAAAATTTCGATCGCTTAAAAAGTATAGTAAAAGCAAACATATATAGGAACCATTCTGTTTGTTTGTATGTATTTACGTATGTATGCGTGTGTATGGATATATATATTTCACAAGAAGTAAGTTCATTAAAGCTGGTGGAAAGTTTAACTGCAGGGAGTGAAGGTAATTACTATCATTATTTCGAAATAAGGATATTGCTTAATGAAGAAAATCACTTCTTTATTGTGCAATTGACGACGTTGTGGACTAAATGATTATTCTCTCAGGTATTAAGGTTCGTCTAGCAATCATATAACATATTCATAGAAAGATTTATGATTTCAAGTCACAGTAAATAATCAACATTTTGGATTGCTTGATTCTGACTTTGATAGGGCTAAATATAAAAACACACCAATTTTGTGTTACAAAATCTGTGCTTGCTTGCCGTGGTTATGATTTGGTGAGAACTGACATTTATCAGACCAGTCAGTATTGAGTGCGAGCCTTTGGCATCATATTTGAGAAAGTGAAATCACTACAATAAGTGAAGTCCTTGCGATACAGATGTCTTAACATGCTAGTGTTTCGCAAGGAAGCTGTTTTGGTGAACATAAAGGGGTCACCGTTATCAAACGAGATTATCACTTGCTTCATAACGGTGTTACTTCATAACGGCAATCCTTCAATAAAGAAGTTGTAAATCCATAGAACTTGTTCTCTATTCATCTCTGAAACTTCTAAATGCCTCCCAAAGAATTAAGTTTCTGAAAGTTACAAGATACTAAAAGTGAAATAAGAACATTAAAACGGCTGTTGTCGCTTGAGGCAGACTACTTATGAAACACCCTTGGTCCATCTTTAATGGAATTAGATCTGGGGTCATGTATTTCTTTCTTTCGAATATCTACCATGGTCTAAATCACAGTTGAGAATTCAGCCAGGTCAACAACCGCTCTATGTTGGAAACGAGATATCTTGGTTCTATATTCATGACATTTGTTAAATGTACGTTTTAAAAGGCTCATCATATTTGATGATATTGTCACTACTTGTTGGTCTTATCCAAACTAAAAATTGTGTTACATTTTTTATCTTTCTCCATTGGGACATCAAGTGGTTGAAACAAAAAATTATTGAGGAAACGAATTGATGATTCCCAGAAAACTCTCAAGGTTATGGTAAGTAAACAGTAATCACACTCAATTTCAACCATAAAAATAGCAGTGTAACGGGTCAAACACAATCAACATTATAGCTATATCTATAACATATTTCAAACACTATACAAGAAGCAGCCTTCAACGATTCTGATGATGTGTTTTTACCACAAGCAGTGAAAATGAAATGAAATGAAATGAGGCACCACTGTCTCAATAACAAACATTTACCTAGTTACATCTTTTAACATTCCATTTAGTTCTAGCATTAATTTTTCAGCGAAAACTCAACCTTAACCGATGTTTGCACAACTGTTAAGCACAGTCATCATATAAGGCATGAAAAAAATTATCGGCTATTGACAATATTCATTGTTAAAAATAGCCTGCGTTAGGAAAATTGTCCGAAGAAACGGAATATCATGTAATCTTATCACCCTAATCTTCAATTTCTAAAAAGACAACTATTCAAATCAAGTCTTAGTTTGTAGGAATTCTTGACACTTTGGAGGAAATAACGTGACATACTTTCCCTTTCCACACTTAAATATTTTCAATGGCAAGTACCAATCAATATGCATTTCTGTTCAATGACAAATTACGGCACATTTCCAGGATATGAACATTTGTAGACGTATTTATTTTTGTTTACTTAAAAAAAAACTGAACTCTTGAATTGCTTGTCTTTAAATTTGTCGAATAATTATTCCGGTTAAACGGAGGTATTGAAGATTGCTGGACTTCGTATTGATATTGAAAATGATATGATAATATGGGAAATGTATGTGCTGAAAATAATTAGAATAATTGATATATACAAATGAGGATGATTCACACTCTGCAAATCTGACTGTAGAACCCAACAAACTTAAATATCATAGAATTATTGACCTTTAAAATGACTTCAATTTTACATTTGATAAGATAAAATGAAAATTCAATTATGTGATATCACGATCCAATACAAATATCATTAAGTTAGCGATACCTTTTCCAAATAAATACAAACTCGTCAAATCTTTTGCTAACCTCTACACATTCGTAGAGCACGTTGGGTTGGTTAGAATGCTGTTCTCTAAACACTAAACATTTTTGTTTTCAGCTATACACTGTGTTCATCCGTCATGCATACAACCTACCGAGCTGTACAAATGGGTAACTGAAAACGGGATGTATTGACGTACGTGGTCGCGCGGAGCGCCAGGTAGCTGTTCAATTATTACCAGTATTATCATTATCATCATAATCTTTGGGAAATTTGTTTAACAGAGTATCTTTATTTACAGTTTAACTGTTTAACAGATCAACTATAGTTCAATAAAAAATATGAATAAACGGAGATGAGTGGAAATATATATTTGCAACATTTTCTTCTTTAAACGAAAGTTCACAGAGAGATTCCATTTCTTTACGGTAAAAATCACGCTTTGCCATAAAAAAACTCTTTTAAAGGTTTGGAAGTATACACGTTGTTTAAGCCTATGTAAGATTTATGTGGTGATGTAGAAAATCATCAGTAAACCAAGAAATCCCTTTATAACGATGCCATTAATGAGTTTGATCAGTACATCAAAACGATGTCGACAGAGTACAGCTTGAAAATCACTTGTCATATTTGATTGATTAAGTTTTGAAATACAGATATTTCAATAATTGAGCTATCCCCTCATGGACCCAGTTGATTTATTAAATGGGCACTGTCACTTGTATCAAGAAAGCTATAGTGACAACCATATGTCAATTAGTTTAAAAAGCTTTCCCCAAAGCAATCATGACGTCTTTTATTAATACTAGGTTATGTAATTAACTGATTAAGATTTTGAATATATACGTTCGAGCTTAATTTTGTTTTAAAAATAGTTATTTTATAAGTTATCTTCTTAAAAATCAAATTCGTTCTTGTCAAATTTCACCTTCATTTTCATATTTATTTCCTACATACTTTTCTTAAGAATATTCATACTCAAGAGTTAGCTTCAGTGAACCTTTCAACTCAAGATGAAATTTGAAAAATAAAACGGGTTAAAAGGAAATCTGGAAGTACCGGCAGTCATTTGGAACCTTATGTGATATTTTTTACTAAATGCAATTTATCCCCGCAGTCAGTGCAGGTTGTATTGTTAAATGAGCTATAATCAAAATAGAGCCTTTAAAATTTCACAAGTATGATCTGAATTCCAATAATCAAGACTGAAAAATGATTTTGTTTAACCTGGGATTTTTTAGTGTTAAACCATTTATCTGTTTTTATATAAACGGTAGGGGTAATGTTACTCGTAAAAACTAACGTCTCCTCCTTCCGCCAACTCTCAAATTGGTTTCAGATAAATGCTCTCAATTTTACCCTAAGTTCTTATTGATGCAATTGAAAAATAAAATAATAAAATTCAAAAGAACTCAAATGATCACAAGGCACATTTTCATGATATGTAGAGGCAGGACAACACATTTGGGTCGAGGTATGCTGATTTTTGGGACTAGATTTTGATATAGGGTTTAAGGCAATTATGTTAGTTTCATGCTGTGTTCTGAAAACCTTGACATCAACAGGAAGCAAGACTACGTCACGCCGAAGGTCTTTTACTTTGAAAACGTTCATGACGTCTAAGTACCCTCCAAAACGAAGTTCACAGACTGAAGAACAATCAGGATCAAGTTTTCAGTAATGGTTGTGGCTCCTCTAGCGTCTCGTACACACTTGCCACACAACGCTGATATAAGATCGTTTGAAAACAATACCCAAGGAAGATGTCGCCAGTACTCAGCACGAGCACGTTGGAGATCTTGCAACGTCTGTGGTGGATTGACTTGTTAACGAACGCTTCGACCCAGTTCGTCCTAGATGTGTTCGATAGGATTGAGGTCGGAGCTACGCGACAGCCAGTTAATGACTTGGACACCGGCATTCCTTAGAAAAGGAGTCAACAGTTGTCTTGCTGGAACTTTAGTCCAGGGCCATGTCTCTGCAAAATGGGAAGCTGAATGGGTTGTAAAATCGATTCCCTGTACTGGACAGCATTTTAGTTCACTTAAAAAACAAGATGAGAATGTTCATCTACACCAAACGAACCACAAACCATGACGCTGCCGCCACCAAATACTTCAAAGAAGACTTGAGCTTGACCCTCGCCTCGCCTGCAGTTAACACGGGCCCTAGCGTCAGTAAATCTGAGGTATTTCGATATTTATCAGTGAAGAGAGCCAAATTCTATTGTTTATGAGTAAACTACATGTGTCTTGTGACCCACACAAGTCGGTAACGGCGATGAAGAGGTGTCAGCTATAGTCCCTTATAGGGTCTCGGGGCGCGTAGTACAGCAGCACGCAAGCGATTTCTGACGGTTTGATCGGTTACCCTTCCATCAAATATCTCTAGATCTCTATCTAGGTTGTATTGACAAATCAGATTCTAAGATGACGTAATCGTTTAGCTTTATCTGGAGTGACGTCACACGTGATTTGATTTTTTCCCTAATTCAAGTTCAGTGTGCGTGTTCAGTTTCAGCAAACAAGCACCGAATGACCTCATGAGTTTGTGTTTACACATGCATTTCATGCTTTTCATCTTTATATGCTCCAAAGTCAAGGGATGCAGGTGATTTTGCAATATCATGAAATGCGACGATTCATATTGTTTACTATTGTTAGAAATCCTTTAATATTCATCTGATCAACCAGAAAAGGAAAATATTGGAATTCATGATTGTCATGTTTTCATTTTTGCTATGTTTATACAGCTGCATATCAAATGTTTATTCACTTTCTACTGTATCTTAGTGCAAATATCATGTAATTTGGGATAGGTTTGAATGTCAATAAAACAATTTCAGCAGAACTAACACAGGATCTCCAATTGTCTATATGTAAAGTAGACATTTATTAATTTATTGTGGGATTGTCTCGTCTCTCGAACAAAAATTCGAATTTTGGAATGATTAAATGGACAAAAGGGGTCGCATTTTTTAAATTACGATTTCCCAAAATTTCGATTAAAATGTTCCATTTTGACTCTTGGAGAACAAAATCAGCAAACTCCTATTGACTTAATGCAAACGAACCAATATGACTTGTATTCAAAGATGTTAATCACCAAATAAGGAGTTTGTAGAGACAAAAAAAAATTAGTGTTATCGAAATTTTGACCCTTGGTCACTTCAGTGACCTGCGAAAAATTAATACGGTTAACTGTTGGGTATGACATACGATTGCGTAAGGGTGCAATGGATCTTCTGTTCTGTATTGAAAATTCAAAATAATCCATTTCTTTTTCGCAATGCTACGATGCTTCAAAGACATGCCAAATTATATGATATTTGCACTACGATTCGCAGGTATGTGAACAAACTTTTGGTCTGCAGCTGTATATCTACAGGCTCGTTGCAAAACAACATTTAATTTGTTGATAAAATAACATGCCTATATAGCCAAATATTCACCTGGCAACAGTAATAGGCATTTGCCCTGACATGTATCAGCTTTGCAGATATAAATACGCTGACCTGGCAGTAAGGGAACCACAATACTGATGTAATTTGTTTTAAATGGTGCAAATTATTTTTTCATGTAGATTGTTTTTTTGTTGTTGATTGTTTGTGATTATCATGATCAAGTGATTCTGAAATTTAAAAAGAAAACCATTATTATGACACTACAGACTATGACACTATTCATGTTTATGCTAAATAATGTACTTAATATTAATAAATCTGAATACTCCATATGAACTATATTGACGTATATTGAAAGTCTTTTTAAAAAGAATTTCAATGCATCATTGTTTGCTTTTTGTCATTAGAAAATCAAAAGTAATTTTACCGTTCCATAGGGCCATTTTTCCACTTCTCAAAAACATCAAGCTTATACCATTGTTTGAAAACAGGACTTGAGGCAAGATCCCAATTACCGTTCATCTTTGTACAAATTAGGACGAAACTGTTGAAGTCATAGACGACTCCATAACACCAATCTCACGATTTCGCTTTTGGGCTGAATTTAATCAATTTCTATATGTCATCGTTCATCGTTTGAAACTAACACTCTTGTGAATCTGAATTTAACGTGACAACGTTTTCGTTACGTTTTTGCTACATTTTCGTTTTATATGGAAACTTCTTAAACTATTCATGCAACGCTCATTAAAATAGGTTCGTTTTAAAGTCAATAAAACAAGTATATTTATGCGCAAATTGATAAAAACAACGACTTTTTTTTATTATCATGTCTTTTCAAGCCTTAATAGCACCAACATGAACTCGATGCCATGTTTATTGCTCGTGGCATTCCTGGCGAGTCTTCATGGTTGTCTAACTTCTTTAGTTCTCATTACTTAGCGTCTTGTTTTATGTGTACAGTTGTTTACTGGCACCTAAGCATTGAGGATGTTTGTTTGTTTACAGGATCGCTCATTGCATGACTAACTTTGATTGCAAACAACGAGATTTCAGCAATTTTATCCCAGAAATAATTACGAGGTATATAATCAACCTCGGGGAAAGAATATTTCCTGCCACGGAATTAGCCTTCAAGAAGTTAGAATCTTGCTTTATCAGAATTCCACAGACACAACCACCTGATGAATAGACCATAAACCACATTTTAACTATCACATTCTTCACATATTTATCATGATGAACTAAATAACTAAATATCTGACAATAACTTTTTGGAACGATCTAAAAATGATATACGTGTCAATTAAATTACCTGTTGGAAAGAGTTCACTATCATTTGTCACATTCAATCTGTTAATATGAACAGCCACAATAATTAAGACATCAGCTAATAGCTAAAATACCAAATACTTAATTCCGTAATCTCCCATCAAAACTATCAAAATCAATGTTCTAGAGCACTTTTATCGGTTTAGATAATCTTTAAACTTCATGTCAATTCAAATCACGAAGAGATTTGTAGTATGGTAATAAAATCAACCTTTTTAACGAGACCAATACCATAGTTGTCCTATATCCAAATTTATTATTTCGTCTTGTCTTCAAATTGTAAATCACACTGTTACTGAAGCAGCGATGTAACTTTTCGAAATCTTCATTAGCAATGTCCAACAGAAGAAGTTAGGGTTCTACAAATAATTATATAAGTGTTACGTAAAAAGAACCATGTAAGTACTGATTTAACTGTACATCACAAAAAAAGACATGAAAGGTATTGTTGTAGAGGAAACTTCGTTTCATAGTTAACCATACAATTACGGGAGTCGCATTTTTTCTATATTTATTACAATTACATTGGGAAGACCGCGGTCGTGCACTTGAAATGCCTGATTGAATCTATTATCATATGTGAAAGATTTATAGATTAGTCCAATTCGCAATTAGACAGCAGTAAAATCAATACTGTTTGCAGTTCACTTTGGGATAGATCTTTTGTGAAACTTCAATGCTTTTGACAAGTCTCTGCACAATAAATATTCATTAAATAGTTTAAAGTCTTAAATAGTTCTCGTCTTGCTGTTAACAGAATGTTCACTGTTGCCCCAAGACTACATAAACATGTAAATTGAATGAAGGTGAAATTGATAGCTATAGGGATCAGTGCCGTTTTTCTAGATGAAAATTCTGTATCAGTCAAAATTTACAAGCAGAGTTCATTTGGATATTTTCTCCATTCGACCCTATAGTAAAATATACTTAAGATTTTACAATCACACTCTCCACTTTTGACAGAAAAAGATGAAATATCTGATGTTTTTTCGGACTCTCACCTCGGTTCGAAGAATGCTATTTTTAAAAATTATAGAATGATTGACAGAAGAGGCCTCAATAGATACAAAGTTCCAGTATTGAAAACTAAAAGAGCCCGTACATCATTCATTCCAAACACAATAAATTGATTCATGTACTGATGTAAAAATTTCAAGTGATTGTATAACTGTTTTCAAGCTCTGTTGATGTGAACAAATTCCTTGAAAGGCAATAAAGTATTATTATTATTATTATTATTATTATACATAAAAGAATCAGTGAACTTAAACTTTACGCTAGATAAAGAAGGGCGGCATTTGCTTTGAGTACCGTCATTTGCTTTGAGTACCATATCAAATAGCATACTTAAACGATGATAAGACAATCGATTATTAAAAATACCAGATAGCTATGATCTTCAACAAGTAGGTGATAGCACGGTGATATCATATATCCAGCATTTGTGTTAATCATGTGTCTGTTTCGCCTAAAGTTGTTTGCTTCTTTCGGGATTAATACGATCTGATATACAAACCTAATACCATTCTCTCACGAGTCGTCCAGCGAGGTATGACACTGGTATTACAATCCTACGATGCATGGCACAAACAGGAATAAGATGAATAATCTTCTCATTGAATTAATCTATGATTTGACATCCATGAGTAGCTTTGAGAACATATTGATATATAACACCCAATCCAAACCAATATAATTGCTGCAATGACTGTCATCCAGTGTGCACAACATCATCATTACCCTGGTTCGAATGTTCAGATGGTCTACACGTAATCGGCTCTCGGACCTTTCACCAGCACGTTTTCAATGACCGAAATATTCCTTCCTCGTGGAAGTCAATATTGAAAATGAAACTGTGTTCGTAGATTTGACCCACGGCCCTCTCATAAGACAGATAACAAAATGCTTTGATCTTGTGTTCATAAAATTGCCCGCAACCCAGCAATAAGTTTACACTTTCGTGTTCTCAGCCTTCGAGGTTTCAAGATTACCTGAAAAAGTCCATGAGCAATGTTGCAAATAGGTTATTTTGTTTAATGATCGAGATACCAAGGCACGTTTTCCTGATTCTCAAACCCTTCAGTTTGCTTTTCGTTTCATGATAAGTTAAATGGGTAGTTGATGTGAAGATTATAGGAATAGTACGAAAAAATGCACGACCGAAGAATTGCTAGCATCATTCAAAATGTAGCTGATGTACCAAGGCGTGAGGAGTTACAACGTTATTTTGTATAAAACCATTTTTATTTTCTTTATTTATTTACGGAAGTAAAATGAATAAATGACTATCAGGAATAAAGCTGATATATATCTTTTATTGTAAATGGTATCAATAGTAGATATTTTACCCTTAGTGTTAAATCCTCTCTGAAACATGACAATATGAAAATGTTTTCCACACAATAATTGACACCCCTTCAAAAGTAATCATTTCCAACGCCTCCGTCATTTTTGTATGCTGCAGGATATTAGTTTTTAGTCGACGATGAACAGTATTTCTAACTAACTCTTATAAAGTGTCGCAACTTGATTTTCAATGACACAGATGTAGTGTTATAAGTGATTGTGTAAACAATAAAACATATATGGTATATAATTACTTGGAAACTCGACGAGGAAAAGCAGCAGTCAAAAAGATAACAAAATGCATATTGCAAATCCGAAACTGTCATAGTATAGCGCAATGGTTTTGATTAGATTTTATTTATTTGAACACTTTACATCGTGATTTATAACTGACTACATTTAACAAAGTGCTGGCGGCATCTCGTATTGGCTTTATTTACATTAGAATGTTTATGTTATAAAATGTCAGATTGATGATCGTTGGGATTGCGATCAAATATCACATTTTATGGTGATTTTAATCGATTCGCGTTCTATAGTAGTAATTGCGTCCACATGGAAACGAGAAAGCTTTAAATTTCAAGTTACACCTTCAATTACAGATTTATTGATACAGTTAATGGGTTCTTATTAACTTTTATTACGTTAATTTCGTATTGGGTTTAAATGAAAACGATAAATATTACCAAACTGGTATTTTGCGAAAATCGCAGCAGGTAACTGAAGGGTGAATTATAATTTATGTCTCTTTACCTTCAAAGCTGCCGGATAAATAAGATGCACTTACATGCATAGGCGAAGATGAGGAGTTTTACATGACCACGAGCTAAATTCACATTCCAGAATGCGCAATGAATGAAATAATTGAAGGTACAGGATTCTGTTAACATGAAATTTATAATATACATTTGCCTTTCGGTAATCTTGCTGTTTTGATAATGTATTACTGACGTAGGCAATACAGAACTATAACTATAGGATATCTGTCTCTTGCTATGCCTTTCTTTCCGTCTTTTCCTTCATCCTTTCGATCTCTTTCTCACTGATCGGTCCACTCTCTTTTGAATCATTTTCCTCCAAGAATTTCTTAACTGAAATTTTGTTCAAAACACGTTGAACGTAAATTCCCTCACTTACTCTGTTAAATCAAGACGTGAAATATCAAAATAAATATTTTTTTCGCGATATTTCAGTAGTAATGAATGAAACACATTGTTATTTTAATGTAATTACGTTACTGGGTTTTAGGTCATTCACATGGGGAACATATTTAGAAGTATTATGATAATGGATAAAACTCTTCGAAGAAACGTAACAGGATTAAAGATACAATTTCAATTGATATTTTTTTTTACAATATTTGGATTCAAAGTATACTAGGATACTAACGAACATAGAATCAGTATATGTTTCTCTTCCAACTGTCGGATCCAAGCCTTCGTTTTAAAAGTAACATGATGAAATATTGAAAAATCCTTTAATTTGAATTGAATGACAGAGGTAGATTTTTGCGTTGAAAGTTGTTTTTGCCATGTTGATAAAGTGGTGTTTCTGTCTGTTCCATGTTCAAATAAAATTATTTTAGTATCATTGTCGAATCACAGGATGTCTAAAAGTAAGCATCATGAAACTTAATATCTTTGTATAACAAATGGAGGCACAACAAATTTATAGGTTAAGAGCATGTTACTACTATCGTGTTTTTTTATAAGTATTGATACGGTTTAAAACCAGTGATATGATAACTAGTACAAAATAGATACGCTTATGTCTTATCAAGACATTTGACTATGCATATGAAACCTAAATAAAGAAAGGCATTGTCATTTCTTTAGATTTTAAACCGAAAGATGACAGAAGGAGAATCTTCACTTGCTTTAACCTGGTTTGAAAAGCAATATCCTGTACTAATGCAAGTGTTCCTAAAGCATTGTGAAGATAATTCAATGTTGTTTATTTTTAAACTTTTGCAATAAGAGAGTTGGATTAACTTGATATAGTCTATCACCAGAAAGACTCTGTGAGCTATTACGTTTATGAATGCCCGGAAATGAAGGATTGAATTTGAAAATTGCAACGATATGGCTTACTCTGAAATCTACATTGACGTTAGTTTTTGCCATCTCCAACAAACAACTTATTGACAAGCTATTTTCGGCAGTCTTTCTCCACCCAATTGTTTATTTATTCCATGTTTCAAATACATAATATTTTCTTATGTAAAACATACATGAATGCAAAGAGTGTGAATGGAGTTTACAAATAGAACATCATCTGTTGATACCTGCTCTTTCGACAGCATCGACAGTTAGCAATATTTGTAACATTATGTACAAGCTTACAGAGATAAGTATTAATAAGTAATTAGTAATAAAACTATTGCAGTAAAACGCGTTCTTCTCTCAGAAGGAATTCATTATATTGCTTGTTTCTTTCAGGACTCCGTAATCAAATGAGTTCTATCTTTTAATTTTAAAAAAGGCTTTAATTTTTTAGCGTTAAGCATCATTATTGCTATTTTCTTGGTTGTTGATATCAAAGCAATATCAAAAAGGAAGGAAAATAAATTTCTGAAATCTAAATAGTGGTTTCAAAATTAATGGATAGTGGACTGCTCATTCCATCAAGTTTCTAAAAGCAAACAAAATACTATCTAACCTGAGTAACATTTAGCTTAAAACTTTGTTTTTTAATTAGTTTGGAGGTCACTAATTTTTTCACTCAATAAATTTGTCATATGAACGCAAGAGAAGTATCGGGATCTACAGATGATATGAAATGTGTTAATTGTTACTTGTGCAAAAAATGAAATGTGTGTGAGTGTGTGAGTTTAGATTTAACGTGTCCAACAATATCACTGTTATCAAACACATGTTCAGTTAGTATAGACAATGTTCTGACGTCATCCAAAAATACTCTAAAATAATGACTACATTGTCAATTCAAGTTGTTGCCTAGGCAAAAAGATTAGTCTGGAGCTCACTGAAGGTAATGCACAACACAGTCTACAGGGAGATTAGGATAATACGTTATGTGAGCCTAGCCTGTAAATGGGTTGCTGTGATCCCTCTAATGGGAGTCTCTACTCAGGCAATGCACAGACAATAAATATTCCATTGAAGAAATTCAGTTTCGCTATAGCTTATAGCTATTGAATTCCATTATGAGACCATAAAGCAGTTCATATCTTATTATCTACATGATTTGTATATCCTTTATCCGATATATCTTTAATTTGCTAAAGCATTTTGCTTACTATAACATTTTAAGTGTTCGAGATAATTTGTTTTTAGACACGAGAAAAAAGATAATATTAAGTTTGATAATAAAACATTGTGTCCATTTCTGATTTCATATTATCTTGCTTTTTAACAAAATTCATCATCCTTCAACACTCAAATTGATCTAAATCCAAAATGGTGTTAATACATTGCATTGTATGTATTGTTTTTACATTAAATAACACATAGTATGTTTCGTGATTTTTAATGTTGCTTAAGTAAGAGCTAAAAGACCGTATAACCCGAGTTAACTTAAAATCGCCATCTTTAACTCTAAAATACCAAAATGATTATGTTTTCTTGTTTTCAATGATAATTAGAACATGGTACCACCAGTCAACGTGTACATTAGTTAAATGACCTACTTAACACTATCAGTCTATGTTTGTCTTCGTGTCCGCTATACATAAGTTCAAAAATTACGTTTGTGTGATTGGCGCCCCTCTGTCCGGTTTTCTATCAATAATCTCGACTTTAATCCGTTTATAATCACTTTAGTGAACTGGTTAGCATAATAATTCTGAGGTTTTAAACAACCACTACTTGACAGATTTGACTCCAAACAACATACATGTACTCTGTATACTTATTGTTTTTTCTCATTCAAAATGTAATCCCAGCATTGTTCATGTAATACTGACACATAAATCACAAATCTGTGCTTCCTTTTGACAACAAAAACTAAACAAAGATAAGGAAATATAAACAAAATTAACATGCAAACATTTTACACCTTAATTGATCTATAAAGCTGATAACAAATTCAAATAAAAGCTCAAACATGATGAGTGGCATTCTGTATGTCGTTAGCTTCCATAATTTTGAAATATGAAGATGAGATGATATGATTAATAAACAATTTTTATTTTCCTGAAAAATGTTGATATCATCTAGTGATGTAGAAAATAATTAGATAATGTTGTAAACACACTTTGTGATACGTGACAAAGATAGTTTAAGCAAATGATATATAGAACAGCAAGACTGTAATTCTGACTGATGAATTATAACTGTGGAGCGATCAGTGTAAAAAGTATCAAACAAATAGGTGAAGACTATAGTAAATCCAGTGTTTGACTTTGAATAAGAATAGATCATCTTGGGAAATGAACACATGTTTTTTCTTCCTGTACCACAGACTCCCTCATGCTTAACGAGATTATTTGTGGAGCAGAAATCAATAAGTTCCGCACTTACATTTATCACCACAAATAGCAAAATACACAAGAGGCAGTAGTTTTCATTGGGAGATTGGAAAAATACGTTACGTGATCCCTGTTATCGGAATATTTTGGGAGAGTAGTCTGATATTCTGCGGATATTGTCAATGACCGCATGGTACAACTTGATTAATCAGCTCCATGCAGTTTGACCTTGTTATGTCAAAAGACACTTAGGTGATTCCCAAGCTTCGAAGATAATTTGAAAGTCATAACATGCAGGTGGGCATTTTCTGTTGACAGTTTATTGAATTTGTAAATTTCAAGTGTGTTCCTTTGGAATTTACAGTCAATATTCTTCACAACAAAACGTGATTTCCATGATAAGCAATAGCCATGTCTGATTTAGATGATAATTGTACAACTCACTCTTACTACATAATTGTGAGAATTTATTCAATTGATGGCTGCAATTTATTGTGAAAAAAAACACTTGGTGCAAATAGAAAGGGAATGCTACAAACATGTTCCCATTTTCTCCCTAAGTCGACAAAGCAAATATCAAAATTTCAGGCAAGTAAAAGGTATTTCCATCTGATGATTTCATTGTTGTCTGGCGAAAATAACTTTCTTTTGGTTTGTTTCAAATTAGGGCTTATTTAGCTAGTCTTTTACTTAAACGCAAACATTTTGTAAGAACTTGTCTGCATCATATCGTATTTGTATATAGATTGATACAAAATAAATCTATTAATGAAATTGAAGTATACTTCTACTTAAAGTATTAATAAAAGACTTCCACTTGAAGACGCAAAGAGTTTATTCTAATATTTATAGAATTCCGTTCAACAAAATACATATTGTTTGTTAGAGCGTTTAATTTTCTGATCATTACTGATCAAATAAAATAAGTTATGAAGTGAGCAAAATATCAGAAGCATGGTACTGTAATTGTTATCTCTATATTTAGCAGAATGTAGCTAAAATATGAATGAGAATGTCACCATAACAGTGTACCCTCCCTTTTAAAGACACCTTCCTCATCACCAGAAAAAATGCACATGCTGAGTGTCTAGAGAGAAAATGACTTATTAAAGAAGCAGATAAACAAACCTAAAGAAAAGAATATCTAAGTATCTCGATGGTTAACTTTAAGTATTATGCCAATTTTGCTGGTTGATGGATAGATAAATGAAAATAAATACATCAATAAAGGCCACATTACAAGATTCATGAAGACAACTGAATTTTAATGTGCGATTTGTACAGTGAGATAGAATATAACATACACTTGACATGAAATTCACACTATAAAGTCTTTGTCACATTTGTCACAACATATAACAAAGGCGTTTCAGTTTTTTATGTATGTAACAGAGGGATCAATGTGAATGAAACAAACATAGCATAATTGGATAGTTTGAGGATTTTATTAAAGTAACAGAGTATGTTTCATTTATTTTGTGCATATATAAAAAAAGATCAAATATACAACATGACCTGAGTTAAGTTCTTATCGCCGATCAAAGCTACACCTTTATCTCTACAATGTAAGAATTACCATAGTTTCTTGTTTTAAATTGTAAATGAAAAACGCTCTTATAAATGTTTAGAAGTCGAAACATTGCGTTCCAATAACAAATATATTAGTTAAATGACCTACTAAGCACAACCAACTTAAATTTGTTTTGAGTCTACAGTAAATAAGTTTTCAAAATTGCGTTCGATTTTGAGTCATTGGCGCATACCATTGTCCGGTTTTCGATCACAAATTTCGACTTTAACCTGTTTATTGTCACTATACCGAACTGATAAGCATAAAGATAGTAATTTACAGAAACAGCAAATCACTACGTCTCAATAAGTTAGCACCTCATATGTAGTTTGACATATTTGACCCACATTTGAACAACACCCTTTAAGAGCTACAACACGTTTCCATTTATGCTATTGACCAACGTGTTCATGTTTTCACAAATATATGGAAAACTCACGCACTTGTGTCAAAAATGTATTTCGTTCGCCACGTTCTCCCAAGGGTAATACGGTCTCATGTACCATCTGTATACTAGTGTCCCCCAAACCGTCTGGCGGGGGTGGACACTGGTACAATGATGGTACATCAGACTGTATGAATATATATAGAAGCATATAACCGATTTCTCTTTTTGTCATATCAATAAAAATCCACCTGTTCATTTTATTGTGACTTTCATTTTTCGTAACGCTACAACGCTAAAAACAATTTAATCCTGCTTTAATCCAATGTGCAGTCATTGCAAATTAAAACTTGTTTCTAAACAAATCATTGAATAAAAAACACATATTAAACATGTGATTAATAATCATAGAAGCAACTATTTTACTAATGTGAACAATGCATGTTTCATTATGTCACATCATCTGATCATTATGCAAGGCCCAGTTATTCTAGGCGAGGAGCTGTTACTAATGCTGCGGGTACATGAAATTTGTACTTGTGAGATGAAGGACACAGGGTCTGAACTGTCAGCAAATCAAAAAGAAGTATTTACCGTGAGGTAAGATAAATAGAAATATCCGAACTGTCACCTGTCTGATCATCACCTTTTAAACAAAGATTGTCAAAAGCAGCTAAGGACACTTATATTATACTATATTGATATATTTTGGGGTATTACTGTCATACATTGCATGGCAGACAAAGGAAAAAGATGAGTAAACTTATCATTGAATTGGTCTTCTATTGGAAATCCATGAGTAGATTGGGGAACCTATTGATCTTTATAATCCAGTCCTGAAGCACATTTCTACATCATGTAAGAATGCCGATCTCTAATTGGTTCACGTGACTTTAAACAAATATCTATATACACAGTCACCGAGGTATGATAAATCCCTTATACCCCAATACCCCAAAGTAAAGCGTGCTTCCACGTCAATCAATCAAAGTCATGTGATCAGGTCATAGATCTTGTTCATTTCTGTTTGTCTTTTTCATAATACATTTAGACATTCGATCAGATAAATTCGTTATAACATTCCGTCAAGGGTGACATGAGAATATATTATTCTCTTGAAAGAATTTATGCAACGAGCGGACCTTTCAAGGGAACAATATATATCCCTATGTCACCCTTGGCGGAATGTTATAACGTATAGTGTTCAGAAAACTGATTGCAATCCAGCTTTAAGTTGATACTCTCTTGTTCTCAGCCTCCCAGTTTGCAAGGTTTCATTTAGAATTCAAGTCCCTAGTTAATGCTACAAATGGGATATCTAATTTAATGATCGAGATACCACGACACGTCTTCCCCATTATCAAACCCTCCAATTGACTATTTGTTACATAATAAGTTTAATGGGCAGTTAACTTCCAAATATTTCTGACGGAAATTCCCAGGGGGAGAGATGCGACGGTGTAATAAGCGACGATGTGCAGAATAGAAGAATTATTAGCATCATTTAAAATATAACTGATATAACGAGTAGTGAGGAGTGTTAGTCACATTTGCACAAGGTTGTGCCTAATTATCATAATGGGTTATTACGTTAGTTTGTATAAAACTTTTTTATTATCTTTATCAATCTTCAAGTAATAATACGTAATTCAAATAATGACTACAAGTAATAAAGATGATATATATATTTAGTTGATAATTTACCTTTTAGTGCTTAGTCATCCTCATTGAAAGTACTTTTCTCACAATAAAAAAACACCGTTTCAACAGTAAACATTTTCAATGCCTTAATGAGTGTCTTATGCTGTAGGAAATGCTGTAGAAACTAGTATTTATTGGAGAGACTTCATGACAGAACTTAATCTTTAGAGTCGGGGGGGGGGGGGCTACAGGAACATCAGAAAGTGATCGAGGTGACAGAAACTGTTTAAATTGTGATTAATAACAAACTTCAGTGAACACAATGCTGACGGCATCTCTTAATGGATTCACATCATACTGTTTTTGTTACAGAATGTCAGTTTCATAATAGTTGGGATTGTGATCAGATATCTAATTTTATGGCGATTTTTTTTTCAATTTGGATTCTATAGTAGTAATTGCATTCACAGGAAAACGAGAAAACAATATATTTCTAGTAAAACAATCAATTACATTTTATTGATACTGTTATTAGGTTCTTATTAACTTTTATTACGTTAATTACGTGTTGGGTTTGAATGAAAACAATAAATTCAACTTAACTGGTCTTTTACTAATGTCGCAACAGGCAATTGAAGATTGGATGTGTTTCAAATCTGCCACATAAATAAGATGCACTCATTGGTGAAGATTAACAATTTCCTCTGAGCGGCAGCTTTCAATGCATGAAATAATTGAAAGTTTAGGTTTCTCTAAACATGAATTTAATCGCACACATATGCATTTCAGTAATTTCGCTCTTTGGTAATGTATATCTGACATTGCCCCTACAAAACATAAACTTGAGTCATCTGTCAAATTAGGAAGTAAATTGATGAAATAAATGCATTCTCTCCATCAGTAGTAAATAGTAAATCATCCATAATGTTATGTTTATCATAAAAAGCACATGTTTGCGGAATTGTGTCTTTCTACATTATTATACTGATCGTTGGCCTAAGAAAATTATAACTAATGTATACCATGTAATGTAAAGCTTGCCGTTACTCTCTTACTGTCAATCACAGGAGAAAATATGAAATAATTTATCAATTTTCTTTTCATCATTGAAAAAAGAGGGTTTTCTATACGATCCCATATTTAGATGGCATGTTGCAATCTATGATGTGGAATAAATATACATAAACAGTTCAAATACTATTTTAATTACAAGAAGGGATAGTTGGATATTAACTATGAAACTGTTCAATAGTTATGAGGCATGCCATAAGCATATGAAGCATATAGGCATATACATATACATATACGTGATACATTTATGTATGAATCTGAAAACTAGCGTTGTAACACGCAGTACCCTTTACTCCGTAAATATCTTGAAACAGGCTGAAATGTTCCATAAGTAGAATCATGCGTTGAAAGTTGTTTTCGGTTTGGTAAAAGTGATGGTTTTCACATTTCTTGTGAGTTATAAGTTCAAAAGAATGTTCCTCGTATCATAAATGACAGGATGATTTATGTATGAAAGTAAGTGTCATTCAACTTTTGTTGATTTTCTTAAACATATTCTAGGAATATCGAGAAACAATAGACTGAACATGCCACTAAACATGCTTTATTCTTTCATTCATTCCTCAATAGGTTCTAACATTTGATAAAGTCAACATCGACTAGCATCTTTTGCATATTTGTGACTTGTAGTTCTAATAAAATTGAATTTTGGAGTTGTTCATAACTTATTTCAATGCGGAATGTCATTAACCGTTTAATTGCACATTGATTAGTCTTTTATATTCTCTTTAAACACAAGCTGTACAAATTCAATTCCATGTACGATATGTGATTGTTCTTGACGAACACCAAATCTTTTGAATATGAGTCTGACGGGAATTTAATCATAGGTTTAAAAACTTTTCCCTGAAAACATGAAGATTTTTTGCTTGAAACTTTTAAATACTTTTAAGATAACGGAGCCACATGGTTTGGATGTTGATTTCAAATCTACATGTGCTTGTTATACGAATAATTACTGAAACGGTTTAAAAGCGGTTATTGTAAGTCAGGTACTAAATGGCTAGCGTTTTGACTTATAAAGACATCTAACCATGTATTTCAAAATAAGATAAGATGAGTATGAGCATCACGTAATTTTTTAAAGAGACATATGTCATAAAGAGACTGTTCACTAGCTTATATACGGTTTGACAAGTAGAAGCTTGAAAAATTGTCTATAGTGGTGTTAAAACAGTTCAGTGTTAGTGTACAGTTCAGTTGTGTGTTGTATATAACAGTTAGACAATTGATTTGCCTTCATTTCTATCAACAGAAATTCTATCTCTGTGAGGTAATTGTTATCTGAATGTCCGGAAATGAAGGATTGATTGGGGAAATGCCATACAACAATGTCGTCTTGCTGTGAAATCTTATTGATGTCAGTTTGTGCAATCCCATCCTGTGTCATATCAAGTGCAACCTAGTTTCTATTTGTCTTGCTATTTTTGGCAAGCTATTTTCATCTCTTTGTTTAGAACATCTTCTGATGATACCAGATCCTTTCAGAATAAGGTTTTGCTATATTCATTACTTAGATATTTGTTGTTGTTGCTCTGTTGTTATTGTCACTGTTTCGCTACTTTAAAACTCTGCCTATAGCGTGATCAATTTGTTATCTTTTTCTCTCTTATTTAACAATCATGTCAGGCATATTTTCAAAAGGGTATCAGTGTTTACATTATTGCAATTCCCAGGAATACAACAACCACTTTATTGATCTTATTTATGCCTTGTACAAAGCAAGTGTACCTTGAAACCTAAATTATTGGAGTCCTTCAAGCTTTTGTCCGGCCTTTTATGTGTTTGATTGAAGACTGTTTTTATTAATGTTTTTGCACATATATATCGTCAGAACGAAATGTTTACATAGCTCTTTGGAGTTCTCATCTGATTTCTCCGTCTTTTGTCTTAGGTTTTGAAGATTTCCGGATTTACCCCCATAACCCAGACGCCCCAAAAGTCAGACGAATCAGTCAGGTATGACTGTGGTTACATCCAGGTGTTACCCATTGATTAAATGGACCTATCCCATAGACTAATGAGATAGATGCATTGGGCATAACCAGATTATAACGTTTTGCAAGTGATGGTGAGTACAATGATTAAAATAGTAAATAATAGGTACATATAATGTAGGCTGATGTTCAAAGTGATAATGTACTTGTTTTTGTTAAAGATAGTTAGTATTATACTGTTTTCACAAGTTATGCTTTGATCACATTTTCAAAAGTTGAATTTCCCTTCATTACACTAATTGAGTTACTTAATAACTTACACATTGTTTGACCAGCATAAAAAATGGCTTATAAGTATCTGGTACAGTTGTCAGTATTCACACCAACAATGAATGGATTACAGAGGGTAGAATACATAAAGTCATAGATGTGTACCCCTCAGGTTTTCCTCCAAGGCCATACTACTGTAAGAACAAGGTACGGGGAGACCTTATCCATTGGAGATTCGCCGTAAAGAGTTGTTCGGAAAAATTTACTACAACATGTAGTTATTAATCTCTTTTTATTATATTTATTACCTACGAGGGCAGTCGTATCGGGGTTCATAGTTTTGATACGATACCCTTGGGCAAAATATCACTTTTTCATTGTGACGTCACTTTCAAAACAATGCTTTGACGTCACTGTTCGCGTCTGACGTTGTGCGCCCATGTGTCTGCTTGGATGTTGATTTTGTTTAGTTTCTTTGATTTCTCGACTCGTGCCTTGATATCAGTATATCCCTCACTCTCGCTCGGGAAATATTAATATCAAACACTTGTGTCGTAAATATAGTATGTCATGGACACTCATATGATATCCTCTATAAATATGTACTGAATATTTGTGCTGAATATTTGATATGACGAATATCATGAATAAAGTCATTACCTTTACATATTTGTTTCATTGTTTGGACCAGACCATTGTTAGGATAAGTAACAGTGTAGTCAACTTCAGTTCAGCCAACCATTACGGATGTTGTTTTAACGCGTCTGACTTTTGGGACGTCTTAGTAATGGAACGAAATTCACTTATAAAATGTTGTCGCCGGATCTACAATTAGTCCGTTTAAGTTATAAGTACATTTAAATGAGAAGTAACTTACAGGTATCCTTATGGTATATAATATATATGTTTAGTTCATAAACCTGATATTAGCACGAATTGCACGGGATTGAGTTCACTTATTTTGTACGAGACAAAATACAATATTTATAAAGAGATATAGAATATTTATAAATACCAAATACCTTTGAATATTGTATGTATAAAATAGTCTGTCTTCTCTTTTAGTCTATAAAGGTAATGACACATTTCAAAGTTTTTACGATGTTTTTTCAAAACGTTTTTTTTAATTTTCATTTTCAAAATGAAGCAACTTGATTTTTTCAAAAAGATTTCTGTTTTATAATTGTACTTAATTTACCTCCTAAAAGTACAAATTTAATTTTTTTTCATGGTATATAAATCATAACAATTAAAGAACAATATAAAACAAAGTGGTATTTCCCCAGCCTACAATAGGTATTCTACACGTGTACCAATTTCATGACTCTTGTAGGAAAAGCATATATTTGATTATGATAGATATACAAGGACATTCGGCAAGTCGATCCATTCTTCGGTTTGATAGTGGATAACATGTCCTACCAAAATAAAAATTTGCCACATCTAGTAAACAAATTTATAATTGCGGTATCGAACGCAAGTAGTATTAGGACCAATGATCACGATAAATGACTTGTTACGGTGTTTTTTGGTTTGTAACTGTTTACATTTTGGGTTGTCAATATATAGTCCGATATAAAAAGGGCTTCTGCAGTTTTGTTTCTTTATTTCTTAGTAATTCATTTCATGTTTAAAAAACCTTAACAAAGCTTGATGTCTGTTGCGGGCATAAAGCAGCGTCACTCATCGAGCTATCTACTCATCGCATTTACCATGTAACAGGTAAGGGAGTTGTTAGGCTGTGTCAAATGTTTTGCTAACATGGCTAGCCTTTTGATGTTAACCTACTGTTTTGATATTTTATGACGCTAAAAAGAATATAATAGATAGACTATTTCATTTCATTTCCCGAATAT
The DNA here is from genome assembly GCA_921293015.1 of Phorcus lineatus. NCBI lineage: Eukaryota > Metazoa > Mollusca > Gastropoda > Trochida > Trochidae > Phorcus > Phorcus lineatus. Next base: position 16,862,182 of record OV121083.1, read on the forward strand.
CATTTCTCATCTTATCAAGGGAGAAAGTGACAGTTCAACTCGTGGCTGCGACACTCGTCAAAATATAACTTTCTCACTTCACTCGATGAGATAGAAATGATATTCGAAAAGAAAACCCAATTAAATATTATCTATCTATGTTTGTATATACCTGTGTACAGTTCATTAATCATGGGATGACTTGAAGCACCCCTTTGTATTCACCAAACAGTTTTCTGCAAAATCTTATCAGCGACTAGATCTGATCAAATTCGAATCATTTCTGATTTCTTACATGTATAAAGCTTTTGTTAAGCAATGCATGTATGGTACTTTGCCAGTAACTTAAATGTAAAAATAAATCTGTTGCGAACAAAAGGGCCTATCATTTACTTTCATGCAGGATATGAACCACACTCCTTTTACAAGTATCTATTAAACACTCTTGCGCAATGATGGCCACATGTACACCTACACAGTGCACTTAACTAACAGGCACCAGATCTCTATTCTAAGCGTTACTTTTTACGCCTTTTTGTTACTCTTACAAAAATGAGTATTTGAAGATAAAATGAATATTGACAGATAGCAATTGAGAGAAAGTGTGGACGATTGTTGTAAATGAAAAGCTTCGTTTAGACATGTACACGGGCGGGGGGGGGAGGGGGGCGGGGGGGGGGGAGGGGGGGGGGGGGGGGGAAGAACAAAATCTTCAGGACCTGCTCTATTTCAAACTGAATAAAATCCAATTTCAATGTTGTTCTTTAATGCAACTGTAGATCAATTTTATGGTTGTTAATGTTTATAAATTGAAAAGCAATCTGTTTCATAATTACAGGACTATTAGTAGACAGCAATATTGTTAATGTTTCATATTTTGCAACCAAAGTTATTTAACATACATATCCCATCTTTTTCTAGTGTTACAAACCGGTATAAGATTTCCTATTGCTTTTTACTACTAAAGCACTGTGCCGAACAGACATGGCAGCTGTATCTTTTGACATTATTCGAACTGTGGTGCCGTTAATTTAGAATTTTATCGGTACTTGCACAATGATATTTGAATGAGATGTGATTTAACGTGTTTTCGACAGTATTTCATTATATACTTGTTCAGTCATTGGTAAACATGTTCTGACGTCGTTGATATATACTCTAATGTAATGGCAAAATCGTTGTCAAGGCTTGTGCACAGGAATTATTCTGGAGCCAGTTAACGCACAAGTATAATGCACAACAGACTAGTTTTCCACAGAGAGATTAGAATAATACGTTATCTGACCCAGTAATGGCTTTCTGTGATCCCTAAATGAGTGGCTCTACTCAATAGACGGTCAATAAATATTTTATAGAAGATATCTACCTTTGGTTTTTTATATAGCCATAGTCTTCGACTTGTATGTCTTATGTCTTTGCGACTTGTATATATTCAAGACAATTTGGCTTTAAATTGTTAAATTTAGCTTCTGTGTTCAAGTTTAAGAAGCAAATATAAATTGTTAAACAATAATATCATGTGCATGGTTAAAAATAATTTATCGAGCATTTACTTGTGCTTACATATCAACTCGTTCTATTATCAAAACTATTCATACTTCAAGGCGGCCCATGCTAAACAAAACGAAACTTCTGGTTAAGAATAAATAAACAAGTCTTCTGAAATAAAAATCTTCGCAAAATCTTTAATTACTTGACGTTTACTTTGATAAAGAGGAACAGAAAAGTAAAATGAATTTCATTTACACTCCTTAGAATGAAAGAAGCCTTTAATAATGGACGTAAAGGGAATAGCGTCTATACATGTCAAATACAATATTGTAAAAATTTCTTTCAAGCGTTAAAAACTTCAGATTAAAATATGATATAATTCAAGACATGATATACTAACAAACTAAATTCTGTACTTCACTGTTTTCTTTGATAAAACAAATTTTAAAAACATTATTAAGGAATGTTATTTTCTATATTTTGATTGTGTTAACGAACTTTAATCGCAAGCGGATAGGATACCAATTTAGACAATGTTAATTTGTCACCACATATGACGGGATCATCCTGATCTAAATTGATATTGTGTTCCTTTCTAACACAACAATGGGGTGATTGTAAATAAATCAAATATACAACACAACTGAATCATTATGGGAGAAGAAGGTAATTTTTCAAAGGCTTCAGTACATTGAAAATAAGCTTTTAGACCTTGCAATAACAATTGATGATTACCGTTGAAAAGCATATGTACCAAAGCATATGTACTGGAGAAGACACAATATCATTATGCATTTATACTTAAACATTTTACAACTACTTATTTATTTGTTAGGGGAACAAAAGTTTGACAGGTCGTTGGATTGAAGCCAGGTCAAATTGTAGACCTTCAGAAACTCATAGCAAAATACTAATTTGGTCGGAGTGAGTGAGATGGAGTTTAACGTGCTTTGAATGATGCATATGAATTTTTAGTCAACTGTTAAGAGACGGAACTGCAAGATCTTCTAAATGATATTATTTTACAAAATCACAGAAATAATTAAAAACATGTTTCCGTTTACGACAATATTAATACAGTAGAACACGGATATAACGAACTCCACTCCTATAGTTCGTATACAACAATGAACTTTTCAGAAATATGTAACTTGTCTTTTAATGTTTTTTTCAGAAAGAATTAATTAAAGTGAATAGCTGAAGTAAATTAGGTTTGATAAGATTATTTTCGCTATGAAAGCCAAGTTATGGCCTTTACAATGTTATTCGGTGATCACAGCAATACGGAAGGTGTTTATATAAGTTTTATCTTCTTGTTGCCAAAGAGTGAGTGAGTTGGGGGTTTAACGTGTTTTGAACAATATTTCAGTTATTAAACACGTGGATGACAAGCATCCAAAAGAGAGTGGACAGATCAGGGAGAAAGGGATCGAAAGGATGAGGGAAAAGACGGAAAGAAAGGCATAGTTAGAGATAGAAAGCAGGTTTTAAAAGGACTCAAATTTTGGTCTGGCTTCTACCCGTCGACCTGTCCAACTTGGGTGCCCCAACCAGGAGCATGTAAGCTCCGGCTGGCATAGCTCTTGGGGTCTCTAAAGCACGCAAACCACCACAACACGATAAGGTATACTGAGTCCAGTGGTGGTGTTGCCAAAGAAACAGTGTATATACATGTGTATACATAGCAAAAAGTTTGGCCAAGAATGGACGTATCTTAATTTTTGAAAAGTTAACTGTCTTAGTCTATTGAGTACAGAAGAGCAGGGATGACAGGGTCCTGAGTATTCACGTAGATCATTTGAAATCTCATGAGGGCTACACTCGAATGGATAGTTGGCTGGGATTGGGGGATATTAGCATTGGTGATGGGAGAATTGATTCTGGGACAGAGGAAGCTTCTGGGGAACAAGTAGTGAAGGATCTACCTCAGTCTCGTTTGGGCTTGCTTTGCGGCCAAAGCAGTTGTATTCACGTTGATGTACAGTGGATGGGTTGATAATTTTTCAGCGGAATTGTGTATATTTGTTGTATGATGTTATTTTGTCACTTTTGTACATGTCAAGAACTGACCTAAGTTCTATTTTCTTTTAGTTATATATATGAAGATGGAGATTACAGATGATGACCAAGAATTACTAGAGATCCAGACCAACCATGTGATGTAGGCATGGCCCGCAGGGGGTATGAGGTGTCAGGTGGTGAGCTGCGTGGAGGAGTGGTATGGGAGTTACCGGAGCTACCTGGGACACTGGGGCAAGGTCCATCGCCCCCAGGTCAACGTCTGCGTGTGCTCCTCTTGCCACGTGGTGTTCCTTCAGCGACGACGATGTCTGGCCCACCTGAAGAGCAACAAGGGTGCCTCCGTCCTAGAGGAGCAGAGGAGGAATCAGCATTTTCAGGACCCGGGGGATGTGCTTCCGCCTTGCCTTCAGCCTAGGCCCGTCCAGGAGGAGGGTCCAACACCGTCGAGAGTGGCAGCTCGAGAGCAGGCAAAGGAGGAGAGACACCGGTTGTTAGCTCGCCGAAGAAGTCGAGATGAGGAGTTCCAATCGGACATGGAGTGGCTCCATGGATAAATAATAAGTGCTAGTAATTAAGAAGTGCTAAAGATTGTAAGAGGAGTTTGCCTTATTTGAGTCACGGGAGTGAAATAAACCGTTGTTAAATTATATTTTGTTTACCATATGTTTGAGACAATATTTTCTTATTTTTGTTGGAATATATCGAAAGATGTTTCCATTCTTGTTCTAGTTGTCTTTCACCACGCTTCATGTTAAGGAAAAGAACCCGGGGGTAATAGTGCGAGTTTGGCGGGTTTTCCCAATTAACATCTTACCAAAATAAATCACACAACGCAAAGTCCATTAAGGAAAACGGAAGCCGCGAAACTCGACCTGTTACACATGTAATGCATATCACCTATGTCTTTAGCTTCTGAACATAGTTTAAATATACCGATTAGATAATATGATAGATAAACAAATTGTATTTTCTTGATGAATACGAAATTGATATAATCTTGTGCAAAATAATAGTTTATATAATGTGATTAATGACCTTTATGAAATGAAGACAAAATGTAATCCTAACTCATAGCATATGGTAACATTAACCGTTAGAGGGGAATGACTGTAATAAGAATCGATCAAATCGGGAAAAAACAATGGCTAAGCTATTACTTGACTTTAAAAAAGTTTAAATCATTCTCGGAAATGCACTGGGTTTATTTCTGCTCTGGTTCTGCAGACTCTCTCATGCTCAACGAATTATTTTTGGTGCGGAAATCAATCAGCTCCCAACTTGCAAGTATCACCACAAATATCCAAACACTCAAGAGGCAGTAATTTTCACAGGGAGATTTTAAAAATATGGACGATAGAGTGATGAACACAAATGTATATTCTACAGATATTTGTATGTGAACGCATGGTCCCACTTGATCTGTCAAGTCTATACTGGATTTGACAAAGGACAACAAGCTTTGAAGATTATGTGAAAGCCATAATACCTGAGGGCATTACCTGTTGACATCTTATTAAATCTTCAGATTTCCATGTGTGTTCCTTTGGAATTTACAGTCAATATTCTTCACACCACAACGTGATTTCCATAATAAGCGATTGCTTGTCTTATTTATATGATAATTGTAAAACATGCACTCAAGACAAAATCTTGGACAAATATTATGTTTTTTTATGCGGATTCAATTAATCAAAACATAGGCTCTTGTGGGAGTTTATTCAATTGATTGCTTCCATTTATTGTGATGAAAGTTCTTGGTATAAATTTAAAGGGATTACTAAGGGATTACTAGGCATCTAAAATGATTTTCAATATGTCAATTGGATTGTTTACCTAATATCTTCACAAACGTAGCTTGTTTAAGATTTAATGTTTCCGAATGAAAACTTTTTAACTGAAATGTTAGGTTAAAGTCAACAAACGATTCCTTTTCTTGTACACCATAATTTATTTCCTTACTTCTCAACGGGTTCAAGCTGAAAGCCACAACAGAAAAAAACACGCTTTACAAAGGTTGCATTAAGGTTATTGTAAAATACACTTTCACATGGGTTTAAATACTTGTTGGAGAAAACTTAAGCAAGAATTGAGCATTTGTTAACATTTTATCTGAGACCAATATGAGCTTATAAATGGCATAATAAACAATATTTTTTACTAATTTTATATTGTACATGATGTTTGTGCATACTACTTACAAATTCTGTGTAGGAATCAGCTTAAATATGTGGGAAAACCACCAGCTTCAACATCAAACAGGCAGTACATGACCTCCACTCACATACCATGTGCTTTTGGCCTATCCATCAAAAACACCAGCTATGTCCCTTTAGTACAATACACTGTGTCCACTGAACCCTGCTGTTGCCATGTCATACAGCAGTTACTTCCCTTTACAACAGAAAATTAATTGACCTGAAGACTTTCAAACTTAATTAGCCAACACTATTTCAAACCAAAAACTCCGACAGAAAAATAAAACATAACCGGCCCCTTAAATGCATAGATTAATAACCTGATAATCTAGCATTTAACCCAAATCAAAGGAGACCACAATATATTTCCACTGTTTAACAGCATTCCATTAAACATGACAAGATTCTAAAGATTCACGTACAGTGAGGAACAATTTCTATTCTCCAAGTATTCCCTCTAACAGACACAACTTGTCGATAGGCCTTGTGAGTGTTGTACTTCCTGTACAAACAACTGCACTGCGTATAAGACCATCTCTTCCAGGATATGTGTCCATGACCTTTCCCGAAGGCCATAGGTTTACATTATGTCATATTGACATATAAATTCATTATAAAATCTATAATTGCAATTACATCATACTTGAGATAAAAGTAAATATAAAAGACTTCCACAAGAAGACGAAAATAGTTTCCTTTTCACATTACCATTTCATAAAATGCCTTTTGATAAAATACTTCTGGTTTGTTACAAGATTTACTTCCTGTTCATTACGGATTTAAACAATCATTTTTAGGGATTTGTGTTATCAATTATTATTAAATGACTATCAGACGCGAACTGACATTAAAAACCTAATAATAATCACTGGTATCTAACTAAAAAATGACCGCAATAAATAACAACAATTTGTTTGATAACTGTTAACATCAACAAAAATACTTAAGGATATAATACGTAATTGTTGAACGATTTTTTACAATAAAATCTTGGTAGAGTATCAATAAAAGGTCTCACCATAACAGTACACTCCTCTTTTAGACAACCGTTTGTTAAATTAAACCTTGTTTACAGTAAATGTAACACCAGAAATAGATGTTAGAGGGAAAATGCCTTGATGCAGATTATTCTAAACTTGAAAGCTCAAGCAAAACATCACTGAAATTCTGGATGACAAGTTGGCTGGTTGAATACATCATAAAAGATCATTCAAAGGATTAATGAGGGTAAGATACATTAAATTTGCAGTTGTTAGAGATATAACATGACACACACACAACTTGGATAAAACCTGTTAAGGAAACAAAATAGGCATGATTTGATCGTTCCCAGAACCCACAGGAACTCGTTCAGAGCGTCTGACTCACCGATGAAAAAGAAACCAAACAAATGTGCTTGATCATCATTGATTAATAGTTTATGTTTTCACAACAGACATATATTATTATACGGCCTTAAAAAACATGTCTGATCTTGGATAAGCTGAGAAGGTGAATCTCTAACAAAATTAGGATTAAAATAAAAAAAGCTAGATCAAATTAGCCAAGAAAACTTGTTCAGTCGTTTCTCAAGTCAAATCTCTCTTAATCATGCTTAAACGGAAATATTACCCTCGTAAACCATCTTAACCTTACGACAACTTTATCCTATAAACATACTGAATACCCCACATGTGTATCAATGATAAAGAAACTACTTAGGCGTGACTTTGTTAAGTTTGTAGCTCTACGCTTTTCTGTGATACCATTTGATGAACCATATCTTTTCGCAAACACCTTTGTCAATACACAAGCATCATTTGATACCTGATAACAAAGATCTAAACAGTTAAACTTTGTCATCTTACGTTATTCACCATTGTCATTTCCTCAGAGCATGAGAATCCATTTATTATTTGGACACTGTCTTTGTGCCATGTATGTTGAGCTGGTTAGCTATGTATTATTCATTAGCGTTACCCAATGCCAATATTTTCAAAGCTAGAACTTCTCAACAAAAACAGAAGGACACAAAGAAAGCACATTAATTATTAAAGACAAAATATGTCAAGTCAGGAAGGTTAATGTTACAATTCACAAAAGAGCCAACATATTGATATTTCTACCAAAATGCTTCTACTGTCTCGATACAACTTTTAAAAAATTCATATGTAATGATTAAGTTTACTTCATACAGAATTATTAAGAAGCCTTTTAAACTTATACACGAAATGTAACTAGCTGAATTGCCAATAGAACAATGTTAATTCAATAATTGTGACATTGTTGCAATAAAAGATTTTAGGCTTTAAATTTGTGTTACATTCCAGTTTGTATGATAAATCATATAACACTGCTATTGATTTCTTTGAAGCCGCGATGTCATCTGAAAATATGAACCCATAATGATTATGACTGTATATCTTAGATTTTGAATCATTTGATAGTTTAACTTCGAATTTTATGTGATAAAACAGATATCCTCTCAAAATTACATTCATTCTGCCAATGATCTTAAATGGAGTTAAGGTTTTAGCTGCATTAATAGGCACAAATGAAACATTAATTTGAAAATGGCTGAAATTTCCTATTCAACCACTTGACATATGGATTTCAGTGTGTTGACTTTGTTAAAAAAAGCATAATAAAAGTAAGTGTAAAACAAATAAACTTCTTTTTATGTAACAAAAAGTTTCAAAATATAAAGAACAAGTGGAATACAAATTACCTACCCTCTTGTATAATTTCCGAAGTCTCAAATATCTTAGGTAAGTTATTGATACTTACTTTCATATTTCCATCGTCAGAAAGGTTCGAATGATTTTTAAAAAATCATGTTTCTCTGACTAATCTAAATGCACAAACTATAAACTTTAAGGATCCAGTCAAGATTATTCCTTCTTAATTGATTATTCATTCTTTTTGTGAATATTGCATTCTTTTCTCCATCTTACTTATTAACGTTATAAAGCATTGCATTGCAAGGCGACTGTTTATATATTCAATATCAAACAGTTTTCAATCTTATTATTACATATTCGTTGAATTATGCTTTGTTTTCAAATAGTGTTCACGTTTAGGCTCTTAAAATTAATCTTGTGTCAAGCTATCATTAATATTAGTCTCCGAGTATTGCTCAGTGTATTTTGAATATCTTGGATGATTATGGCAGGGTTGCATTTTATGACCTTATTTAATTAAAACAAAATGGAGGAAATTCTGAAATGAAGATCTGGGATATGACATTACTTTTTCGAAACATATCTTTTTTTAATATTAAGTGCAGGCGATTCTTGGTTATTTTTGACAATGTTAGTGGTTTGGAAATGTAGATCAGCTTATTGGTAGAATTGCGTCACAGATGGCGAATAAGTGTTAATTTTGACAAGACAGAAGCTTCATTTTTCAAAAATGGCGGTTAAGTTAAGAAAAGATTGAAGTTTCACCTTATTTACTATTTAGGATTTCTGTTTGCAAATTGTCATGGTCAAAGTCAAACTGCAACGCTGTCAATGATCAAGTTGATTTTGTACATGGCCAATGTCCTATATGCTGAAATTTAGGTGAAATTTGATATTTGTAATGTATGTAAGCTCCTCTATAACCAGGCTCTTCAGAGACTGAAAACTCTCCTAATTTGAAGAACACTGTCAAATTTACGAAGGAGTTACTTTTAATCAGAACTTTTAATCAAGGGCAGCTAACACTGGTACATTGCTGTGTTTTGCTTGTATCATGGCATTGCACTTGTCCTATACAACACAGACTTTGTTGAAGTGATCTTTAACGAATTTTCATCGACTTCAGATTGATCTAATACCCTGATTTTGTAGAGTAATAATTCATAATAATTCCTTTGAATAATACGCCAAAATGTGAGAAGTAAAATGATATAACTTTCGTCCCTCATAATAGTGCAAAGCGTACCCGGGACCTGATTTTCTGAATTAGTTCTCGAATGTACTTGTATTTGCATATGGATAGAGGCGGTTATCATTCAAGTAACCAGCAGGTACTTATTTATTGTAGAATTTACTTGTATCTGCATATGGATAGAGGCGGTTATCATTCAAGTAACCAACCGGTAGCACAGATTCAGCTCAACTGTACCTGAGAGAGAGTAATTTGTCTTTAACAACGAACTCGTAGTCTACACTCTGGCTCAAAACACCTGCTGCTCAATCTGCCGCGATTCAAGCTGAAAAACGTTTTCCAGACTGGAAACTTACCCATACAAAGTCAAAAAAGTGTTGCACCCCCTGTTTTTAATAGCGTATGATAGTTTCGGTGATTGTGGAAGATAATTGTATAAACACATGAAACTTAATGATGGAGAGATTGAAAAGCATACTATTGACTATGAATTCGACTGTAAATGGCAACTTCCTGACCCCATGGTTTATCACAATTTTGAGAATAGTGAACTTCCACCATGCACTTCAGTGAGTGAGTGAGTTGGGGTTTAACGTGCTTTGAACAATATTTCAGTTAATAAACACGTGGATGACAAGCATCCAAAAGGGAGTGGATAGAAGAGATAGACAACAGGTTTTAGAAAAACTCAAATTTGGTTTGGCTTCTACCCGTCGGCCTGTCTAGCTTGGGTGTCCCTACCAGGAGCTAAGCTCCGGCTGGTATAGCTCTCGGGGTCTCTGAAGCACGCAAATCACCACACCCGATAAGGTATTGAGTGGTAATCTATAGGTCGATTTCTGAAAGTTAATATTTAGTAAATGAACAGACTGAAGCCATTGGCGTTTTAGGGTTGTACTGTAGGGAACCGGTGATTTCGTAGACTAAACGTGTTCGTAGACAGATTTTAAGATTTATTAATCATTATTGATGTTATTATACTTATATAATACCATTTTAATCATTACTGTGCTTGCAGAGATACCAAACTGGTGTATTAGCTCCACGTCAATGGCCGTTACTAAGATAGATTTCCTTGTTCTTTCTCTGTTCACCTAACATCATAGTTCGTTTTTTTCTTTTTTTTTGTATGGGGGGATTCAATACCTTATCGTGGTGTGGTGGTTTGCATGCTTCAGAGACCCAGAGAGCTAAGCCAAGCTGGAGCCTATATGCTCCTGGTGGGGTCACACAAGCTGGACCGGTCGACGGATAGAAGCCAAAACCAAATTTGAGTTTTTCTAAAGCCTGTTGTACATTTCTTTCCGTCTTTTCCCGCATCCTGTCGATCCCTTTCTCCCCTATCTGTCAACTTTCTTTTGGATGCTTGTCATGCACGTGTTTAATAACTGAAATATTGTTGAAAGTACGATAAACCCCAACTTACTCACTCTATTCAATGGACGAGTTCCGTTGATTCTTGAAACTTCCCGAAAAAGCTGAGAAACTGTCAAAGTTGGAATTCTTCCCACAGCTGGAAGAACTTCTTAGCCTTTTCTTTCTGTGAAATTCGCTGTCTCCTGTCCAGCTGTCCATCGGTGATAAGGCGAATCTGCAGAGGCAGCAGGTCAGCTTATTTGGCCAGTAGGGGCAGCAGGCGGTAGAATGGCATGTTCCTTCTTCCAGAGAGCTGGTTCAGACGCTTGTGCCAGATCTCCAGGTCGTTGTTTGTCCTAATCATAGTTCCAAACACGCTCCAGTTGGTGACGCTCCATACCGGGTTGTCAATCCAAGTTCCCTCAAAGTACTCGTGAGGGCTCTTAGTTGAGGCGTTGTAGCTTGTGTCTTCACCTTTCTGAAGGCTGGCTGGATATGAGCCCCGTCAAGAAACTGCAAGCCCATGAGCTTCTTCACAAATCTGATAAATAAAAGATGCTTATTAATATATATATGTTAAATATTTTGAATCATATTATTAGACTATATATTTTAATAATGCATATAATGTTCATATACCTGTGGTTACAGGTTTTCTTTAATCTAAGATACACCATCACTGGAATCATACCTTTTCGTGGTGTGGTGGTTTGCGTGCTTCAGAGACCCCCAAGAGCTCTGCCAGCAGGAGCTTACATGCTCCTGGTAGGGACACCCAAGCTGGACAGGTCAACGGGCAGAGGCCAGACTAAATTTGAGTCCTTCTTAAACCTGTTGTCTTATCTCTCACTATGCCTTTCTTTCCGTCTTTTCCCTCATCCTGTCGATCACTTTCTCCCTGATCTGTCCACTCTCTTTTGGATGCTTGTCAACCATGTGTTTAGTAACTGAAATATTGTTCAAAGCACGTTAAACCCCAACTCGCTCACTCACCTAATCTAAGATACAAATATAAAATTTCATCGTTAATGATGTTAAATGAAATAAAGACCCGCTCCGAGAAGACAAATAATCTGCCGCTTGACAGCCTCTGGCATTCTAGCACCTGGGATTCTAGGTTACAATGGCTTCGACAGCTTTTATCAACGTTTTTCTAACCGAAATTGATCACAAACTCTGCTATCCACGATTTACGAATTGTACAGTAAAGTGCACATGCAGCTTGTCGCGTTTGAATGAAGAATATCCCTACAAAAACATAATAAAATCAAATCTACTACATAGCAGATTCACGGGTTCAAACAACATCAAAGGGAGTTATGTATGTGCCGAAATAACTAAACGTTTTTTTTTTGGGTGCAACACCTTTTTTCCTATGTATATATAAAATATAACTCTTCTCCTCCTCAGCGCTTTGACCGTACCGATTCGTGTGGATTGTGTGTAGATTGAAGCGCTACTTAAAAGTACCTATTTTTATAATTAATATCATTATTCAGGATACCTGAGTGAGTTAGTTTTTCTATTCAAACCAACTCGTAGTCTGCGCTCAGTCTCACACCTGTTAGATGTGTGGCGATACAAGCTGAAAACGTGTTCGGGCTGATCATTCCAAGTGACTGCCGCTGCTAAGTGGACGAACGTCCTGAAGCTTTGAAAAGCAGAGATATCCTCTCAACCTTTAAATCCAGACTGAAAACTGACCTAAATCAAATATAACTCTCCCCCCCAGGACTTTGAGCGTACCGATGTGTGTTGATTGAAGCGCGATAAAAAAAATTGGCCCATTTTTATTAGCATTATCATATTTAACGAATATTTTATATTGTATGTATTTTCCCTAATATGTAAATAAAACTGAAGCAGGCGACATGAATGACTTGTAGTAAACTAAATTCGTGTATGTATCAGTGGACATCAGTTTTTAAAATCATTAGAAAACGTTGAATGTCGAAGCTTTTCAATGATATTGATGGCACAACCATTGACCAATATCGTTGGTTGAGTTTTTATAAAATCAACACTATCAATTACATGGATATATATGTTCTTGTTATGGAATTGATCATTTACAGAAAGCTGATAGCATAATCAAATATGTAACACTCCCGCTTGTACAGTATAAGATACGGAATTGCCATTAACATGCACCGCATAAGGTCATAACCTTGCCCATTAATTTTGTTTGCACTACATAGTATGAACAATCTTAAAAATGGTATTTCATAGAATACAACATATGTATCACAGTATTCCACTGGCTTATAGTGCATGAAGCTGTAAGTATTCTGGTTTCATGACTCGTGGCCGGATATATCATTAAAATGCAACATCAGCGATGAGCATTTCTTGTGTTCATCAGTATAGTTGGTAAGGTCGTTATGTGTACCACGACAAAGTAGATCCTCCAAGAGGCTTTGCTAATGGCAGAGATTATCACATCCAGATGCGTCTTAACTGTTAATATTCCAGAACGAACGGAAAGGTCAATAGTACCATTGTAACATGTGAACCAACACTTACCTTTCCTTTCTTATAGGGGGCGGGATAGCGCAGTGGTTAGCGCGTTCGGCTTCGGATCAGGAGGTCCGTGGTTCGAATCCCGCCAGGGGCTCGGCAACTTTGTCTGCAGTAGAGAACTGTTCTACACGCAGTAAGGTTTGGGTGCAATGTTGCACTGAAATTTAGCGCAGTACCACCCATGGTTCGCTAGTTCCAGCCGATGCTCGCAGGTTTCACCGCAATGCATAGCCACAATGGTGTTGCGGGCTTTCTTCTTATAACTAATAATGGGTACTACGTTATGATTTTTTCAACATATCGAACTGCAATTTGTAGACAAAAGGTTATTACAAAAAAAACCTATATGTGTATATTTTATACTTAGGGAAGTTAATAAGTTGAAGAAAGTCAAAGCAAATCATCAGTATTGTCGCATAAAACACTTATCAAAAGTAGTACAAGTAGTTTCCGATCTTCTAGCATGCTTCTGAAACAATCAAAAAACATTATCTGTATTGATTAAACGGTTCAAACCTGACCATTTAAAATCAGCATACTTCATACACTTTATAGACAAACACAATACTAAGGTATATTATTCTAAGAATAAGCATCTATTTGTGATGCAGAGTCCTATAGAAGTACACATGGTTGCATTATCAATCTCATATCCATGATACATAACACATACATCTGCGAAAGTTTGTTCACATACCAGTGTATCCTAGTGCAAATATCATGTAAATTGGAATGTCTTTGAGGCATCATAACATAACGAAAAAGAACCGGATAATGTTGAATTTTCAATACAGAAGAAATGAGTAAGTACTCTAATATAATCGTACATCATACCAAACATTTAACCATAGCAGTTGTTGCGGGTCATTAAAGTAACCAGGGATCAAAATTCCGAAAACACTCATTTTAACTTGTCACTACAATATAAATTGGAAGCGATCAACAGCTTTAACACTAGTCATGTTTGTTCCTACAAAAAAGTCAATGTGATTGTGTGGATTTTTTTCTCAGGAAAATTATGATCGAATTTTAGGAAATCGGAATCTCGAAAGTATGACCTTTCTGTCTATTTCTTCATGCCATTTTTGGAAGTATTGCACGAGAAACAAAGCGATCCCAAACTAAAAATGGTTATATAATAAATGGACAGAAGGTGATTCATTGTCAGGTTTGTGAAGTTATTTTATCGATGTCAAAACAAAACGCAAATTGCATGATATTCGCACTACGACACATTGGTATGTGAACAAACTTATGGTATGCAGCTGTAAATGTTTTTACTTCTGAAAAAATGATGAGACGTGATGAGTTTTTTTAAATGTCAAAGCACTTATTTGGCATCTTTTAAGAAAGCATTATACAAGGTAAACCGTTAGCGTAATGAGGCCTGAAATAACTATTTTCTACTTCTAGTAATTCGTCATTGTCAGCCCAAACAAACTGACGACTTACTAGGTTCTGTTTGTAATCTTCGAAGATACTGTATGAAAGGACTTCTAACTTTGTCTTGCACAAGGTTGAGACCAACAGTACATTATATCTTGAATTGACCACTCTTGTTGATTTCACATTTTCAAATTCCTATTACAGCACCGATTGCTGATTCACCTGGTTTATTTGTGAGGCCATTGCTGCTTTTAATGTCGATGTGGTTACAAATAAGAAAACTATTGAATATATATTATGATTTAATCGTTCTAAAAGTAGTTGTATTCTTCACATGTAGGGTTCATACATGGTTTTGAAATTTTAGTTTTAGTAAATCAGTGCAGTGCGTTACTCAGTAATGTTGTTTAGACTACATAAATACTAGCCTTGGTAAATCAAATATGTGTTTTTAAACACAATGTCCTGTGTTCACTTCCAGCATTTTCATAATTTCTGAACAGTTGTGCCAAATCTTTCTCAAGCCCTCGTATTTCAACAGTAAAAATAGTACAGAATATAAACTGCCTGCGAGGTTTTCAAAACAAATTTTGGAATGATTATTCAGTGCCTAGTTTTCATATTCTTATTCCCATTCAGATAAAGAATAAGTTAAAGTATTTCCTCATAAGAAAACAATCGTTGGATGTAGTACGTACCATTTTGATTTAAAATGTATTTTAAAAAAATGTATAAATGGTATCAAAGTAGTGGATTCGCATTTTAATGTGAAGAACGATATTGCCAATTGTAAAAATTTAAAACAGAGAAATCCCTTTTCCAACAGCAAAATGAACGTAAACAATTTTCCAAGGTAATCAACTATTTGGTTGGTAACTTTCGGGGGCATGTTCACGTTGAAGAAAATTACAATATTTCGTTGTGATAACAAAAGTAGTTGGAGGCAATGTTGACGATAAGGTTATGTTTCTCATCTCATCACACATCTCATAAAGAATTGAAAATTAAATAGTTAATATGTTGACAACTAATCTATTTAAGACGCCTTTAACAGGAAGAGTCAAAAGAGTCGATATTAATAATCTGTATTTTGATCTTTTCAGTTTGCAATCTCATATCCTGCCTTGAGAAAACTATGCAAATTAATAACTTAAGGGAGTGAGTGAGTTGGAGTTTAACGTGCTTTGAACAATATTTCAGTTATTAAACACGTGGATGACAAGCATCCAAAAGAGAGTGGACAGATCAGGGGAAAAGGGATCGACAGGAAGAGGGAAAAGACGGAAAGAAAGGCATAGTGAGAGATAGAAAGCAGGTTTTAGAAGGACTCAAATTTGGTCTGTCTTCTACCCATCGACCTGTCCAGCTTGGGTGTCCCTACCAGGAGCATGTAAGCTCCGGCTGGCATAGCTCTCGGGGTCTCTGAAGCACGCAAACCACCACACCACGATAAGGTATTGAGTCCAGTGGTGGAAATGTAATCCGCCAAAAGAAAAAGATCACAAGTCACTATGCAATGAGCGAATTCCGCTTAGCGGAATACTTTTATTATTGTTAAATGATAGATTTACATCTGAAGTTGAGCCAAAAAGCTATTCAGTTAAAGCAGGTGATAATTAGGCTTGTTGATGTCGATAAGATCATAAATGTTTTGTGATTATTGAATGATGATTACTAACGTTTTTTCAACACAAAAGTCCTCTTTTTTTAATTCGATTTTACAAACATTCTGACAGGAAGTAGAATTTATACAGAATTGCAATCTTAAGAATACGAGATACGTCAAGGCAAGTTAATTCAGTAAACTAAGTGTTCGTGAAGTTTAAATAAGCTTGCGAAAAATGAAGGACTTGGGGTAGAACTCTCTCATGATTGATTTAATACTCATATTAGCACATACCTGACAAGCTGTGTCTTAATGCATTATTCTAATAATGTAATAATGTACCCTATCGGATAAATGTCATTCATTAATCAAATATTTTTATGAAAAAACATAAAAGCTTTCTTGGTCATTTCGTTCTTGAAACGAAGATGGAAATTGGTATTTAATGTGTTGTTCGATGTGACTCTTAAAACGGGAGACAAATTCAATTAGTTTTTAGGGCGTCGCTTCAGAGGCCCTTATTATGAGTCATGCTATCATAAAACTATAAAACTAAAATAATTACCTAAAGGGGAAAAGTATGTAGACAACAAAAATGCTGCCAAGGTGTTTTCGTTCTGGAAAGGAAAATTAGAATGTTTATAGCGTGGCGCCTCAAGCCCTGATTAGTGATTGCTGGGTCACCAAATTTAGCTCTGGGCCTTTTTGATTTTGAGAACTAGAATTTTTTTAATGTTACGTTGCCCTTATAAGTTGTTCATTATAAGGAATCGCAGCGTCAGCAAATCTTCGAATTTTTATTCCACATTGGCAATGTTACATTTACACAACATTTAAACTTTCTAAAATCAAAGATATCTGTGTAGAAATCTGAAAATTGGAATGACGCCAGACCCAGTGCCATGCTATTCCATTAAATCATCTGGCCAAACAAGTTTTGCTTAAGTAAGGCGTTTCTAAATACACATCAAAGACTCAAAGTAAACATCAGCTAACGTGGTTAAGGCTATTAAACAATTTTGCAAAGTATGTATTTATCTAAGTCTCTTTGAAGAAAGCGATGGGTATATTACACAAATAAATGCTTTTAACATGAATGAACAGTGTTTTATAGCACTGTAGAATTGAGAAAAATCACTTTATTTGGAGAAAGTAGCTGACCGGTTCAAGCTTAATAAAAGCTCATGATCGTTTGAGCACAGACCATGCTGTTTATTCAACTAACACATTTCAGGTTCATGAACACAACAACATCGTAAAGGCACGTTATCAATTACCTTTAGGTTATCGGCTGCTCTGCTACTTGTGATTCATATTAATTGCTACAGAAGCTTACTCATTTACACACAATTAGCAAGTGGAAGAAACACATTAGCTTGTATGGGGAGGTGCTTTAAAGCCAAGATAATTGCTTGTTGCTTAAAGTTTAAAGAGAGAAAAAATAAAAACCCTCAATGCAAATTTTCACGTCCTTAAAGATAACTGTTCATTAATATCAATGTACATTTTTCATTACATATAAATCAGTTAAAAAGAAAGACTTTTTTTGATATAACACTTTGATGAAAATAAAGATTTCAATATAGGAACAACCCAGGAAAATACACAACATATATGGAAAGCATTTAGACAAATAGAATAAATATCTGCACAGAACAGAACCTGAGATTTGTGATGCATTTATGAGAATAACATTTATGCTTTATGTTTATAATAGCACTCAGCAGAACTTAAGCATTATTATAACCAATTCGAAAGCAATTTCCAGAACAGATCAGAGGTTCCCTGTACCGACAACACATCTTTGAACAGTAACTATCTGCTTATCAGTTTCATCATTTGTAAATGAATAATTTCATTCATTATCCTTTAAAATCATATGATTTCGAGTCATGTCTGATTCCCACGGGAAAAGAAAAGATCAATGTTCAAAGTGGCACGGCTTCTACGATCATATACAGACGTTGTGTAGATCACATTTTAGCCAACAAAAGAACTTACAAATCCTTAATTACCAACGAAAGAGTAGACACTTAGATAATATATTAGATTTTTACCATACAATATGAAGCGTGGAGGCTTTTAGATGTTTCTTTTGGTTTCCCCTAAGAACGTTCATTTAATATATATCATGACTTTGTATATGAAGTATTTAAACATTATTTTGATTGTTGAATTACTGATATTGTGAGATTTTAGAATTAATGTTTAAACATAAAAAGGAAGGGCAGTATTTAAACCTGAATCATATAATTGTATTCTATTTATATTTATAATTAAGATTCATATTGAACAATAAATCAAAACTAACAAGAACATCTAAATTTGTGACATCTTTCGGGAACAAATATAATTGTTTGAATTTTTCTGGAACCGTCGAGACTCAAAATAAAACATGAAGTAAAATCTCATTTAACGATAAGGTCATATCACGTGAAACACAAATCATTATCTTTTCTGCTCTTAATCCAGATGAACTGATAAACATCTTCAGTCATGCTGTGAAGGACTTACACTGGAAATCTAATTCAACCTCTCATGCTGAGTGTTTGGCCACATTGTGATGCACTTGCTCGTTTATTGACGTGAAACAAATCGAGATTCAAATGTATTCAAGAATGTTTTGCCAAGAACGTTTTGTTGTCAAACGTGAGACAAAATACACTCTGCCCTTTTCAAATTAACTTTTTCATATAAAATCGTCTTCTGATGCAGTCTCGGTGTTGCGTACACAGCGTTTGAAAGTGACGATCAATACTCATCTGGTTTGAAACATGCTTAAACTCTAATTAGACTTACATTTGACACTTTATAAAACATGCATTTGAAAGAAACTACGTTTTTTAAAGAACTAATTTTCAAATAACGACCTGTAAAGTCAACACACAACTAACAACGATAAAACGTTGACATAAGAACACCAACAATAACATTGTTCAGTCATGATATTATTATTTAAAGTGTCTGTCTGTCTCGATTCCAACTAACATAGAAGAATTCTTAATAATTGTGAGATAAAAATCTGGATTCTCTTCAGTATATGACGGACAAAAAGTGTTTATTGTTTCAAACTCATGTGGAAAGAAATTGAATAGGTTAAAGGGCTCAATAAGTTTTAATTGTAATTCAATTATTCAAACATTCGTATTCTAAATGTAAATAATGAAAATCAATTTAACTCAAATACTTTCTCCGATTATCGGGTCTTAAAGTTGCAACCAACGCCTCGATTTTCCTATGTAAACCCTTATACTACGGGAAAACTTAAGCTCCATATGAGATATGTTTGCTGACATCGAGCAATGCATCTTTAAATGCACAATATTTTCAGACGAATGGCAAAACAATATCTATATTTCAATGACAATACGAAGTTAACTTTTCTTTGATACCAATTATTACTTTCCCTGTACTTGTCCAAATGCGTTTTGTTAGCATTAAAGAGGTCATTCCAAAGTGTAATCAGTGAAACTCTAAATTCATTTAGTTTAGAAAACATCAGTTAAAAATCTATGATGAATCAGCCGACTAATGATAGCTGATTTTCTTATATATGAACTGGTAATTGAAATATAAAGCAAACCTGAGGAAATCTATTTGATGCTCTGAAGTTTTAACATTCAAACTATAACGGTTTTGTATTTTTGTTAGTAGTTTTTCAATAGGTTTTTGAGTAAATGACAATTGATCCTTTTTAAGTCAAAACATAGCAATAGCTTTCGGGGTGTTTTTGTTCTGAAGCCCTGTGAAGACACTTTTTCATTCAATGGTATAAACTGTCCTGATTGTAATATTGAGGTCGATCTTGTGAGATACACAGTTTGATTATTAAATGACGTCAATACCATACTTTTATTAACCTCATGTCATGTTATTTTGAACAATGGTATAATATAAAATATCAATTCAATAGTCGAAAGTCCATATAACAAGATTATTTTCCCCACATACAAGATCCTACGAAAGATATACCTGGACAACGGATATTTGTCGAGACGAAAATGCTTTGATAAATACACAAAGGGAAGCTTATTTTTTTCGTCATTCAAATTCGATTAATCAACATTATTCTTTTACAGCAAGCATTTCTATACCATGCTCATTTAAACAGTATTTTTGTTTATATTATGTAGTTATAAGCATGGTAGACTTCCGTCATGAGAAATGGCGCCCTTTCATGCTGAACAAAAATAATGTTAGTCTCTCAAAAGCCTTGCACGACTGAGATAAGGACTTATTAATTCTTAAGATTCCACTAGTTTAACTTCCAGATTTAGCCCTTGGAAACAGACGGTGGTTTCTCTCAAATGGTGCTTTGTTAACACTCTGGTCACAAAGTTGCATTTGGTTATATACATTGATTTGTATGTTGTTCTTTTAAATCATTTGGCTTCTATTTCATCTATGCTGCCGAGCTTTATATTCCACTTATATAGTTCACATTTACATGTAAATATTGCCTATTACAGTTTTACTGCAATGTGGTGCTGCTTCCAAAATATATAGATAAGCATCCTTGCTTAGTTCCTGCCACAAGGGATGTATTGTATCATCTTGATAGAAAGGGATATTTTCAAGCAGAAAGCAGATTGAACAGTGTTTACGTTCACTACAGATGGACACAGTATCTGTCATTGTCATCTTTAATGCCAAGGCGATTATACCAGAATGTGGTTCGATAAAGTTTTTTCACAATCGTAATCAGGTCCGCTGTAACCAGAATTACAGAACATTTTATTCCATCGTGATGAATGGCAAGCTTTAGTTAAATGAGATGGTATTTTACAATGGCCTGGAGGTCAGGTAGGATACTACATATCTATACTAACCTCCTCTTTTCCTTGAGCTTGTATATTTCCATTTGAAAGACTGGAATATCATGATTTACCACTGATGTCCTTCAAAGTCACTTACATCATCTGACATACATTCTTCATCTGTGCTCAAAGTAAAATCCAAGTTGTATTTGTGTTCTCTGGAATAAGAATAGCTCGTAGATGTCCGTCTTCACTTTCTAGCCATAACACTCAAGATACAAAAAACGTTATTTGTGACTTGACGACACAACCAGGCAACAGAAAAGAATGCTTATGGCCATGTTGATAGGACGTTTGATTGATAAAAACACTTTGTAAAATGTTGATAAGTTCCACAGCTTAAGGTGACCCACTACAGTAATAGACTTTGTTTCAATATCAGCATTATATAAACAATTATTTGACATATGAACATAAGTTAAGATGTAGACATGAACTTAAACAAGACATTTAAAGATTAAAATAAGAACACAAATTATTCGTTCAAGAAAAACCAAATAAAATGTCATAATTTGCTTTTGAAATCTAAACAGTACATGTACTGATCTTTCAGAACTTTCATCTTTATCATCTTTTCGTGTGATCCTGGAATGAATTCACTACTGTCGTGTGTGACCAACTGCCATATCCCTCAATGAAATAATGATCAACACAGCTGCCTGGGCATAAATGCGTCAATGGTTGCTTTGATTTTTTTCACCTGTAGAAAGTAGCATTGAAACAGATCTTGTTTGTGGCGGTGCCAGCTGAAGTAGTGTTTATGACTCTGCAATATACTGTGCATAGCGATGCTTCCTATCCTCACAGACTTTTCTAGTTCGTCTATGTGGTTTACGTTTGACATCCTCTTTATTTTACCTGAACACTACTAAGCTGACCATGAGAGGGTGTGATTTTGAAGACATATATGCTTTTACGATAAACTCTGAATACAAGACAAACACTTGTTCAAGTAACGTGGATAACAGTGAAGAAACCATGACGTATTAGTTGGCTTTTATCAAGATGACAATGCTATTACGGCATCCACTTGAACAGTTATAGACGTGTATATAATTACATTCAACAAAAAAACAACCTGTAAACATGTTTACTTGAATGATATTTGTGACTGTTAGAGTAAGCACCTTTAGTGTCACACAGTAATTGGCAAGCAATACGAACAAAGAAACGTAATGCACAAAACATTAGATTCCTACAGGGAGATGGTTTAATAGGTTAACTTGAATGCTCACGTGATCCCTATAATTAGCAGGTACAAACCCAGGCAATACACGGACAATACATATTTTATAGAAGAAATGTATCTATGCTATTGGCTATAACCATAGACTTCAATTATAAAGTAGTTCATGTCTGATTATCTAATCTTCAATACCTTGACGTACTTTAACTGTGATAAAGAGAAACGAGAAAAATATTACATAAATGTGTACAAAATGTTTGAAGCACACTTTCAGGCAATTTCTTGGAATGAAAGAGACCTTTACAACGGAAGTAAAAAGAAATGTTGCTACTTTAATAGGCCTTTTAAGTCATATAATTAACGTATGTTGATTGTGGTAAAGAAAATAAAAAATTTCTTTCATCTTAACATCAGTATTACACGTTCGTATACAACATTTAACTTTTAAGAAAAACATATCTAGACTTTTAAAAGGAACATACTCATAACAAGCTTATATATCACTAGTGGTGTATCAGAATGTCAGCCCATCATGCAAACACATTAAGGCAAAATATCATAATTCTTTGGAGATATGGAGTAAATTAAAAGCATTTGCGCATGCGTTTAATAATCAATATGTTGTTTCAGCTATAAAAGCCAAATTTATTATATCATTAAATATTATATAATGCTTATTTCTGCCAATTACAGTGGATCAAATGCTTTCGGAGTTACTTTTAAATTGACTCAACATTATGTCCAATCAAATAATCTTCAATTAATCTGCTTTTATTGTTCATAAATTTTTAGCTTCTGATAACTTCAATCAAAGAAAAGAAACGGAATAACGTTTGAAGATCGATGTTGTCTTCACTATGAAAGCTAATTACATGGACTGAAAAATGATGATTTATTTTCAAAAAATGTTTGTGAAAGACAAACTGTAAATATCCTTAGGGAACATATGGCGTTATCATTGTGACTGAAAAACAGAAAGGTCGCGTTTGAAAAGAACTCATTTCTATTGAAATAACATAGAGCAAGTGCCTTTCAGGCATTCGCCCAATCAATTTAAATGGTTCAAAAGTGTTTTAAGTCTTTGCTACTGTTTGTTTTCTTCTATATTCTTCATATTAAAGCTATATGTTTCCTATTCTCAAATTCTATCATACCAGTTTAGGTTGTGGTGACCAGAATTGATTTGAAAGGAAACTTAATATCACTTCAGGTTGGAAACAATGACAAAAGACGTCTTTATAATTTCCTGCATTTATTCCAATGTTGAATATTGAAATTAGTTCTTCAAAAGTAGGGGAATACAGATCCTGATTTTTTGTAAATATTTTTGAAGCGGAAAAAAACAATTTTTGTTTTACTCATGACCGTGCTCCCCGGTTACAAACGTGTACATTTTCTGTAAATGTATTTATAAAGATTGGTTATTGGTTATTAATGATTGCTGGGTTAATATTTAATAAAAATACACACTATCAATCAGCTATCCAATATATTGTTAGTAGCAAATGACTGCAAGTAGTCAAGTATAATATTAAGAGGTATCTGCTATTAGAGTTTCAAATCAGACATCGTTTTAGTCAAATAGTATTCTGTTTTATTTTGTACATCTTATGAAAAGTTAGAAAGTGCATCTGTCATAGAAGGAAGCTTGGAATCATTGCAAAATAGGAAGTTTACTGTTTGTTGTCAATGGAATAAACGCAGATCAGGTTTCTGGTATAACTGGTGAATGTTGGAAGACAAAATAATCTACATTCAGTGAATCAGTTTTCAAGGTTTTTGAATGACGAATAATTTGCTTTTCTCATTCAAATATGACAACAATATGAACTTTTTTAGATGATTAGTTTTATATTATTGTTGCCAATTAACAGCATATATGGTAGCTACATGTAGTGCTTATCACAAAAGTATTTAGCTTCTAGAATTGGAATAAGTATAACGTTCTAATGAAATAGATAAACAAATTGTATTGTCTTGATATAAACGAAGTTGATATTAACTGTCGAAAAACAATACATATCTTTACAATTGATATTTAGAAACATTAAAGTGTAATCCTGACTACAGCCATAATGTGACCTTTCTATAATTAAAATTGTGAGGGGGAAATGGATGTAATAAGAATCAACCAAATCGGTGAATACTATAGTTAATATGTTAGGTTAGTTGACATGCTGATAATTGCACCCTTGTTTTTTCTTCTTCTACCACAGAAGTCCCGATCCTTAACGAGACTGCCTGTTGAGCAGAAATCAATAAGTTCCCACAGCCAAATACACAAGAGGCAATAATTTTCACAGAGAGATAAGAAAAATATGTTACATGATCCCTGTAATGATCGAAATGCAATGTGGAATGTAGAATGATTTCATATGTAAATCTTCAGGATATTGTCAGTGACTGCATAGTCACGAGATTTAACCTTGACGTGTCGAAATACACCAATATGATTCCTAAACTTCGAAGATTATTTGAAAGTAAAAGCATACCTGTGGGCATTTTCTGTTGACAGTGTATTTCATATGTAAATTTCCAAATGTGTACCTTTGGTATTTACATTCAATATGCTCCACAGCACAACGTGATTTCCATAATAAGTGATTACATTATCTAATTTAAATGATAACTATACAACTCACACTCAATTCACAGTCAGTCACATTCAAAACACAATCCTGACCAGGCTTCTTTGAGAGTTTATTCATTCCATTACATCAGTTGATTGTTTATAAAACCATTATACCTTGGTATATTCTAAAAAAATACTACTAACATGTCTTCATTGTCTCGCTAAAAGAAAGAATACTTCAAATTCAGGAATGCAAAATAATTTTGAATATGATGAGTCCATTGGCTTTTATTATCAACTTCACGAATAAAGTTGCTTTGGCATGTTACAGATTTATTCTTTATAGCAAGTCTCAAAAAGACAAAGGAAATTGAATTGAACAAAGGAAAAAGGCATTTACCATATGCGATTTCTTCTGTAAGCCAGAAAATATTGCCCTGGCTTATGCACTTACTTGTATTGTGAGTTAGAACATAAGATAGAACACAAGCAACCTGGAAAACGATTCATAATCATTTTATTGTCCCCTTTATCCCTTTACAACATATAACAAAGGTGTTTCAGTTCTTTATGAATGTAACAAAGGGATCAATGTGAATGAAACACATGTACACAACGTCTGAATCAAAGACGACAAAAGAAACTACAAACGGCTGGTCATTGAGCAATTTATTTGTCTCAACTTGGACAAACTCAGCAGAATAATCTGTAACAAAAACTCATGATAATTTATCAAGAGAAATGCAAGTCAAAATACCCAAGAAAACTTATTCTATCCATATCAATACCATTCTTTCATAATCATGCATACACACAGACTTATAAGGTTAATCTATCTAATGAAAACTTCACCATATGAACAAATTCTCATATCAGTGTAAATGTTGTAGAAACTAATTTGCAATTGGCGGAACATATTTCAGTTTTTATTTCTAGGACCTTCTGTGATGCCATATCTTTTCTAAAACACTTCTTTCAATACAAAGTTTCATGTGAAACCTTATCATAAAGATTTTAACATTTATATTTCTCTTTGCCATTTAACCTTATTCCTCCTTATCCTTTCTTCAGGGCGCGAGAACTCATGATTCATTTGCATGATCTCTGTGTGCCATTGATGCTGAGCGACTCAGCTCTGAATAATTCAATAGCATTACCCAATATCAATATTTTCAAACCTCGCAGTTCTCAACAAAAACAAGAGGAAAACAGAGAAGGCACATTTATTATTAAAGACAAAAATATGTCAAGAGAGGTAGATTACTCAATACTGATATATACAATGCAACATACATTGCTTTTACTTAGGAAACGGTCATCTCGTGTAAATAATTGTTTCTTTGGCCTCGATATAAACTAAACGTCTGTGAATAAACTTTCAACGCATCTGACATGATTAAATATACTTCATTCAGTTCTGACCAGAAGAGTTTTAAACCTATAATTAAATGTATTATGCTAAAATGCTATTAGAACTATGAATATTCATTCATTAAATGTTACTTTGTTGCAATGCATGACTTTTAGCCTTAGATTTGGTAGATATTCTTTGAAACATCCTCTTCATATCATGTAGATGTGCCTTTTGGGGTTTCAACTTCTTTTCAATTTAATATTTTTTTCCATGGCAACAGTTTCGACTTTGTCATTTTGAAGGGTAGGGTTAGTTTCCAGAGCATACCTTTGAAACTACGTTTACATGACCAATCTTCACCTTCATATCCTGTAGATGTGCCTTTTGGGGGTTTCAACTTCTTTTTTTATTATTGATATATATTTTTTGTTTCCATGGCAACAGTTTGGACTTTGTCATTTTGAAGGGAAGGGTTAGTTTCCGGAGCATAATTGGAGCACATTGTTATTATTGGAGTTCATAGTTATTATTTTCCCATTTTTACGGCTTTTATTCCACCTTTCTGTCTTTTACCAATCAACCATATAATACTGTAACATACCTTAAATTTTTAAGAAACTGTAAGGAATTTTCATAAACAAAACTATGCTACGAGTTTCTCACTGCTGTTATTCAAATACCAATGACAAATAACAGAAACAAGTAAAATTCTCTGAAGCAGTGATGACATGTAAAATCTAAACCATGTGGTGAACTTTAAAACAATGAAGTAGCCTATGATGCTGATGACTCTATAGCTATAACTTAGATTTTGTATGTCACAAGCAAATATACTCGGTGGAAAATTTAAGGAAACTTCTTGAATCAACAGCTTACACTTGTCTTGAATCATAGCATGGCACATGATTGTATGACACACATTTTGTTAAAGCAATCTTCAATGATCATCTTCATCTGCGATGAAATAGATCTAAAGGTTAGCTTCTTCATCATTATTATTTCTAGGTCAGTATTGATTATGTAACAAAAAATATATTAACAGCGTAGAGCAAATATGTTTTAAAGCCACTGGAGCACGTTACAGGGAAAGAATAGGAATTCATAGAAATAGAAAATTCATGTTATATATATATTATTACATATTGAGAGACTTTGTAACAAATGTAGCAGTGGGGATTTGATAAATCACAACACATCAGTCAACATCAGGTCAATAGTATAACTATTACACCTGTAATTGAGGAATAACAACTGTAGTAAATACTGTATCAAAGTAGATTCCAGTGGCTTATAGTGTTGTAAGCTCCTAAGTATTTGCCTTTCATGATTTATGGCTGGATATTTCATTAAAAGTACAACAATAGAAATGAGCACTTCTTGCGTTCAACAGTGAGTCTGTAAAACTAATTACAGGTTATGTTTCCCTCGACAAAGTAGATCCTCCAACAGACTTTTGCTAATGGCTGAGATTATCACATCCAGATGCGTCTTAACTATAAATAGTCCCAAACGAACGAAAAGGTCAACATTACTACCGTAACAAGGGAATCAAGATTTTTAAACTTTCCTAGCCTATTTCATTTATACTCTACATTATGCTTATTTCAACATTTTAAACTGCAATTTAAAGACGTTAATACAAAACGTTTTTTTTAAAAAACAACTTATAATTAAGTGTACTACTAGGGAATGTAAATATCTGAAACAATCTAGAGAAAGTATCCATATGAAGTAAAAGTTCAAATCTGACCGTCGCACAACACTTCATACAAAAACACAATACTACTACAATTTTGTGACGGAGGGTCCTTCAGAGAGGTAAACGTGGCTGCATGTTTCCATCGTATCTTGATGATGAATACAGACAGGTAACCATGCATGTTTCTTGTGTTTTTTTAAAATACCAAGGCACTTAACTACTTGGCATATTTTCACACATCGTTGTGCTGAGAATGGAATACCTTGGTGTAATGAGGGCTGAGGTTAGTATTTAGAACTTCAAGTAATTCATCAATGTGAACACATTAAAACATGGATACGACAGCCAAAGCTAGCTTTATACTTAAAAAGAAAAAGCTGAAATACACAAAGGAATAAATAAATGAAATAATCAAATACTAGGTTTTGCTTGTACATTGTACATTTGCTAGCTGATATACTAGGTAACTGGTGCGTTGTAAAATCTTATGGGTAAAAGTAGGATAACTCTTAAATATCGAATTGCTTTCTATGATTTAATCGTTGAAAATTAGATATACTCTTTTTTTGGGGTGCATCAATTTTGTATTGAAGCTTGTGCAGTGCAGTGTTTTTTCTCAGTGATGAAGTTATAATATTGTATTATTATATAATGAAGCTGTAAAAATACTATCCCTGTTAAATCAAAAACAACTTTTTCTACACTTGAATTTCCTAATTTCGCATTTTCATAATTTTTAACACCTGTACTTATTCATTCTCAATCTTTCAAATTCCAACAGATAATATATCTAGGATCTACTCTGCGAGCAAAGATTTAGAAATAGATTTTGCAAACATAATTCACTGCCTTGTAATCAAATTCTTATTCCCATTTGGATAAAAGATAAGTGAAAATGTCTGCTCACAAGTAAACAATGGTTGAAAATCATGTACCATTCAATATTACATTTGTTTAAATTAACTGATGAGTGGCTTCACCGTAATAGGTAAGCATATAATGGTCAAGTACGTTTTATATTGACGATATAAACGCGTGTCTTTTATCACTGAAATTACTGTGCCAGCAGAAAAATTAATGAATGAAACTATTCAGTTTCTGACATTTTGGGGGCTAGTTAAGGTTTGAAAAAATAACAATATTTGGTTCTTATAACAGATCTAGCCTGAGGCAATGCTGGCGATAAGATTATGTTTCTGTCATATCTCGAACTGAAAATCAATTTTAATCAATTTAATACGGCTAAAATCAGGATTGTTCACAAGGCTCCATATTAATAAACTGGATTTTGATCTCTTCCCTCAGAAACCTCATATCCTGCCTTGAGAAAATGAAAATTAATAACTTCACTGATTCACTTCGCCAAGAGATATGATCACAAATTACTATTCCATGAGTAAATTTGGCTAATAGTTTATATTTTGTTTTGTTTCATTTAATGAACGATTTATATCTGAAGTTTGGCGAACAAAATGATTGAGTTAAAACAAGGGACAAAGCTTGTTGATGTGTATCAATGTGATAAATGTTTGGCGGTCATTGAAACAAACTGATCAATCAAATACTCATATTTTTACTGAAAAATGTTTTTGGCAAAATACTTTCGATTATACAAATGTTATGCTAGGAACTAAAACTTTATAGTGGAGTTTACTGTCTGCGATACATGATATGTTAAGGCAATCGAGTACATTGTTTTCAAAATCTTACAATTATATAAAACACATGTAAAGGTATATGTTTCACATTAAAAGTATTCAAGGCTAAAAAACTTCAAGTGTTAGATTAGTACTATGTCAAGATTGATTGAATACTGATTAACACATTAATTCGGGGATGGCCAATATGATTGGTCCAATCATCAGCAAATCTTTAATCCAAATAGGTCATTGAGCCTGTACAAAACATTTTGAACTTTCTGGAGTCAAGGTCGAAATAGTGGAATGACGCCATTCCATTCAAAAAAAATCCTCTGACTAAATGAGTTCTTCTGACTTCTAAATCTGTTTCTGAATACAGTATACATTTGCTAAAAGTGGTTAAGGCTGTGAATTAATTTTGCAGAGGTTCAATTAATTTAGGTTTCTGGGAAAAAACATAGATATATTTGTGTTAACCATTCGTTCTCTGTAGCATTGTAGATTTAATAAAAGAGTCAAGGTCATAGAGCCAGTGTCTATGTAGCTCATCGGGCTGTATAAATTAGATTCATTAGACTGAAGTCACAGAATCACCAAATCTTCAAGTTTTGAGAAGGCATATCAGCTTTCTTGTTTCTTTATTATTGAGAAGATGAAAATAGTTTTTTTTAAGGTTTTGCTCCTCTGACTCGTTACTTAAGTGCCACATTTACAAACAACTCAAATTATTTGCTATTGATTGGGTATATACTTTCTTTGTCGTTGCCCCAGAGGCCCATATCAAATGTCGCATTGTCATCATATTAACAACTTATATTTCCAATTGGTTATAACACAACAATGCAGCCTTCTAGATCATTTCGTTCGTAGAAGAACTTGAAAATAGATGTTTTAGCGTGGCGCTGAAAACCCCTTATTACGGATTGCAGAGTCACCAAATGTGGCATTTTCAATAACCATTTAGTAAAATGACTACACAAACAATTCCAGGTCTCTTGGCCTTTTCATTTTAGAGAAGAAGATGAACATTTGTTTACATGTGTGGCTCATATGAGGGGTCGCAGCATCACCAGATCTCGGAGTTTAATCCCCGTTGGTCATGATACCTGTACAAACCTTTTATCTTTTTGAGCCAAAGGTACGTGTGTCGGAGTAATGGAATGACGTCAGACCTCATGCCATGCCATTCTATAAAATCATTTGGCCAAAAGAGTGCTGCTTATGTAAATCGTTTTTAAATATACTTAAAAGACCCATGTCAGCATGAGCTGAAAGTTGATAAGGCTGTGAATTTATTTTCAGAACATCTATTGATCTCAGTTTTAAAAAAGTGATAGATATTTAAGGCAAAAAAGTTAACTTTCCATTATTTGAACATACATTTGTTGTTTATAGCATTGTACAAATGAAAATAAACACATTATGTGGAGAAAACAGCTTAATGGTTCAAGCTGAAAACAAGCTCATGATATTTTTTGCACAAGGCTACACAAACCATGCAGATTATTCAAATAATACATCTTACATAATAACACTTATAACATTCCTACGACACGTGTGTACCTGTGTACGTGATCGTCTGTTCTACTGCTTGTGCTGTAATTTATTGCTAGAGGAGCTTACCCAATCACACAGCGTTTAGGAAGTGTGAGAATCGCATTAGCTTTACTGGAATGAATGCAATTTCTGTCTAATTCTACCATGATCAACATTATGAAAGCCATGTAATAAAGTCATAAAGTAATGCATGGGGATGATGTATGAATGGAGTTTAGGAGCTTATTAAACAAATTCTAGCATTTCACAATACATGTTTTCCAAATTCCGTTCTCAGTTTTCAAATACCACAATCTACGTTCATGAACAATTATAACACCGAACACGTGCGCACCGGTTAACGTGATCGTGGGGGTCTGTTTTTCTTGTTATTGATGTTTATTTATTGCTGGAGGGGCTGATTACTCAATGAAGCAGCGAGTAGGAAGCGTAAGGAATGTGTAAGTTTGAGCGTGAGGGATGCATTAACTCTTACTCATTCCAGTAGGTTACACCTCTAATCACATAACTCTTAACGCATTGTACTTAAAATACATGCAGCAAGGTATCAATTAACTTAAAAACAATACTAGTACATTAAATTCAAAGAATTTCACCTCTTTAACTGTCAATTGCATTTCAACTTCACCGGCAGTTCTGTCAAGTGCAACTAATACCATTGAATTATATGGTTAAAAGCAAGATGTTGAATTCATGTAAACTCTTTTTAAAGAGGTTCGTACCAATAAACAAAATAAATGAAAAATTGCTGTAAATTTGCAAGGTGAAAGCTGAATATGTATTCTTTGATATTCCAAAATTTAAAAAAGCATGTCACGGACCTTCTTTTTCAGACAAAAAATGATTTTGACGGGTTTATTTTAAAAAATTGGGAAAAGACCAATTTTGCTAATTTAATCTTAGAAACAAAAAAATAATAACATTTAGAGTTCAGTTTACTTTTTTCCAATAAATAAGATGATAATGTAAAAAAAAGATTATTTCTTGTATTTCCTTTTGTGAGTTTTGTAACTTATCTGCAAATATTAAAGATACAAGTTCAATGATGATCGCTACCAAAATAGCTTCAAAAGACGCGTTCAGTAATAAAAATAAATGAAAAATAGTTCAAATATGTTTTAAATAGAAGAAAACATATTGCAAAGAAATAATTTGAAAGAAAAAGGATATGTCACGGGCCTATTTTCCGAGATTATTGAAGCTGAAGTTAAAATTACTTATGAAAAAACTCATTAGGGGAGGTAACTCTTCATTTCCCTTGAATGATAATTCATGATAATGGTTTGAAGTACACAGTTTATCCCTTTCCAAAGTATTTCATGAAATTCTAAAGTCAGTGTTATGAAATATTTGAAGTGTCAAAAGACATTTATGGCCTCTTGGTCAAATCCACGTGTGAACAAAGTATTATTATCCACAAGCAATTTTTTAAAACACACCTTTTAAATATGACAAATGTTTTCTAATTGTGAATGATTTGAGTTTTAATTTCACTTGATTGGTAAATGTTACAGTGAATGGTATGATTATAAATGTAATTGTAAGTGTGTACATGATTGAAAATTACCGCTCATATAATTAATTTGCAAAATAAATGCAGCCAAACCGAAATACATTCCCGATTTTTTTAATACTCATTTTGTCTCAATGACAGTTTTGACTTTTCATTTAAACATCTATCTAGAACGTTTCCAAAATGAGTTCTATTTCTACTCTTTATTATGAAATTCTATTTATTGCTTGATATGACAATGCAACGGGTTTTTTTATACATTTGTTTATGTTCCACCAAAAAAGCTATTCGAAATGAGATTTTATTTACCGAAACCGCTACTGCTTACGGCCTAATGAGGGTAAGTTAATATTCCGTTCAAATTATTCTACAAGTTACATCATGTTCAAGATGGATAATTATCTTTCAATGCATAAAAGTTCCGTTAATAGTAATATATTGTGAAAAATGACGAGGACTTTCCATGCACAGTCTATTTTCCGCACATTGTGTGTCAATGACGTCACTGCAACAATGTTCAACAAAGTGACTGCAACGGATAACTTGTATTTGTTCATCAACAATCGGTTTTATGCAGAATGTAAACACACAAATGTTATCAGTGACAATTTCTCTGTTTCAAAATAATAATTGGAGTACATTTTGGAAAACCGCAATCTAGGTATAAGCTATGAAACAACAGATTGCGAATTCACGTTTAGTGAAGATTTGTGTCAAAACATCACTGCCGATTATGACCAATGCATATGATTCTTAAAATCTATGACTAATATGTACATGGATCAAATAATAGACAACTGTACAGTCCACAGTAAAAATGTCCATATTTTCCGATCATCGATAACGCGTCAGTGACATTTTTTCTACAATGTTTACGCAACTTAAGTTTTGTCAAAAGGTTAGCGGTACTTTTTCAGATGCGCGAAAAAATGCGCGCTGACAAACGTTCGGAACATCTTTAAAGAGTATAAATTATTCCATGTCATTTTATTTTATGATTAAAAAAGAAAAAATAAGTAAAAAAATGAGTCAGTCCCTTTGCAGTCTATAGAAGGAACCGAGTAATATGTACACTGTCTTTATGTACTGAATTGTTGTCTTTCAGATGAATATAAATGTTCTTGCTTTGAAACTCTAATAAGTAAAACTGCCACCTCAAAATATCCACACAAAATAGAGCTACCATAACTTTTTATACAGGTAGTCAAATATATATATATATATATATATATATATATATATATATATATATATATATATATATATATATAATTAAATTATATTGATAATAACACCACCTGAACAAATAGCAACATCAAAATGATTATAAGCATCAGAAAGATAGTTTGTTTCATTTCCCTTTCATTCTATGTTGGATAACAAAAAGTATAACCCCAAAATGTAAAACATGATTTTTTGCTGCTTCATGTCACTAAATTTTCATGGCAGCGCCAACGCTTCATTGCTAATGGAACTAATTGCGCTCTATGCCCTCTGACAGAGCCTAATTTTAGAGATTTTCTGATAGAAAAGTGTAGCAACTGGTAATGGACAGAGACTTTATAAATATCGATAGGGTCAATGTCACCCACTTGCACATATTGTATCAGAGGGCACTGTAAATCAAAATGATGAAACCTTGTTAAAATTCAATGTAAGTTTTGTACAATTATGGAAAGAGACACAGTAGATGTTTGGAACCTCCTTGTTATATGTTACAGATGAAAATTATCTTTTAATTTTATATACTACATAAATAATTACTGCATCATTTCATGTGATAATACTTGTTATGTCGGAATGAATGATTGTTGCTTTTCAACCATTTTTTGCATTTCAGGCTTGTGGTCGTTCAGTACAAAAAGGACTTGAATGTCATCAGTGCAAATTTTGTCATCATGGAATATGTTTTTCTCTGGATTTTTCTGGATAGTTTTCATTTTAATACAATTAAAAGATTATTAAATAGGAATACGGTTACCACATTTTGTGACATAATCCTAAGTGATAGGAACATTTCAACAGAAGAACGACTGAAGGAAAATACAATAAATAAATGGAAAGCATTATACTTGAAAAATATATTCCTGAAATTTATTTCCATTCTGAGATAAGACCTGTGGTGACTTTCTTAGAAAAACCTTTTTATCATGAAACCACATGCCTTGTTTTCATGGAAAGAGAGCTTAAGCACAAAGAACTAATATCAAATCGAAAGGAATTTGGAAACGGATGATCAAAACTACACAGTTTGTTCTAAAGTTCTAGGAAATAAAACGCCTTTAGAGAGCACTTATCATGGAATCAGTTTCATTATGTATTCATGAGTGAATGTTTGCAATGATTATCCTTTAACATCATTTTAGGATTTCTGATGTCTGATAACACATGCGAAAATATCAAAAGGTTCATGTTCAAAGTGCCTCTACTATAACAATTACATACAGAAGCAGTGCAGATAAGGTATTTCTATCATCAAAGAGACTTATTCATCTCTTATTAACATACACGAAGGACCCCGTGATGCAAAATACCCTGACCTCTAACGTATGACCATTCATTAAGAATATTATGTATAGATATTATTATAATATTATAATATTATCAAAAGTTGTTGTACTAACGATCTACTAGTATGAAGTATTTCCAAACAATTATATTCTAAAACATCTTTAGAAATGAATTAAATGTTTAAATTATTGATCTCCATGATTATTATTCAAAGTGAACAAAATGTCAAAGCAAACGATATTAATCTTATATTAGATGTGACATCTTCCAGGATCAAATATGGTAGTTTCCCTATATGGTAATCAGTCTAATAATGAAACATCATGTTAAACAGCAATGAACACGTTCAGTGGGTTTGGTCATATCGTAAGAAACACATGTAGTTCACTTGTCTGAACTTTCAATAGATCTGGCAAACATCTTCAGCCATGCTGTGAAGGACTTACACTGGAAATCTAATTTAACCTCTCATGCTGAGTGTTTGGCCACATTGTGATGCACTTGCTCGTTTATTGACGTGAAACAAATCTAGAATTAAAAGTAGTCAGGAATGTTTTGCCAGGAATGAGACGTTATCAAACGTGAGACAAAGTCACTGT
This sequence comes from Phorcus lineatus, assembly GCA_921293015.1. Lineage (NCBI taxonomy): Eukaryota > Metazoa > Mollusca > Gastropoda > Trochida > Trochidae > Phorcus > Phorcus lineatus. The sequence goes on from OV121083.1 coordinate 16,898,037, forward strand.
GCCCTTTTCAAATTAAGTTTTTTAAACAAAATGTCTTCTTATGTAGTAACGTTGGTGAATAAACAGAGTTTGAAAGTTTAAAACTCAAATTAGACTTAACATTGAGACATATAAAGGAAATGATGAGAGAATGAGTTTGAAAGTAGCATAGTTTTAGAAGACACACTTTGAATAAACTTTTAATTAAGGACGTGTAAAAGAGAACACTTTCTCGACTAGCTACGACAAAAACGTTGACTCAAGAACAAGAACCTAGGTCAATAAGTCTTACATTTATTCTTTATGGTTTGACATAGCTCACACAGTTGAAGGTGGTACACTTGACAATGGACAAGTCATGTAATCGGCATTATATAAAGTCGACGGAACTTATCACAAGAAAATAATAAACACTTACATTGTTGTTGATGCAGGATTTGATGAATTTGAATGTATCATGAATTGAGACCTATAAATACGGCAGAACTTCATGCAATAGTTTTGTTAAACTATCCTTGACCATATGCCTGGCTCTGACGAAAAGAAGGCTGCATGTCTCGCCTGAGATATTATTCAAGATTTTCTGAGGTGAAAGGTTGACAAAAATTGTTTGCGAAGTAAAGTTATTATATTCTTTATTTCAATTTTTTCATGCCCACTTATGTTTAGGTCTATTAATTGAAAAATAATGACTTTATTTTCTAGTGTAAAAACATGATGTATATCACTGAAATATTTCTAACTCGGTTATCGAGCAATGTGTCCCATGTCATTAATTATTATATATTCAAAAGAATGTCGCAAAGACAAGTGTATGTAAATAACCGTTTTATGTAAACAGTTCTTCGATTCCAATCAGCACTTACCATGTGCATGCTCAAATGCTTTTAGTTATCATGAGAGGGATAATAAAAACAATTTCAGTGAAACTCAAAGCTTATTTAATTTGGGAAATATTGATTTAATAATCTATGATGCAACTAATGATAATTGATTTTATTTATAGATGAGGCCCTTGTCGCAATATAAAGCAAACCAGAGGATTTGATGATCTTGTGTTCTCATATTCGAACTATAATGGTCTTGTATTTATTTGACTTAATAAGTTTTTGGAGTAATTAAATAGTTCTTCAATCCAAAATCAAAACTCTTTTGTTTTGATATTCTTCTTTGCAAATTGCGTTTGGCTTTTGATTGTTTTAGATCCCTGTTAAGAAACTTTTTCTTTCAATTGGAGTATCTCTCGTGAAAGAAAGATTGAAATTTTGTCATTTGAGAGACTTACATTTGGAATAATAACCGCTGCCAATGTCATAAGGAAAACACGATTGTCTACATAACAATCGTGAAATTGACTACGTTTCAAAATAATTGCTTACTTCTGTTTGAGTAGGAATGAAGGAGTAAGCAACCGTTGTGAAATTCAGAATAAAGAAGTTGCAATTCAGAAAATCCTGTATTCCTTATGTCTATCATTTCCAAATTCCCTTCAAATACCTTAATACCCGCCGTTGATTTTAGTCCCACATACAAGCTCCTATAAAAATTATACTTACACAAAAGATACTTGCAAGAGACTAATATGCTTTGGTATATTCAAAATAGTAACGTATATTTTGTTAATGTGTTAATTTAAAATATCAATATGATTCTACAACAATGGACATTTATGTACACTGACCTTTTTAACAATGCTGTATAAGTAAGTAACAGATGTAAAAATCAATTGTTATTTTGTAAATATAAATGCTTAAGGCTACCCTTTATAAGCAATGGCGCCCTTTGTTGTTGAGAAAAACAGAGAGTGGTTAATCTGTCACCAAGTTATGTCAGGGATTTAAAAGCTATATACCACTGGGATAAGGACGAGCCTTTTTCAATAATAATTTACGTACATGACTCTAAGCTCCTCTATAAGCGTAATCTGTAATTGTACACATCCTGCTGCATCAGCGTAATTGAATCCAAATACTATGATTAGACTTTTAGCATTAAACACTCTTCAAGAAAAGAAATACAAAAGTTTAATTGAGTTTATTGCTTAACCTCGAGAGCAACGTATCATATAGTTTAAGGGGTAGGGAAAATAAACTTTTACAAGTGAATTTGTAGCACAAGCAAGTATATTTTTATATGAATTGATTAGATATCAACATAAATCATTAGTTTTCAAATGATGTTAATCGAGTTCAACCTTGCTTTTAAAAATCTTTTTGGGTATTTGTTTTTTTCATAACAGTGTTCTCAACAGAAATTACCATTATATAAAATGATGATGAACGGAACATGAATCATATACATCAACAACATTGTGATATCTCTTCGACTGATTTCTAATATCTACGTAATGTTCATTGTCTTATAAATTGTGTGCCCAATTTATGTGAATGTGAAAATTGATTGATTATATTATTTCACTTCTTTAAATTCAACCACCGATACTTTTGTTAGTTTATAAATTTTACCTAGTAGGTTATATAACTTAACTTCTTTGTATTCCGGTTTTTTTGAAAAAATTAATATTATCTTAGACCTAGCTTCATTTTAAGTCTCAAACAGTACTTATTGAAATTTATCTTCCAAAAAAGCAAATAGATGTATGAGATGTAAAGTCAATATAACATTGCAATTTTGAAAACAGTTATTCGCTGAATAGATTACAATACAGTCCCTCAAGAGTTGTGTAGTTATTAAAGCATAAATTGTATTGCATGCAATCCTATGTGTTGAAAGTCTATGGCGTTTTTTACTTTAGAAAGCTTTATACTCATGGGAAGATGTTTTAATTTCCTGTTCGTGTTTAAGAAAGATTTGTGTCTGAAAGAAATTGCTATTCAATGTTTTGTCTTCAAAGCTTTGCTGTTCTGACTAGTCATCGAATTTTCTGAAACTATTCTAAGGACATTGAACCGCATTGGACGAAAAAAATGAAAACGGTAAATCAAGGAGCGATACCAAACAATAGTCATCAGAAGATGACATATTTCAGTTGCCCCATCGGAACATCTTATTCTAACTCATATGTGCCCTATTAATGCCCCTAGGGTGATATGGGTGTGGAATATCAGAACATTAAACGTGCTGATTAAAGGTGAATCCTTTTAGCATGGATAATCTTTTATGCTGGTTGAACTAACGATGGTGTTGTCGAAAGGAGGGTTATCTGTCAAGCTGCTGCTTATGCATGGTTCAACATATTATAGCATTTTTAACCTTTTGTTAAGCAAAGCATTTAAATAATAGCTTCACTTTTGCGAGTGATGCAATATATCAACAATATAGAATTCACACAAAATCAATCATATGTATACAATTTATTTTGTTAAATACATTATCTTAATCTTATTGAAAGGCGTTCTTTAAGGAGTACTATTTTAGGGGATTGGTGCAATTCAAACGACATGCCATAGTTTATTCGGCACACACACACACACACACCGACACACACACACACACACACACACACACCCACGCACACGCACACACCCACACACACACACACACACACACACCCACACACACCCACACACACACATTACCCATCGCTTTCTTCTCACCACAAAAGATGAAAAATAGAGTTCAGGAAAAGTCCCTCTTCATTTTCTGTTGATCTTGCTTTCGCAAAGAGTGAGATATAAACTTTTCTCTATTTCTATTCATTTGACATATGGTCATGAGAAAACAATAATGATTCTGGTTACCCTCAAAATAACATTGTAATTAATGCAAACATTGTCTTTCTGTAATGTTTGCGAAATAATTTTCATGACCTTTTCCTTTGATTGAAAACTTTAAAATATATATTATATGTATTTTCCCTTGAATTATTATACTTACTTGTAGTACATTTGAAACAATGCTGACACTTCATAAAGTGTTTTAACTTATATGAAAATGAAGACAATTAAACTTTTAAAAACCCAGCTGAGTTAATAAGGTATTGATGGAAGATGTTGAAACAAATTGAAAATAGCACAATGAAACAAACAATGATAATATCAAAGACATCCTGATTAATCCTTTTGTGAACACATCCTGACCAAACTGTTTTAATCAGGTTTTCAAAGCCACGTTATGTTCGTTAGATTTAAAATTATTTGCCTTTCTTATGGAATAGAAAATGATTATTTATACTGAAGTTAGTGAGAATATACTATAAATAGCTTTAGGGAACATATAAGATTTGTCTGGCTAAATCAATGGTTCAAAAATATTTTTGGGTCTTTGCTTCTGTATGTTGTACTCGTTTTTTCTTATTTTAACGATTTGTTCATTCAATCTTATATGTTTGGTTTCTTTCATAATGTTATACGCTGTTATAGCTTGAAACCTCCTCAGAATGAGTCTGCACAATCAACAGATAAACAATATTAATAAATAGAATCATTCACAGAATACTACCAACGAGAGATTTTCTTTATAAATTGAAATACGTTGACACGTCATTATGTACATTTTGTAACGAATCTGACGAAACCATTTATCATTTGTTGGGAGTGTAGCAAGATGCAAAATATATGGCGCGAACTTAAACTGTGGCTCAAAACTGTTGATGTACAACTTAGTTTTACGATTTCGCAGGTTTTATTTGGAGTGAAAGGAAAAAATAACTATTCTTTAAATGCTATTATTATAATTAGTCAAGAGTATCATATACAACTGTAGTAAGAAAGGGTATTCACCAAATATCACATTTATAAAAAAAACCCATATAAGGCAATACTACAATATCACAAAATATATCTACATTAACCAAAGACAGGAGGCATATTTTCTGAAGTTGTGGTCCATTTTACATATTTTATTTAGAACAAACGAATAATTAAATATTTTCTGTATGAAAAACGTATGTATGTATTCATCTATTATTCCGCATGTACAATGTTAATCGAATTTTTGTCCTTATATGTGACAATGTATCCTGTACGTATACCTGAAAAAAAGTAATAAAACAAAAACAAAAACAAACAATATTAATAAAGGCATGAACGTCTTGCATGATTTGGTTAAGTACAAAATATTATGTTTTATGCTTTCAAAAGTGAAGATGATTTGGTACAAGGGGTCCTTTATGCAAACGTTGACTGTTATCTATCTATCTATCTATTTATCTATCTATCATTCTATTTATCTATCTAAACCAGCTGAGGAGTAGCAATGAAAACATGAACAAGAACATTCCCCAAGATCTGTGTTTACTGAAAGAACAGCTACAGATGTGCCGATTCATTGGATTGGCTGACGACAATGAAATTTAAGAGGACTCAGAGATCATTCAAACTGTTCTAGAGGAATCCTTCAAGAAACCTTATATTTCAGACATTGCTATGCAGCTAGCTAAAGATGTGGCGATAAAAGTTCCCAAGTATGAAAAGCATTTATAGACATGGAAGATTAATGACAGAAAGCAGGCATATTATAGAGCAATCCAAATGAAAAGACTGCAAGAATATATAGTGATTTTTTAAGACATGTCAACCCCTTACATTCAAACTATTCTTTAAGAAAAATGGAAATGTATTCCTGGGGAATCTAAAATACAATTTTCAACATATCTAGTTGAAACTGAAACCACAATATGAGTAAATGAAGGCAATATGAATAAATAATATGACAAGTCATGCAGTAGGACACTTTTGAGAGGTGGTATCTTGTATATTCATATGGACATAATCATATGTGTATCATATGATATAAACAAGGTGCTGTATTTGACGACTGAGGTAATTCAATGTATTGGTAAGTGTAAACCATTCTGGGAAATGAACACATTAATTGCTCCGGTAGCACAAACTCCAAACATACTTAACAGGAATATTTATGGAGTGAAAATCAATAAGTCCCCTTCATTGCTAACATTCATCATCACAAAGAGGAAAACACACAAAAAAGACTTGTTTTCCACAGAGAGTTAGAAAATATATTGCGTGATCGTTATAACGGGGATTCTTGTGGAACTAAGAATTAAGTACAAACAAAATAATTCTCTGGAGAGAGGTAATGACCTGATAGCTCACATTAATAGTTCTCGAGTTGAAAGCCCTCCGAAATCTGTAACGCAATCCCTTTTACTTAATAATTTGAAAAAAAAGAAGCCCGTAACAATCCAGGAATTGTCCCTTTACCCCAAAGGTTGGGCAATTGTGACTTGATGTAAACCCTCCACAATGTATAAATTGTTCCCTATACTTAATAATTTAAACACTAAATCGAGTCCTTCACAATATAGGAATTTTCTCAGTTTTACATACCGAGGAGGAGAAGCACATCACAATTTACGAATAACCCTTTTATTCAATAAGTTGAACATAAAGACGAGCCGCTGTAGGTTTATCTGAGAAGACGGTTAACGTGAACAGTTTTTAGAAAATCTCCTGTCAGATCATATTCAATTCATGTTTAAATAAGTTAGTTGACTTTGCTTTTACCAACATCCATGAAAGCATTAAATATGCTACTGTTGCCCTCTGTTTAGCTGCAGAAAATATGAAAAGAAAAATTGGTACTTCAACAAGGAAATTGACTAACTGGTACAATGAAGAATTTGAGAAACTGAAATCAAAACGTTGTAGATTGCTTAACAACTTTAAGAAGACGAAAGATTAGACGTCTTTTGATGAATATTGTCAGATAAGAAATAAACATGATTCAGTGTGTAATAAAAAACGAATAGATAACTGCTGGAAGAAGTAATTGGACATAGAAAAAAGCAGACTGAAGAATGTTTTGGTTTGACTTTAAACGCTCGCAGTAAACAATATTAGTATAAAAGAGTCGCATTGACACTTTATTAATTTAAAATTGATGATGTCAATGGCAATGATACCTCCAGAGAAGAAACAAATCAACCATCGTTTCGTGATTGAGCTAACAGAAGATATACTAGATTGTCCAATCAGTAGGGTAGAGATATTAGAAAATATCATTTACTTAAAAGCAATAAATCAACAGGTATTGATGAAATTACACCACAGCTCATCAAGAATCCCCCCCCCCCCCCCACCCAACGAAATCAAACAAAAAACAACAACATGTATATTATGCCAAATGCATTATCTTCAGAGGGAAACACCACCTAATTACTCATTACCGAATGTCCGTAGTCGCAGATAAAAATTGTCAAGTAAAAAATCTTCTGTCAGACCTTTTAGTGTGAAGACATTATCTAAGGTAGGGGAATGGATTTGCGTTTACGTACTACTTCATTTGATTAAAAACAAAACCTTTTTAAGTATAATATAGAACAAACATGTGCTTTAAATTGTTTCAAGTTCAATTCAAGTCTGATCAAGTATTGTACATGTCAGTGAATGGTTTTAAGACCATAATTCATCTGAATTTAGAAAAGGGAAAACATTTCAATGTAATCGTTTAAAATATTTGAAACAGTTTTGAACACCTGAAAATGAGTAAAGAGGTCTTTCTTTTTCACAGTTATTAGGCACAATGGAGCATATAAGCATTTGGGCATTTGAAGTTGAGTTGATGGTCCTTCACACAAAATTAGCAAATCATTTAGAATACTTGTAGATTTTTTTACGATAATTATTAATGGATGAAATATTTTGTCTGGAGCAAAAACATTAATTGCCACTGGCTTAATTTGAGTCACTAAAAGCAGCCAAAACAACAAACGAATAATACTACACCATTAATCCTTGCAGAACCATTGTTAATATTTCAGATGCTTTCTAATTGACCAGTTACGAACTCAATGAATGCAATATATACAACCTACAGAAAATAAGGGAACGCAATTGATTTAGGGGTACATGTGTTCTCCTGGGCACAACATTAACCGCAACCCGCTAAACGTTAAACATTTTGCATGTGCATCACGCGCATTGTTGCCTATTAGAAGAGCATTGCAAACCTGCATTCTGTCACATTAAAAGGTTACACAGAATCATAAAGTGAATTGAGATTTTAAGATGAAATGCCACCAAGACGGTATCTCAATGATAAGGAGCAGTGGCGACTCATCAGTATGATAGAGGCAAGAACATCACTTTCTGAGGTTTCCGAAATTGAAGGGAAATCGAAAAGAGTGATTTCAAGAATGTGGATCCGGTATAGACAGACAGGAGGTGTAAAATTGAGACCAAAGAAGACAAACGCTTCTCAAGATCGTTTAGTGCCACTAATGAACTCCGTAACAGCTTCATATCTGCACCAGAAATCCCTAGGAAGTTCCATACAATGACAGGAATTCGAGTTTCCACCTCATCAATAAAGAGTAGACTGTTGCTGCCCGTCTATAAGCACGACATCCATTCAGACGAATGACTCTGTCAGCACATCACAAGCGCTAACGTTTGCTGTGGGCCAGACGTCATGTACAACGTGAGTGGAGGGAATCGCGTCAAACAATGTTTACTGACAAATCTCATGTACAGATGGTAGAAAACGGTTTTGGAGAAGACGTTGGTCAGCGCCATTCTGCAACAGCTGTTTTGGAACACGACATATACGGAGGTGGCAGCGTAATGGTAGGTATTACTTATGACAGGGAAACAGAGTTACTGATTGTGAACGGTAATTTAACTGGTTGGCGCTATGTTGACGAAATGTTTAGACCAACAGTTTTTTCGTTTGCATGTAATGCTGAAAGAAATGTTGAATTGCAAGACGATAACGTTCGTCCTCATCGATTTGCACCAATTTTCTCCAAAACTCTCAGAACGCTGGATTGGATCTCTCCCCCATTGAACATCTAGGGGATGTTCTTGGCAGGAGAACGTATGACCGAGAGCCAGTTACAACCAATCTGGACCAACTGAAAACAGCTCTTCAGCAAGAATAGAGACTGATTCCAAGGGCTACAATTCCTTTCCTGTCAAGGTGTCGAGAATGCATTTCCAAAAATGGTGGACACACAAGGTATTGACATTTATGCATTTTCCCTTTGTAAAATGAAATGTAAGATCCTACAGTGAAGCCAGTAAATGTATGCGTTCCTTCCGTGGCATATGAGAATAGTGATGGAGAAAAACACGTTGCAAATTTGCAAATTGTTAACATTATGTCATGCATATACCTTTGGAGTTTGGACGTGTTTGCATTCCTATTTTTAATGGTACAAAAATAAATTGAATAACAGTTTACATTAATTATTGGGTTTGTAGAGTCACATACAAATGTGTATTTTCATGGTTGACATCCCCTTTAGAAAAATATATCATTCAAATTATCAATTTGGTTAAGATAAAGTGTATGACAAAAACCTAATCACACAAACATATAACATGAATAGGAATTAACACAATGCCTGTTTGGTGTGCAAAGAGAGAACATGCACTGTTCGAGAGGGATTTTGTGTTTAAATAGGGTCTAGTAGGTAAACGTCTGCAAGCGAAATTATTCAATATAACAAAAGGCGTAGATAAGACTGTTCATACCTTACATAAACGCCAAGGCCATCATCTCTAAATACTCGGGATCATATTTTGAAATGGTTGTGGCATGGTCTACAAACAGGGACATTGTTTGACATCTTCATGTCTGCAAATGTATTGTACATCAGGCACTGGAATCGACGTTATTTCCACGTGTTTTGAAGGTCTGTTAAACACAACGCTTGTCAAATCGTTCAGTAGCAAAAAACAAGTATCCGTTACAACACTGTGTTGACAGAAAAAATCCCGATATGAGCCCATTCGAACGCATGTGGGGCAAACTAGAATGATCGAGCACATAGTGTACAAACTAGACCGTAGAGTACAACAAATGGACAATGCACCAGGACATTAGGCGAATTTGTTCATTTTTGGTTGAAATTGCTACGACCCCTACAGATGTCAACATGATTAAGTGACAACATTCCTCATTAGGAATTCAAACAAAGGCATAAGGCAATAAAATCAAATGAAAACATCTACAAATGTATATGCATTGTATAAATTTCGTCACATTATTGTGTCAGCCATCTTTAAAATGGGTATATTTAGAAAACAGACAGGGCTTTCTATTGTTTTAATTAAGAATACAATTGAAATTAGTGTGTTGTGGTTGATATTTTTCTCTTGTCCCAGTGAGAATGGAACGGAATGACCATATTACTCAGCTGTGTGGTTATTTTCATTCGTATCTCTGTAATCATTTATTTCAAAAATATTTTTTAAAACTCTTCTTTTTATCCAATGTGTATACAAAAAAACCCTTTATCTCATCGAAAATTGCTTGTAAATTTCACAAATGTTGAACTTTCCAGACAAAAGATATCCCAAGAGGCTTTTTATCTTTTGTCCTTGTTTATTCGTTGGTTGCGAAATGTTTTAAATTGTAGAATTGTGGCATTAATTCAGCAGGAGAACTGATGTTTACACAGATCTTCTTTCAAATATCGACATTGACAAAGCCCCCGATATTTACAATAACATATTTTACAAAACGTTACAATGACTGACTACCACGCTTACCTGTAATGTGATTTATGTATTTTGAGAAACAACTGACGACTGTGGTCAGCCTTTCATATGACTTTGGAAATGTATCAATAATATTGAATATTTATCCTTGGTATTAGTAACACAAACTTTGGCATGCGTAATGGGATAATTTGTTGAGTCCTACCACCAACATTTATCAACATTCAATATTTCCGAAGGGTGAGTAAGATAATGCATTAGCGTATCGCTAGAAAGGGAATGCTCTGTGGAATATTGCACGATGCACACCAATAAAATAGAGAGGACCTCTCGTTATTCAATAAAACACAACCCGATCTCTCTTCACTCCGTCATGGACACATGGGAGTTCAGATCTGTTTGAAAGTCATGTCAGATCAGTCGGCATGTTTCTGTAATCAGTTCAAATTGCAATATGTTCAGCAGATATATTTCAACAAAATCTATCTATATGATGATTGTTTCGTATTCATCTATTCACTCATGTAAATATTCAGTCATATGCGATATACTGTCTTGAATTATTTTCATAAAATGAAGCTGCATTCAATTGGCTGTCTAACGAGTAGTTGATAGACTTGAAACATGCCTGTTCCTTTGAGAATTTGTATGAATTGATTGTGTTAACTAACCTTGATGTTAATCTAACGGGAATACTGTTGCTTTGTCACGAAAACAAATTATTCATCATGCAGGAAGTTGATTATTTTCTTGCTAATGACAATTGCATTGTTTCCGATGCAACTGAAAAAGATTAGATTTGTTCTGACATATATGATTTAAATATCTGGCCTTTAAAGCTTGTTCACAAAAAGATCAGGTTAAATGAATTATGTGTATGTTTCTATTACGTGCATGTTTATGTCAGACTGACAATGGATAACCTACAGTTAAAATTGCAATATGTTACTGCTAAGCATCATAAACTATAGTCGAGTTAATCATCTTCCAATTTGATTAAATTCATTACTGAACAATAATGGGCTTAGATACCTCTTCTCTCGTATTTTTACTTTTGCTTTTGAAAGTAGTGCTAGAGTCTTATTATTGTGATGAAAGCAGTGAAATACTGCATTCTATCCGTTTAAAAAAATTCGCTCTGAATTCACAGTAGTGAGAACATGTGATTTACAATAAGGACATATATACTGAAATTACTGTTATTACTCCACAAACGAGTTACTTGTTTGATGATAAGAATTTTTATTGTAAAGATGGTATCTTTGTAGTGACCGCTCAATATGATACTTATATTGGTGTTGTCTTAATAACAATGATTAAATCTAACGATAACCATACTAATACTAATAATAATAATAATAATAATAATAATTATATTGCGCTAATCCACGTCACTGAGGGATATGCTCTGAGCGCATCATGCATTATTACCCTAGTCTAACCCAAGCTGCCGGTTTCAGCGCTCAAGGTCACCTCCAACACAACCTATACCAGGTAGCCAATTAGTACTGCTGGGTGAACATAGGCACAATTTGAATAAAGTCTCTTGCCTAAGGAGACACCACAGGTTTTCCACATGTGCCTTGTGCGGGGTACATTGTGAACATTGGCAAAACCAAAACCACTTCAAGACACAAAGTTTGATCTTAGATGAAGCATTGGCCGTGCCAGCAAAAGTTTTCTGAACATCGGTCTTCTTTGGTATCGTAAATATTTGTTCAAATTAATTGCATGCATGCATTTCCAATAACATGAAATCAGCTGGCATCAAAAGGAAAAGCAAGTTATAATTCTCGTCAATGATTTTGAAGAATAGAATAGGGCAAACTAGTGATCCCTTGTGAAATGTATTAAGGACGGAGGTCTTTTAAAGCAGGTATGGAATACTTGGCATAGTAAAATGCTGAAAATTTATAATAAGCACTGGGATGATATGAAAGAAAGTATAATTACAACATTAAAAACGTATAATTCGGATCAAATTTCAAATATATTAAGGTTGTTCAGAGTTTTTAAAATAAACGATTAATAACGTTTAGTAATATTTGCAGGGCGAAGAATAATATGAATTTAATTAACAATAAATGTGATTGTCGTTTTTTCAAATGCTTTCCTGGCACCTTAACTATCGGTAAATGTCGCTCAAGGATATGTATAGATAATGTAGAAACAAGGTCACTTGAGCACCACTAGCCGTTGTAGAACAAGTTTGATTTAAAAAGCTCTCGCTGTAGCTGGCTGAAGGATCAGTAAATCAAATGATTACTTCATTTAATGCCATGGGACAAGCTTGATAAAATACACAAACATTCAAATTGCGATGTGCTTGTCATATAAATCACCTTGACTAACTGTAATATATAGATTGTGATATAACTCTTCAAAAAAATAAACTTGACATTCATGCAAAATTGATTTTTTCGAAACGGGTCAATTTGTTTCATGATACATACCTGTAATTTAAAGAAAAGTTTGCTCAAAAGTGTAAATTTACCCAAAACAATGGCCCAAAAAGTTTACGTTGTGTTCAGGGACGAAAACGAGCGATTAGTCCAAATCCTTTTTCTGCCAAAGCTCGTGAAGCATGGGATCTTGAAGGTTTACACGCAGACACGTCTGCTTTAGGGGTATAAAAAGCCATATCAGCCGCTGTTCATTCAGACTGCACAACATCGGTACAGCGACCTTTAAAATGCCAAGACTGAACAGAGCGCAACGCAACAACGCTATTGGCAGACTGCAAGCAGGAGCGACGCAGCGAGATGTTGCAACACACTTTGGCGTGTCCAGACAGACCATCTCTTCATTGTGGACCCGTTTTAACACCCGAAACAGCGTTGATGATAGGCCAAGGTCAGGCAGACCAAGGGTGACTACTCGGGCCCAAGATCGGTACATCCGACTGCTCCACCTTCGGGAACGCACCAGGCCAGCAACTTCAACAACAACGCAGATACCAGGCCTGCGTCGAATTTCCGACCAAACCGTACGCAACAGGCTGAGAGAGGCTGGACTTTTTCCACGACAACCGGTTCGACGTCCCGTTTTAACGCAACGTCATCTAGCGGAACGTCTCAAGTGGTGTCAACAGAGGATGAGATGGGCACGTGTAAAGGTGGAGACTCGTTCTCTTCACTGATGAGTCCCCATAAATTTAATTGTATGTTCAAAAGACGTTTAAGATAAACAATTGTCTATGCTTAGTCTCGGGAAATGGTAAACAATGTTCGTAATGTTAACAAAATCAGATTCTGAAATTTGTTGTTCTTTGTCTATCTTGAAGTTTAAACCACCATATCAGAAAATGAAGAAGGTTTAATCTTGCATTGTAATCAATTGACATGTTTTCATTTTCGACACTATACTGTGGGAAAAAAGCTGTAGCCATTACCAATACAATAACAATACAACCAAAATTGCAACCACAATGCAAAATATTTTATAATACTTCATTTTTAGAATCTAATATTTTAGTTTTTAGTGTGATCAGCCTAATTTACATAATATTTTTGTCTGTATATACATTTTTACAGCAAAAACTCAAGTCCATGTTTACCAAATATAGGGGCGGGATAGCACAGTGGTTAGCGCGTTCGGCTACAGATCAGGAGGTCCGTGGTTCGAATCCCACCAGGGGCTCGGCAACTTTGTCTGCAGTAGAGAACTGTTCTACACGCATTCAGGTTTGGGTGCAATGCTACACTGAAATGCAGCGCAGTACCACCCATGGTTTGCTAGTTTCAGCCGATGCTCGAAGGTTTCACCGCAATGCATAGCCACAATGGTGTTGTGGGTTTTCTCCCTGCAATAATACTATCAGCCGCGATATAAATAAAATAATCTTGAAAGCGGCGTTAAACACAAACTCACCTCACCTCACCAAATAAATATTATATCAGCAATATTAATGTCAGTGTGAGTAACCATGTTACCAACGAAAGAAGTGATAAACAACATTATGCCTTGGGGATGACAAATGGTTAAATCGTTTGATGTTTAATATATTATTATGTGAGATTAAAGGCTGGTGTACAATCGTTACATCTCATGTTAATAATTGGAAACAGAAGCCAATTTAAACATTCATGCTTCAACATCATTGCTTGTATCACATGAAACTGTTCTATGATTTATGACACAGCGTTATACTATGTTATTTAAACCATTGAAATTGAAAGATGATTACGCCACATAATGCTATTTGAACTTACATCACAAAGCATATGACCCATTATTCACATTAATTCAACAGCAGCATGATTGGAAATTATGAATTAGTTATGCATAACAGAACAGTATGAAAACAAACCTCAAGTGTGACGGTTGTACATTTTGTCTTTGCAATAGAGATCTGCATAAAGAAAATGTTAGTATTATCAAAACGGTTTCTAGAATAGCTCTAAATGGAATATTTATACCATAAATTGAACATTCATGACGTCGTCCTACAAGAAAATAGGTAATCGATAAAAAGAATACCGGATGAAACCAAGATGAAGACATCACTTTATCTGTACTTCGTGGCTGTTTAATGATAAAATGACATTTAAAAAATTAGTTTAGATTAAGCAGAATGTTTAAATGATAAACATGAGCAATAATAAACAGTAGTAACCAGCTACTTTGTCAGAAGAAATACGTGTATATAAAACCAATTCTGTTACGAATGTATGTATGTATTTTATATGACTTTTAAAGTAGGTTTGGCCCTTTACGTTTAAAAAATTTATATGGTTTGGTGTGTCAAAACAGGTTTTGCAATGTTTGACATCTTTATGCTAGGTTAAGGTTTAAAATTAATACAGAATACTTCACCAATGACACGCCTTTTCCCATAATGAAATAATTAGCAAGAAAGCATTTGTAAATATGATTTAATTCAAAGGATTAAAAAAAAAAACAATAAATCAAATAGCATACGTGTCTGACGCAAAACTGTAAAGTAAAAATGAAAGCAAGAAATGTGAGGCTACACGCCCAATCGAAATGGACGCGAAACAATTAAATGTATGTGATTGCGTGTCCTTGTTACAATATTTTGTGCATCGCTGACATTTACCATTTTGAATGTCATTCAATAATAAAAATCATATAACCCCAATCAAATTGTTAAAGTGCCTTAATGACCACTTCGGAAGGTGTATTTTGCGCTACAGTGGACAACATGAACATTTTCAATAATTACAAAAAATATTAGTTTTTAAATCATTTCTCTTTTTGGAATGCAATATATAAACAATGCCAGATTAATTACCAAAGAGAATTATGTGAAGCATAAAAAGCTATTCACACGTTCTACATACACCTTAGTCACGGATAATTTGAAGGTTTTAGTTATTATAAGGGGCGAAAATATAAAATATTGTTATATATAAAAAAATATGCGAAATATGTGAAAAGATTGATCGTTTTGTCATTTCACAGGACATAGAAACAATTCATGCTAAACTTCTTGAGATTCAGTGTGATGTTGTTGCAAAAATCATGTAAAAAGAAAATGTTACCAAGGACATGAATAATTTGTTTTTCCTGTTGGGAAGATAGGAATCAGTGTGATCTTGTAGCAACGTGAAAAATTCTGACATTTAATCTGTGTTTATAGCTAGGTATAAAATTTCCTGAACACCAGTCATCACGCCTTCTTTTCAACTTTAATTTGATTCACCTTTTGACCGATGTAAAAAGAAGCCCTGTTTTTCTGTAACACATATTAAACATGCATTGCCCTTGCAAAAATATGTAATTAGAATAAACCTTTGACATTTTGAGTATTCTTTTTATCATAATTATAAGTGTAATGAATTATACAAATCTTATTGTTATTTACACACAAGGTGTAATACATTGTGAAAGATTAGCTGATTGATTGTCAATGAATAATTATGATTAATAAAAGACACTTCTTATGGATAAAAACTTTATTTTCGTTTCTGGGCTACTTCTTGCCCCTTCTTCAGGTGACTGAACTGGGCTACTTCTTGCCCCTTCTTCAGGTGACTAAACTGGGCTACTTATAGCCCCTCCAGAAACATCGTCAGAAATCAAAAGAAGTTGTTATCCATAAGAAATATCTTGTATTATCAAATCAACTTCAAAAATGCCTTTGAAGAATTTCAACTATGATTAGGGTAGTAATTTGGGTAACGTTTCTGACATTGTTCAATATATGACTTTAGATACTAATTGGTATATATCAGCTTGACAGGACCACCTCTCTCTACATTGGTTTTCATCTTTATGTCCTTATAGTGTTTTATTGAAAAGCATGATTTCGTATACAGATCAATTCCATACTTTTCATTATTAACTGAACAGTTTTCAATTTCGCAATGTTATATTTTCATTGTAAAACCTTGATGAGTGTTTTTAATTTTTTATTATTTGTTTTTATTAAATTATGATTTAATAACTATGGTATACTGAACGAGGACAGTATCGTTTGCTGAATAACAAGGAATATATTGGTAGATGTAGGCCTGTTTACAAAATGTACGATCAAAACATTGTTAATTTCTTTAGAGGAAACAATTTGATACCGTGTCAATTGCGGTTCTTTTTCACTCGATATTATACTACTGTTAAACCTTTATCTAACTTAATATTCGGTATTTCTTCCTTGCAGTCAAATAACGTATCGGTCGTTTCTCAATACTTGCTGTTTTTTCAAACAACCTTGAGCATACTGCAGAATTTGAGATCATTTAGTACGAAGGTGAATTAGCCAGTTTACAAAATGAGCATAAACATGTAAAAAGTGTCAGGTTAACGTCAGTAATATAACCAGCCATTATTTTAAAAAAACGTCAATACAATGTCACTAACTGAATATGTATTTTAACAATTCAAAGAACAACACACACCATTCACTATATGGTAAATTATTGTAAACTGTTTAGCATCGTTTTGTTTATATGTTATCAAAATCGATCATTTTCTTTATCAATGTATTGAATTATATAGGCAGCATAAGCATGCAAAAAGGCTCTTGCATTTGAGTATTGTCACAGAAAAACATAAAGCCCTACGTTTGGAGACTTATGGTACAAAAAAAGTACTCATCTGGTCATTATCAAGATTAATATCGCATTTAAAGGTGAAAGTAAAGTGAGAGTAAGAGAAAATTCGATTGACATTCATAATTTTGTTGGTAAGGAGATCGATAGAAAATACATGACAAAACTTGTTGATATCAATGTTTAAAATTTACTATCAATATAATGTTGAACTGTGAACATTAATGCAAAACTTTACTGAAGATTAACTTCGTTATTATAAGGTGAAGAGGAAAGGTTCTATTTGACAATTTATCTCCTTAAAAGTTTTCTGTTGTTACAGAATCTCAAAGGCTTTCAAAGACTGAATGCAGAAATCAATGTCGAAATTCGTTAAAATTAGTCTTTCTTCAGGTCTGTTTTACAGGTGCTTGAATTGGCACAAACACACGGTTTTTTTTACCTCTGAATTCTCTGTCCGAGTTCATAGGCGTATTACTAATAAAACAAATTGACATTGACATTGACAGCAGGGTACATTTGTAGAGTATCTTAATACAAATTACCGTTTCCCTTCATTGGCAACTTATATTATTGCCTTGGACATGATTCTGTATAGCTAATAGTTACTAGTGGTCAGAAAAGTGCTCCGCGGTAAACTTTATGGTTTTGTTATTCTTCCTGGTTTTTTAAATACACCTTATATAAATATATAACCTTAATGTTCGAAATTTTTCAATATTCACTACCTCAATGACACGTTTTTTAAAATATGTATTCCCCTTTTGACTACTTTCGTACGTCCAAATAGGAAAATCTTCTAAAAACAATTTTAAGTTAGATTCCCTGCATTACAGCTTGTTTAATATCATTATCTCCCAACTGCAGGTAGATTGTGACAAATACCAGTAAATGGACGAATGCGTATTCCTTGTAATTCTATTTGATTGTATTCATATTATGTCATCAATTTATGTATGTTAGAAATTATAACAGCAGAGATAAAATATATTCTTTGTAGATCGACGAGCTACAAAACATATACGCTAGGAACATTGTCTGTCTTTTGTCATGTCATTATATCCTTGCTAAAGCAACATCCAAAATCCCTAAAATGTATCCTTATACAATGCCACAATAGTATATAACAATTGTAATGTACTCTGTAGAATAAGATTATGTACCTTTTACCCTCCAGTTCGCAGTCTTAGTGGAGAAAAAGATCAATCAAGATCGAATGTAGAGGTATTGTGACACTCTTTAGCACAATGTTTTTTTTTGGCGAAACTAGTCTGGCATCTGCCTACTCTCGCTACATCAACAGGGAAGGGTAATGTACACGACTCTAAACAACACAAGGATTTAAACAGTGACTCTTCGGTAGGTAAACGATGGTATATAATTTCACATATCATATTTTATTTATCAAAAGTTTTATGGTTTTGATGTCTTTTTATAGTTTGATAAAACATTTATGTCATTTAATTATGTTTTAGTATTCTGCTTTTTGGTTCTTACAACTTAATATTTAAATTGTCACATCAACTTACTTTGTAATGCTAAGTTCTAAGATGACGATATTTTGCACCTTGTTATATTTCCTTTAATTCTATAAGGTATTTTAGAGATTGATTCTATTTTGATTGCATAGAGTGGTAATGCTGAACCATTTTACTTTCTGAAATGTTTATATACTGTGTATATAGTTGAAACTGTGATGTGCACACTATAGTGAAACTATCAGTGAGTGAACTAGTTTGATTCCATTTCAGTGCATAAGGCAACGGTTATAATTTTGAAATAAATGTTCAAATATTATGAATAACGGCATGGAGAACACTATAAAAACAGACACGTACGTGTGATATAATCATTGAATATGTTAACCTACCTGTATTACTTGCATCTCATTATTGCAATCAGCAGATAACATGGGGGGAACAAATGATCTTGTAATCATTTTTCTATAATGAGCATGTCCTATAGCAGCAAGCAAGGAATGACTTACTATAAGAGTCATACAACACTGGCCTGTGTCTATGTGTACGTGTCCATATACTTATTTAAGATTTTTATTAACAGCTTTAAATTATTTCTCTTTAAAAAGTATCGCCCACATTACAATTCTTGGTATCACAATGAACTAAAAGAACAGTAGATGTTTTCTTGTCTTGTTGTGACATTTTTTATAGCAAAATTAAATCGGTAATTCTAAAATATTTCTAGGAGGGTATTCTGCATGAAGTTTTGAAATACCATCTTGCAAAAAATGATTTAAACCTAGTACAAGGGTAAAATAGTATTTCATGACGGCACTCCTGTGGGCGAAGCTGAGGGGCTGTGACACAGAAACGTCTCCTCAATTCTATCTCTGTACATAGTTTCCATCTATCTCGTTATCCAACATAATACTCTATTTCTTAGTGTACATACTGTCAGATTAATTGACACACCTGTAAAGCTCTTTAAACACTGTGTTGACAACATAATTATTAATATTTTCTGATATCTGCGAAAAATGAGAAACGTGTTACACAGTCTTGATAAATAGAATGACGTTGGTAGGGAGGTGAGGTGAGTTGGTGTTTTAACGCCGCTTTCAGGATTATTTCACTTATATCGCGGCTGCTAGTATTAGTGCAGGGAGAAAGCCCGCAACACCATTGTGGCTATGCATTGCGGTGAAACCTGCGAGCATCGGTTGGAACTAGCAAACCATGGGTGGTACTGCGCTGAATTTCAGTGTAGCATTGCACCCAAACCTGACTGCGTGTAGAACAGTTCTCTACTGCAGAAAAAGTTGCCGAGCCACTGGCGGGATTCGAACCACGGACCTCCTGATCCGAAGACGAACGCGCTAACAGTTGGTAGGGACATAGATGATTTGTTCTTTGTTCACGCGATGAGAATAACTGCGATGCTGCGGAAACGTGACCAATCCTGAATTTCAAACTACAGGGATTCTACATGTAACTAATGGGATATAGTGTTTTCTTAGTATTCACCGCTAATTTGATCAAACTTTTGACCAACGGAATACTATAAAATATACAATAAACATGACATATCCTCAAAATAAATATGAAATATGCTAAATAAGTTCACATTAACAGTTAAGGTGTATATTTAACTTACCAACTAATTACCAAATTACCAAATAATAATTCATTCCTTTGAACAAAATAATTGCTTTAAATATTTTAATCAATAGCTAATGTATAACTATCATTCAGTTAGTACATTGAGAATGAATTAAACTAGATTTGTAAAAATGTACTCTTACGTCTGTTTATTGCTGAGTTCATTTTGATTTATGTGTTACATTACCTCCTTTCCATTTTGAAGTATTCCTCTGACAAAGCGTGATCCTCAAAAGTCTGTTGCTGTTCAAGACGTATTTACCATTAAGTGCACATAAACCAAAAAGAAACACGATATTACTAGTATAAGACGCCAATACGTGAGTCCTTCTGTAGACTTAAATTGTATTCAGAATACGGTAATGGTGACAATGGTGGAAATCGCAGAAAATAACACTACCATATTCTCCTGTCCAAATGGGTTGCTTTCCCGTAATTGAGTAATTCTTTTCTTAGACATGTTTTGACATAATCTTAAGGGTAAGATTTTATTAAGCATTTAGAATGAAATCACATGTCTATAAACATTTCAATCTTTGATAGCATTTCAAAATTAAATTAAACGCTACCATAAGTTAAAATTACATATTTGGAGAATCATAGCAAACTTTCAAAGAATAAAGGTTATTCAAATAATAAAACCTTCCACTTCAGGACAAGTAGATATCTGATTTAAAACATACATACTAAATATAGTATGAGAAGTTGTTTTTATAGTTTGCCAAGAAATGGAGTATTCGCGAGAGCAATTAAACGTCTTTACCTCATCAGACTGCAAATTGGTATATTGTGACTGTCTGCCTGAATGCTTTTAGTGTCGATCCAATCTTTTAAAAGTACAACTATTGATTGAACTTCCTCAACAGACAATTACTACCAGAAAGCATCCAGATGTGTCTATGATAAGAACTTTAACGTTGGTGATGTATAAAATGTGATTTAAAATTTTTTTTCGTTGTATAAATTTTCGCTTAATATCGACTACAACCACGTATCTTCATGTACTATTTGTGTAGAACTAAACGTAAATTACTTAGAAACTTGTTATAATCCCATGTTGAACATTGATCCGAATATTGTTACGTTGTCATTTCCAAATAAGATCATCTTCTCTATCAACATAGTAAGTGTAAGGGTGATTGAATCCCTTAAACAGGAAGTTTTTAACTAAAATCATCCAGGTGGGCCTTCTTGTATGTATGTATGTTTGAAGTTAGGTTATGTCATATAACTGTCATTTTACAAGTGGAAGTAGTACATTTAGTTTCTCAAAATTGTCAGAAGATTCTGAAACAAAATTACAATTTAAAACAGTATACAATTTCTCTGTAAAATCTTTACTGAATAATACGTTTTAACCTGTCCACACTTTGTAAAACATCAAATCTCGTTCATTAACTTATTCATCAAAAGATAGTTATAAATACCTTATTTGAGGTCGGCATGTGTCACGAATGTTTTTCGCGAATAATTGGATTTAGATGTATTTGCAAGACACTAGCTCTGTTTAATCATCAAATCCAATTTTGCTTAGTAAGAGTAACAATCCATCGCCCACAGTGAATGACACATTTGAACTGAAACAGCAGCATCTGTCAGCATGCAAACAACTTTCCCTTTCACACTCCGAACTCTTAATGGAATGGTTATTTACCGGAATGACCTCATAGGTTCAGATAATGAGTAATTGGAAATTGCCGTCTGATGCGACAAAAGCATACAGTTCGTCAATAAAACACGTCGATATCAATCAGACATTAGAATTAACTACATGTATGATGTAGCTTTAAGTTCATTTAATGCTTGTCGTGTCAGATTTTTATCCTTTTTATATACATGTATAATAGTTAATGGGAAAAGATCTTTCTCACATGCAGCACAAACTCTTTGGAACTCTTTGCCTCTTGAAAAAAACCCTCTGTGAATCTCTTGCTTCATTCAAGTCAAAAGTTAAAACCTACCTGTTCCTTTGTGCATATAACTAACTTTCTACCTTTTCTTTTAAGCGCATTGAGCATGCACGAGTGTGTGTATATTTGCGCTCTACAAGTGACAATATTATTATTCTTATTCTTATTATTATTATTTTATTGATAGTTGCAACTTATTTATTTTTCACTCAGTATTGTGCTTCCATTTTCAGCAGCTATATGTAAATCGTTGTTTACCAATGGTGCGACAAATGCTGAAGTGAATAGAATATACATTGCAGGATCAGAAATTATGATAATAGGCATTGATTTGGACAAAGATTTTGAAACGGTGACCAGTTTGCCTATCAAGCCATGAAGACTTCATGAATTATTCAAAATTGTAAGTTACAATGATAAATCAAGATATACGCCGATCAATTTTTTGAAGGTATAGTTTTATCACATGATTCATATGTTAATCTTAAGAGAAAATAACAAAAACCCTTAGAAAGAAATAGTTTATCTGATTTTTAATCACTTTCTTATATTGAATGGAAAACGGCATGAGTGCGACGGCTTGAGAATGAATTTTCCTAATTATTTGTCATTGATTTGAAAAATAAAATACTGATGTAATTAATATTTTTATTATAGGAATTCCATACCCACTGAATTCTTGAATAAATTAGGACATGGTAAAGTAATAAGTAAAAAAAATACGATTTCCTTTAGTCAGCTGATCAAACAGCATTGTGCTTCTTTACGATTTTTTAAAAATAATTACAAAAACATATATAAAGCACGAGTGAATCATCTAAGGCACTAGACCTAATTCATGGTTGGAGAAAACCAGATGTAGGTTTTGATATATGTCACCCAATCAAGTGTGTGGTAATGATATGAAGAAGAAAAGTCTTTGAATACTTTTCAAACTGCAACCGTTTTTGTTATTTGCATCATGAATATTTTAGTATCATTTAACACCATTCTATGAATAAAACTGCAGAATATAAATGCATAATATCACAAATGTCAATTGTTATTGTAATGCATATAAAATAAATGCGTATTTTGTCGTTTAAGGTAATTATTCAGTTCTTCTTAAGAAGAGTTATCGACATAGTGCAATTTAATGTGATAAGACTAACCGATGCACAAAACCAATAAACCTTCACTATCACAGGTGCGAGGAGTATTAGACCAAATTGATGAAAGTCCAATGGTATTTGGACAGCTTGTTTTTCCTCTTTGTAACCATGCATAATAAAGAACCGTCTCGGACAGTTGCTTCTAATCTCGCTTTCAGATTTTATTCACATCCGCAGACTACTTCATACAGTCATTGTTTGAATACAAAATTAATCGTTTTGGTGTGTTTTGGATTTGATAAAACTATCATGTAAGGTAGCATTCATTGTTCAGATTGGTGATGTTTTAGAAATAAAATCATTGAAATGTTTTTAACAGTATGTACTTTTTGCGGGAACAGTGTTTCCAGTGTCAGCATTTAACGCAACTAAAATAATTATTGAGCAACTATCAGAAGAATCTAACATATTGAAATAATCATAATTGATTTGTCAATAAGCTAACTTATTTTTGTTGTTTGTTTTTGTGTCGGAGTTCAACTTAGCATAATGAAAACATTTATCATGCCGAAAAACAATTTCAAACAAAGTTTGGATTGAAAAGGTCAATGAGATCAAACAAAAGTTGATATGAGCTATCGGTTGAGTTTTATCTTTATTTCAATTTCGAGATCAATAATTAGTTCCTTATTAATGGGAAACAATGCAATTACAGTTACACATTATTTTTTTGGAAAATCAAATGTTATGATTCCAAGGGATTTCAATTTCCAATTTCATTATGTTTAAACAAGTGTACAAAACCGGGATCATGACTATCCCATTATTGACGGGACATTACTAAACTCAGTCTGATGACTTGATATCCTTAGAAATTGCTTTCATTGAAATTCATTAAACGTTCTCCATGAATATAAGCACAATTCAAAACTAATTTTTACAGTTGAAAGTTCGAAGAAAAACATAATACGTACTTAAATACGTAGGTAAACTTTTTTCTTCGTCTTGAATCGTAGGTTAAAATATTCATGAAGAGCACAGATTTATGAAGTCGTGTTCATGTTGATGCTAGATTCACAAACGTGTTTGTTATCTTTTTAAAAGCACGATTGACTGCTAGTTTACATTGCCAAAATTGTCTTGCATGTAGCTTAAAAAGACTGTAAGCTAAAACAAACATAGGAGATGGGATGTTGTATGGGAAAAACTAACAGTAGTTACTAGCTCATATTTAATACACATAGCAAACAATACCATTACGTATTGAAATGCACGTTAATGAACACACACGTACAAACTTGTTTCTTGATCATCATTCTTGCTGTTACTGGTCTTTATTTATATCAAGAAGAGATGATGACACAATAAAGTCAAGTCAAAGTCTTTATTTCAGTATTGAAGGCCTCGCTGGCAAGTATTGAAATACATATTGGCTCTGCGAAATACAAGTATATGATTTACGAAGAATATTCATATTTTACAAACACATGTACAGTGTAGTGCTATGAAAGTTTCTTGAACACATGAAAATTTGTGAGGTTCAGTTTGAAAACAGATTTCTTTTAAATATATTACTAGTCATTTCAATATATTTCAAATTCGCTGATGGCACAAAATTGTAAACTTCTACTATTACTATATCTGTTATTTGTCGTATATTAATTTTTACAGCATATAGATGCTAAGACAGTTACCTGAATACAAGAAAATATGTCAAGACTAAACAAGAAATTCATTAAACATATAGATTTCTTTTCGAATACAATGTTAGTCCTTTTAATAATATCTATGCTTACTGACGTCATAAGTTGCTGAAGTTTTTATCGGGTAGGGTACTGGCGAAAATGCTCTGGAATAAAATCTCTGCTAATGGTATAGTATGGACAATTTAAAATAAAGTGGAATTCATCTTCAATGTAGTCACATATTTTACATATTAAAACTGATGGCTCAACGCTCAAAGCATAGAATGTAACATGTATAAGAATTATAAATGCATTAGCATGCCATAATAATAGGTAAATCAAATTTCATAGCTTATATGTATTTGCCTAAGCATCATTGAACTCTAGACATTCTGTTTCCGAATTTCTATTCCTACCCTGACCAAAGTGAGAATTCTGTTTGATATGCATTAATGTCAACTTGCATAAAATAAAAAACACATAATCTTTTTCACTGAAGTATATATGTCAGTCAAAAGTAAGATAGTAAGCTAATATTCCATGTTTGTCTTGAAAGAAGATTATCAATTACATCTTCAAAATACAAATGTGACTCAATTTGATTTTAAAAATGCATCAATGGCAGGAGTCAGCGTATTCTATTCAGAAGAGACATGAACAAAGTGCTATTTAGTCTTTGACATGCTTGTCGATGCCGGTATTTCAAGATAGATACATGTTTCTCTTGTCTACCAAAACATCATTGCTTCAAACATATATGTCTATAAGACAGGAAAAGAGCACTCATGTACCAAAGGTATCATAGTCACCTTAGACAGGAAGCCAAATAAATGTTTGTTGCCAGAATAAACAATATCTTGACACTGCAGAACAAAAGAAAACACTAGTGAATAGGGAAATCTGTAGAAGTCGTCAAAAATGCTAGGGACGCAGACAGGAATAACGATACAAATTGATGTTGCATTAAGGTAACACTTCTCCTGTCTTTCTACTGCCAAAACGTCATTGCTTTGTTTGTTTATTATGCATGTTATGCTGCCCATTCCCTGAAACCTTTATGGATGCAATGAGGCCATCAGCAGCAAAGAGGTGGTTCAGTCGTAAAGTAACTTTGACTTTTATGTAATTAATAACAAAAGTTTATTTGAATTACCTATTGTTCATGAAGATAATGATTTTCATGATGTGCCATATAAATATTAAAGTCTGATTTGTTCCCGGAAAAACATAATTTGTTGCTGCTACCAATGATTCACACATAATGTGTGGGAAATCTTTCTAGGAAAACGATAGATTTCTTTAAATTGTGGAAATCTCAACGATTGGCTCTAATAATATTTCCCACTTTTGTTTTCTTTATTTGCTGTGGGATATATGTATCTACTTTTGTCATTTCACGAAATACAATCTGATGATGGAGTAAGCTTATAGTCCGATGTTTCCAATAAAGAAGGTTTATACAATTTTTAAATGCCCTCCAAAGACCTTTGCAAACAAAAATACAGATATGTATGAACTATGCAGAAAATATGGAATCGTTACATTCTTTTTGATTATTTTCAATACATGGAATGAAATTGCAATTGATCCAGTTTTTGTCACTGGAAATAAGCATGTTCCTTTTTCGGAAAGACATGTTTGGATTTTTAAAATTGAAAGATGAGTTTTAAGCTTTTTTTAACCCTCCGTATCGGAGGCGTGTTGAATTATCAACACCATGATATAAAGAAAATTGTTTGTAGTTGATCTCCAAATCAAAAAGTGCTACAGTTATGTTCATCTGATGTTATTACTGCCATTTATCCTTGAAATTCTATCATAATAAAAAGTGCTGATTGATATTTGCTCCATGTCTTCAAATTTCTTGTTAAGAAAATTCATTTTAACATAGATTTTAAAAAGTTGGTTCGCTGATAATGATGAAATTACTCAAAATTGAAAATCCTGCCTGTTAACGAAGATAACGATGAACTGCTGTGCTATATAAAGATGTCTTTTCAATGATGCGGAAAACGTGATCCGTTGCTGGTGACAATAAGTCACAGGTAATTTTAAAAATTATCGACGGCATAAGAAAGCAGAATTTTATGGATTACAAATTCTTTATTTTGACAATCTCGATGATCATCTCAAATAAGTTGTTCTGAGAATTGTTTAGCTGTTTTTGTTGCTATGGTTTATGTGTATTCACTTTTCATCTCATAACTGATTCAGGAATAAGCATATAGTCCGTAACGTAGTGATGTTTACAATGAAGAAGTTTTACAACACCTCGAAATACCCTTCAAAGACTTATAAATGGTACACAAAAAGACAGAAATGTTTTTATTATGCCGATAACCTTATATCGTTATCACCTTAGTTGTGTATATCTAGTACATTTGCTTGAAGCAATGTTGCAAATCATGCATCACCTTCCCATTTGAAATACCGTTGTATATGCATTAAATCTGAATAAGTAACCGATTTATAAATCTTTGTGTTGAATTATCAACAACTCAGCATAAAAACAAAACTTAGCAGTTGGTCTCAAAATTTAACATTGGTACATTAACGTTCCTTTGATCGTAGTACTCCCTTTGATCCTGTAAAGATTAAATAACACACGTTGATTCTTTTGTGCTCGGCGTTTTCAGGTTTCTTATAAAACTATGCATTTGAACATAAACTATGTTTTTAAGAAATAATTATGTCCTCTTGTAACCTGCAACGGCCGCCTGTCAATTGCTAATGTGTTTGTGAGAATGCTGCCGCTTCTGACAGCTTGTTACAAATCTCGTTGATTATCAGATCCAGCAGTCTTTCATGTAAACGGCCCCAAAAGGAATTATCTCTTCTTTCTTAAGGAGCCTATTGCACAGCTGCCGGATCTACCGGTACTTGTTTTCTCATTTCATGTATGCCACAAAATCATAGGTCATGCTTTCCGTGACACATTAATAACATTTATACATGTCTAATACATGATGTTATCCGGTTAAAAAGGATATAATAATAGGAAATGAATCTGTACATGCAATGAATATTGATATCCAAAAGTATTACTTACGATATCAAGTCATTGAGCTGCCGTCATTTCAGTAATTTCTTTGCATGAAACGCCCGACTCTGATTAAAATTCGAATATTCAGTTCTTTTTAAATACGTTATAAACGAAACTAAGTGTTAACGCACTTGTGAAAAATGTTACTTAAGTCGTAATTAAAAAGGAAATAAAAAATAATCAAAGACATCAGTTATTTATTTATTTAGACGAGCATGTGATAAAGACCAATGCATGTTACTATATGTCGTTTTATTTGATTTGATCAATTTCAAATGTCACAATCTCTAAATAGTTTGCGGTTAAAGAGGTTTACAATAACTGAAGAGCGTCATGCCTTTACATTTGGATAATTTCGCCTGCACCCAAGCAGAATAATATCCCGTACTTTTATGCATTCTCCACAAATGGTTCACTTGCACAAGGGGCGGGATATCGCGGTTCGAATCCCGCCGGGGGCTCGGCTACTTTGTCTGCAGTAGAGAACTGTTCTACACGCAGTCAGGTTTGGGTAAAAGGCTACACTGAAATGCAGCGCAGTACCACCCATGGTTCGCTAGTTTCAGCCGATGCTCGCAGGTTTCACCGCAATGCATAGCCACAATGGTGTAGCGGGCTTTCTCCTTGCAATTATACTAGCAGCCGCGATATAAGTGAAATAATCTTGAATGCGGCGTTAAACACCAACTCACCTCACTTCACCTCACTTGCACAAGTATTACTATGAGTATGCGTATGTACTTCATATTCACTTATAATTCAATACACTTAATGAATTGCCTAAAAAGCACACAGTTATTAATCAAAGAGGAATATAGAGGTGTCTGCTATCGATGTTGTACCTAGATGTAGTTAATCGTTGATATAATTTAAATTATTGTTCGACATGTGATTGGACTGCTTCCTGACATGTTTTTAGAAATTTTTTTTTTTTAATTTTCACGGGAAGTAACCTAAGGTCAAATCTGACCCTCTATTGTATGTTTTTGAATATACATATATTATTTGCTTATAATAATTTTGTATTGTACTTTGAAATGTTTATTATGTCCTACAATCAAGTGTGTCACTGATATTTCATAACTCTTCACTATAACATTTTTGTCGCAAAAAAATCATAGTCAAAAGCCCTCAAATGATCCTGAACTTGTTTAATTTCTCTTGACTGGTTCTTGGATCGTAAATGAGTACATAGGCTGCATTATTCAAATATACAATTCGAACACAATTATGCCATTAAACACAACATTTTCTTTACTGAAGCAAAGGGGCTCAGCTAAAATCTAAATCTAAACCATATTTTCTCATTTCTTTTTTAACAAGGTCTGTTTTGGTCTTCCTTGAGCCCTAAACATATTTGTGAATGATGGAAAGTCTTTCTTAGACTTCCCGCTATCAATAGTTTCGAGATAAAAAATGTTTTAATAAGTTACAATTAGATCTGAAAAAACTTATTTATAAAAATATCAAGTGACTTTATTATTTTCATTAATATGTTACTTTCATACATATATTTACATGATAACGACTTCCCATAGATCAGTTACCTAAAACATGAATGTTAAATCTTGAACATCCATGTAAACTACCATGGTAAAATTACGTGAGTCACATGTAGTTATAGTTTCAGTTCTTCGTCGCGGTATCGATCAGAAGACATTGAACTGGGAATCTCAATCATTTTCACATGCTGAGTGTTTGATCAAAATTGTTTTGCACTTTCTACTTCATTACAGTAAAAAAAATTCAATGATTTGCAATTACATGCAATCTTGTATGTTTTTAATTCGAAGTTGTTAAAATACGAGCGGTTGAATTCACTCTGTGCCATTTAAAAGCAAATTTAAAAAAAATCCAAAATATGTTCTAACGAGTCACGTAGTTGCATCCATCCACATATGAGGAGTGTCCAATAAGCATTAGGCCTCAGAAACAATATGATTTAAATGCAGCTGCATTAATATTTTAATTTCACTCTAAGTATCCTTCAACGTTAAGGATCACCATTTTATTTAACCCCTTATATTGGTACCACTCAACACATCCAAATCAATACTGTACAATAGTGTATATGAAAGATAGAAGTTCACTGGAATGCGTTGTGAACGTCGATTCACACACATGCGATTTAAAACTACATCCACCTATTTTGGCAAATCTCATTTAATACATATACCCTAGTCTTTTGGCTCACGCTTTGCAATTCCAGGATCGAATTATATTGGATATGTTTATCCCTTAGACAAATGACAAGAAGCGTTATATCTGTACAAATAAGAAATGAAAATGATTTATGTCTTACAATTATTACAAGTAATAATTATTAACCCTTTCACTGTCCTAATGTATTCAGCTTTACATAAGGTATCATTCAGAAATGTTTAATTGAAACAGAAAGCCCATTTTATTTAGGAAATATTGATTCGGTTAATTAATGAATCAGCAAACTACTTCTAATGCGAATTAATTTATCAAGAGCTCGTTGTAAGAATATCAAGTAAACCCTAAGGAAATAATTAAAATCGATGTCCTGGAATATTACCTACTGGACGTATAATTGTGTTTTTCATGTTTGACTTCTGTGGTTTCGAGACTAATTCAACAGCTAAACCTGTGTTTTAATAATGTCCTGTTCATCATACCTTCGGCATATTACATTTTAAATCCCTATGAGGAATACCATTATTCCATGCACTTTTTCCAATGAACGAAACGTTGATGTAATACGTTGGAAGTACATAATAAAATCTTATCAGGCCGTTTCATATTTTTATTACAATAGGGATGCTATACTTAAATATTTCTCTAACGAGAGGTAGGAGTTGCCTGATGTTTGTTTACATGGTTAAATGGGTTAAGCACGATACAATAGCTTTTGTTTCATATCATATGAATGCATTAATTGATATTAACATTTCAAATGGGATTCTCTCATGAGTTCTTTGTTGTCAATTACACCTTTAAAAGATGAACTTTGATTTGTCAGTGTTACTTATTGACATTTTATATTCTTTCATAAACGGTCTCTACGGTGCTTATATTTTCATATTCAAAAGTCCAGCAGCTCCATGAGATTGTGGGAGCCACGGTAATAGATATTCTACGATGGAATGAAAATCCAAAATCTATTTTGTGTATAATCTGAGCCTTCCGTTGCTCTTATCGCTTGATTTACTGAATTGATTTGTTGTGGTTGCCAGCAGCAATAGATATTTTGGAGATAGACAAGACACAGATATTACACTAATTTCACAAGGGAGAGTCTTCTCCCAGTAATTTGTTTATCTACTTTATAATCAGCCTCGGAGAAACATGTGTCTATTAATGTAATAACATGCCTATACCAAATAGTTATTAATGACTTTCAATATGTGAAAATAGTAACAAATAGTTTTTTAAATTGGACTAGTATATCTCTGGGCTTCTCAATCTTTCAAATGAGATTTTCTTTAGTGTTCTCTGTTGCTAAATTGTCTATAAATATCGATACAAGATAAACGGGGACCGTTGTTACTTATGAACATTATAAATACTTTCATAAACTGACTCTATAGTGCATATGTTTTATATTCTTCATTAAATGTAAAGTCAAGCATCTCCATTTCATAATACAATATGTATCCTCCTTGAAAAGTTGTCCTACATTAGTACATAGTAGCAGTCAATGTATACCATTATGTTTGTATTCGGATCCAATGACGTTTTTCAGAGACAAAATTTACTCAAATAATAAATATTGTACCAATCACATTTTATCGCATAGTAAAACTGGATCTCTAACCTCATAAACATGATGCATACAAACACATTAAACTTTGTTATGTAGCTTCATGTGACTGTTCAGTCAGAAAGACACAAAACTGAATGTGATTCATAATCGAAGGTTTGGCTATGGTTGGTGAGGTAAAAATATTTTGTATGATATTGAACTTTTTAATATTTACATAACATAAGCGGAATGTAAGTCCATTTTCACTGTTTATTACCCATATGGTTATTCATAAGCGGTGTTGTATTTTCAATATGAGCACATGTACACATATAATTTTTTTCTAGCGACGATTGTCTTAGCGCGAGTTACCGTATTTCGTCGTCTGTGACATCATAAAATCATTGTTCGTGACGTCACTGTAGCGGGCCGACGGAAGGGAAGGAAGCCGTTTTCTGAATATTTCCATTCGTTTGAAATAGAGTAGAATCGGAAATAAAGAAATTATAATCCTCGGAAGTGTGTTTTATTACTTTCTAAGAACCTCGTCCGAATTTGTGTATAGCCCTCGCTCTCGCTCGGGTAATACTAAATTCATACTCGTTTCGTAAACGTCATATGACACACTTCCTCGGGTAATAATCTCTATATACGACAGGTATCCATCACTAGTGGGCCTCGGCATGTAAAGGATACTAATTTCTTAGCCTTCAAGTCTTTAAATAATCTCCTAAAGCCCAACTCACACTAAGTACGATCGACTACGATCGCTGTACGAAAGTGTCGTATAGTCATCGTGTTCTTGTTGTATGGTTATTGTGCTGTTATTGTGTGGTTACCGTACAGTGCGTACAGTGATCGTGCTATTTTGTCCAACACGATTCCTTCAAATCGCAAACATGTTCCTGATTTCAGAAAATCGTGTTGAGTGCGTGTCGATCGTGTAGTGATTGTGTGGTGATTGGGTAATGTATGTGTTGTGATTGTGTTGATCGTGCTTCAGCCGTAGGACACGATAACAGCACAACCAGCACACAATCACAACACGATCGATAAATTGTCCCTCTTGCAATCGTACTCTTATCGTACTCATGTTAAATTAACCCTTATAGTGCTAAACTTAAGGACCACGATGACAGCTCGTGCAGAACACGGAGTCACACGATTAATGTACGATCACAATACAATCGTTACACGATAATGGAATGAACTTGCACCAATAAGAGCGTTTCCCGTCAAAACGTTTTCATCATGTGTGCTTCGCGTGTCTTACTTTCAGTCAACATGTCAGCACAAACGATGGTAAGATATTAATGAGAGAGAGTGTTTAGTCAGTGAAGGGACCACAGGCCCATTATACACGATGTCATACAGGATTTTGGTAAATATGAGAGCACCATGATACATTATCAACACATCACTGTAAACTAGCTAGTAAATCTGGGTTACAACACTTCACAGAAATTTATTTCTTTTTTCATAACAAGAAATAAGTATTTTGCGAGGCAGATGATGACAAAAAAATCCTTTGATGAAAATAATTGGGCCAGCTTTAATCCTGAAGGATATGTTCTGAAATATTCAGGCAGAATATCGTTTCTCATTTTCTTATAAAAAGAGCATTCTATAAACAAAAATGGTATTCGTTTT
Organism: Phorcus lineatus; assembly: GCA_921293015.1. Classification (NCBI taxonomy): domain Eukaryota; kingdom Metazoa; phylum Mollusca; class Gastropoda; order Trochida; family Trochidae; genus Phorcus; species Phorcus lineatus. The sequence goes on from OV121083.1 coordinate 16,931,603, forward strand.
CAATATAAGGTATAATACAAAGCTGGCAAAGGCGATCGTCCCTTTTAAAACCTATATACCTACCGTATTCTACCATCAAATTGTGATTAGAGCAGCGAAACCTACTAAGAAAAATACGAAACTTTCTCACACTGACACTACTAATATAAAACTCAATTTCTATGATTATTTTACCCTACGATAGAAATCCAGTTACAAGACAAAATTAATATCCGATGAGCACAACTGATTTTTACTACAGACTCACGTTTTTGGAATGATAACAATTAATTACCGAACATTCGAAAATGGTAATTGGCCGCTAAATATTCAAATTGATCAAGGGAATGTGATGACCAGCATGTAGAAATGCGTATGTTTTCATTATTCGGTAGGAATTATCCACCGACTTGGCAAGTTTTTCGATGTTAAGAGGTAAACTTCCTTACGTGATCTGGAAATTCAACTGCATTGAATCAGAACTAATGTCTGTGAAACACCGTCGGTAGTTATTTGCATAAAGCCAGAAGATGAGAGAAAAACTCAGGAAGATTGTCCAAAGATAATGTTACAATTGGTAATATATGCCCTCATGTCTTTATCGCAATGACATTGTATTTCATAGCTGCAATGCATCAAAAGATGAATAACAATTCTACATTGATCATAAAAAGCCATGGTTAACCTCTTTTGCCTTTGCATAAATTATTTAAAGAGCCATCCTGTGAGTTGTTGGAGTCATATATGCCAAACGTAATCAATGGTGTCATTTGATCGCGAAGTATCGACTGTTACCAAAAAGACAATTTTAAAAACTTATTTTGTTTTACAGTTACAATATGTAGGTAGAACCTCGCAATTATGATCGAAAACCGGACAGTAGCGCGCGTCAAATAGTTAAACATAATTTTGGAGACTTATCTAAAACAGCCAGGCGGGCAGTTAGGAGTTGATAGTGTTTGTTAGGATATATAATTATTATCCAAGTATACTGGACATGATAGCTATGTTCCGTGCAATCTGGGAATGATCACAATCTGCAGATTGTTCGCTCACAATCTGCAGATTGTTCGAACAATCTAGGAATTTTTTTCATTCCTAGATTGTTTAAACAATCTGCAGATTGTGAGACCTGAACAATCTGGGAATGATCACAATCTGGGAATTTGCTTGATTGTATTACATCTTGCATTTTAAAATGAGAATTGTTTAGTTTATTTAGGTTTTTATTTGTGTATGCATTCAAATGATGGAGAATAGTTGTCAAGTCATGGACTGTGAAGGACTCACAGCTCGCCTATATGTCAAACTGAGGGAGTATAGGAATCGATTCTCAGATTGTGAAGGCTTATAGCTGATCTTTATTTAAACTGAGAGGGTATAGCAGTCGATTCTCATATTGTGAAGGGCTAAGATATCGTCATTATGTGAAACTGAGGGAATATAGGGGCCGATTCCTCGATTGTGAAGGGCTCACAGCGCGCCCATATGTCAAACTGACGGAGTATAAGGGTCGATTCTCAGATTGTGAAGGGCTCACAGCTCGCTTTTATGTCAAACTGAGGGAGTATAGGGGTCTATCCTCAGATTGTGAAGGGCTCAGATATCGTCATTATGTGAAACTGAGGGAGTATAGGAGTTTATTCCTAGATTGTAAAGGGCTCACAGTTCGCCTATATGTCAAACTGACGGAGTATATGGGTCCATTCTCAGATTGTGAAGGGTTCATATCTCGCCTCTATGTCAAACTGTCAAAGTACAGGGATCTATTCTCAGATTGTGAAGGCTCATAGCTCATCTTTATTTAAACTGAGAGAAAATAGAAGATTTGAGAAGGGCTCAGATATCGTCATTATGTGAAACTGAGGGAGTATAGAGGCCGATTCATAGATTGTGAAGGGCTCACAGCGCGTATATATGTCAAACTGAGGGAGTATAAGGATTTATTCTCAGATTGTGAAGGGCTCACAGTTCGGTTTTATGTCAAACAGAGGGAATATAGTGGCCGATTCCTAGATCGTGAAGGGCTCACAGCTCGCCTATATGATAAATTGACGGAGTAAATGGGTCGATTCTCAGATTGTGAAGGGCTCATAGCTCGCGTTTATGTCAAACTGTCAGAGTATATGGGTCGATTTTCAGATTGTGAAAGGCTTATAAATCAAATTGACGGAGTATAGGGATCGATTCCCAGATTGTGAAGGGCTCATAGCTCGCCTTTATGTCAAACTGAGGGAGTATAGGGGTCGATTCTAGATTGTGTCTTTGTGTGTTTTGTAGCTAGTAGAGGGTTCAATTCACATATTGTGAATATGTGGAGGTAGAAAACTAAATTTGTATATCGATTCTGCGATTTTAGATTTTCATTAATCATAGTTTGCGGTAACCCGTATAACACTGTTTGGAGGGTGTTACTATTTATGTAGAAGTATGAATTATTTCTTATATGTGTAAAAGGTTTGCATATGGAAATCAATAAATAACAATTCACTATGAAAAGTAAACTTATTATCTTAAAAGTTAATTACACTGAAATTTAATTCTTCATTCTCGCTTATTTGACTTAAGTTAGGTAATTGAGCATAATTACTATCTGTATCAACACAAAACACTAATCTCCTTTGGTATGAATTACTTGCATAGACACTTACACTTACAGGGCACAATGAAGGAAATAGTCTCGTGATGCTAAAAAAAGTTTCAAACATCAAAGACAACAAACTCTTATATTTATTGTTCATTATGGAAACTTGATAACTGCTACCTTTTCCCTTCATTTTCTTCCTGGATCGTGAGATTGAAAGTTTTTATACGAAAGATGCATAAATCGGAAAGTTACTTAATCTTTTGAGTTTGTATATGAACAGTTTTTAAATATACATGTATGAATTTATAAAATTTATAATACTCGAAAAGTTAGCATTTTGTGTTGTCGTGAATAATTAGACCAGATGTCTAGCTGGGTTTGCTTATCAAAGAAACGTGTCACTGTGTCGCGTCTCTACTCAGACATGCGCGTAAATTCGCGTACAATCACATTAACTTCCTCTCTGTAATTTGATGTTTATCTATCGCACGATATCATGGGACAAATACTTATGCAATAATGGATTGACTGGATTAAAATGTTTAATTGCTCCTCGGTCACACTATGGTCAACATTTTGACACATGTTTTTTCTGTAACGTTTATAATAGTTTCCGTAATATCGGTTTGTGAATTTTACAAAGAAATGTTTTATTTGATTTATTTATTATCTGTTCATGATTCAATATTTTAAGAATATTTTATTTGAAGTGGATTATTTACTACGCTGCAAGAAGAGTCATATAATGGCTACGTGTCTACTCGTGCTGCGACCATAGTTACGGGAGTGGCAAACAACTTATTTCTTCTGTGTGATTTAAACAGTATTTAATTTCCATGAAACATGTAATACATAACATTCAGAATATATATATTCAAAAAGGAAAAAGGATTAGCAAACAGGCAGCAAATGCCTATATAAATGCTTCTCCTGAAACAAACATGAAACGATTAAGATATCAAGTACATTGGTGAAAATATATATTTGCAATTATTCTTACTAAAATCAAATTCATATTAAGCATTCTCTACCTTTGCATTTGGTACATATTTTATTAAAGAGCTATAAAAATCGGTCATAAATGATACACAGATATTATTAGGGATTCGTTAGCACTCTGTGACAAGGATTTGTCGCCGCTCAAGGTAGATTTTAATGTTGTATCGTTTTTTAAAAAGTATTGATTTGATTGGAATCTATCATATAGTGGGCATTTAAAGAAGTAATGAAAAGGATCCTCCCAAATGTTTCCACAAGAACAGGCGGGATTTACTAACAACAATAAGTGGACTTGCTTTGCGTAGTATATTTCAATATGATGCTGCCATTTTCCATCTTCATTTTCCATTTTCATCTGTGTAAACATGCTTCTATACCCCCGTATATATGACGTATGAACCCTTCACAATCTGAGAATAGACTCTTATACCCTCTCAGTTTGATAAATAGCAAGCTATGAGCCCTTCACAATCTGCGAATCGACTCCTCTACCCTCTCAGTTTCATATATAGGCGAGCTATGAGCCATTCACAATCTCAGAATTGACTCCTATACCCTTTTAGTTTAAATATAGATTAACTGTGAGCCCTTCACAATCTGGGAATCAACCCCTATACCCCCTCAGTATGACATATAGGCGAGCTGTAAGCTCTTCACAATCTGAGAATAGACTCTTATACCCTCTCAGTTTGATAAATAACAAGCTATGAGCCCTTCACAATCTGCGAATCGACTCCTCTATCCTCTCAGTTTCATATATAGGCGAGCTATGAGCCATTCACAATCTAAGAATTGACTCCTATACCCTCTCAGTTTAAATATAGATTAACTGTGAGCCCTTCACAATCTGGGAATCAACCCCTATACCCCCTCAGTATGACATATAGGCGAGCTGTAAGCTCTTCACAATCTGAGAATCGATCTCTATACTCCGTCAGTTTGATTTTATAGGTGAGCTATGAGCCCTTCACAATCTGAGAATCGATCCCTATACTCCCTCAGTTTGACATATAGGCGAGTTGTGAGCCCTTCACAATCTAGGAATCGGCCCCTATACTCCCTCAGTTTGACATAAAGACGAGCTATGAGCCCTTCACAATCTGAGAATTGACCCCTATGCTGCCTCGGTTTGACATAAAGCCGATCTGTGAGCCCTTCACAAACTGAGAATCGACTGCTATACCCTCTCAGTTTAAATAAAGGTGAGCTGTGAGCCCTTCACAATCTGGGAATCGACCCCTCTACCCCATCAGTTTGACATAAAGACGAGCTATGAGCCCTTCACAATCTGAGAATCGATCCTTATACTCCGTCAGTTTGACATATAGGCGAAATGTGAGCCCTTCACAATCTGAGAATCGACTCCTTTATACTCTCTCAGTTTCATATATAGGTGAGCTGTAAGCCCTTTATAATCTGAGAATTGACCCCTATACTCCCTCAGTGTGACATATAGGCGGGCTTTGAGCCCTTCACAATCTAGGAACTGGCCCCTATACTCCCTCAGTTTGACATATAGGCGAGATGAGAGCCATTCACAATCTGAGAATTGACCCCTATATTCTGTCAGTTTAAATAAAGGTGCGCTATGAGCCCTTAACAATCTAGGAATCGGCCCCTATACTCCCTCAGTTTGATTTATAGGCGAGCTGTGAGCCCTTCACAATCTAAGAATCGACTATTTTTTTGCAATACCCTCTCAGTTTAAATAAAGGTGAGCTGTGAGCCCTTCACAATCTGGGAATCGGCCCCTATACTCCCTCAGTTTGACATTAAAACGAGCTACGAGCCCTTCACAATCTGAGAAACGATCCCTATACTCCGTCAGTTTGACATATAGGCGAGATGTGAGCCCTTCACAATCTGAGAATTGACCCCTATGCTGCCTCAGTTTGACATAAAGCCGATCTGTGAGCCCTTCACAATCTGAGAATCGACTGCAATACCCTCTCAGTTTAAATAAAGGTGAGCTGTGAGCCCTTCACAATCTGGGAATCGGCCCCTATACCCCCTCAGTTTGACATAAAGACGAGCTATGAACCCATCACAATCTGAGAATCGACCCCGATACTCCGTCAGTTTGACATATAAGCGAAATGTGAGCCCTTCACAATCTGAGAATCGACTCCTATATACCCTCTCAGTTTAAATAAAGGTGAGCTATGAGCCCTTAACAATCTAGGAGTCAACCCTTACATCCCTAAGTTTGACATAAAGACGAGCTGAATGTCCTTCACAATCTGGGAATCGGCCCCACACCCCCTCATTTTGAGAAAGAGACAAGCTGATTGCTCATCACAATCTAGGAATCGATTCTTATACTTGCTAAATAGAAAAACCTTAATAAACTAAATAATTCCCATTTTATAATGATGAAAATATTACTAAAACACAAATTCCCAGATTGTGATCATTCCCAGATTGTTCAGGTCGCACAATCTGCAGATTGTTTAAACAATCTAGGAATTCCTAGATTGTGAGCAAACAATCTGCAGATTGTTCGAACAATCTGCAGATTGTGATATACCCCAGATTGTTCGTAACAGCTACACCTGTGCATTTATGAGGCTGTTTCAGATTTTCATGGAAAACCAGTATTTTTCAGATATATGTCTTTTGGACGTGACAAGTTAAGATCTTTTGATTTTATATCACCATATGTCATTTAGGTTTGTATCAATCAAGATTATCTAAGCCTCCTACCTAGACTTGGCAACATTCCAATCCCAATCAGACTTAATCGTATATAATAATGGTGTACTATTCACTACCAATCTTTCAACAAAAACTATAAGTGAAAAGAATTGTCAAAAATGAAGACAGAACGTGATCTCGCTACGATCTATTGGATTGAATGATTCTGTCCTTCATCTATTTACATGTGTCAAAATATGGCTAAGAATGATTCTAAAAACCAGTCTCCATGGCTGAGATTTACTAGCCGGTATCAAAAACCAAAAGGAAGATTCATTTGAACATACGCAAAGGTATTTTGCTAGACTTGTTCAAGGGTTTATTAAAAGATCATCATCAATATCTACCACTGCAAGTTTGCTCTAAATGCTCACTTTATATTTGAATAGTTTAATTGTCTTGATAGACATTTTACTTAATTTAATACCTGCAATTAAAGCTACATGCACCTTGACCCCATGGAAAGCGGGCTCATATGTGTGAGTTCACCTATCTTTTTTCTTTTCATTTTGTTTTTACAATGTAGTGGATTGTAGCTAATTGTCTTTTCATCAGTCCATTGTCTTGTATAATTGGAACATTATTGAGGATAGGCTCGTAGAAGTCAGAATCAAATCAATTAAATTTATGTCGAGATGGTAGACTGTGAATTCTTTAAATAATATCTACATATATGAGATGATATAATTATTACCTTCTTAGAATTATTTCTTAATATACGAGATTAATGTTACAAAGCAACGTTCAACGTGTGCAGGTTTGTTGTAAGAAAACCACCATACAACTTGGAGACAACGTTGTGACAACGTTATGAGTTTGCTCGGTTGTCTCCCTCGTGCCTTTTATCTCTAAACGACTTGACAATCCGCTATTTACTGTTTATAGTTTAGGACAGATATAACTTAAATCTGGGACTAATCATACATTTGTTTCAGCATACTATTTTGATGGAGATACTTATAAAAAGGTTTGCAGAGATTGATTTTAAACAGGCAGGTGATATTCATTAACAAGACACCCTTAATACACCTAGTATCAACTATGATATCAAATATGTTATATCCTGAAAGTTTATGTAGCTCACAGAACCTCAAACCAAAATTATTCAATAAGTAGGGATCTATTCCAAACTGTGTAGGGTTTATTTTCATCGTTTATATCTATGAAAGATCCTTTGAAATAAATTTGCAGATTGTGAATGTTAGAATGGGGTCTAGAGGTTGTGTACTTTTAAAACATTTTCCGTGACGTAAGAAAAAGGAGTGTATAGGTAAAAACTGTAAATTTTAATATCAAACATACAAACAACACAAACAATTACATTGTACACCTGATCATTTATTAAACTGGTTGGGTAACATCAAAATTGAAGGCTGTCACATATCCTTTATCTTGAAGCAATACGATAAAATGTACATTTTCAACATCAATTACATATTGATAAACGACGTGTTGGGTAACCATCTAAAGCTGGTGAAATGTGACAATTTGAATTTTAACAGATCAAATGACAGTAGGATGTCTTTAATTAATCAAATAATTTTATATCCTCAGGAGATTCTTGTTCGAATTTTGCATGACGAAAGTGTTTTCACTACATGACTTTAATTAGATAAATCACATATAATCTTCTCGTCATATTCAATAAGCATGTTACGACAACATCAGAAAACATAAACTGTTGACTTGTTTTGATAATGAAAGCTGATACAGTGTTGCTAGGGTTGTTAAACTGTTAGGATACGTTGTTTGCTTATCCACTTCAAGGATGGAAAGGAAATATGATAGAAATATATGAGAAAGGGCGTTTCCCGACAGCTGGGCCAAAAAAAGGGGAATTCCCTTTAAAAATGCAAATCCCTTGGTAAATGTTCTAACTCATTGCTTGTGTGATGACTTCCATGAAGGAAGTATGACAGTATATCAAATATAAGATAATAAATATACGAAGTAAGCCTAACTATAATCTGAATAATTGTGAAATTGTCAAATTGTTTTGACCTTTTTTTACTTAAAAACAATACAGGTTATTATATCAAAGTGTCTATGCAGGGGATACTGACAGGTGTGAAAATAATTTTGAAAAGATTTTACTCTTTCAAATATGAACGATACCCTTTATATATCAAAGGTAGATATTAACTACAAAACTTCATAATCATTCGTAAACAAATGATATCAAATAACTTCCCGCAAAACAGAAGCAATTATGGAGACTGGTGAGAAGTCACTACAATTCATGAATAGTTGAATTGACATTGTTTTCGCAGTATAGTATTGCAATCTGATCTTTCATTAGTGAAAGAAATTCCTCAAACAAAAAATTCGAGGTACAGGTATACTGGATAAGGCGACACTAGTTATATGAATCATACGACTAAATAAGGTTATACACAAGGTGTACTCGAGGATTCTGAACTGTCACAAACAATTATACTAAAATACGTACTTCAGACAAAATCATTTTGGGTACTCTTGTGTGATTGTCTTGGTAAAAATAGGTGTTTAGACGCAGGTATTGATAAGACGGTCTTCTGCATGTAAATCATATCTAGTTCTTTGCCTTAAAATGCAGTTAACGTTCCAAGTAAGGCATCGAGGGACATACGGAAGTGTGTTTCCTTTGTGTCATAGTTGTGAGTTGAATATAAACAAACATAAAATTATTGAACTTCCTTTATCTGCATAAAAACTACGTATTCACAGAAAAAAAGTAATTTTTGACTGAAAAGAATATCAGTTTAGAGTGCCGACAGGAGTCTTTTCTGCCCATGCTACACAGCCCTTAGTATCCAGCTGATAATCCTGTGAAGGTATACAAGTGAATTTAGAAGCTCAGTGGATAAAAACATGCTGAGTAAGCAGAATGCAAGAAACTTTATTGTTAAAATCACCAACTATCACCAACGCAACGGATTTGCCTGGTTCTTTGCCTTAAAATGCAGTTAACGTTCCAAGCATAAAGCATCGAGGGACATACGGAAGTGTGTTTCCTTTTTGTCACAGTTGTGAGTTGAATATAAACAAACATAAAATCATTGAAGTACCTTTTATCTGCAATTTCAAAAACACTTTTTGTGCCTATTCTTCTAGATTATATAGGCTAGATTGGCTTGCTATTCGAGGCTTAGTTCACCTGTTAATATTTCAGCCAATGAACTGTCCTTATGCAAGGAGTTTGAAAGCACTATCACCAACGCAACGGATTTTTTCATCCAAGTTGTGCGGCTGTTGCTGAATGCGAGTCGTTTCATTGGCTAGTTAGATAGCCAGCGATGCGAGGGTTTTCGCTTGAAAGTGATCAGGGTATTAGGAAGGAGCGAGAGTGGATTCATATACGCAGAGTAAACAGGATGGAGATAAGATGGTATGATGAAACCCATTATCTATCGGCAGGTGTACTACTTAAACTAAATGAGATGTGTTTTTCCAAATCCTAGTACTTTTATGGTACATTCTAACTAGTTATTGTTTTTCCCGGTAAATGGATGAGCCGGAGATGCCACATTCAGACCAGCAGGAAGTGTCTTTTATATAGCTAGTTATTTGATAATCTCCATTATAATCAGCTTCAAGAAATATATATGTGTCTGGTTTCGTTAAAAGCATTTCTAGACCAATATAGGTAATCCATGGCTTTCATGATAATGCATATTATGTTAGAAATTATTGATCTCTTTCAAAAGTTGTAAACTTAAAAGTTTATTAATTCTTTTTTTGTGTGCAAAGAGTAAGTTATGACTGACTCGAAAAATATTTTACCATAAATGTGATAATGTCAAAATGAGTTTTAACTAGTATGAATTAAAAAAACAATACAAAATATAGAATGAAAGTAACGTGTGAAATAATAAGAATGATGTGACGGTATAGAAAGGACATTTACTGTCATCGAATTTTTAGTAACTAATCAAATACATATGAATACTGCATATCTGGATTATCTTTCATAGGCATCTGATATCACATAAGTTCCTGAGAGTCAGTGAGAAATCAGTCAACACTGAACTGTCTCGAGAGTGTCCCACAACCTGGTATTTTTCGGTTATTTATTGAGTTGACAAAAGCATGTCAAGCCACTATAATTCATTACTTGTTGAAATCATATTTATTTGAATATTAATCCGTCAGTGATGAAAAAATAAATGCTTACGAATTAACAAAAAATGTATTCCAAGCCGTTACATTCATTACCACTGTACGACGGTACAACTCTCTGTTAATGAGTAACAGCTACCCAGACATTTGTTCCAGTTTATCATCTAATAGGGTTATGATTGGACAACAGCTTTTTCTCTATGCACTGTACACTTTGAAAGGGTATTCTTTCGGTCTTCTGCAAACTCTATCAGTGCCTGTTGTTATGTCCTATATATATATGTTTGGTATGGATTGTTTCTGGTATAAGTGGCAATAAGATGATTAGGTTGGATTAAAAGTTTGGAAGGGGGACATCACTGTGCATCACATGCACATATTTCTAGTTGTCAATACTGTTAGTTGAAACATAACCATAGAAGACAATGTTGTTATGGCCACAATTTTGAAATACATATTCCAGTTGCAATGTTTAGGGAGACATTTTCATTGAAATGATCTTTTGGGTTTGGTTGTAGCAATTTTTAGAAAGTCTATAAGTATTTAATAGCATTTTAGATTTTTATTTTTATTCAAGGTTTTATTAAACTCCTGGAAAACAAATTCTTTAGAATGATTTCCAAAACGATATGTAATGTAAATATGTCCCTTCAAGGAAAAGTCAATTATTTTTATTAAACAGAATCATGACCGAATTAATTCTTAGAGTGACTATTGTTATTTAGTCACCCGAAAGTTCTTTCTGTAGCTTAGATACGTCAAGTAATAACTTTTAAGAGCTTGATAAAAAGGTCGCATGTCTTTGAAAGGGGCGGACGTATCCAAAGATGATAAAACAATATATTGCCTCATATTCTCTGAATCAATCAATATAGACCTTTCAAATGTCGTCTACGTAAAAGCTACATGTCTTAGAGGTTCAAAAACTGACGTCATTCAAGGAAATGTATGTACGAATAGAATGAAACTGTGACAGGTTACACGATCAAATAGATCCAGTACATTTTGTTCAAGTTGTAACATCGTTCATTAGTTTCGTGGGTTGCCGAAGGTCTGTACTCAAGTTATTGCAGTTGATTTATCAAACATCTGTACACATTTATCATATTATCAGTTATTTTTTTCATTACATGATATACATATATATGATTTAATACGAAACATGAAAATCAGTTATATAGTTCATTTATAAACATCTTTGATCAGAAATGTAATCACTTGCAATGATACACCTGTTCATGTAGCTGTGTACCGGGCATTCGTGCAAAGCCTATTAAGTCAAGATTTTTATTTATAACTCACAATTGATATAACGATCACGTTCGATATCACCTTTCAAGCTATCTGAATGTCGACAAATAGATTTCAGAGTAATAGAATATGACATTCCCTGGAGACTGACCACTTTTGTATGTTTCTCGTCAGTCTACTCGGCAGGTAATTGCTACTGGCAGTGACAACAGATAATGTCAATTGTATTTGTAAATTGGAGGTATTTCGTATTTCCATTGTTATCATATATCTCCAAAACGATAAGATAAGACGGTGTTTCCAATATAGAGTCACACGTCAGGACATATCAATCGAGTAATTGTACACTACCAACACACAATTCTGTTAAGGATATGTTCCCGTGGTGAATAACGGGCCGTATTATGTGCAACATTGTCACATGTAATTATGGTAATTTCTTTTTGTCAGTTATTAGTACGTTTATCTTGGAACAAAAATATAAATATATGAAATATTAAAAGGATCAGTAAATGTTTTTATGAATAATTCAAATAAAGCAATACACTTGAATATGTATGAGGAAAAATAATTAATAAAATAAATAATAAGTTCTCACTTGAAACACATAAATTCATGTGCATCAGAGGCAATTATGCACTAAACAGTCTCATTAGAGACTCACGACTTTCACGAAGTATGATGATTACCATCGAGAGGAAAACTCATGATTAAGGAATGTTTGAAAATAAGATACAACATGCGCACAAAGAGGCTCTGCTAAAAGGCCTGAATTAGTTTTTGAAATTGTGGCAACAATATTTTCTGTATTATTCTACATTCCTTTCAAGTTATTTATAAGTAAATTCCAGCGACGAGTCTCTATGTTTTACAATGACGTCCTAAAGTAGATTCTTCAGTTACTTTTCAAAATGTCATAATTAATATATCTAATCATTTAAAATAGCATAACTTTGCAATTATATATGCCCATAGAAGTTTTTATCAACTCATTCTGATATAATTCTAATCTTATTGGCTTATAAACGCAAATAATACTACATGATAATCACGATGAAGAAAAGCAAAAGTTCATGCGGATATCTCAGTTTATTTTATAATGGTTTATGTGTCGAAATCACACTACACTTTTTTGTGATATGAAGAACAGACGTTTGATCAAAACGTTTTGATCTGTCTAAGTATCTTGATTAGGAACAATTTCATTATTGAAATGAAACGACGGTTGGAATAAAAAAAATCAACCGGCCATGTCTATTTTCAATTCTACAATGAAAGATAGGTAATTTGTGAAATAGCTAACTCAAGATCAAATATTTAATGGTTTCCTTTTAACAAAATGTAAGCGGTACCCATTTTATAGTATACTGCATCCTTATATAAAATGTATATTTAAAGTCATAAAAAGTATGTGTTCAAACACTACATATAGGCACATCGTTAATTATATAAAATTTGGAAGCAGCAATTACTTAAAAGCGACGGTATTACTGGTTAAACATGTTTTTTAAATTGTTAAATAGACTCAGTTAATGATCGAAATATTTTAACCTTAAGACAATGTTATCCACAGACATTATGCTTTGGGTCAAGTCTACATTATAGATCATATGCATATGTGGCTGATTCGTTTTCATACACATGCGGAACGGTTACAGTTACAAAATCTCACATACTTATGTATGAAACTTATATAAGCTCTCAGAAATCTTTGATTTAACATTTTGACGTTCATAATCCAATATATGTAATTAAAAATATGAAGTTAGAAGTAAAAACAATCCATTTGTTTTATATATTTCATAAAATAGATATTATATATATTTGAAAATCAAATACTTCAGACGACACTTGCTGTAGAGACAAAATTAATGATGACTGGATGCGTCGCATTTCGACTTGATAACAAGTCTTTTCAACAGTTTCGAGATTTATGTATTGGTATCGTTAGGAAAGTCCTAATAAGGCCCTCAATTGCAAATTACTTAAGTACCATTATTCAGTGCATGATCTTACAAAAAATGCTTCGTTTCTGCTGCTTCACATCTTAATCCATCAAACGTTTTAAAGACATTTGTAGGCTGTAAACTGTGAAGCAGACGTTATGTTTAGGTCTTTAAGTTGTTCTATGCATATGATCAAAGAAGTTATAAGGAAATAAGTTCTTATAAATGTTCATGAAATCTAAGACTTTTTAAAGAAGTGTTTAACCAGGAACAGTTTAAGCATAGGGGAATAACGTTATTGTACTTCTGTTAAGGTCAGTTCTCAGTCAACTTGCAAACGTTTGCGATGTTGTTTCGATTATCTTCGATCAGTAATACAATATACGTTTCTGTGTTGAATATCAAATTGAAACTATAAATTAAACACTTCCTGATAATTAATTTAGCCTGGTTTTCGTTTTCGGTTTGTATTACGTTACATTCCATATAGAGGGGTTTATCCATCAAGAGAACATTGTACTTCGATGGGTTTTTTAATTAATGCAGCTTATAATATCTTAAAGCATTATTAGTGTATCCACTGCGTACAGATATTTCGTTTGACATCTAATCATGGAAAATACGATCAACAAACACCTTAAGATATCTAATATGGTAAATTCTGCTAAGGGGAATAATTTCTAACATTTAATCATTTAGAAAGTAATTATCATTCTTAAATTGATTTCAGCTAACGTTCCTCAGTCACCTGGAATATGACAGATTTGAAAGGCATCATGGTTGTACTATGCTTTGCTGTTAAGCTGTTATTTGGAAACAATTTCCTTGGATGGCAAATTAACGTTGATTTTGCGTTATACAGTAAAACGTTGTGACAGTTGAATATCAGTTTATTTTAAAAGAACATGACTTCAATCAGACAAACCTCGTTTACATATTATTCAATTATGTCGCCAATAGTAAAAAAATAATTAATATGCTTTGAGTAACAGAACTTGTTTTGAATGGGTTTCGTAAAGGAAGATATTTTGTTTACATTGTATAACGATTCAACAAAACAAGGAATAAGCTTAACCATATTCACTGAAGTACTTAAATTTGATTTTGATAAAGCCATTGACATAACAATCAAGAGTCTTTAGGAGTAAATATTGTCAGAATCCGTGGGACTCTTCCCTAACCTAAATATTTTCTAGCATCATTGATTGGGAATATAACACTTTCTTATTTTGTAAAAGATTGTAACAGTTACAAAATGACTTGTTTAAACTATTTTTCAATTCAGTAAAGTTGAAAAAAGAATTATGAGGGTGTATATTACTTAAACATAAAGCAGGGATAATCTTGTTATTACATATGTGCTCTTTGAGAATCCGAATGGATGGACAACAGCGCAAGCGAAATACACTTATAATGTTAGTGAGCCTATTGTTATGGTAGATGTGTATGGTAAACTTTGAGGCTTCTTCTGATACGTGTCATACTGCACTTACCTGTAGGAAATGGGTTGATGGATCTAAGACATATTTTCCACCAATAAGCAAGCAAACTACATCCTGTATTACCTTGGATGTTACCAAGATTGTAGCTGTTTTTCTACGATCATTACTTCTTTGATTATGAATGGAAAAAAAATCATGCTTTTGAATATTTTTCTCAGTTATCCTTTTCAAGAGTGACTGAAATCCAAAGCAGAAGCAGGAGTGTGGCGCGAGTGGGCAAACTCTCTCGTATATGTGTAGTAGCCATTTTACTTGCATTTGTAACTGCTGAGCACAAGTGTTGAAGGGTTGAATTGCTAAAAACTTCCTGATCGTCAGATGAACCACTTAAGTCACACAGCGATTTCAAAGACTTCGCCTCATTGGATAATAGTGAATGTTTTATATGCAAAGCCGAGTACAACTAGTTTGAGAGAAATTGTGTGTGTAATGGTATACTATTTCAATATTTCTTTAATATAGGACTCACGCACAAATGTTGCTTTTAATTTCTATTTTATGAAAGTTGTGTTTCGTATTGCAATTGTGAATTGAAAATATGATGGCTTCAATATCAAATTTAAACTTCAATAATTAAAAGATAACAAGTAACTGTATATCATCCATATCTTGAGGCGAGGCAGGTGACTCAAGCCAGAAGCCTAATGATGCTACCAACGGCGTTGTAACCAAAGGGCCTCAGCATCATGATTTTGGTTTTTTTTTTATTTCCTACCTTAAAATATCAATTGGAAATGTCCAATAAAGCGTGAAATTTATCGTTAAAATGAGTGCGTTTCGAGTGTACTAGACTTAATTTCAGGCTGAAGGATATAAAATTCCCATAAGTTTCATTCTTGGACAGGCTTTTGCATTTCAAACTGATTAGTTAGTCCATCCAGTATCGATCTATGAAATCTTTTGATCTTAAGAAATCATTTCCTTTAATCTCTTTGTGTTAAGGTGGGAACTGCACTTCCCCAGACTTTATTCTACAGGTTAATGATACATTTTAAGCTTAGTGCAAGACCCTCGCTTCATGAACTTTGATTATCAGTGTTGCAATCTATCATCTTTTGCGCTTTGTTGGCGAAAAGTAATCGTGCAGACAATCCTTCAAGGACGTCAATGCATCTCTAGTGATTTGATATATAGATATGAAGTACGTCAGACATGTTCTTTTCTTTGATCATCATTTCAAACTGATTAGTTATTCCATCCAGTATCGATCTAAGAAATTTTTTGATCTTAAGAAACCATTTCCTTTAATCTCTTTGTGTTAAGGTGGGAACTGCACTTCCCCAGACTTTATTCTACAGGTTAATGATACATTTTAAGCTTAGTGCAAGACCCTGGCTTCATTAACTTTGATTATTAGTGTTGCAATCTATCATCTTTTGTTGGCGAAAAGTAATCGTGCAGACAATCCTTCAAGGACGTCAAGGCATCTCTAGTGATTTGATATATAGATATGAAGTACGTCAGACATGTTCTTTTCTTTGAGGATATCTTCTTGGGATTTTGAAATATGAAACTTTACACATACATTATCATTCAAGTTTTTTTCTACGATTATTGCTGCCAATAAATGTCCGTTTAAGATATTGGATTGGATTCCCAGGGGTTACATTATGCTATCTACGAAATGAACACTTCCAGGTTATTGAAAGTTTTTAAGGAGAGGTTAGTCTGAGCAGCAATTGCAATTTAGAATAACTTAAACGAAGTATACCAAAATATCTCTTTTAAAAGTTGGATCAATACTTCTAATCTTAAGTAGAATTTATACATGTATGTTTACGTAGTATAGACTAGTATGACAAAGTGCAGAGGCTTTTAATGTGACTGTTACTTTCGTGGGCTAAAACACAAAGTCAGCATTAAGCAAAAGGTAAATGCAATAGACCTTTGATCAAATTTTAATTGGATCGACATGATAAAATACTAAACTTTAAAAATATATTTTAAAAGTTTGGTCTGATGGTTTTTACAAGGTCTAATCTTTTCAATTTTGATGATAAAGGCAGCATTGTTATTTCGTTTTGCATCATTATCATGACTGCAAAACGTATTGTTCATTGATTATTGATATGAACATTGACATTTATGTGAAGAAATTTAGAAAGCTATTTTCCCACAACTAGTACAAATTGTTGTTTTTTCATGTTTTCATGTTTTTCAGAATAACACTGATCATTTGAGGATCTTTGGAACTTGTACACAGCAATTATCGTTTTCAAAATATGTATACATTTGCAGATCACTCGTATTTTGTATATTTTAAAACGTAAGCCTAAATTTAAATGGTCAAACACATATTAAGATTCCTACTTCTCTTCATCATTAAAGGTTTGATTAAATAAAAAACAGGAATACGATATACATTTACAAATCACAGCACAACGTTTTAACGTATTACTGACGACATACTATAATAGAAAATTATATTTTGCAAGTCAAGACATTGTATGACAAAAAAATTCAGATATTTCCAAAATTAGTTGTGAATGAACTATGAAATGATGTTTTCAGCTGACTGTCGTAACTGATATTATAACAATTTGTTATACAATTGTTAATGCTTATAACAATTTTGATATGTAATGAAATAATCAAATTAAATCTACCCTAAATATTTATATTCTTATGATAATCATTAGAACTTTAGACAATTCTTTACTTCTGAGGTCACATCGTTTAGGGCTTATTTGGGTAATGGGTTTTCACCACAATAAGGTCAACCATGACCCAAAATAGCAAGACTGTATAGCAAGCTGGCTGTATTCATACTTTTGTATATCTCTGTATTTGACGAACAATCAGGCAACGTAGACAAGTGGTTCATATAAAATGTACACCATTGACAAACCAAAACTAGTTCAGTTCATGTCCAATTGTCATCAACAAAAGAAAGATTAACATTTAGCAATGAAAGGTAAGAACGCTATAAGTTGTACATACACGTACTCTGTGTGAAGTTCATTGTGATACAGACAAAATATTATTATCTACGATAATAAATTTAATGACGTGGTGAGGTCAGAGATTTATGTAAACAGTTTCCTTATCAGGTTGCTTTCGTTTAGAAAAGTTGCCTTTACAAAAATCAATGAACTACATAGAACTTTACTAGATTATCAACCACACATTATCATAGTTTTGTTCGATCCGTTATAATGATAATCAATCACATGATACGAAAGAACATCATTTATTCTTTCTTCAAAATATTGTTACTAACTATGTTTACCATCTATAATCGAATATGACCAACTTTGGATGACAAGTGTTATATCAAGGACGACATTTAATCAATCAATGTCCCACATAGATCAATTTGAATGAATCATTAAACAATCACATATCGACAATATGTCACATTAATAGATTTCATTAGCCACATATGTTTACTAGATACGTATTTACCAAGGCCAACTCATATTCATAAATTACAAATTGTGAATATTGGATTTCTTCTCTTTTTATTCAATAAAGTTAGAAAGCATATAACGCAAAAATATTAATAAGGCACTCAGGTTTGTGTCCGGACACATACGGACTTTTAAACTTGCAGTGTGCAAATGAATGTTTCAGAAATTTCATTTTCGACATAGTTAATATCGAACATAATGAAGAAAAGCAGGCAAATAATTCAACTTAAAGTAAATGTCAACTCCGCCTATTTATGTAGAGTCTTTCCCATAAAAGTGTTAACCCTTTGATACGAGACATCAACCACCTTCAATGTTAACGTAAACATGAGATGAGTTATTTACAGGCACTGAAAGTCTAAAACGAACTTTTCAATTCAATTCAGCAACATGGACCTATTGAGTGCTGAATACACAACAATCGTCAATACCATCAGACAGCTAAATTAAAAGTTTACTAAGCATTGTCATATGTAAATATAGATTGAATAGCTCATTTCCTTTGCTTGATATGTAAACATGAGAAGGTGTGTATTGCGGGTTGCTAAAAGTCTCCACTATGCCAAACTTACAGAGATTGTTTACAGTGAGATTCAAATGTTTTAACAGTAGGAAGAACCTATTTGTATCCACAGTTTAAGTTACATGAACCAAACAAAGACATTTGTCACCATAAATGCAAAATATTATTATGATGTATGTTTATAAACCAGGTACATGGTAGAACAATCCCATTATGTGTGTGCCGAAGCCATAATAACATAAAAATAGTTATTATATAACCTTTTGAACATCATCAACTCAAAGCTTAACATTTATACCTTATCTGGAGAAATTTCCAAATTAACTTTGAAAAGATCACGCGCTTCATTGTGCGGCTTTCGATCGCGGCCCTGAAACGTTATATTGGCAAACTAATGACCATCAATCATTAAAATGATACTTTTCAGCAACCTTTATTTTCTTTTTATTGAAATAACTAAATTCAAGAAGTTTGGCTTGTGTAACGCCAACAACTTATTTAGTTTATCTTTAATATATATTCTGCTTATATTTACGTTCACTGAATAGTACGCAATTAATCATAATTAATCCATTGAAGTTCAATAATTAAAATCAGTATTCTGGTTAGAAGCATGCAGTGATAAAATGATGCATCAATTTCTTTCAGGGCTTGCTGTTAGGTCATGGTCAATGGTAAACTTATCCTTTCCCGAAGGAGAACTCAATCCCATTTCATCCGACTGTCTGATACACAGAAATTTTTCTTCATGTGATCTGAGAAACTCTTGGGATTATGTCAGGGTAAGCAAATTCCTGTGACGTTTCTGTGAATAGACGAACTCTGTTCTCAAGCAATGATTCATAACGTCACCCATGATGTTTAAATTCAAGGATCAAAAAATATTTTTCATATGATTGTTTTGATGTGACTTAAGTTGTAACAGTCAATTAACTGAAGCGTGGTGGTTTAGGAGACTTTGTGCAAGAAAAAGTGATTACATGTGTTGGATAAAATATATATTCGTATAGTAATGCAAATCCCTTATAATTATCGCATTGTCTTTCTAATGTTTATTTTACGACACGGTGTATGATGTGAACCTCAGCTTTATTTGTGGTAGATATGTTCTTATTTGTTTTCTTTAATTAATGAATATCTTAACTAAATACTAAGTTAAAATCGCAATGTGTATTCAACTGAAAGGTGTTTTTTCTGTTCTGTAATCTTTGTTTAATTGTGTTGTTATCAATAATTACATGCTAGGCTTTCAAATTTAAACATTATTTATTCGTTTTTTAACTTTTAACTGGGCACGCCAAATAACACTTTAGGAAGATCTAAAATGTTGTTGTTCATGAAAACTTCTAGTGACCACTCTCATTGATTTTCTATAAAGAAAAATGCTATATATACCTACTGTTACATAACTATATTAGGAAAGCTTCTGAGTTCTTTAAAATTAAGTAGCGCTCTATTGAAGTACGCTAAATCCGTCAAATTGCATAATTTTATAACGGCGACCCTATGATAAAAGCTTATAACTCTTTTAATCGTTCACGAAATTATCTCTCTATTTTAAATAAAATTTACTTTTTATTTAACTTTATTAACACTTTATTAATTGATCTTTATCCTTAAAACATCGGAAAATTTGTGTACATGGTCTTGTGACTAGCCGGAAGTCTTCTTATCCTTTATCACATTTGTTTTAAAATGTTAAAATGTAAGTTCATTGCTTCTTGGGGAGCGAGTTAGTCATTATACCTTGTTTGACTTTTACATTGCTAGGGTTTTAAACTGCAATGCATGTACTCTGAAAATACAAAATAAACAAAGCCTGAAATTAATGTCACTGAAAGAGTACAGTTTGTTGACTGGACAAACGTCTCACCTCCAGAAGTTGAGAATGTAATATTAGTTCACTTATGAAAATGTCAAGAATCTTTTAACTTTAACAGAATCTATATCGTAGAACTATACTTAGAGATCTGAAATGTGCTTTGACATTAGACGAAGACACTAATCTTGCAATTCATGGGACCACGTATCTTCGATCCACATATACAACAAAACTTTTTGTAATATAAGGTCGATGTGAAGTACATCTTTTCAAAAGGCTAATCATGCGTTACAGACTTGAGACAGCCCTTTTTTTGTAGACATCTTATAAGAGGAAAGAATGGCATGATTAAAAAAAACTGGTAAAACACTGAGATAAGTTATCATGACCTAACAGTATCACATTGAGTTTATTTGGTATCTTCAAAGTGTTCATGTGATTTTGTAATCACTAGTAATCACTAACGATACATACGGTACCTAAACCATTTTGAAAGTAGACAATTGACATACTTCCAGTTCTTGATGTGGGTTAAAGGGGCACAGAAAATGTTGTTGGGGTCAAATATGTCAAACTTCATAAATGGTGTTAATTGATCGAGATATAGTGGCTGTTTCTGAAAATCAACATCCTAATACTCAGTATGGTGACAATAAACAGGCTAAAGTCGAGGTTTGTGATCGAAAACCGGACATGACGAGTGTCAATGACGCAAACGTAAATTCGTAAACTTACATACAGAAGAGACAAATATGTGTTTGTGGTGTTAAGTAGGTCATTTGACTAATCTACGTGTAAATAGGTCACAGAATGTCCACTTCTTAACCATTATATTACTGTTTTTCCATTACATTTGAAAAGAAAATATCATTTTGGCATTTCAAAAATTAAGATGTAACTTGACAACGCTATTTGAACTTAGTTAATGATATATGCTATTTTGGTTCTGATCTAAGCCAAATATAAGATTTAAGAAACATACTCGGTGTCACTTTGAGATTTATGATCATAGGATGACTTCGAGGACGCACTTTTGGTCATAGATTATTTCATTAAGACAACCGTGTCTCTTTTGAGAAACCAAAAGCAGTTTGGAATGTCTGATCGTTATTTCTGCTGATTCAGAGAAAGTTGGTCAAATTTGTCAACCTAGAAACAAGCCGGTGCTTAAGGTTTCAGCATAAAGGGCTCTCTATGGTCGGAATACAATATAAAAAACGTGCCCTGTCTAATAAATATCACAATCAGAATATTGTAAATTGCAATTTTAACCTTCCAAATAATAGGTGTCACAATGAACTTTACTTGTTGCGTTGTCTTTCCAATAAAAGGATCTTTATTAAACATGTTCCTGATATATAAAATTGTAATCTTATCATTATAGAAAAGAAGATTGAGAATTACTTTCTAAATTCCTTTTCACTCTTGCAAATCACACTCGACGTGAAGAAGAGAGTGACGTGTTTTAATGAATTAAAGTTAAAAATAAAAATAAATAAGGGTATGCAAGATGAGTGTGTGTGAATTTTCAAATGTCAGAACGTTTCTATTTGAAGTGACTAGATAAAATTAAACTTTGTAGACAATACTCAGCTAACTGCGGATATGTCTTTCCATTGATAATAATTTCGGGCCATGTTTGAAGAAAGCTGTAGCAAATATCAGTATCAACCAGTGAGAAATCTTGTGTTTCTTTTTGATAAAATATCAATATGTTTTAAAATTGAGCATAAATGCATCAGTAGTAGTTATTTATCTAAACCCATACGCGGAAGAAAATTCAGATATATTTAGAACACAAAAATAATTTCATTGTGCATAAGGAATATCTCACAATATTATTTAAATATAAAATATAATGTATATAAAATATATCAATTATTCAATCAGAAATATCGACAGCAGTATAAAGACCCCTGCATGATATTGTATCGAGTTTTAATTGTTAATAAAACTTCATCATTTATATCTCGGTGTTTAAATGTCAAATACGAATTTAAGGGTCATACATAAACGAATTGATTTTTCTCTTGATAACATGACCCTGTTTGTATGCTGGCTGGTCGTCTATTTACCTTATGAACGTATCGAACTTTATCAAAAAATAAGCGAAATCAATCAGATGTATATATGTTAAGCAAATCTTTTATCAAAATTTAGCCCATGGCTTAATCCTTCCAGGTTATAGCATTCATTCGATTCATTGGATTTAACGCACAGTTATGAATACAATGTTAAAACATATATAATCTTGATCAATTGATTTTTATCAATAATTCAACAGAAGATAGATTATCATAAAACCAATCAAATAACAAAAATAACTAATTGCAACTTGAGTTTATTATCTATTTAGAGTTTATAAGTACATTATCAATACAAATCATTTTTAGTAAATTATATTTGTTATGTCTTGTCATAACATTTGTGAGGTGTCACTTGTTAATATTTATATAGTACTATTGTTGGTATTGTCCACTACGTTCAATTTTAATTCTTGTCAAAAAATTAAAAAAATGAGAAATCCTGATTTATAGATGTAATTCAATCACTCTTATGCATCAATTTTTAACACTTTGAAAAAAAAATGCATTCTGATGTTCCAAATTGGAATTATATTCAATAACTTTTTGTGAAGAATTTATTTTATATCTGACAAAAAGTGATAGTCCTTTATTTATGGAGATTAATTTCTATTTGTTTTTAGAAAAGAAATCAACAGAATGAAAAAAAACAGCTCTTACATAAATGGAAAAATAAATCGCTCATTAATTCCAATCCCATGAAAATATGTCATTTAAAATTAATTTTGCTTGAAACTCTATCAGTGGTAAATAACTCATACCAAAGAAATGATTAAATTGGAAAAATATAAACTGATCTTCAAAATTTAAAATTATATAGAATCAGCTCTTTGTGCAGACATTTGTCATCCACACAATGACAGGTTATGTTCCTTGATTTTAAAAGATTATTTAAACACAAGTTAAAAAGAAAAATGGCAACAGTGTCATGAAAAAGCGCAACGGTTTAGTTTAAAGGAGCTATATGTCATATGTGATTATATATCATAAAAACTATTTGTATACAAACTCTACCAGCAATACATGACCCATTTCATAACACAGTTATTGTTGACTACAGGATAATGCATTTTTACAATCATTTACTTACAAACACAAGGACAAAAAAGGTTTATTTACCTTATTTCCTTGTCCAAGAACAATCTCTAAGGATAAAGCAGACTTGGCTTCACCGGGTGGTATGTATTTTATATTCTACATGAAACTTTATTTACGTCATTCCTTAGGTTTCCATGACTACATGTCATTAGTAAATAGAAATACTGTATGTTTTGTACGTCAAAACAATAATTATAAAGCGTTAAGTTTAAATGTATATGTTAAGACACAATAGTTGTAATTGCTTGCATGAAGCTAACGGGTGTATCATAAATATCAGTGTGTTTATGGTATTCTAGTTAAGATTTTCTCATCCAAAGGTAACGCCCGATGCTCTTGATACACTTACAACAGCCTATTACATGTACATTGATACAATACTTTATTTATGTAAGAATTATGTAAGCGTCAGTTTTTAGAAGTGATGCTACCCGATTGCTCAAAAGCAATATAATATGTATAGACAAAATGATAAAATTTCACAATAGCTCAAATTCCTGATCATTGTTCAACTATAGATTCTTTGTGTTTTTATACGTAATCAGTAGAGCTTGAAATATTCATATTCGTCATGAAAGCCGTTTTGAAATATACATTATGAAATATATATGATTACAAATTGTCTAGTCATGATAGTAGTTATTATTTTTACTGCGGTATTTTTTAACTAATATATGTCGACTAGAGTGACTTCTTGTTTTCAATGTGATGACACTGAAAGATTTCTCATAAATACCACATACAAAGACAGTGTTACACGTCACTGAGAAAAGTTTATTGATAAATGTCATAAATATAAAAAATATAGTTCTCTTAAGAACGATGACGAACGAAACAAAAACGAAATAATCATCTGTATAAAACAGTTTGGCAAGAGTTTCAACTTCATCATAAAAAGAAATAAGAGATCAACCTCTGTAGCCCTGCTCTCAACAAATTCTATAGACGAGAGTAGTGCTGTGCACTCTAGTTAGAGAGCTTTAGGCAAAGGGTAGGAAGATCTGTGTTTGTTTGTTAATATCAGGTATAACCATATATAGTGAAGACGCATCTGGATCTTATATTCCCTTATTTTTTGTAACTTTAGAAGGACTTCATGTTTTCACGAGAGGTCCTTCAAAGGAGTGGAAAGACCTCTTCTCCAAATGGCAAATACCTGACGTATTTGTTAAATTTAGCTTCAAACGAAAAATTCCTAGCAGTACAAATACAATCAGAAAATAATGAATAATAATGATTGTCAAAATTTTCAATTTCGGCCCTTAGTCTATAGGTGATTTATTATCGAGCACTGTACAAAGTTTTTCAGACCTTGTTGAACATGAACATGAACTCTCTAAAAATGTTACACGTGGTGTGAACACGTGACATTATGTATTATGCTTAGAGTTGAAGGAGCCGCTGAGTCTTTTCAAGACATACCTAGTCCTCATTCTGATTCCTATCAACAAGACGCAAAACATATTGATTACTTTTTGCGCATCTTTGTTGCCAGAATGACTAAGACTAGTAACATGATATCATCGAAATGCTGATTGATCGTAAACACAAACGTAAAGAAATCAGAATTTAAAAAATACCATGTAAGAAATAACATAATAAAGTTTTATTACAGAAATTTAAAAATTGTTAAATTAAATTCGTTTCTTTTTTAATCACGTTAACTAAATGCCAATAAAAGATATCGAAAAATATGGTCCGAAATGGACACCTACAATTGAAATGGACACCTACAATTGAAATGGACACCTACAATTGAAATGGACACCTACAACTGAAATGGACACCTACAATTGAAATGGACACCTACAATTGAAATGGACACCTACAACTGAAATGGACACCTACAATTGAAATGGAACGAGAAACCTATGGACCACAAAACCACATTTGCCTCTTTCTTAAAACTTCAATTCGATATAAACAACAAAATTCATGACATCGAAACATTAATAACATACAAAGGAGATTCTCACAAGTTTTCCAAAAACAAAACGTATTTTGTCCCTTTTTGCAACATAAGTCTATCAAACTAAGTAAGTCAAATGCAAATGGTGTCTTAAAAATTGTCAGTCTTTACTCTTAAACGCAATAAGAAGTATTTAAATCATACATAGGTAATGACAAATATTATTAATTGAACAGCATTTATAATCAATTGGTTAAAAATAAATTGGTTACATACATGTTTATCATGCACAATGTGGTGTAAAACATTTTAAAATGGGTTGAATATGGCACAATACTGCCACAGTGAAATGAGATTAGGGTTAGACAGTTTTATTGTAACAAAAGTATGTCTTGTAAGAACTTTTGTCCTATCTCAACAACCATGTTTTATTCGGGTGCTCTAAAAGCCAGGTTCTCATACTTAAGGTTCAACAACTACCTCACAAACAGTGTACTGATAGGTGATAGATGGTTTGCACTTATTCTAATGTGCATGGCATTACCAGATGAACCAAATAGAAATTGGTAATATATATGTTTTTTCTACAACAGTCAACAGTCATGCGAAACTTTTGTTTCAGGCATTTGTTAAAGGAACTTTAGAGCACAGGTCATGCAATCCTGCCTAAATTCAATATTCCCGTTGATTAATATGAAACACACATATGGTGAATCATGTCAAGTAACTGAACACTCGCAATCATATAATCAGTAACTGTGCTGTTACGTACGTTCTAGAGAGGCCACATACCTATTTAACCTAAAAAGATTGATGAAACCTATTTTCTAGAAACCAGCCAATCCTCAAAAGACTAAATATATCTAGGCGATTATCAGAATTTTGTTATTACGTCATCTATCGGCTGTTTCCCTAAATATGAAGGGCAAGTAATTCTCGCCTTTTTTCTAAAAAAAATCCATGAGCGTTAATTCACCATAAAAAAATTTTTTAAACTATATAACGGGTGACTTTCAGTATTAACATATCAAATTTGAATGTTTGGATTTTAGTTTGATAGACATGCCTAAAAGTTCATGAACATAATCTTTTAGCGATATTGAGCACGTTTAAGCAGGGAAAATCAACATCAATTTATCCTTGAGTTTAGTACTACAGGTCAAGGGACTAAATTCAGGAGCGTTTAAATAAATCTTCATTGACTGTTCTACATCTGAATGTTTTTCACGCAAAATTATTTGTAAAATTTCTAATGTCTAAAGTTAGAATATATGGATGAACTAGATTTGTATATTATACTTATCAACGAATAACATACACTAATATATTTTTTATGGTTTATATCCTAAGCACATAAACTGAAAATCACATTGAAATGTCGAGTGCTAATAGCAACTGATCTAATAAAGGTTCAGAAGTGACATCTAGAAAACTGCATGTGACTGGAATGTTGCACTATAATCAATTTCAACCAGTAATTGTTTATATTCTAGACAACATCGTTATTCTTCAGAGGCAGTGCCCTATCCGCGTACCGATCTAAAACTAGCCCATTTGTCATGAAACATTAGTTTCCTGGACAAGTCTTGTGTGATTTAAACATCAGTCAGTCCTGATTAGTGGCAGACTTCATCACCACAACTGTTTATGGTTAATTCAGATAAATTAAGGAAATATGTGTTTCATTGATAAAAGGAAGGAATAGTTCGAGCATTAGGCATTGACTTAGAATTTGTAAACCAAATACATGTTGTAGATGATAAGTCAAATAAAAGCATTCGATGCAAGAAGCCAGTCCCTCACATCTATTACCGTAATTACATTTACCTAAATGACATGAATAGCAATCTTGTGTGACAAAAACATCTCGCTCTTATTGTAGACCAGGGCCTCCTTTCACATAGCAAGCTTAACTAAGGTTAACCTTAACTCCCATTCTTTAACATTTCAGTAACATTTTCAGTCCTTAAGGACTTACGATCACCTCAGGGCTTTGTGAACGGAGGCCCAGTACTTTTCTGACAGGTAGAGGGATATTGAACTCTCGCTTAAATGTACATTCAGTATTAAATATCCTGCACAAATACATTTACTATTTGAGAATGTGATACGTTCATGAAAAATTATGTTTAGAAATGAATTTCAAATTCCTAAGCACTACGACAGTGTATAAAAATTATGGTATTGATTTCTTCAGAAATAAAAACCTCCTTGCTTCTCTTCTTTCCTCAACTTCTCAAGCCTCATCCATTGCAAATGGAATGAAAATATTTCTAAGAATAAAATAAATTTTAGTCGTTCCATGTTCCTATGAAATTGCAATTGACTATCAAAGGATCAGGTATTTATTTTTCATTAGTGTTTTTTTTTCTATATTAACCGATATATTTGTCTGATTACCTTAAAATTGTTTAACACAACTTGCCAAAAGAGATGAAATAAGATTCATTCATAATGCCTTTTCTTGTAATAAGGATTTTGATATATTACCCATATGTGTTTAATGCTTCAATGATTCATAACCTTACGAAACCAGGATCAAAGTTAAATGTTTTAAGGCAATTGCTTTTGGGCAAATAGCATACCAAAGTGTCAGGACCTTTCATTTAGTGGAATTAATAATGTTTTTTGAAATAGCAATGTTTTTTTACAAGCCAATTAGAATATTCCAACAGCGTCAACTTTTTAAGTATCAAGGTTGGAAATAATTATCTGAGGTTTCGGAACTGTTTTATTTCCAATAAAGTTTTCTATACGGATTTTGTTTTTGACATTTATGAATTTAAAAGGGGACCGCATTTATTTAAACTGATTTTTTTAGAAGCAGAATTTGTCAAGTTCAATATAGGATTGGCAGAGATGAAGTATAGTTTTATGTTTTGAGCAGTGCATAACTGATAGTTCAACTCAGAAGAAGTAGTTTTGACTTGTTATATCTTATATGTTCCAGTTAAAATCTGCAATCAGGCTAGAATGATAAAATAAACGGGGATTAAAATGAGTGATTGAGAGGGTTTAACAAGCATCAAAGCTCGTGATTATTCCTTATATTTTATTTTTTTTTTTTTATCTAGATTTTTTTTCCCGATCAGTTGTTACATTTACATGAACAAGTATATGAAATAAATATATCATATTTGTCTTGCAATGCATCAGTTGTTACATTCACATGTACAAGTATATGTAAAAAAAATATTGCATAATGTACATTGGCTGTAAATCATATCCATAAGTTCCTGCAGGTATAGTTAAATCCAACTCCTTGCAAAGCTTAAATTGCTATCGCTGTACAACAAGGTTCACAATTAGATTATTGATTGGACAATAAATCCATAAACAAAGTATGGAAAGATGACCACAAGGCAAAGAACTTATATGACCAAAAGGCAAAGAACTTAGGCTGGGTATAGGTTGTGAAGGCAGTAAACTTACAAGCCTGGTAGTATTTTGCAATAAGTTCTGTAATCACCAAAGATAAAATGCAATGTTTGAAACGTGCCAAATTTGACTTTTTTACTGAAAATCTCTATATTTATGATCAATTATTTTTACAGTATTTACTGCAGATACAATAATATCAATGCATAAGAGAGAAACTTATTTTTTTACATTATGAACTACTCATATGATCAGCTACATATAATAGCTCTACGGCAGGATACATAATTTCATTATCTAGAAATGTTTTAGAAAAGAAGTATCTAGTATGTAATATCTTCCAGTTAACATCGATGTTTTGGTTGTATTACCAGGTTACATTGACAACACTAATGCATCAAAGGACAAAACTAACCCATATGTGTCAATATCCGCTAATGGAAGTTATCTTGAAATCAAATCCTAGTAATGACTGTTATGAAACCTGACGTTAACGTAATTAAGTTAACAATTTAAAATTGCATTCTAAGAATTCCATCGAATCTCATTGGTTCTGTGGAACATCAATTAAACTGATTTTAAAGTAAGTATTGGAAGTAATTAGATTGGCTTTCCAAAACAGTTCAAATGTAATTACGAGATGTGTTATAATTAAATAAACCAAGGTTATCTTTTCACAATTCCTTCATAGTTCTTACTGCTTTTAAACAGGTTTTTATAATATTAGCTAAGAAATACCAAAATAATTTTATTTACAAACTAAGTGCACAGCCATCTTCCAGTCAAAACAGCTGAGCTATTTAGTCACACACAGTACTGACATTTGGCACGATTATGTGTGTGAGTTCGAATCCTGTAATGAACTTATTAAAAAACATCCATCGTAAATAACATTATTTCTCATCATTCCTACAGAAGGACAAGGTCCTTGTTGCATCAGAAACTTTCAATCGTTACAAACTCCCTGTAAAGGTAGAATTTAAGGTAATTTAACTCTTGTTTAATGAGCACTCTTGTGGTGAGGACTTGTATTAACTGTACCTCATCTACCATTTATAATTATGACTTTGTCAGGTAGGTGTGAAAAGGGTTCTTATTTCCTACAGGGATCTGTTGGAACCTAGGAATTAAAACTATAAAGTTAAAACTAACACCACTTAAACTAAAGAATACAGTTAGAAATATTTTAAGCTCACCAAATTGACTTTCTGATACATAAACACATCATCCAACGAGGTAGCCATACCTCACCATAGTGCTTTTCACATGACTTAAAACATAAAGAACGCTTCCCTTCAATAAGCTGATCAATCAGCACTGTGTTTGTCTGTCCCTTTTTAAAAGAATAATCGAATCATGTGGTATAGAACCAGTACATCAAAGGAATTTGAAGTACTCGATGCTGTAAGAAATTAAAGGCCTGAAGAATGTTTAGGAGAACGATTTTATAGTTTGTGCATATCCAACTGAATCAAGTGTTATAAAGGAAGTGAAAGGGTCAGTCTTAAAAAACGAAGAATAATCAGGATAAAACCGGTCTTCCTCTTGGCATCATGACTACTTTAAACCATTAGATACCAGTTTATTAAACACTCTCTTAGCTATCAAGACATTATATCAATAAATTACACCAAAAGTTTAATGAAACTGAACATGCAATACATGTTGTAACGATATGACAAAACACAAATTAAATATTGTTCTTGGTAACCTTATTACATAATGTTTCCAGTTGGTAATTGTGTTACTAGTGCAAGGAAAAAACGTAGTCACCTTGAAAACGAGTCAAGCCTTTCAGGAGCAATAAAAAAAATCTCAACATTTATAATTAATAGAAAGTAGATGTTTAAAAATGAAAAGTTAAATTGTTGTAAGAACCAGTTTGAAGAAAAAGAACTGTTTTGAAAGAAATTTCTTATCTTATCCCAGTAAACGTGCGTTGTTCTGAATGAACAGCAACAGCTTTCAAAGGCAGCAAAAAGAAATCAAGCATAGTGATCCTGACAAAGTCACATTTCTCATTTTCAAGTTATAATCGTTACCTTGATTTCTATCATTGGAAATCCATTCAAATACCCTAGTTTGAACTAATCAAAGACGGATGACAGTTAGATGCTTAACAGCTAAAGTGGTATTTGCAGTAGTATTTAAAAATACCGTTACTGTTTGCAATGGTTAAAGTAAATTATCCAGGGTATGCTAGTCGTCGATGAAATGTTATTACTTGAAGGTCTGTTTCATAAAGGTGATTTCTTTGAGATACATTTACAAGTTAGTGAGATGAAAGAGAATCCTGCAATAAAACTTGTTTTCTATTTGATAAAGATGATGTACCTGCAAATGAACTGAAGCAAACATATTCAGTATCGTTAATATTTCATAACCCGTTCTCATAACGGTTTTGATGAGAAAGATTCTTGAATTAAAAGGGCTTTTCAGATCCTCGTTTTTTTAAAATTTATTTTAACAGGGCCTTCAGTTGTGAATAGATTTATGAGCTTCAAGTAAACACCTTCTCTTTTTTAATTATGAAATATTCATTAAATTCGGCCTAAAATAGTTTTGTTTTGATGAGATACTCCAAAAATTAAATCAATTCAAAACCGTTTACAAATGTTCAAAAATAAAATAAATTTGATAGTAATGCTTCCGTCTGAAGTTTGGTGAGAATTCGGAAAACACGATTATTTTCTGTCGTTTAAAGACATGTTATTAACAAGGAAGCAATAACAATCAAGGATTGTTTACTATTTGCTCCTAACAAACAAGGACGGCATATAATCGAAATTTAAGGTTGACATTCATAACTCCTTTAAGATATCATAAGCTGAAAACAGTGTGTGAAATATCGATGGTTATCAATAATTTGTAAAATATGATCTTCAATCAAACCGTTTGCAATATATCGATTGATTATTATTTAATACAGTTATGACTTTGCACATCTTTCAATAGACTAAAATAGTACAATTCCTTTTAAGAAATTCTCATAATTTAGCATATTCCGCTCTAATGTCAACCTGGTGAGGTGAGTTGAGTTGGTGTTAAACGCCGCTTTCAAGATTATTTCACTTATATCGCGGCTGCTGGGAGAAATCCCGCAACACCATTGTGGCTATGCATTGCGGTGAAACCTGCGAGCATCAGCTGGAACCATGGGTGGTACTGCACTGAATTTCAGTGTAAAATTGCACCCAAACCTGACTCCGTGTAGAACAGTTCTCTATTGCAGACAAAGTTGCCGAGCCCCTGGCGGGATTCGAACCACGGACCTCCTGATCCGAAGTCGAACGCTGTCAACCTGGTAATGAATTATTCAAAATAATCCTTCTGCTACAGTACCAGGTGCTTTTACAAGATCGAATCTGTTGAAAATGAAATAGAACTAGAAGGAAAATACAGATTTTTGAAAATATTTCAATGAACCTTTGGGAGTAATGGTAAATGCTCAAATTTCCTAAACCCCCAAAAAGCTTTTATAGAATGACTTTACTGGAATAAGATGCATTATAAATTATATTCATCACTGTTTAGTTGAAATCGTTATTTCAATTATTGTATTAAAACATAGGCAGATGCCAAAAGGTCCATCTCCAAAGTGTCTCAACTTAAACCCTACACATTCTGATAACACGGTTTGTTTTATTTAAGGACATGTATAGTCCCAGTTACGAACGCAACAGAGGAAACTTTGAGCAAAGGAATATGCGGGTCCAATTTTACCTAACAAGTATTACTTACTTTACATATGAAAGAGAAACTTGGTAGTTTCGAGTTCTTGAAGGAAGTTTGTTTAAAAGTTCCATACGCTTTAGTCATAGTTAAAAAGCATTTTTTTCTGTTTGTGTCCGAGTATAGGAGCTCTTCAAATCCTATGACCATGTCATGTGTACAACATCGTACTAACTGTTCTTCGTTAAGAACGTAAGGAATCCATCAGAAGACATTGAACTTCAAATCTCCTGAGTATTTGATCAATTTGCTTTGAACTTTCTCATACATAAATTTTCCATTATTTGCATTTACATGCAATCTGAAATGTTTTCTAAATCAGGGCGATTAAGATAAGAGCGGCAAAGTACACTCAAATTGAATTTTTAAACAAATCTATTTTCAATTCAACTCGTGTAGTTGCATCCATAAGCTGATCGGAAATTCTTGTTTTCCCATTTCTGAACAATCATTATTCATTGGTTTAAAGAATCCTTAAATGTATTACAATTGATACGTAACTTAGAGGGTTAAAAATCTATTATAATCGACGTTTTATAATAAGTCACAACTAGGTGATTTTAGCTCATTTTGATTTGGAAATATGGACTCAACAAAACAAAATCAACAAACTAAGTAAATGATTATATATGGTCTCCTCGCCCAATCGAACTACAATCCTCTTGTTTTGTTTTGGACTTTTGTTTCAGGACAAATTGAAAAGTAAGTCCTTCTTTGATCAACTACTGCTGGATTTTCTTTACAAACTGCTTTTGGTTATTGTCATTTTTGATACCTTTGATGAAAGGTTTAATTTCAAGGGTGCATTTCTCATGTACGAAAGTTTGATGCATTATAACGGGAGTAATTAGGTAATATCTTATCACGCCTGGTTAATATTCTGATTACAAAACTTACAACTATATTTACATTTTCTCTAGTGATTGCATGGACTGACAACAAGTTTCTGCACATATGATGTACACAATTCTGTTTGGCACGAAGCGAAAACTTTGCTTCCTACGATGGAAAGTCAATAACTTCTTGGAAGTAAGTATTGAT
The DNA here is from genome assembly GCA_921293015.1 of Phorcus lineatus. NCBI lineage: Eukaryota > Metazoa > Mollusca > Gastropoda > Trochida > Trochidae > Phorcus > Phorcus lineatus. The sequence continues at coordinate 16,965,656 of OV121083.1, forward strand.
ACGCCCCTGACGACATCATCGTCAAAGTCATTATTGTGATGGACCACCTGACGAAAGTTTACAGACATAAAAAAAAACTTCCCGATTGTCAAAACCAAGTCTACTAAACGAGACAGTTCAGGCAAGAGCGGACTAAGTTTCGATGGGAAGTCAATAACTTCTTAGAAGTAAGTATTGATACGCCCCTGAAGACATCATCGTCGATGTCATTATTGTGATAGACCACCTGACGACAGTTTACAGACATAAAAAAAAACCATTTCCGATTGTCACAACCAAGTCTACTAAACCAGACAGTTCAGGCAAGAGCGGACGAGTTTCAGTCCACAGCTATGGAAGAGCCTTATCATGTCAGGCTGTATCAATGAACCTATTTGGTCGTTCGAACGTAAATGTAGATTTCCCTTGAGTTTGCTTGCGATAGTGGATGAATTGTGGAATAGTTGGTCATGGTTTATTATTTAAACGCTGCTAGTGTATTGATTCTCTATCATTAGGTGTGTTAGTGTCATTCTAGGAGAACGTGAGTACGGTGTGAGATTTTGTATATGAATACATTCTCGACTTTACAGATGAAACGATATAAATGACATGCCGTAATAATATGAAATGCTAAAATGTCTTAGTTGCATGAATCTCTGATTTGCTGTGTTAATGATTTGAATGAGTTGTGTTTGTGTGTTTGTTATAATTTTATCATTTAATATGTGTACGCATAACTAAAGGTGAAATTCAATTGTCCATACGCGTTAGTGTCTCATGACCTAGCGGAAGTATCTATAAAAAAACCATTATCAACGTAACAATATGTAACATATAGTATTGCAGCTTTGAGTAGTGTTGCATAGTGTGATTGTGAGTCACTCCATGTTACGGCATTGACATGGAGACATTGGTGCGTGTGCAACAGACGTTTACATGTGGACGTCTTGCAGAGGAAGGAGGACCTCGGGATAGAGATGTGTGTGTGTGACGACCTTGAGCGTTGGGACTGTGTGGACGGCATCTTTGAGTGGCCCTTGGCCAGGTGGTTGACGGCAGTACGTCGTGTGTGACCTCTGGATGACCCAAACCAGTTACCGCCTATGAAGGAAATTACTTTGCACCAACCCTTGTACACCTGGGACCCAGTGGTAGGAGGCGGTGATGGCGACGCATCCGTGACCTTCAGTTACCGTTGTCTGAAGGACATAGACGGGTCACCGTGTTTACATCAAGAACTGACCATTCATATAATTGAATGTTTTTTAATAATGCATGCTATGGTTGTACGGAAAATTTATTTCGCATACTGTGTCAATATAGTGGAGAGATAATTTGATAGTGTTTAAGTAATCAGAATAGGTGATAATTGAAGTTAGAATTAAGTTATGTAAATTAGCAGGGATGTGCGGTATGATGTGTGTGACAGTGAATATGTGAGTTATCCGTACGTGTAGGTTGAATCTGTTGTGTTGTGAAGTGTGAGCAAAGTACTGTGCAGTGGAAAGGTGAATGAGATGGTGGGTTGTGTTTGTTTAGAGGCGAAGTGGTATGTGTATATGATGTAAAGGCAAGTGCATGTGGTATGATGGAGAGTGCTTTGTTATATTTTGTGAATAAAATTAGTTTAATATCTTCACTATTCGTTGTGATGTGTATGAAGATACTGTTGGGCTATTCCGTGAGATTTACAGCCTGTTGAATACGGTTTCCCTCCTGTAATCGTGGAACGTTCTAAAACTGAGCATCGTGCGGTTTTAAAGATTTTCACGAAAAGGGTGTGAATGAGATCAAAGCATAAACTTATAATCAATGGGTATGGGAAAACAGGCCTTAATATTCTACTGTTGCAGAATGGTCAACTCGTTGTTAGAAGAGTCGCACCTCCTTGAACGAAGACCCACGGCCCGGAAGGCCTGTTGAAGCCATTACATTTAATATGGTTGCACGGGTTCATTGCTTAATTACGTCCGATCGCAGAATAAAGGGAGACGAGACATCTTCAGAGCGTATAATTTCTCCTGAAAGTGTTAGCAACATAATTTATGATATACTCGCACTGGCACAATTAGTCTGCAAGATGGGTGCTATGTAACTTAAATGCAACCAGGGAGTTGAATCCAGTCGTGAGCTTTAAGACATCTGCATTGCTGATTCCTGCAGTCGGATTACAGGGGATCAAACATTGATTCATCACTGGGATCCTGACACCAAGCAAGAATCCATGCAATAGAAGCATAAGCACTCCCCTGAATGTCTACTTCATTGAACTTATTGACCTCCCCTCGAACTGAAGTTCAATGTGATGAATCAGTATTGTATTAAAACCTACTCTCCCGCATGAACAAAGATCTAAAGCATAGATGTAATAAAACGATTTGGCCCAGTGATATTTGTATGTGTATCAGAGTCTGTTTTAGCAACATCGTCCGAATCAAATCTGCGTACACGCACAACTATTACATTGTTATAAGGATAGAACTGATAGAATTCAATTCAATTTCAGAAGAACAAGGTGCATGCTATATGATTTTGAATTAACAGTTTTCTGTCAAGGCAAATTATAACGGATATTCACAGATGCGCTATTTTAAAAACTCCTTTCCTTGACCCAATTGCTGAATATACGCTATTCCTCAGGATAACGTTAACCAGTATCCGCAGTTCTTCTCTGAACATTGTTGATACTGATTCTCCGATTTTGTCCAAAAATACAAACACAATAACTCTATCAAGAGGTGCCGCAGTCTTGACCACTTTAGGAGGCAGTGACTCTGCAATTTTCATTTCATACTAAAAATGTTGTTTGAGGATCAACGTGATGTACCTTTTTCTCTTGTGTTACAGCATTTCTGTCCGTCCATCCGTCACATTTTCTGTTCCACTGAAATTCAAATGATACCAATTTTTAGAACGCAAAGAAACTTTAATTATTTTCATTATAATTCATTATACGCTTGTTATCTATAGTGTCCATTAAAGTTTTACAATATGTTTAAACTGTGTATATACACATGTGTTTTTAAATTATATATCCCGTATTGAAACAAAAAGAAACCAAAAAACTTAAAAAGAAATTAAGTAACCATCGGAAGTTTTTGAAATACGAAAAATGTAATCTTGAATTAAATTATAAGATAAAATTAAGATTATATTACTACAAAATGTCTATAATCGATGTAATCTTGTTTTTTCATCAAACCATACATTCTGTTGACTTTGCAGAAGCATGTCAAGATAACATCAGAAAAGAAAACTGTTTACATGTCTACAACAGAAGTAGCGTATCTAACACGTGACGCCAACGTTAAGAAACATTTTCCCGAGGACATTTCAAGGTTCGGAAGGAAACATGATAGAAATAAATGTGACAGAGCGTTTCCCCGACAGCTTTTCCTAAATAAGAATATCAAACATTCAGAACATTTCTCATTGGTGCCTAGTTTCTGACTTGGTGAATCATGCATGAAATTAAATATTGCCTTTAAATATAGAAAATGAAACAATGTATAAATGGTGCAAACGACGACGTAGTCATAGATGTGCTGTATGTACACCATCCAAAAAAATATTCGATACCCAAGCATACTAGTATTATAGTTCCATTTCTCTATATAGATGTTGGATAATATTTTTCTTTGAACCTGTATATTTCATTTTTGACATCTTGGTTTTTTCCCTTACAACTAAGCCAATTAATTGTCTTGATTCATTTCTTCCTCGTTCCAAACGTCGGCTTTGCAAGATACAGTGGTCATTTATTACATGAAATTGACTTTTAATGTCTCAAATCTGGCGTTAGGATTGTTCTGGGCATATCTGGTGTCTTATCTTCAAACAATCCTATAGTTATACCTTCAAAGACTATTCGTTACGCAGCATCAATCGTGGTATATGGTATCATGTACATGTATACATCATTTTTCTGACAATCTCATTTCCGTTTATGCCAAGTTGAAGCAAAAATAATTGATAACATCATTCACATCTGTATTTTATCGTCCAACTACATGGCTTGACAACTGCGTGTGTTAAAGAAATAGATTTTTACAAATTTACAAGAATTACTGCACATTATAAAATTCTTTTTTCAAAATAATTAAAGCTCTCATTTAAAATTTATCAATTGATTGGTTTGGCATGGACAAATGTTTAACATTATGAATGATGTGAATTGTCATATGTTTGATGGTGTATTCACAAAAACAAAGAAAGAACATGAAGTATTATTTGATACATCTGTATGTTGACTGTATATTTTCAGATGAAAATTATGACCCTGCAAGATACTTCAAATATTAAAAGTTCATGGAATTATACAGTTGCCTTCTTTTAATTTGCTTAATGTTATGTTATTATGAAACAAAGCATCAGAGTCGGTCCTATTTGCGTTTCATTTCGACACAATATATCTTTATGACTTTTCCTGCGTCTTAATCCACCATGTGTATTGGTTTACGTGCTTCAGAGACCCCTAGAGCTATGCCAGCCGGAGCTTATATGCTCATGGTAAGGCCACTCAAGCTGGACAGATCGACGGGTGATGTTGAGTTGTTCTAAAACTGCTGTCTATCCCTCACTATGCCTTGCATTCCCCCATCCTTTCGATCCTTTTCTCCCTGATCTGTCCACTCTTTAAATGGTATATCTTTTTTGTACTTTCAATTAGTATAACAGTTACAACTTTAAAGTTAGCCTGTATCTTAAAACTTTTATACATGAATAGAGCTTTGATAAAACCTGGCTGAAAATGGACTGGTAAGTTTTGATTGCCATTCGTAAATTTTAAGAGATTATTGGTTGGCCATAGGCCTCCACCCATCTTAACAGCTGATATGTCTCTCTATATTACACTTGAAATTTTCAAAGGAACTTTCAACCAATCATACTTATGATTATATAACCTTTTCTAAATAGAGGATAGCATATAGGTCTTTTGTTCTTTTGTTGGCCTTAATCTACTCATTTGCCGTCATGCAAATACTATCCTATATATTATTTCGCCGTATTTCCTAGCCTAATTAGGGTCCAACTTTGACTTTTTAAGGGTTTTCTTGTTATCAAATGATGTTATAACATCCGCGTAAAAGCAGATTGGGTAGATATTTATGTTATTTGATTTTTTTTTAAATTCTGAACACAGCTGTCACTATGTGTAAATTGCATAAGCATTATTAATATATGTCCCTTAATTGAAATAAAGTTTAACAAAATCTACTCCAAGACGTGCGGTAAGGTGATTTGGGGTTCAGCGCCGCTCTTAAAAGTATTTCATTTATATATCACAGCAGCTGGTATTTTTGCAGGGGAAAAGCCCGCAACACCTTTGCAATGAAACCTGCGAGCAAAGGTGGTACTACGCCGACTTCTGTGTAGCATTGCACCAAAACCTTACTGCGTGTAGAACAGTTCTCTACTGCAGACAAATTTGCCTCGCCCCAAGACGTACGGAATGTTACTTTTTAATATTGTTATTGGTGAGATGTATGCCTTTGTTTCATTTCTGACAGAATTAATTTGCAAAAACATCATTTCAACTATTTATGATGTGGGGTTTTGAAGTGGGTGGCAAGCTATTTACAATACACCAAATAACATAATTATTGTCAGATTAGAACTCTCCCGAGATTGTTTAATGTTGTCTTTTTTCGCACCATTGAACACTCAATCATTATTTCCCATTTACAGGAATTGTATGTATGGACAAATATTCGGTTGTTAAATAATTACGTAAGAATCCATACTTCAACGACAGTATCGTCAAATCTTTTTGATTATTTTCACAACTGTCAGTAGATATTATAATATGTAATGCTATTTTAACCATCATCAAAATAAAATGTTAGTATATTATACCTTACTTAGACGAATTATAAGTGAGATTGTAATTAATGCGACAACTTCTACACACTAGCATGAAAGTCGCAGATACCTATGTTGGTCTAGAAATACTGTTAACACAAAAACGAGACACATATTTTTCGAAGCTGATTATTAAGTACATGAACAAATTACTCGGAGTAGAGACTCCCTCGTGATGACAATGACATATGTGTCTCATTTATTTCCAAAATAAGTAGTGCTGACGGCAAAACACAATAACTCATATATTATAAGAATAGTAACATTGTATAATAAAATATTAGAATTTACAAAAACATCTAATCAACTATAAGAAGTACACCTGCCGATAGAAAATGGGTTCCATTATATTAACTCAACAATGAATTTTATGTGGAGCACAGTGGTGTAGTGGTTAGCATGCTTGCTTCTCACGCCAGCATGCTAACCACTACACCGGGTTCGAATCCTGGTGGAGACACCAAAAATTTGTGACTTGGGCCTCACCCTGTGTTGTGTCCCTGGACAAGACACTTCATCCACTGTGCACTCAGTTCACCCAGCTGTACAAATGGGTACCTGAACAAGGGGGATGTACGCACCTATACGGTCGCGCTTGTTAATCGGCGGCACCGAAAATACTATCCCTCCAGGGTAATAATACTCATGGCGCTTTGAGCATGCTTTGTCATGGATATATGCGCGGTATAAGAATGCTATTATTATTATTATTATTATTATTATTATCATTCTAACTGTGAATATTTTATAGAAGAACTGACAATATGTGTTGGAGAACGTACATGTTGATAAACAAATTTCTTACTTTCTGCATCTGATCGGTATATTTTCATCCTCGAAACCTCTAACAATGGTCATAATGCCAGCAGAACTACTATCATCTGATTATTTAGAGCTATGTAGCACCAACAACAAAGACTCGTGTCAGGACCTTAAACCGATATTATTTCCTTTTCAAAACTAACATTTTGGTGAATACGTTGATACTGAAACACATATCATATATGAGCTTTAACATAAGTACGTTGACGAGCGTGTTAAACTGTAATTTACATGCCAATGAAAATAGTTCAATAATTTCATGTCAGTGTATCTTTATCTAAGCTCTTTGAGCCTCACATAGAAAACACTCGTCAACGTGTCCATCAATCTTTTGTACTTGTAACGTGCATTCTAGAAAAAAAACCCATCTAAATATAAATTATAATTGAATGTTAGTAAGTTCTAGTGGACTGAAACAACTACTACATTTTCCCCAGAAAATCAGACAAGCTTACTTTCAACCAATTTTGCCTGATGGATCCTTGCAAAAGTTGTAATTAATTTATCAATAAAGTCTCGATTTGTTTTATTGAGTTAATTTTGTAAGATAAAATATTATCACCAATTTGCAAAATCAAGCTGTTTGCAGCTCAACAAATAACCTTACGTGTTCCAGATTGTGTGACTCTCCCGAGACTGTTCAGTGTTGTCTGTTTTCTCACCGGTCGCCTCACCAGATAATTGCTTCTGACTCGCTTAAACTTATGTGATATCATATGTGTTTGGGAGATTATTCGGTTATCTATCTATCCAAATTGTTATGTACTTTTTTCACATGATTTGAGGAAAGAACAAAAGCAATGAAAAACCCATCCTCCCGCATCAGCGATTCAGCTGCATCCATATACCCTGATATCTTTCGAGCCAAATCCTTCGTAAGGCTAGAGCAGCTTGATGTTCGTGGCTGTGCTCACCTGTTTTTTTAAGCCAATGAAATGTTATCCAAGCTACTCTTTTGAATTTTCCATCCGGAATGTGCCGCTGTTGCTAGATGCGAGTAGTTTCATTGGCTGGATATATAGCTAGCGATACGAGGATTTTGGCCTAAAGGATATCAGGGTATATGGAAGGAGCTCGATCAGCGGATTCAATTACGCTGATGCAGCAGGATGTGATAAACCAGGCCTTGAATTTTTATGACTAATGAAAACAAAAAAATCACCTGAATATCCTATACAATATCTTCAATGACACAAAATGTTTGTATTGGTCTAGAAAACCAGACGCATATTTCTCACAACCTTCTTATAAATCCTCTTATCAAATCAATGCAGTAATGGATAAGGGTACGGGGAGGCTAAAATTATTCACAATGAAGTATTATTAGGATTTACAAAAACAATGATTAATTTAGTTTAAAGAAGTGGATCAAAAATGCGGATAATCAACTTAGACCTCTACAGTGAATGTTATTTAGCCATTCTAGATCTATCTGTAATAGAAAGGGAAAATATGTGAATTAAAGAACATTAAACTTTAACCGAAATGTTTACTGTAATTTCCCCATTGAGGTATATAAATCTGCGGGGCTCTCACAATAGTCCGATCGCCCTCGTTTTCTTCGAATCGGCTGGATAAATTGATCGAGCTATAATAAATGAGCATGAAGACGTGCAACTCCTGCTTAAGTTACAGTCATTTAATTGCTGATTATGATAAGTAAAGGGAAGGAACCATTACTGAGGGCTGTTTGGTGTTTATTATATGTAGGGCTTGGGAAATATGTGCGATTGTATATGATGTTACTTACTTAATATTATTAAATGTATATACAATATAAACAGCAAAAAAAACCTATTTACGGTAAATAAGTAAGAGATTTATAAACCTTGAATAATGCACACCAAAATGACGAGTCACAAGTTCATGGTCATCCGTTCTTGCTTGAAAAACTGCTTTTAAGCGACTTGCAAATGTTGTTATCCTCATTTTCTAGTCTCTAAAAAGCTTAAATATTGCTATTATTGTTATCTTCCTTTCTAATACAGTGGAAACTGAATAAACCGGCACCTATCAGGGCCGAACTTAATTGCCTGTTTAGACAGTGTGTACATTTCTATTTATTTTCGGAACGAGGTCACAACTGAATATGAACCTGATACCATAATGATACTGACCTGTTGATTTTTTTGCAGATGATCTCAACATATTTAACGCAAAAAAATACGCAAATTTAAAGAACTTGATGTGCTCAAATGAAAAGCCATTAAGACTTAGACAGGAAAATGTGTTTGCAAATTGGGCAAGTAAAATGCAACTCACGCCTTACCATTCACTCTTGTAATGCGATCATGTTACGATGTATGCGATGTGACATTTATTGCCAGTGTAACTTTTAACAAACATTTCAGTTTATCAATCTAAAGTTGCTGAACAAAAGTTTGATATCTTTCTCATAATTTCCCATCTACATGTAAAATCATCAAATTTGGAAAGTTTTAAATTTTCACCAATTCTTAACAGAACAATTTACGGACCATATTTCTTTATCAATAAGTTATGACTTCATATCTATACTTAATATACAAGGTACATATATGGCTTTACTGGTATTACCCCCAAAAAGGCATTGGGTCAAAGATATAAATGACAGATTTTCATAATTTTGCTTTGGAATATTGATTAAACAAACTTTCGGCAAAATGTCTACAAAAAAGTCAAGTTGCTTAATGTTATGACATGTATCAAATCATTCACAAATACATATTTTGAAGAAAAAACATTTGAGAAATTTAAATTAAAATTTTTTTTTTTTCCGTTCTGGACCCAAATATTAATGTTTCATAAATCCATGCAAAATGTGTTCAAATGGGAATATCAGTATGGTATTTGAGTTTGTGATATACATAATGTTTCTTACTTAGGTGAGGTGAGGTGAGTTGGTGTTTAACGCCGCTTGCAAGATTATTTCACTTATATCGCGGCCGCTAGTATTATTGCAGGGAGAAAGCCCGCAACACTATTGTGGCTATGCATTGCGGTGAAACCTGCGAGCATCGGCTGGAACTAGCGAACCATGGGTGGTACTGCGCTGAATTTCAGTGTAGCATTGCACCCAAACCTGACTGCGTGTAGAACATTCTCTACTGCAGACAAAGTTACCGAGCCCCTGGCGGGATTCGAACCACGGACCTCCTGATCCTAAGCCGAACGCGCTAACCACTGCGCTATCCCGCCCCCCCCCGTTTCTTACTTAAACTGAAGGATTGTAAAATTTATTGTAAGAGATTTTGCCGTGGGCCTCGTTGTCTTGTACAACTCTAGTTATTCCCTTTTCTTCTAAATGCTTTTATTTTATTTCATTTTATTTTATACTTAAATTCTTAGTACAGAGGAACTGCAAGGTCACAAGACATATGTGAAATCTTACTCAAGAGGGTTACAGGGAAATTTTTCTACAAGTGAAAAAAAACGATACAACATTCACGCAGCCTTCACAATTTTCACTTGCTCGCAAAACAATGCATCCATTAGAACAAGATTCATGATAAGATAAAATTTCAGAATAATGATTTCATCTAAAAGGTCTTTATATCAAAGTTTGATGTGCAGAATGGATAACTTTTTATTCCCATTTATCAAACCGATATATTCGATCTCATGATGCAGATGAAGTATTTCATGTAACAAAGAATCACATTTTTTCAAGAGAGAGAAATTTTGATCTTCAATTAAAGAATAAAATAATGAAAGCTTCCTACAATATCTCAAAATTTCAAGAATACGTTGGCACAGGTATTATATAGTTTCTTTATATTCAAATCAATAAAACAGCTACACAGTTCTTTATATTCAAATCATAAAAACGGCTACATGGTAGTTGGTTGTTAAACAATTAATCAATAATACATAATGCGGTCTATCAGAGAAGCTTTTTTATGTTTTATACCACAAAACCTTCATATTTCATATTCTTTTCTTCCATGGACTGCGATAGTAACCAAAGGTATAAACGATGACTGCAACTGGAAAAAGCAACAGCCTAAGCAACTTTTCATAGATATACTGGTTCAAAACACATTGAAATAAACATTTAATATTAATAAACATGTTATTCTTCTTTGAACGTATGCAATTCACAATAGACAAACGACCTTTGAATTTGTCTTATTCCACCAATAAATTGATTTTCCTTCAACGCGTTATTGACGGAAATGAGATGTATACCTGTTACCAGACACCATGACCAATATTGTGAAACGAAGAGCCTTTGAATTGTTAACTGTTAGATGTTTGTTTGAAGATACGACAGAAGATGTCCAAAGCGTAATAAGTGACAGTTGAGTCTCAAGAAATCTGACAGCTAGAACGATGATGAAGTGAATCATGATAATTAATTTCTTAGTTATAAAAGGGCAGCTGTAAAAAAGGACGCATACAGGCTTGTGGAAAAGGTCTATTTTCTCAATAGTAAGCATACACTTAAAGTGTTGTTACCAATTTGTTTGCATCTTGATTAATATACTGTCTAATTTTATATATGGAAAGGAAATGATAAAGTGATTCACGAAGTCAACAACCAGGCAGCAATGTTTAAATACCTGAATCTATGATCGACGAAAATATACTTTTATAAGAAATTCCACTTGAATTGGCACAGCTGTCGTGTAACAATTATTTCTCTCATATGTCCTTGCTAACCTTGAAGTGGCGTCATAAAACTGAATCCTATCAGTTTGACTACATCATTAACCCTGTCTCAGGTGCAGGCTCATGTAAAGAGTAAACGAAGTTGATGAATAAATGTAATAAGATACAATAAATCTGTTTTATACAATTCGAGTGTCTAGGTTTCCTGATACTGTGACATACTTACTGAACGTGCGCGAAATATTCCTGAGTTTGTTAGTTGACGAGGCGAAAATATGTAACTGATTAATTTTAAGTTGTGATATATAGAAGAAAACTTTCTGATGGAAGTCAAACACCATGAATCTCCCGATCATTGAAATTAACTTAACTAGATACATATTGTAGTTATTATTAAAGTGTTAAAATTCAATAAGAAACATTTTACCAGCTTTGAATGGGTGACTTAATTAACTTTTTGTTTCAATACGGGCAAATATATAATTTCCAAAAGAGCGATTGGGTCCAGTTAGTGCATTTATCCTTTGGAAACTAGTCGTTAACATATGCAGTTAAAGTTCAGAAAGTGATATGCTAAAGCAAAATGTCAATGTGTCAAACAGTATATATGACATTATGGTTTTGTAAAAATGGCGGAGTATAGAGTCAAGCTATACTGGATGAAGTTTTGTTACAACACATGTGCACAATGATGTGGCTATTAATAGCTATCGCTAGATGAAATTTAGATATGAGCATTCCTATGTACACATTAAACGAACTGGTCGTGATATGGTATTTACTATGTATAGCTGCCTACGAAAAAGTAGACTGTTCGTTGAGTTGCGTTGCGTTTACGTTTCTTTAACAAATACATTACAGTTAAGACATTTAGATCAATTTGAAAAGCAACTTTTGTAACACTTTATATACAATGAACAGTTTTGTAGTAATCCACACATAATTTTGTCATTCCTTATAAAAGGCAATGGGTAGAAAATTCAAATGTTCTGATTTTCTCATTTCTGCAAAAACCGATTATGAAAACACATTTCTGAAAATCTTCGGTCACAGTAAGAAACTTTGGTTAACATTAGGATCTTTCTTTAAACTTTACAAAAAGGATACATTAAGAATCTAGGTTTACCATTTCAACCCTAGTGTTGCATATTCCCTGCCAAATGTTTTCCTCGTGCAATATGAATATCATCTTTAAACATGTGATAGCAATATGGTTGTCCTTCATTTCCTATAAAGATATCAACTTTGTTTTGCAAGACGGTAGACAATGTTGAATTACAGTGACCATCCTTTTATACCAAATATTTGCACCTTGTTCAACATTAATGATGCAAAATTTTGTAAAGCAGTTGTACTTCCCAAATATTAAGTCAACCTTTTCTTCATGAGGAAATGCAGCTGTGGAATAAAAGTTTTCCTTACAACTCTCTTAAATTGATATTAGCCAATAACAGTATGCAAAGAAGATCATTGAAACAAAGGAGGATCAATAAACGATTAACTGTTATATATTTTTCAAAAACTCAATTAAAAACCGAACATTTTGTTACCTTATTGTTGCATACCAATTTGATCAAATATTTATTTTAAAAAATCTTTAAATATATTTCTAGTTCAATGTTTAGTGGATATATGATTTATATTATATAAGTCAATTTGCAAAAGAGAACTACGTATTCAATTACTAGAATACTAATAGAAAAATGCATTTAAATGGAACATCAAAACAAAATTTTAAACTAGAAACTAAGATATTTCTCTTTCATTGTAAAATCAGTGATACTTATGGTAATTTAAAGGTTTTTCCTTTGCTCATGTTTCCACCATTTTGTTCGTTAACGAATGTTCACAAGTCCTTAGATTAATATAAAACTATCGTATCTGTACAGCACAGCATCTGTAGGGGCTAAAGTCAAGCTACTTTGAAGGTCGACCTTTAAGTTCTTTACATGTTGTAAAATAAAAGACTATAAGATTGTATGATAAAAAGAACAATGGTTTCAACTATTCAGGGATGCATAAATGATGTATCTGCTTCCAATATAGCTACTCTACAAAGGCGTCTCATTGGTTAAGGAAATTGGAGAAGAAAGGCTTGTAGTTTTGATATACCGTGTCCCAAATTGCTGAAAGGTTCTTTGAAACGTTTTTCGAAGCCTGATTTGCTACAAATATCATCTATATTTCCCTCACATGCTGTCAGTGATCATTATGTTCATATGAATCATCAGTTTATTTACCATTTATCTTCTTTCTGTATTTATTCAAAGTTTACCTGATCTCTCAATTACATTTTTTTTAATTATGGCAAGTTATTTTGGATAACAGTTTTAAAGATTGATCCATCCTCTATTAAAACATCGTATTTATTGGAATGCTAACTGGCACTGTTTATAATTTGGAAATATATGTTTTGGAATATTTCATCTAAGCAAATATATAGTAGTCACATTATGATTTATGAATATTACATGCAATATATAACACAGATTACCTAAATAGGTAATGTGTTTGACAAAACTACTTTCACTTGAAATTTGAATATTAATATTAGAATGTATGTAACAACTCCCTTTTCGTACGTTGTTCCCTTTTATTGATACAACAATCCTCTATTGTGCCTTTTCTCCTAATGATCTTAAACATTCTAAAATTATAATTGCTCAAATTTGATTTCGCGTCTAACTTGGTTAAATAAAACAAGTATTAGGAGTGAAGCCATTCATTGGCGCTAGAGTGTACAAAGTCTTGTTACGGTATTACAAGGCCTTGTTGATTAGCCCTGTCATAAATTATTTGTAAATGTTAAAATGTGTCTATATTCCATCCGTACCGGTAGGACAGGCTCTTAAGCCACGACTGAAGGCAAAAACATAGATGTACACGAAGACGACGGTATCTATTTCTTCAAGTTCTCCATAATGCTGAAGGGAATATTTTCATTGACTGTCATATGAAAAGAACTTGAAGTATCACCCATTAAGATAAAATACGTTTTACATAAAGTCAAATTGTCGAGATGAAATCATTTTTAAGTGTTATATTTTTAGTTGGAATTGTGAGGTACTTTGATGTTCAACTTTAATGTACTAACAGGACGCATATCTAAATTTCCAAATCTCTAAGATACATTATAGAATTGACATACACATAACATTGAACATAGATGAGATACAGTTAATAACGTTAGAGCTTTTACTGTCTCAAAGCGTCTATAACTGGCTGAAAGTTCAAGGTATATCCTCGTTACGATTTAACTGTTTCTGCTAATGTCATTTGAAAAGTACTAGCTGTATCGAACCTGGGGATGAATCTCCTCTTTAAATGTTTTTTAGTATCAAGGGTGAGCTGAAGTGACTTTAAAGTGTTTGTTTTCAGGTTGGTTCGTGAAACATTGTTCCTTTCATCGTATAAATTTCAACAACTCCTTCAAGGAAATTTCGAACTATCTCATGGAATTAGAAAAGGTAAAGAAAAACACATTACAATAGATTTGGTATAGCACATAAACATCCCTCGAATTAGCATTTCATTTATTAAAAGTTCAAGATCAAGGTTCTTTTTAACGATATAAATTCTTAAATTATGTACTTTCAAATTTATTCACTTAAAAGATACAAATATGATCAATGAAGAGGATTGGAGAGTCTTAACCTTTATTACTTGCACCTTCAGTTACAATGTTGTCAATCAAAAACCTTGGACGTGTGAGCGGTATGCTCGGATTTATGGGCTGGGGTCGTGTCTACATTTGTTGAAGCAGTAACTGTTATTTTACTTGACATCACATCACGTCACTTAAAATATCTGCCTTTATGTTTTTCCTATCAATTAACATGCAATTTGACAAACAAACTAGTCATTAATAAATACATGAGATTCGATATCTTATTTCCAATCGTACATATGTTAAACAAATATCCATATGGTATTTCTTAACATTGACATATACATAATACAAAATTGGGTTTCTTAGAAAGGGCACGTTTGTACATGCCAAGCCAGTCAAGTCAGACTTCATTGCAATGATTTATAAAGGCTTCATTGTAATGAACAATCCCTACAAAACCCTATCAATGAATATGCTCATATGGATACAAAGGATGAGCATAACAGTTTTAAATTTCTATAAGACGTAAAGAGGCAAGATAAACCCAAAGAACAAACTGTTGATTTACCAACAGAAATACTATCCACGTCCACTCATTTGATTATTATCATGCGATAAGCCGATGTGGGTAATTCTCAGCAAACACTTTGATACCAGTGAGATAATATTCATGTTAATGTTTACGTATTTTTTTTGACATACTACAATTTTGTCAATCAGAGATGTAGTTCAAACTGCACTTAACATAAATATTAAAACCGATTCTGTATATTTTGTTCAATTTAGATTATTCGATTACCATTTCATAGTTTTACCATTTTATGTTTTTTAATATTTTTTAATTACCATCAGAATCAATGATTAATGATTTTAAGGGAGCTTTTTGATATCTATTAAAAAGTGTCACAATAAAACATTTTATTGTTTTCATGTTTTTATCTAGGAAATAATATTCATATCTCAAGGGCTTCACTCATCAGATATTTAATATTTCTTCACAAAAGCTGATTCTTTAAAAAAATATTTGGAATATCGGATTATATCGCATATCTAAAAAAGTATTTCTCGTGTTGTTTTATTTGCTACAGGAATGAAATTTGTATGTGTTCAACGACAACAGTCAAAATATATACTATATATTTACAAGTGAACATGTTGCAATGGTGACAGACTATCCAGCTTACTTAAAATGATTATTTTGGAATGATTTGATAATGTTCTTGTCACACACTTAAAATAACATTTATGTAGTATGTTGTTGATTTTGTAAATACACACAGTAAGATGACCATCTCTATCTTTCTCTCAGACTTATAATATCGGATATCATGATCAATATTAAAATGATTCTTGAATCCTGGTTTGAAGAGGTAATTTGATAATTATTTTTTTTAGTTCAGTATATCAAGTAATATTCAAATGATCTTGTTTTACAATACGCTTGATGCAATTCATCTAAGGATGCTCAATATACATTTTGAACCACGATTCATTTCTGTTGATACTGATTATTATATGTGTTCAATGTTGTTCGTTTGAGTTTCATATATATTCCAAAAAGTCCAAAGTCAAACACTCTAGTTCGTCTGATACTTACCCAATATTTACGGCTTAGACCACTTCATTGATTGGCGTATCATTATGTTGTGCATGAACATTGAGGGAAAAGTTACGTTTTTATTTATTCATAATCAGGAACAGGAAGCATAAGGCTGTAAATTAATTGTTTATCATATTCTCGAACATATAAGGGTCAGATCACATTAATTCTTTATCTCTAAATGAAAGATATACTTCACAGAGACCAAATATAACACAACTATTTTTGGACATGTGGATCAAACATACATGGTGTCATTAATGCAAGAAGAGAGTTCTTTGCTTTCATTAATATCAATACAGATTTCAGATCCAACTTTTATCGAGATTCACTATTTTGTATCTCAGATCTTGCGAAAACGAAACTGAATGTCATCAATTGAATGCAATCTTCTTTAATCAAAGGAAGCAGTTCTGGAAGAATTTTAATGTTCGGTTAAGCTACGCAAACACCTTTTCCTACCTTAAATGGTTAAAAGGTGTTCATACTAAACTGGTTGCTAGCAGTTTTTGCTTGATATTTTCTTCTTCAACTACGGATATTTGAGCTGACTAATGAGGTATTTGCCCCTCCAAAGAAAATTTCATAGCCATATCTTTATTGGGGAAATTTGTAAGACATACTGTACTGTTCTCTCATGTTATAATTGGTATCCCCCCCCCCCCCCCCCCCCCCCCCCCCACCCCAACGTAAGAAAGAGGTGATCTAATCTTCTATGCAGTTTAACAAATGATATGATAAAGGGAAAATAAATTCTCATATTAGTAACAAGACTAAGTTTGTCGATTCTACCAATGGCTTAAACACCAAGCTTCATTTCATTAACTCTTTTACCATTAAGAACACAGAAAACGATCGCATTCGCACTTGAATTTTATATCACTGTTTAAACGCAAATGTAACATTGCTTGATAACAATTTATCATCAAAAACTGTGTTCAACAGGAGATATCGCTTGTGGAAGATCAAGCGATATCGCCTAGGAGATATCGTTTTGGCAGTAGATTTTGAACAATTCCCTGCTACAGTCAAGTTCATGACATCACAATTGTTTAACATCATCAAGTAATGACATCGCAATGCTATGACGTCATAAGCATGATGACGTCATAGTGCTAATACATCACCGCACTGAGACTCTTAATAGTGGTGCAGTGTTCAGAAATATAAATTTTTCACGGAACAGAAATGAAAAATGATTTGGATGATAAATAGAATCTCACCCTCGTGTCTTCTGACAAGCCTCGGCAAGCCTCGGATATTTGTAACTTTTATCAACTCGTGTTGATATATTTGATATCAGAAGACACTTGGGTGAGATTCTCTATGTAACTAAATTCACCGAAACGTTTTGTCTGTTATTTTTTTCAAGTAAACTATCCTAAACTCGTCTTTTTACTTCATTACCGGTTACACTTCACACGTTACAAGGCTAAACGCAACATATAACATAACGTGTTTTAATGTGGGATCATTTTCTTGAGACGACCAGTATCTAACCTTTAAAATTTTGTTTAAAATAGATATTACTACAGTGATCTGTGACCATAACATAATTTCTTGAACGGCGGCCCTCGTTATATTTTAGTTCAAAGTCTTTATAACAGTCACTCTCTGCAAATAATTCATTTGAATTGTTCTGTAGGGCCCAGATTTAAGCAGAAAAACAATTCAGATAAAGATATAACCTGTCAAGTAACTTTTAATGTTTTGCGATTTAATTTTAAAATCATTTTGTACAAATGAATACATAGGCCATAAATACTCAAATGAGATAACGAGTCTCTGCGATGTTTAACAGGAATCTGCTACACTTGATATAATCCCAAGAGGGTCTCAGCTTTCATGAAGCACGATAAATGTAAACCAGACAGTCAGGAATGGGATTGTGTAATCCGGATTGAAGTAATCAATTTACCGTTGGCCATGAACAAACATTAACCTAAAAATAAATCGACGTATCTATTACCAATACATGTCCGTATCCTTAACACTGATTTTCACTATTCGTACTTAAATTGAGTAAATCATTTGGGCGTTTTCATGATTAATTGTGTACTATTCCATGAATGTAATTATGGATATTTTATTATCATTGTATTCTGCGAGTCGTAGCAAATATATACATTGTGCTCATTCCTAGCGCAGAAGACCTTCCATCCCAAACATATACGATCATCATCACCTCTTTATCAGTCGTGGAGGTGAGTTAAATGATTCCGTTCATGTAACCCAGTACCTTATCAGATCAGAACAGATCAAAGTTTTAGAGTCAGGACGGAACTTTGGTCGTCAAAAATTATGTTTTTGCTCTCTCGTTTTATCTTTTCCGTCTTTCTCTTTTCTACGAAAGACCATTAAAGACCACATTTGAAATTTGTTGTTTTTTTTGTCTTTAAAAACTTGTAAGCACGAAATCTCGTAATTAAGAAAAAAAAGTCGTAATTAAAAGATTAAAAGAACACATCTATAATTTGTCTTTTCCATTTCATAACTCGTTATTACAAGAAAAAATTTCTTAAAAACGAGAAAATACTCTTAATAACGAGTAAATACTCGTAGTTACGAGAAAACTGGAAATATTTATTTTCTCTTTAAAAACCTATGAATACCAGAAGAAAGTTGTAATTATGAGAATAAAGTCGTAATAATGAAAATCAAGTCTTAATAACGAGAATGACCATGTAATAACGCGATTGTTTTTTTACATCTTTAAGTCTTTTTCAAAGAAATTGAAATGTCAAATAATTCATTTTATAGTGTTTCTTGAACGTGATTAAACACAACGTCATGAGCAGAAAATAGAAATAACAGATATTGTACTGTTTACACAGGTAACATTTTCACTTGCACCGCTTGTCGCGGGTACTTTTTTGTGGTAGCACCTTTCCCGTGCCTCTTGTTTCGGAACTTTCGGTAGAAACACACGCATGGCCAGGACTCTCTCCCTTTTCGGGCTTCAAACCCACAAAGTTTTTACCCTATCTTCCTGTATCAACTGAAGACATCCAATAAACAAATTGGATCCCAATATTTGGTCTTTTATTGGAAAGGGTGAATGCTAGGACAGCATAGTAAAAACTTTGGTGATCGAAGTAAACCTTTTGGAAGTTAAAATTTGGTGTAACAAGTATTCAAGGGAGGGAGCCTGGCCGACGGACAGCAGCCATCAATCATGGAGGGTACCAGGGAGAATCTGGGGGATCAAGAGGATCCAGGGAAGCGACAAAGGACATTAACATTAAAGGGACAGGAACTTTTTCAATCTCATTGTTCTAAATATGAAGCTAAAATTCAGAAACTGATTTCACTGTATCAGAAATGCAATGATCAGAAGGATTTAAGCGATGATAAAGACAATTTAATTAGTGTTGAGAAACAGTTGACAGATATTCATTCTCAATACCAGACTGTTTTTGAAGATTATCAGCAGTTCCTTAGAAGATCTGGCGCGGTAGAGGCACATCAGATTTTGAAACAGCATATTGAACTTTTTCATAAAACATGTGCTTCAATATTTGAAATCAGGACATCTATTCAACGAAAACTGCAACCATCTGTAACTTAATCTGAAAAGATAAGTTTGTCAAGGACTAAAAGTACCTCTTCTTCAGTGGCTTTTAGAGCAAAAGCAGAGGCAGCCCGGAAAGCAGCTGAATTTGCCAGACATCAACATTCTTTGAAGAAGAAGCAGGCCCTCCTGGAAGAAGAAAAGGCACAGATATTGAGGAAGAGTCTGGAACTTACAGCAGACCTCGAACTTTTAGAGAAGGAAAAAGAAGCTGCAGTTGCTGATGCAAAGGCCCTTGCATATGAAGGTGATAATACTTCACAGAAAGTTGATCTCCCATTCGACTTAACACAGTTAACATCTAAGCACATTCAGAAGTCTATGAATTATGGTGCCGGAAATACTTCACCTTCTAAGAGGCAACCACCAGTGCCAAGTGAAATACAATCTGGACAGCACAAGCTACAACTGCAACAAGCCGGTCATCAGATATTGCCCCCAGACCAGTCTACAGTGCGGAATGATCAACAAAGTCAACATCACACTTTGGACCCTGGTGTGCAGCCTTTTTACCCTAGAGAGTTCAGTCAAATATTTCTAAGGAAAGACCTTGTTATGGCCAGACTGAAAGTTTACGATGATAAACCAGAAAACTTTATAGTATGGAAATCTTGCTTCCTAAGCGTGATTGCTGAACTTAATATTCCTGATGTGGAACAGCTTGATCTTCTGAGCAAGTACCTTGGCCCTACTTCATCCAAGCATGCAGCGAGTCTGAGGGCAGCGAACATCAACATGCCTTCAAGAGGATTACAACTTCTGTGGCAACGTCTAGATGAGCGCTATGGTTCCCCTGAACTTGTGGAAAGTGCCTTGAGGAATAGACTTGAACATTTTCCAAGAATTACAGCAAAAACTCATCATTTGCTATATGAACTTTCGGATCTTTTGTCTGAAATAGAATCTGTAAAGCTGAATCCCATGTATAGTCAGCTCCTTGCTTACTTTGATTCATCTGTAGGTATTAACCCTGTCGTTAGTAAACTACCTTATGGGCTTCAGGATAAGTGGACAAATCAGGCTTTTCATTATAAAGAGCAGCATGATACTCCATACCCACCTTTCTCATTTTTTGTCAAATTTATTCATGATATGAGTAAGGTAAAGAATGATCCTAGTTTTTTGTATGACTCAAATATTTCTTCCAGGCAGTCTACTCCCAACAGCACAAGAGTATCCACGAGGAAGACTGACGTCTCACAGCAGTCTCCCCTTTGCAGACAAACTGAAAGCAACACGGTCAAGTGCCCTTACCATTCAACAGGACATTCTCTGAATCAGTGCCGTGCATTCAGAAACAGTACGTATGAAGAGCGTAAGGAATTTCTCAAGAAAAAGGGTTATTGCTTCCGTTGTTGTTCTACCAATTCTCACTTAGCTAAAGATTGTAAAATAGATGTGTCATGTACTTTATGTCACAGCAAGAGACACCCAACATTCTTTCACATGGACAAACAGCAGTCGTCTTCAACTAGACCGAAAGTGGACTCTTCAGCAGACCATGGCGGGGAGGAAAGAAGTTCTTTAGAAACTGTATCATCCAGATGCACTCAGATATGTGGAAGCAACAGTGCAGGCAAGTCATGTGCTAAGATAATATCTGTCAGGGTTTTCTGTAAATCAAGACCAGAACTTTCAGTTAAGCTTTATGCTATGTTGGATGACCAGAGTAACGTGTCACTTGGTAAATCAGAACTGTTTGACAGTCTTTACTCAAGTGGAAGGAGGATTCCATATACTATTACATCATGCTCAGGTATTTCTGATTTGGATGGAAGAAGAGCTAGTGATTTTGTCATAGAATCCATGGATGGTAGTTGTCAGCTCGATATACCAAATCTTATTGAGTGCAACCAAGTACCTGATCTGTGAGAAGAAATTCCGACTCCTGATGTTGCCAAGTACCATAACCATCTCCATGACATTTCAGATTTTGTTGCTCCTCTAGATGCTGATATGAAGATCCTCTTACTGATTGGAAGAGATGTCATTGAAGCACATCATGTGTTTGATCAGCGCATCGGTCCTAAAGGAGCCCCTTACGCACAGAGATTACCGCTTGGATGGGTTATTATTGGAGAAACATGTCTTGGTAAGATTCATAAACCAGTGTCTGTAAATGTCAACAAAACCATAGTATGGAATAATGGACGAACATCTCTATTCACACCTTGCCCTAATAACTTCCTAGTGAAAGAGACCGATCCAGTTTTCAATCTCACTCTGGATGATGACAAACCTGGTTTGTCAGTGGAAGACAGACAGTTCATTGATGTTATGGATGAAGAGATGTATATGGGACCAGAAGGAAATTGGACAGCACCCCTTCCTTTTAAACAGAATAGACCTCTTCTTCCAGAGAACAGACATCTAGCATTGAAAAGAACCCTCTCTCTTGTAAGAAGTCTCCATCAGGATTCCATCAAGATGGAACACTTCCTTCAATTCATGACTAAGATATTGGACAAGAAGCATGCTGAAATTGCACCGCCTTTGGAACCTAAAGAGGAACACTGGTATTTACCAATATTTGGTGTTTATCATTCAAAGAAACCCGGACAGATCCGAGCAGTATTTGATTCTTCAGCAACTTTACAAGGAATATCTCTCAACAATATTCTTTTTCAGGGACCAAACCTAACCAACAGTCTACTCGGAGTTCTACTTCGCTTCAGGAAAGAAAAGGTTGCTTTTATGGCAGACATCGAAAGTATGTTTAACTGTTTCCTTGTCAGAGAAGATCATCGTAACTATCTTCGATTCTTCTGGTTTGAAGAAAACAATGCCACCAAGAATCTTACAGAGTACAGGATGCGAGTGCATGTTTTTGGAAATAGTCCATCCCCAGCAGTCGCAACTTACGGTCTGCGTAAGGCTGCCAGAGAAGGTGAGAAAACTTATGGACAAGACACAAAATTATTTGTAGAAAGAGACTTTTATGTGGATGATGGCTTGAAATCATGTTCATCAACTGAAGAGGCGGTAAGCTTACTTAAACGGACACAGAAATCACTCCTTGAAAATGGTAATTTAAGACTTCACAAAATTGTTTCAAACAACACTGATCTGATGCAATCATTTTTACATGAAGACTTGGCAAAGGATCTCAAGGACTTGAATCTAATTGAAGATTCTCTTCCCTTGCAGAGAAGTCTAGGCATGCTTTGGAACCTGGAAGATGACATCTTCACCTTCAAGGTCTCATCAGAGGAAAAGCCATATACAAGACGTGGTATGTTATCAACTGTCAATAGCATATTTGATCCGATGGGATTCCTTGCTCCTGTCTCAGTGCATGGAAAACTTCTTCTTCGGGAGGCATTGGTTGGAAAATCAAGTTGGGATGAACCTCTCAATCAACAACTTGAACAGGAGTGGGACAAATGGAAAAGTTCTCTACAGGTATTACAGGATCTTAAAATTCCAAGAATGTTTGTTCCAACCTCGTTTGAAAACTCTAACAGAATAAGTGTACTTGTTTTCTGTGATGCCTCGGAGCAAGCCATAGCAGCAGTTTCATACCTTCAAGTCACAGATAACACAGGAGAGACACATACTGGTTTCATACATGGCAAGGCGAAAGTTGCACCCACTCATGGACATACGATACCTCGACTGGAGCTTTGTGCAGCTGTATTAGCTGTCGACATAGCGGAATCGGTGACGTCTCTTCTTGATTTGCCGCTTAGCTCTGTGAAGTATTTCACAGACAGCAAGATTGTCTTAGGATACATCAAAAACTCAACAAGAAGATTTTCTGTTTACATCACAAATCGAGTGCAGAAGATAAGGAAGCTATCAAGTTCAGAACAATGGTTGTATGTTCCAACAAGTAAGAACCCTGCAGATTCAGCTACAAGACCTTTGGAAACTACATGGATAGGTGACAGCTTATGGTTGAGAGGACCCACCTTCGATTCTCATAGTGAAACAGAAACCATCTCATCAGATGAATCTCAAGATGAATTGGAATCTAGTGAACAATGTTCTATTTTCACAACCACATCACAACCACAGGAAGGCATTGGTTGTGAAAGGTTTCAGCGTTTCTCAGAATGGAAGAAGCTTGTTCGAGCTATTTCCCTCTTGAAGAGGTTTGCCAGAAAACATAAAAAGGATGGAATTATTGCGAGTAAAGTTGATCTTCAACAGGAATCTGAAAATTTGACGTTTGATTTCTTCCATTATTTACAAGTGTGTTCCATGCAGGAAAATGAGAGGGAAACTGGAAACTCAGAAAATGGCCGATTTGCCGCCAGACCGTCTGAATTCTTCACCACCATTTACTTTTGTCGGAGTCGATACCTTTGGGCCCTGGAATATCTCTTCAAGGAGAACACGTGGTGGTCTAGCACAAAGTAAAAGATGGGCACTGTTATTTACTTGTCTTGTGTGTAGAGCGATTCACATTGAAGTGGTTGAAGAGTTGAGTTCTTCATCTTTTGTGAATGCAGTCCGCCGTTTCATCTCCATCCGTGGAAGAGTGAAAGAATTTCGATCTGACAGAGGAACGAATTTTGTAGGTGCTGTGGAAAATGAACAAATGAGGCACCTTTTGTTGGACATCAAGTCAGAATGGAATTTCAATCCACCACACTCGTCACACATGGGAGGAGTGTGGGAGAGGATGATCGGTGTAGTTCGAAGGATACTAGACAATATTTTGGTTAACCAGTCAACAAGGAGCTTAACTCATGAGGTTTTATGTACTTTCATGGCGGAAGTCTCTGCGATTGTAAACGGCAGACCTATCACACCTGTTTCGAGTGATCCGGAGTCACCATTTATATTGACCCCACAAATTCTGTTGACACAAAAATCTAGTCAGACAGTGGACTGTTCCTTTGTTATTTCAGACAATATTGGAGATTTGTATAAATCACAGTGGAAACAGGTACAAGCATTGTCAGAGTCTTTTTGGAACAGATGGCGTTGTGAATATCTTCACACACTGCAATTTAGGAGAAAGTGGCAGGAAGGTCGACCTGACCTTAAAACTGGAGACTTTGTTTTAGTTTCTGAGAAAAATGTGCATAGGAATGAGTGGCCATTGGGCGTAATTACTGACCCTATTCAAAGCAGCGATGGACATACCAGAAAAGCCACTGTGAAGATGTTTCGAAACAAGAAAATTTCGTATCTCACCCGTCCCATCACGGACATGGTCCTTTTGATGTCAGCCTAGTTCTTCCTGGTACCCAGTTTATGTGATGTATGATGTGGAAAAGTAGGTTTACTGCTGCTGTATTTTGAGATACTTGAATGTATCATTACGATATGGTATTTTTTGCATATTTTTCCAGCTATTTTGTTGTTGGATGTATTTAATAATTTTGGTGTATAGGTAAAATTATAATTGTTAGGGCTTTATTTTGTAATATCTGAGTTATCAGATATTAGGCGGGGAGTGTACTGTTTACACAGGTAACATTTTCACTTGCACCGCTTGTCGCGGGTACTTTTTTGTGGTAGCACCTTTCCCGTGCCTCTTGTTTCGGAACTTTCGGTAGAAACACACGCATGGCCAGGACTCTCTCCCTTTTCGGGCTTCAAACCCACAAAGTTTTTACCCTATCTTCCTGTATCAACTGAAGACATCCAATAAACAAATAGACTGGATCCCAATATTTGGTCTTTTATTGGAAAGGGTGAATGCTAGGACAGCATAGATATGTTCTTTCAATCTCATCATTACAAGATTTTTCGCGTAATAACGAGTTTGTAACAGACACAAAACAAATTTCAAATGTGGTACCAATTGTCTTTTGTACTTTTCCTCCCTTGTTGATTTATTGACTCTTTTTGGAAAATCCACACGTACACCAGCTGTAATATTGCTGACCCTAACCCTAACAAATTCACTCACTCACTCTCAATGTTATACCGCTTTCATTCGAAAATATGCCGTATAACGATATAACACACGTTGAATTTTCAAAGAAAATTGATTTAAAATAAATCGTCCTAAATGCTGATTCGAACTCATACGTTTCCTTAGCGTACTCGCATGCTCGTTATTCGAGACTTACAAAAGAGAGAGATGCTTCTCTTCTGTCATCAGTGTCATTTAAGAAACATCAAAAGAACGTATCAATGTAAAAAATGTGACTCAAGCTGCCAAAGTTACTCGTGAGTAAAATATGATTTCTTTACTGAGATTTGATTTCTCGGTACACTTCAGACAACGATTAAAGCCTTATGACTCTGTTCGATCATTTTATAAATCTACACAATTCCGATTCTCTCTTCCTCAACATTTTATCATGCATTATGATATGTAAAATTTTATTACAGAGATATTCTTTATGAATTTTTGGCGTCGCGTGTGCAAGTATCAATAAGCATCGAATGATTCTGTACGTCTCATTTTGATGCTAACATGTTCAGTTAGGTGGCATTACAACGGTCCTGAGCTGTTCTACTGATCGAAAACTGGACAATGACGTGACAAAACTAGTGAAACAGAATTTTGAAAAATTATTCGAAGCAGTTACAGACGATCACATTTCAGTTGGTAATGTTGGTAAGGTGATATGAAATGTATTTATGTAAAAGGTGCGGATGATTTAGCCAGTGGCACACACAAAAGGGTGTTTTTATTAGAGAATTTAGCAAGTTAACAGCCATAATTATTCGTAAAGCTAATTGCTTCACACATTGCTGTCACAAGACTCAGATACAACTCAACAAGTAAAGACTGCAATGGATAACAGAAAGATTATGAAATTATTTACACAGAAGGTTATTGGTCTTCATTTACCTTCCTGCTGCATCAGCGTAATTGAATCCGCTGATCGAGCTCCTTATAAATACCCTGATATCCTTTAGCCAAAAACCTCGCATCGTTAGCTATCTAACCAGCCATTGAAACGACTCGCATCCAGCTACAGCGGCACAACCCGGATGGAAAATTCAAAAGAGTAGCTTCAAGCTCCTTGGAAAACGCTATTTCTTTGGCTTAAGCACGAAAGAGATCAGGCGTATTCAATTACGCTGATGAGGCAGCATGTTCATTTACTCGCTATTTCACACCTGAATTTTTAATATTGAACGTCTTTGTGATCCCAGCAATGCATCTATCGTAACAAATTTCTTTCAGTGGTGTATGTAATTGATGACTAATATCATTAAAATGGCTCATGTGCAACTGTGAATCAAAATAGCATCTTCGCACCAATAATACATTTAAATCTCACTGTAAACATACACTGTAAGGTTTATATAATGGAAACTTTTAGCAACATGCAATCCACACCTTCCGATGTTACATAACAGCCTACGGAAATGAGCTATGCACTCATTGATATGCTTAGTATACTTTTAATTTAGCTGTCTGATGGTATTGAAGAGTGTTGTTTATCAAGCACTCAATAGTTTCATGTTGCTCAATAGAATATAGAAGAAGGTTTTTAGACTTTCAGTGCCTGTAAATAACTTCTTTATGTTAATGATTAATATTGAAGGCGTCTTGTGTCCTCGATCTCATAGTACACACTTTTGAGGTTAAAAATGCGTGCTACAGTGCCATTTAACCCAGATTGCCTTAAAACACAAAGAGTTGATGGTTATAATTATAATACTTATTTAAAAATACGTTTTTCTTTGTCATTCGTTGCAATTTATTTTCCTTTCCAATCTTTATTATCTGACAATTTACCCCTGAAAAAAAACTTATAGTGAAACATTCATCTTGATTGTGGGTAATCAGTAGTAGTGCGACTTATTTATTTGTTACCTTTTATTGCTTTATGTACGTCCTTTATTGCTAAATGAATATTCCAATGATAATTATTCTTTTGTTGATGACAATTTGACATGAACTGAAATTGTTTTTGTATGTAAAAATGTACATGAGAACTTTCATGGAGATCCATGAAATAAGAGAAGATTTTACAGGAACCACGTACCATCAATGCTTAGACATGAACGTGTCCCTCAGTTGGAATTTACGTGATTGGCCAGGACAAATGTCTGTATAGCACTCGGTATGTTATGGTCAGAGAAGTGCTCTGTGGTAGACTGGTAATGTTAATGGATGTTTGCTGTTATAACAATCCTCTTAACAGCACCTGGTAGAAAAAATGTGGCCTCACATACAATACTATATCTTCGCACATATAGAGTTTTCCTTAGTTTTAAGCTGGATTTACTATTGAATTTGGTTGACAAGTTCAAGAACGTGAAAGTAACATATACAGCACATAAAGTACATCAGTATTACATAATTTGTCAACAAATCTTTGATACTTATGTCATAAAAGTTTACCTTTTTTGCCTTTTTTCAGCATCTACAGAGAGTTACGAGTAAGTTTCATGGCAGACAATGGAAGCAGAAAACTTATCATTTTCTCGTCAAAAAACGAAATAAAGTTCCTTTATACTTGTAGAAAGGCATGATCACTAGTGTTATCATAGAAAAAGATGTGACTCAATTATCCCCTTACAAACTTTATTCATGATATGCAAATACCAATAACAATTAGTGTTATTGTAAATTTGTTTTGTTGTCTCAAAGAAAAATATTTTAACCAATAGATTGAACTACATGGCAGATTTGAAATTATTATTTCAGAATAGTATGCGAAATGCTTTAATTATTGGCAACTGATTCTTACTAAATTTAGCTCATTATATATTTTCCAACAAGAAGATCTATAATTTGCCTATGATGTGTTCATATTATCCGTATATCTCATATTCTATAAATATCTTTTCACCTTTCATTTTTTGAAGCAAAACGATTAAAATGATTGACAACCTAATATTTGATAATATGAAGTTATGTAAATAATACATATTTACCGATGTACATAGTTATTCAAATCAAATTTCAAAATGACCTTTTGAAGTTCGTAAATTTTAACCTTTGGCCAAATGCAGGGACAGATAACTCTAAAACTACCCGACGACTTCATGATGTTTGAATGAGAATGAAACATGAGTATCTATTTTTTTTAAAAGTCCTTGGGAACAATCCGGTCAAAAGTAAGAATAAGAAATTTCAATTTTCAAGGCGTTCTCAAAATACCAATTCTCCAGAATAAATAATATAACATTAGTTGATAACTCATCAGACAGGCCTAACCACATGTAAATAAGACATGATAAAGGCCATTCAATTATAAACATGACAGAAGAAATATAGACCTTAAAGTGGGTCATTGTTAATTTTGGGTTTAGGTCTTACTAGTGTAAAACTATGCACTGAACTGGCAAAATAGGTTTGCTTGCACTATTAATTAGTGTCCCCCGCCGCAACGCGGAACGAGGGACAATGAATTCAGCGGCTTCCGTTTGTACGTCCGGATTCTTCTTAACGCGATAACTCATGAAGCTTAGCACCTAGGGTGTTCATATTTGGTGACATCTTTCAATGGAGGAAGACTCAGACGCCAGTCGACATTGGTGACCGTGACCTCATGTTTAAGGTCACCACAACACTTTGGCCTCTGTGTAATACATTGTTAACGCGATATCTCGTAAAGCTTAGCACCTAGGGTTTCATATTTGACGACAGCCTACAACAGCGGATGACTCAGGCAACAGTGGACTTTGGTGACCTTGACCTCATTTTCAAGGTCACCACGACACTGTCATCACTTTGTAATACATTGTTAACATGATATCTCGTAGAGCTTAGCACCTAGAGTGTTTATATTTGATGGCAGCCTTCAATGGAGGACGACTGAGATGCCAGTCGACATTGGTGACCTTGACCTCATTTTCAAGGTCACCACGACACTTTGACTACTGTGTAATACATTGTTAACGTGAACGGCGGGGGACACTGCCATGTTAGTGGCAAACAATGGTTTATTAAATGAATTAAACTTTTTGAAGCTAAAATGCCGATTTTTATACAAACATCTTTGCTGTATCTTAGTAACATAATTATTTTATACACCAATAGATAATAACTCAATAATATATGTCTTCTTGAATCTTTCTACTTCTACAAAAACGATTATAAAATACCATAACTTGTTATCAATAGTTCTGTTTAACAGAATTATTAAACATCAATTTTAATCAAAGGAATCTTTTTCAGATCTATCTAAACAGTCTGACAAAAAGTTAACTTCAGTCTGTTGGTGTCATTGGAGTCTCCTCCGGTCAATAAGCACAAGTTGTTTTCCAATCTATCATGTATTTTGTAGATGGCTGAGGAACGTGAACCAATATCACATTTCGGAACGTTTAGTGCAAACTGATTTTGACCACACAGTGAGTATGCTATCGATTGATTTTACAGATGAACTTATTATAGCTGACTTGTAATATCTCAAACCAGGGAATTAGTTTTTCAGATTGAATGTTATCAAAATATTGCCCATGGGAAGATGAGTCATATTTGATTTTTAAGGATGTAGGATCATCTTACCTTCAATGAGTTGTTGCCAAACAATATAGCAGTGTTAATTTGGACAAACTGACATTTCAGTCAGATTATTGGTGGTTTAATCATATTTAAAAGAATAACGAAACAATGTTTAAAACTTAGTTTTATGGGTTATAGTATCAAACAGAGAAATAACCACAATCAATACTTATGATAATTTCCGTAAAATCTTAACTCAGAACGAAGCAAAATTAATTGCATTGCATTTTCTTCCAATTAAAAGTACAACTTGAATTTTTGAAATATTTTAAGCATTTATAGGCTTTTATTTCGCTATAGCTCCTTTGGCTTTACGTGTATCAATGCCTTAAAGAGTTTAATTCGGAAACTGATTAATAATGAATTGTGGTTCACAGTTCACACCCCAGAGGCAACATACATTTTTTTCAGTTTAGACCTAAAGTAGTGGAAATGCATTTTTCGTATGAACATGTACCAAATAATGATACCAGTAATTTTGCGATTTATTGACTGATGACTTCAGAAATTTTGGTCACAATAAAACTTTTACAACTTGACCGACACAAATTGATAACTATATAAAAAATTGTATTACGAATGTACGAAATTAAATTAAAGATTTTGAAAAAAAAGGAAACTTGCCTAGCATATCACCTTTAATGTAGTCAATAAGAAGTGATCAAAAGCATATTGAGCACGGACGACTGATGTATCTTCATAAGTAACATATTCTTAAAGTTAAAATGATTTAATTACCAGGGTCGGGTCATGTCTCGTTAGGAAGAAATTAAAGGACAGAGTGCACTTTGATTTGCCGCTTTTGTAAACATTTATTTGAAAAATGTGTAGTTGTGTATAATGTTAAGAGTAAACGCCTGTCTGAAAAGACCGCCGTATCATTTTATTTGATAATTGATAAGAAATTATATATTGTGTTAGAAAAAAGATACAATTGAACATCATTTTCTCACAAATTTATGAGATAACTTATTTTTGACGTTGTTATTTAACCATTTGTTCAGGCCCCCCTGAGTAATTGAAGGAAATGCATCAAATTTGAAGGAAAACAGTGAATAATAGAAGGGAAAGCTTCCCAAATGGTAGGAAACGCAGCTTAATCGCGAAACAAACACGTCAATATCGGTGAAACGCGGTAAAATCAGAGATTTTCCGTCCATATCGGAAGCAACTCGATCCCACTTTCGAAGGAACAACGGTAGACTTCGGAAGGAACACGGTAATTTCGGTGAATTCTCGGTCGACAGCGGAAGCAAACGCATCTCAAAATGGCTACGAATCTGCAGCCTCCAGTTTCGATGAGTGTTGTTTATATGTTTTACTGTGTGATTTTTAGATGTATTTTGTTCTACACGGTTGCATTTAAAGCGCAATTGAACAAGGAAACGATGGAGTTGGAGAGTTTTGCAATGAAATTGAGTAGTTACGGCGTTACTCGCATAGAGTCTGGGTTTGTTTACATCAGTCAGATGAAGCCGTATCGCTAACGCTATCATCGATCAACGTCTGTGATTGCGTGTACCTGCATCAGACTTGATATTACCGCGTTTCACCGATAATGACGTGTTTGTTTCGCGATTAAGCTGCGTTTCCTACCATTTGGGAAGCTTTCCCTTCTATTATGCACTGTTTTCCTTCAAATTTGATGCATTTCATTCAATTACTCAAGGGGGCCTGGTGTTTACTTCTTCACAACTACCTTCAGTAAATTGCTAATTTAATACAGAAGGAAAATGTTTGCTTCTAAATTCGTTTCATTTCGTGAATGCTGTAACTATTTCATTGCATGAATTTTATGTCCTTTAATTTCAAATGCGACAAAGCCTACTTAACACATTCCTAAAAATTCCTCTTTCATAGTACGATGCTTGAAAATCAAGAACCATTGTCTCAGGCTTTGCCATATTTCTCATATGTCGCCACATATGTCGCGTCTGATACACAGAAAATTACGTATTTATATTTTGCAAGTGAGAATCGTAATCAGAAAACAATTATCACAAATTACAAGAGCTTTTAAGTAAACTTTGATTGATATTAGTGATACATTGATACAAAATATATCCACCTGTTAGAATAAACCCCGTTGTGACATTTTCGGATATTTAAGTGTATGGATTATTTTATTACTTTCGTCAAAAGTGTTCTTCTATGATGATCATTTTATAATTTTATCGTTAACACGTAGTTCTGTGGAAGGTTAAGTGTAAGTTCGATTGCATATCAAAGAGTTACTAACATAATTTGCGACTATGGTGTAAGTAATACACCTTTTCAACCACATGATTATATCACAAAGAGAGCATTTTGTATTTTCAGTATGAAATCCCTCGATTCTCATGTCCTCGCGAGTTACACTAGAGTGCTAACATCATATTGTCCCATCAAATGGGAGATATATGATTACGCTAGAAATACAAAATACCTGCTATGTACAAATACAATAGGACATTATCTGTTTGTCACTGCCAGTAGCAATTATCGTTTGTGTAGACTGACGAGAGACACACAACAATGGACAGTCTCCAGGGAATGTCACTTCATGTGATTCTGAAGTCTATGCGTCAACATGCAGAGAGTATGGAAGTTGATAAACAAAATGTTTAGAACGCCTATCGTAATATCACATGTGAATTATTGATAAAACTTTTGAATTTATGAATTTTTTAATCTATCTTGAGATAATGATGTATAGAAAAAATAAAGTTGCTGTTCATCTTCCTTACGATATCATAGGAGGATGGAAGGTATTAACTCATTAACTACAAATGTCGAATGATTCCTGATAAGTCAGTTGTTTGAAATAAAGAACTTGAAATTTAGACCCTCAGCTACCCACGAAAATAAATTAACGGTGTTTAAAAATGCACGGCATGTAGTCCCCGTAGGTCGGGGTAACCTGTCATGTTCTATTCCATTGGTGCAACCATTTCCCTGAATACATGTCAGTTTCTGAAAGCGACAAGTGTAAATAAAAAAAGATGGGTTCCGTTTTGATTATCAAGGGTGCAGAAAATATGAAACAGATATCAAATCACTCTGACATGAAGCTTTTACATAGACGACATCTGAATGGACTATAATGATCTTGAGAATGTATGACAAGTGTTTTTGATTAACTTTGGACGCGTTCGCCAAATTCAAAGACATGCGACCTTTCATCAGTCTCTTAAAGTGACACAGTATGTTTCATGATATCTAATTTGGCTTTAGTAAAAGCCGAAATGCCCTTTGACATGGGTTAAGTTAAAATCATCACCTAAACTTGCATCTTTATCTCTAAAATGCCAAAATTATTATATGTTCTTGTTTCCACTGATAATCGATGACAGGGCCCTATAAATGTTAAGAATTAGAAGCTATGTGTCCAATTAACGTGTATAATAGGTAATTAACATACACTATGAACTAATGTTTGTTTTCGTATCTGCCGTAAATAATTTTGCGACATTAACGAGATTTAATCAAATCTAAATGTCCTACATTGCCATTGTAATATGTACTTTTTAATTACGCCCATTGCGGCCGTGAAGCCTAAGATTATGTTTCAGCTAACAGCCTGTCAACAACATGCATTGGAAGGAACGGAAGTATGCATACAACGGAAGAGTATCAGTCACAGTGTATAGTGCCTAGACATAAAATTGCTCTTCATCACCAGGTGACTGCCAATGAAAACCAATTTAGATGATAAACTGAAACAAACGTCTGCATAGCTATTACTATTGAATATGAGAGAGAGAGAGAGAGAGAGAGAGAGATAAAGAGAGAGAGACAGAGAGAGAGACAGACAGACAGACAGACGGACAGACAGAAAATGTTTATTTAAGTCTCACTTTCTGTACACGGTCAAAATAAAACAATAACATTTTCATTGGTATTATAAGTACAGAAATCACCCATTTAGGTTATGAGATGCTATATATATATATCTTTAAAATTCAATTAAAACTTTTAAAAAGGCATTTATACCTACTGTGAGTTCCATTTCACAAATACAAACAGTCAAAGATCTATGAATACTAACGTACATAATTCTTACATATCATACATATGTGATATCATACCACAATATACTCATGAAACAAAATTCTAAAAAAATAGTAAACTGTGTAAATGAAGAGAGCTGCTTGAAGCGCTAGTCCATTGAGTAGGCGTGAATACTTGCCTTGTATTGCCTTTATATGTCTAACCCTTTGTTTATTGCATATATTCACTTTGGTTTCTGTGAGGATAATTTCATTTCCAGTTTTCTAAAATAGTGAGTGAGTTTATGTGTTTTGAACAATATTTCAGTTCTTAAACACGTGGTTGACAAGCATCCAAGAGAGAGTGGACAGATAAGGGGGGGGGGGGTCGAAAGGACAAGGGAAAAGACGGAAGAAAGGCAATATGATAAATAGACAAGAGGTATTTGTTTCTAAATTAGAGTAAAGCTAGAAAGATAAATAAATACCTACCAAGGACAAGGACATCAACACTAAGATTAATTGAGACTGTAAAGCAAATCACATCCTCCAAAACCAAACATTAGTAGACGGAATTGGTAAATTTGGTGCAGGAACCGGATATTCATTATATTCATAATAGACGTGCAAAACAGAATGCGTTCATGTTTTATGTTTTAAACGCCAAATGTTCAGAAGTAGCAAAGAATAAGCGTTGATAGTACATAAACATGGCAAACATTTAAGCATGGTTAATCCTCCGCTCCTATGATCTGGTGTTATGCTAGAATATATGACATGACCTATGTTATTATATTGACATCTCACTGCTGTATAAAGAAATAATGAAATAAACAACTTCATGAAAAAGGTATTCAAGAGAGTAAGTGTTCCATGTCCATATATATATATATATATATATTATATATATATATATATATATATATATATATATATATATACACGACTGTGTTTAAACAAGTTTTCGCAAGGAAGAAGCCGGTTCGGAGGCAAAGTTGTTCCTTGCCTTTTAGTACCAATTCCTTTAAAGAAAGTCGACGATGCTTCATTGGTTAAATAAATCGTGTGCATTTTATATTATTATTGATCTATATTCACTCCTAGCATACGCTTACATAGGAAAAGAAGACTACCAATAATGGAAATATTATTGTGTGTATTCATCAGAAGATGAAGTTATAAATGTACTTCCAAACCCCACCGTTAATTTAGACATTTAATTAGTTCTATTCGAACGATCATGCAATTTCAAGCCACTTTATAGACTGACAGAAATCTCCTTCAAAACGCACTTGTGGTCTAATGGTGATGTTTATCAACTTCCAAATCTACTTCGTGTCACCTCACATTCCATAGGTCTTGTTCAAAACTAACAAAAACTCTAATTTACAATATTTTGTAAAGCTTTTGAAAATCATTTAACAGAAATATTAATATGAAGTTTTTAAACATTCTGGCGTTATGACCATGAAATGAGTTACTTTTTATACATTAAAGAGCTTTGTTCTTATTTAGAATTCATATAAATAAGGTCTATCAATGATCAATGTCAAAAATGAGAGAAGAAAACATACTCGTTTTTTAATACATTAAAAAGACACAAAAATGCCTTAAGAAATTATTTGACATCTCTTGAACTGTATGCTTTTAAACGAAAATTGTCACTGCACAATAAAGCAAATGGTATAATTTAAATATCACCCTCTTTGCACTGTTTCATACTACCTTGTAAAGATCATGGCGTCAGAATGCTAAGTGTGTTTTATTCTAACGCATTATCTAAATTGACATTTCCTGCGTTTTAACAGATTACACTAATTTATTAATTTATGTGGGATCGTGATTTATATTTAAAACATGATCTTATCTAAGTTAATATCCTCACAAATTATATATGTTGACGAATCCTGTAGAACATCCAAAAAAACTTCAAACTTCCAATTTACTGTATAATTAATTTGAACTACATCTGTCTTCCTAATATTGGTGTGACTGTCCCAACGAACTATCTCAACCTAATGTGATATGTTTTGTATTTGGATCAAGAAACCCAGTCGAACAAAGACTGAACAAACCTTTAGGAGACTGTTTCGTTCTAGATTTGTAATCCTTAATGATAATATGTTTACGCTTTTAACGCTTTACACATGTCAGTCAATACTTTGATAATATTTTCTAAAAAGCTATTATAAGTTAGAAAAGTTATAACTAATTTTGAAAGTTAGATAAAATAGACGAATACTAAGTAAGAGCGATAGTAATGGGACATCTTCTACAAAATCAATAGTTTCTCATATCATCTATATTACCATGAGAGCAACGAATACATATATTGGTCTAGAAACAAAACCAGACACATATTTCTCAAAGCTGATTCTAAAGTAGATTAACAAATTACAATAAGTGACTCTCTTGTGATCTGAACATGAAATCTGTGTCTCATTTATTTCCAAAATAAGTAGTGCTTCTGGTAAACCAATTACTCATTTAATATCAGAACACCAAAAATTAGTACAAGAAAGTATTTGGATTTGCAGAACAGCGCTCGTCTAATTTAGTTCAAGTAGTACACCTGCCGATAGATGAAAGGTTTTATAATATCTACAGAAATGGTTATTAAGTTAATTATATCTGAAAATAATTTAGAGAAGAAGGCACAATTTGTTTATTAGAGAATATCAAACTGAACATCAATGTTTCTTCCATTCTAAAATTCCGTGAAAGCCTTTACAGGATCACCCTCATTTCATTGTCAATTGGAGGTGAGGTAGAGTGATTTAGGGTTTAACGCTGCTTTCAAGAGTATTTCACCTATATCACCGCTGCTAGTTTTATTGAAAGGAGAAAGCCCGCAACACCATTATGACTATGTATTGCGGTGATCTTACGAGTATCGACTGGAACTAGCGAACTTTGGGTGGCACTGCACTGAAATTCAGTGTAGCATTTCGCCTAAACCCTACTGCTCGTAGAACAGTTCTCTACTGCAAACAAAGTTACCGAGTGCCTGGCGAAATTTGAACCACTGCGCTATCCCGCCCTCTTTTCAGATCAACTGTATATGCTTTAACATTATTTTGCTACAACACAAATTTCTAACCTTGATGTTATTTCACTATTGCTTTTTTTTATTTAAAGTTAGAATTCAAATTGTTTTCAAAGTTTCCACATCTAGCTATGATTTGATTAATAATCGTTTAAAGGACGGGATTCGAACCATTGATCTCATAAACAGAAGACGAATGCGCTAACCTTGCGCTATCTTGCCAACAAAAACAAAAACACAAACAAACATAAACTGAAACACATTAAATGAATGTCAAGCTGGTGTAGAAAGTCTAAGTGCCTGAAAGCAAATATGACCAAATGAAGGAACCAATTTACCAATTTTACGAATGTTCACCTGCTCACAAATCACTTTGCACGCAATAGAACGAGTGACATAATCAGGAATAATGTAAGAAAAACACATGAGCTCGTTTTTAATTCATTACGTAAAACTATTTCTGAATAGATAGGCTAACTTTACACTCATTTTCCTAATAATCCATATTACCATCGTTTTTATAACGTATACTATGTCTCGTAACAAAAAACCTGCGCTTCGGTTAAAAGGGGAAGGAAGGGTTTTCATTTAATGAAAGCATTAATAATGTATAGTTATGGTATCTCACTATGTCAAGAATGAGGTGACACGTGTATGACCTGAAGTCCTTCATTTTCCGAACGAATGTTTTTTTTTCGTTGATAAGTTGGGAATGATTAAAGAGAAACAGTATATTTCATGATTTTTCATGTTGCTTTGGCAAAAGCCAGAAAATTATGACCAAATTTGAGCTTTGGCAAAAAGCCAAAGCAAATTATGACCAATTTTGAGCTTTAATAGCCTCCCAAAAACCGCATGTATTTCCAAAATTATTATACTTTCTTGTTGATAATCGGAAAACGGCCGTATAAATGTTTAAAAGTATAAATTATGTGTCCAGTAAACATGTATATAACTTAAATTATCTACTTGACACTATCAACAAAGTTTGTCTTTGTGTATACCGTATATAAGTTTTAAATTGGCGCGCCCCATTATCCGGGTTTCGATCACATATAACGACTTTAAGCTGTTTATATGCTATATGATATGATTTTCTGAAACAACCAATATTTCTCGATACAATTTTAAGTTGACATTTTTGACTCCAAACAAGATACTCTGTGCCCCTTTATAATGAACGACGGCCTATAAGGTATGCAAATTTTCATATTTATCAACACAAGACATAAATAACTTGCTTTTTGTACTTTGAATACAATAGTAACCCAAAGTCAGACAAGTGACCTAAAATTTGACAAACATCATAACAAAACTTCCACAGATTTAAATATTAAAAAGCCTCTTAAACGATAGCAGGTTATAATTTTGTTATCACATGCACAATAGTCGAATGAGCTTTAAAAGCTCTGATTTTACCAAACTAAACACTTCATCAATCATGATTGTAGTTCTCCTGGAATCAAAAAGAGATTTGATAAATGATGTGTGAAATTCACATACATATTTGTTTTAGTACATGTATCATTGACAGCCCTTTAAACAGAATTGGAATGTCGTTAACAAGACTTAAACAAAAACTCGCCTGTGTGAATGGTGCTATCAAATTATTTGCTTCAACGTGGCATCGAAGGAAATTCAAATGTCATAAAGATGATGTATACCTGATACCATATATTGTGACCAACGCTACGTAATAAGCAGCCTTTGAAGATATTATTGTTTGAAGATAAGACATATGATATGCCCGAAACGAGCCTAGTGTCAGATTTGATACAAATAAAAGTCATGTTATGGTAACAAATGACCGCTGAAACTAGAAAAACCCAAAAGCAAAAAGAAGATGAAGTAAAACAAGATAAATCATTTCTTCGTTATAAAGAGGAGTACATGTTAAAGAGGCAAAAGCCTGTTTCGATTTTATTCTCAAAACTTTCCCAAATTACCATTAGTTAATGCGAAAGTATCATCTTTAGAGGGTAAAAAAGTATCATTCCTGAACCAAATCATCCGTAGTGGTAGAGAAAAAAATCAAGTATAAATCAAACACCACTAGTACTGGCAGCCATTTTTCTGTGAACAACTTTATATGATTTGAGTAAGGGCAATAGATTCACTTAACTTTATTTGTCATGGTACAGATATGTTAAAACGGCTTCTTTTGATTCACAAATATAATTTTAACCCCTTTAAGAATTTAGAATCGATTATTTTCTTAAGGTAAAATCATTTTCATGCATGGTTGACCAAGTCAGCAACCTTGTAACATAAAGAAAATGCAAGCATGTATAATCACGGGTTTTTATTTCAAAGTAAATTCCTCTTGTCTCGGCACAGCTGTCGTAAACGCTTCATATGAACTTCTATCATATTTCCTTTCCAAACGTTAAGCGGCGTCAGAAAAAGTATCATAACAGTTCAACTCCCATAGTGAACATTGTCTCAGCTGTAAACACAAGCAAAGAGTAATCAAAATGAAACTGATTGTTGATTAATTATGTTTGCAATAATCTGTGTAATAGTTTGGGTTTTCTGATGTCATCGTGAAATACTTATTGAATATACTCTATACATTCCCGAACTTTCTATTGAAAAAGCGAAAATATGTTTTCACCCATTTTTAGTAGTAATTTGATAAAGAAAACTTTGTCATGAAAAGTCCAACAACATGAATCTCCTGCTTATAAATATAACAAGACTGAATTGAGTAAAGACATTTTGCTGTCTTTAACATGTTAAAAGTTAAATCGTCACATATTAACAGCTTCCAATGAGTTCTTAAATTCATATCCAAGTTTGTGGTTCCTTTCTGTTTCATTATTGGATATAAATCAATATCAAGAGAGCCATTGGGACCAAATAATGTAATTATACATTCCAAAGATCGTCAGCTAGTTGTGCCCTTATACAGCTCAAATGTTGGTAGCATAAAAATCTTAATTCAAAACGTAATGGGCACTATTCATAACATGATGATATACATAGAGAACAAAGTTAAGCACCCCCCTATTTTCAAAATTGCAAAATGCATCTGTGGAGAAAAATATCCCCTTGACATAGAAACTAAAGTTTTTCGTGACTTCATATCTATAAAATCATCATACATGATGACATTTTGAGAACTTAAGATAAAAAACGTAATGGTACTGGTTTTTCACCCAAATTAACTATCGTCCGTTTGTCAAAAGTATGCGATGGATTCTGATGTTAGTTGTCATGAACAACAATTTTGTTAACAGGTAAAATTTTACACTTTAAAAAATCATGTATCCTTCACAATAAGGACATTATTGGGTTTTGAAATTTGATAAGAATTTTCCATAATTTTTAGAAATTGGCCATAACCAGACGATTTTGAATAAAGTTGGTCTTCTTCAACTTTGATTCAGTAACCCTATCCTTCCTTTTGCTTTGTAGTCGTTGTTACGGTTAAAACTGCCCCATTTAGTCCTTTTTTATGAATGGGTCATTTTCCAAAAAATGAGATTTTGGAGGTCCATACGGTTGTAACTAGTGACTTTTGCTTAAGAGATCCATAATGAAGTTAAATCAATGGAATAGAAATAATGGAATAATACACATTAAAACAAAAAATATTGACTTTCTGAACATATTCACCTTTTGATCTCAAAATTACCAATTTGTATAACTGCAATTATTCAAAATATCCGAAACGATATCTTAATGAAATTACGTTCTTAAATTGCAAAATTATGATTCTATCATATCATACACTTACTTTTATTGCAATGTGGTCCTCTATATTCTTAGACAAACCTTACTGGTGAAAAACTTTGGGGTGCTTAACTTTTTTCCTTATGTATATTAACTAATGCGGATGATCAAAAATTTTCATAATGCCATTATCTTGAATTTCCATTTTGCTTAACTTTTCCATTACTTTGGAAAGATCTTCATTCATTTAAATCTATTAGCTGTTAAACTTTTCTGTACATTCATACCCAAAGTTATTTCAATATACGAGTTTTAGCATGAAAAAAAGTCACGACAGACATGAAAAAAGCATTTGAACTCTAATATGCAACTCGGTTTAAGTCAAACCTGAAACCTCCAAGGGTCAGCGAGAAGACTTGTGTATGAATTACCAAATTATAAAATGAGATGTAGTCGTTCGTCGTTGTTATTTCGTGTGCTAAGAATTTTAAATTTCAACGAATTAGATAGAACGCTTATAACTTCTCTTTTTGAATTTGACATTTCTTCATTATGATCCATGAGTTTCTTCTAAATATGAAGCGACACTGTCAGAAAGAAGCACCGAATCCTGATAATATCACCTCACAGCGTGTCGATGTACTTTCGTTGACAGCGTTTTGTTAATTAAATAAATTGGCGTGTTCATGATATCCAACATAACCTGATTAGACAGTCTACAATACTCACAGTGATGTGTCACCTATCATGTTAATCAATGATGTTTTATCAACATGAATATTGATTAAAAATTGAGAATTTCCCTCAATTGGGGAACACGAAAAATAAGGTTCGGCTACGAGGGTTATGCCATAAGAAGTAGGTGTAATTATGTCCTCTTTGTCCAATTTACGAGCAGTTTTCATATCGTTAAAGTGACTCACACAGCAAATTCTCAGCACAAATCACACAGCAAAGAGAGACTCTCACAGCAAATTCTCAGCACAAATCTTAGACATCTGGTGAATACACACGGATAGAATAGTCACATGACATATTGAGGTACCGATTATGTAAATCTTATGTTATCTTAGACGATAATCATATGTCCCGTTGAACCTCTTGTAAAATGGTATTTAATGCAGTTATAGTCAGTTGACATATTCATAACATTTTGGTTTGATTTTTAAGACAATCAATAATCAAACATTTGGATTGATATTCAAAGTTTCTTACGAAGGACAAACCCATTCAGCCTAACAAGATCAATTTGTCCAGGTATTTATGATCATGCTTACGATGTTTATGATATGTTGAGAACTGACACCAGTGAGACCATTTAGTATTGAGTGT
The DNA here is from genome assembly GCA_921293015.1 of Phorcus lineatus. Taxonomy (NCBI): domain Eukaryota; kingdom Metazoa; phylum Mollusca; class Gastropoda; order Trochida; family Trochidae; genus Phorcus; species Phorcus lineatus. The sequence continues at coordinate 17,008,092 of OV121083.1, forward strand.
GAACCTTTGACATTAAGTCTGAGAAAAAACCCAAAGCATATTTGACGTCTTTATGATACAGTGGTCTTAACATGAAAGGTAGCGTCTGACATAAAACCAGTTTTGGCTAATACAAAGGCGGTAGATGCCTAACTAGGTGAATGTAGTTTTCAATCGTATGTTTGTGTGCATCAACGTCCACAATCCATTCCATTGAACTGCTATCATCTCATACACTATTATATTTACTTGAATATTTTGTTTCAAAACATTTTACATGACGGCATAAGCGGCGAAATCGGTGAAGGTATAATAACTTGTTATCATAAGTGATGGTTTAAGATCTTCATATATTGATGCATCTGTTACTTCATTACTTATTGTAACTTCCCTTTAAACACCATTTATAAGTGTAATTAAAGTGTCAAGAAAAGAAGTACCTCTGATCTTGTGATATCTAGAGTTCTGGACAATGATAAAACTAAAACTAGATCCGGCAGCTGTTCAATAGGCCCATTACGAAAGGAAGGATATATGTATTTTTAGGTAATTGATACATCACTCTTTTAAATATGATGATGGCTGGGCTTTGTAACAAGCTGTCTGACGAAAACATTTGAAACGGACAGGTTGCGTTTGCATGTTACAACATGACATGCCATCATTATTTCTATTAAACCAAAAATTCATTTAAAATAAATCTATGTTCAAATGCTCTTTCTTAACAAGAAATTTGAAAACGTTGAGCAAATATGAATCGACACATTTTTTATTATAATAAAATCTCAAGGATATAAAGGCAGTAATAACGTAAGACGAACATAACTACAGCATTTTTGAGTTTTGAGATCAACTGCAAATTTTTGTACTTATATCTATTTAAAAGATAAACTTTGCGGCAAACTTGAACAAAGTAAGCAAGTTGAAAATATTTTCGTTCTTAAAAAATAAATCATATTAAAGTGTATTTGTAATATTTACCGGTAGACACAATCTAAAAATGGACAAAGACAACTGTCAAATCGGAGTACGGTACGAATTTTCAAAGAAACTGCAAAATTAAAACTTGAGTCGGGCCGGCACTAGTGAACTTGTTGTATCAATTCGCGGTGATTCGGCCTTTGCTAATTTGCAGGTATTCATTGTCATTCAATATAGGTTTTTTTTCATATCAACCAATCAGAATCGAGAATACAACAAAATCATTGTTACAATTGTTCATAATCAAAAACGCCTCCGATACGCAGGGTTTTACAAAAAAAGGTTTTAGACTCATCTTTCATGCAAATCCAACATTGTCATTCCAAAAAGCAACACTGACAAAGATTGAATAATTTATAATTTCATTTCAAACAGATGTATTGAAAATACTCAACAAAGACGTTAACCATAAAATGTTACCTGCATAGTTCATACAAAGCTGTACTATTGTCTGTAAAAGTCTTTGGATGGCATTTAAAGGTGGTATGCATGTATCCCTTAGTGGGAACATCACGACGTTTCGGACAATAGGCTTACTTCATCACCAGGTTGGATTTGGGAAATAACAGAAGTGGATACATAAATACCACAGCAAAGGAAGCATGTTAACTATAGTGAAAGAAATATTATCAGAGATATTGTCACAATAACGAGGTGTTTCTCAAGAAACTAATTTTTTGCGTAGATAAATTGCCAAAACAATTTGTGTGAATTATTGGTATTAATAAAATTTCGTTATCAATAACATGTCACACATATACACAAAGTCAATGTTACTTTACGACTGAACAACTTCTTTGCCCCTTGTGGCCCAATTGCATCATATACCACGTCTGTAGAGGTTTCGGCGAGTAGTCAGCATAACTCGCAAAATAAACAAACAAAGCAAAAGCAATGAGGTGAGGTGAGGTGAGTTAGTGTTTAACGCCGCTTTCAAGATTATTTCACTTATATCGCGGCTGCTAGTATTAGTGCAGGGAGAAAGCCCGCAACACCATTGTGGCTATGCATTGCGGTGAAACCTGCGAGCATCGGCTGGAACTAGCGAACCATGGGTGGTACTGCGCTGAATTTCAGTGTAGCACTGCATCCAAACCTGACTGCGTGGAGAACAGTTCTCTACTGCAGACAAAGTTGCCGAGCCCCTGGCGGGATTCGAACCACGGACCTCCTGATCCGAAGCCGAACGCGCTAACCACTGCGCTATCCCGCCCCCAAAAGCAATGAAAGCTGGAATACAGAAGTGTTATCCTGATTTAACATGGTGTCATGATCAGTATTCCTGTCTGCGTCTCTAGCGTTTTCGACGACTTCTAAATACTTCCTTATTTACTGGTGGTTTCTTTTGTTCTGTTCGAGCAATTGGATAGCTTATTTTAACGAAAAGAATATATTTTGCTTTCTGTTTAAGGTGACTTTGGTACCACAGGTAACTAAATACCTTTTAACAACTGATAGATATGTTTGTATGAAGTAATGTATTGATGAAATTTCAAAGCAAGTCAGTTAAGTATCAACATCCAAGTAGGAACCGCCAAGACAAATTAAAATAGCACATTGGTCATGTCTCCCCTTATGGATAAACACTGACTTACCCCTGCCATTGATGTATTTGTGTATGAAATTGAATCATAATGCTATTTTTGGGATATGATTGAGGATGAAATTTTCAATGACATCAAATTAGGAATGTTTATTTTACTTTGAATCAATTGTATACTGTAAAAAATGATTGTGCTTTTCAATTTCATGAAAGTTCACATTTGTTCATACTAATCCGAATTCATTTTTTGGTCAGGATGAGAAAAGGCAATTTGGACAAAAAATTCTGGTGTTCAATGATACTTAAGCAAATATATAAATATTAGGTACAGAATTTACATTTGTAACTTGACGATTATGGTAGAATGGTAATGTATTTCTAACAGAGGCTTATGTATAATCCTTTTTCACACTATTAAGTATTTTAGCGTCATCATCTCCTCTACCTACAAAAAACATTAAAAGCAGCATAACTGATAATCACAAAAACACATATTTTTGGTATGTTTATGAATGCGTTGTGGATTCTATGAAATGTTTTTCTAACATAACATCCCTACGAGATTGCTTGATTTATGCTATAGTCAACCTAAGCAATTTGAAAAGTAGTTTATACCTGCAAGACAATTTTGGCAATGTCAATTTTGCTTTGAAAAACATACCAAATACTTTTGTGATTGTAGAGTCAAAAGTAACACAAAATGATTTACAATGAATATGTGCTCTTCAGAGATATTTTAGTCTACGTTTCTTGAGAAGAAAATCACATAAAGGTGACAATGTTCAACGTTTCTGATAAAAATGGAATTAATTATTTATATCAAAATGACAAAAGGTATAAAAAAGTAAAAACTGACATCAACTGTGTTACAATGTTTTGATCTTTTTCTTATTTGCACGATAGCCTGTACAGAGCTTAATTTAGACCATGAAATAAAAAAGGAACACAACAAGTCACTCTCGGCAATTCCACACACATACAAAACACTGGACAGTAGATGAGTAACAATACTCTTGAAATGAACAATTTGATAATCAAGGGACCTCCACTGGCTTCAAGTAAATTCAAGGTAAAATTGTGTAGAATTTAAACAGTTTCTGCTCCATTCTTGATATTATCAAACCAACAGAATGGTCTCGTCCTTGTGTTTAACTGATACGAGAGACCTTTAGTGTACCATTGACATGAATTTAAACAAAATGCCTGCTTTGTAATAGTAAATATGAAAACGTAAAATCCATTATGAACAATGATAATTTTAAAGCCAGCATGATTTTCTCGATAATAGTCTTTATCATCAACAAGGGATGTGTTTATAACAACTCCTTTTACTCCAATTAATTAAACTTTTAATTATATCGGTGTTTCATTTTTCAAAGTGCAATGATAAATGATTGCAAAAATTCATTTTCAAGTCATCGCATGCATGCCTTTTTCCATTTAAAATAACATAGTCATTGAGAAATATTATAAGAACTCATTTTCAAAATTTCGGATTCTGAAATGTAGTTCCAATTGTGTCTTTACAACAAATGTATCGATTTACATAGAGCTGCTTAACATGACAGAACGATGTTGCAAATAATCTAATTGCAACCGTTATACTTGCAATACTTGCTATAGTGTGGGTTAAATACTGTTTACGTATCTAGCTACAAAGCAAGAAATATAGTTGTTCGTATTGCATATAAATATTGATTTGTCTGCTTGTTTTATACAATGACGACAAATAATAAATGAACTGGAAACCACAACAAATTAAGTTCGTATGTCTGGTTGTTATTGACTTGTTTTATTGAAGTACTGCACACGCTATCCTTATGTCGCTCCAGAAGTGCCTCTACAACAATTTCCAACAACTAATTATCTAAACATACAAGGTCATAGACGTAAAAACCATTCCATTAAGAGTTCAGAGTCAGTATGGGAAGATTGTTTGCATACAGACAGATCCTGTTGTTTCAGTTCAATTGTATCAATTAGTATGGGCGATTGGTTGTAATCCATCAATTACGAAGGGAAGTCAATAAGTTCGTATAAGTAGACATAAAACATTGGCCAGTGGTTTTGATATTGTTTTTTCTCCAGTATTCTCTTCCCGGACCTCGAACTGTAAGTTGTTCAAAGCCACATTGGCAGCCTGTGCACAAGTGCAGCCTGTACAATACGACGCACTTGTGCACTTGAACGTTGTCATGAAGACGCATAACTCCAACAGTCAACATGCCCTCAACAGCATAGTTGGCTCCTGTCTTGAAGCATTACGCCACTTAAATTCCAGAAATCGCCATGATCGTGCCAGCCTAATGCCGGGCTCGAACTTCTTTGGTCCAAGAGAGTGCTTATGATTCCATTGCATGGATTCTTGCTTGGTGGGGGCGGGATAGCGCATTGGTTAGCGCGTTCAGCTTCGGATCAGAAGGTCCGTGGTTCGAATCCCGCCAGGGGCTCGGCAACTTTGTCTGCAGTAGAAAACTGTCCTACACGCAGTCAGGTTTGGGTGCAATGCTACACTGAAAATCAGCGCTGTACCACCCATGGTTCGCTAGTTCCAGCAGATGCTCGCAGGTTTCACCGCAATGCATAGCCACAATGGTGTTGCGGGCTTTCTCCCTGCAATAATACTAGCAGCCGCGATATAAGTGAAATAATCTTGAAAGCGGCGTTAAACACCAACTCACTCACTCTTGCTTGGTGTCGGTGACGAATCCACTTTTCATCCCCTGTAACCATCAACGTTTCATCATCTGTAACCATACGGACATGACAGTTTTCAAATTGTAGAAAGCTCACGACTGGATTCAAATCTCTGGTGTCGATCTTGTGCATTTAAGTTTAGTGGCACCTATTTGCAGACAAGTTGGACATGTGTAGGTGCTTATGTGTTATGATGCAAGCACTTCCATGAAAAATGCCAAACTCTAGAGGTAGTTCGTGCACCTTTATTCTACGATCGTAACAGACCTGTGCAACGATACCATGTCTTCAGGGGTGTGTCAATACTCACGTCTATGAACTAATTGACCTACCCCTCCCACTAAAAACATTCTCGACACATACTTACCTCAAACGTGAAGACTAATGAACGAAAATTGAGATTGTACTGATATGTTTTCTCCAGTTAGATGGTATATTAGAGTGTCTGAAACGAGCTATGGCCCATTTGAATGCCATTCGATAGACAAGTAAGGATGGGTGAGGTGAGGTGAGGTGAGGTGAGGTGAGGTGAGTTGGTGTTTAACGCCGCTTTCAAGATTATTTCACTTATATCGAGGCTGCTAGTATTATTGCAGGGAGAAAGCCCGCAACACCATTGTGGCTATGCATTGCAGTGAAACCTACGAGCATTGCACCCAAACCTGACTGCGTGTAGAACAGTTCTCTACTGCAGACAAAGTTGCCGAGCCCCTGGTGGTATTCGAACCACGGACCTTCTGATCCGAAGCCGAACGCGCTAACCACTGCGCTATCCCGCCCCCTAAGGATGGGTATCTAATAAAATAAATACAATACTCAATGCACAATAGTAGTAGTATTATCTTAGGGTAGTATCTTCCTGATACAGAAGTACCGTATATAAAGCGACCAAAATGAGTACTTCAGTATCAGTAAACACATTCTTACTTCATTATACCAAATGTTTTAGGAAATTTCAACATATCTATTCGTAATGTGCAAAATTTATGATAACAAGTTTTAAACACTTATCATTAGATTAGCATAAGTAGATAAAGGTATTGATTACATAAACGACATGATTAACACAAAAGGTAAGTTTAATACTATTGAACAACTACAAGAATTATATGGGTGCAAAACGAACTTCTTAGAACTCAAAGTAATAATACAATCCATCAATTGTTACTGCAAGGCCAGAAATGTTGAAATTAAAATGCAAGCAAAAATTTTACCTTACTTATTACAAAATAATGTAGGAGATAAAAAGGGGCGTACAAACATATATGACAATCTTATATTCAATACACCCTCTAAACCCTTAAAATACCGCGAAAAATGGCAAAATGAACCGAACGAAACCATTGAGGTAGAAACGTGGAAGAAAAACGAAAATATAACCTTTAAATCTTACAATAGCGTAAAACACTCTTGGTTCCACTACAGCATAATTCATAGATTCTTGCCAACAAACGATTTGCTAACAAAAATGAAATATAAAGATTCAAATAAATGCACCTTCTGCAGCTCTAAGACAGAATCAATATTGCATCTGTTAAACGAATGTATATTCGTTCACGAAATCTAGAAAGAAATATCAAAATGGATACAAGAAAAAAACCGGAGTATCAATAACTTTCACAGGTAAAAATGTCATTTTAGGATATTGTGAAAAGATAAATTATGTCCTAAATCTAATCATTACAACCGTAAAGTATAACATGAAACTAAGGAACAAACGACCAAATCTAAAACAGATATCAAAGAAGAAATCAAATCAATATATTATGTTGACCGCTACAACTACTATTCAGAATGCAAGTATGACAACTTCGCAAAGTTTTGGTCCATATGCCATAATCTTTTCTGATTTACCAAATCTGCCAACTGTTGCTTATTGCTCCTATCCAATTTGATATTATCATTGCCTGCCTATTAAATATGTATATACATGTACTTGTGAGTCATATTCATGTAACATTGTTATGAAATAAATTGTTTTTTAATTACTTGTATTGATGGAGATTCAAAAATAAAAAAAGTTATTATAAATAAGTAGATAAAGTCTCAGATTACTATCATAAAATTGAGTAGTCTTAGATCTAAATTACATTCCTTGAGTATATGTTGTATATGATATTAAGTGAGAAAGCATACAAGGAAATGCATTTAAAATTGCATTTTTATAACATCATCCACGTTCAATGTTAAGATCATAGACACATCTAGATTCTTTGAGGTATTAATTGTCTGTTGGGGAAGTTCAATTACCGACACGATAGCTGTACTGTTAAAAAGTCGCGTAGATCTGATGAACACTGAAAGCAGTCAGTCAGACAGACAGTAACAATTTACACATAAGCAGTTTCCTGTTGACGTTTGACATGTAGTCAACGTTCAACACTCCATATCTCGGGAAATGGTCATTAAACTACCCTTAATTAGAACGTTTAAAATATATTTATGTTTTCCTAAACAAGAAGGTTATGTTTATTTTGAAAGTTTGCTATGGTTCTAAAAATATGTATCTTCACCATTATCTTTGGCTTAATTGTGAAACAAAGATGGCCTCACTGAAATTCGTATTGATATGTTAATGAAAATGTGATGAAAATCTTGTTAATTGTAATATAATTTGATTGATGACGCATGCCTCATTTTCTCCAGTAACCATATCTTGCAAATATTGTTTATAAGTCATTTTCTTTTCAATTGTCCTTCTTCGATTGCCGTCAGTGCTGTATTCTGAATATAATATTTAATGCATTGTTGGTAACAGAGCACTGCTCGTTAAATAACAATATAGACTCCCTTTTCTGTTGGAGGACCACACCTTACCAAGGGTAGATTCCATAATGGATAGGTGATGATACACAAATATAAAGAAATAGCAGAAAATGTCCTTTCTTATTTCATCTTTCAGCAAGGAAGGAACAGAAAATGTACCCGTTTTGAAATGTTTATCTTGTTTAAGGTATTCTTGGTAATATAAACGTATCACAGCTATATCTTGTCAGCTATCAATCTTAACAAGTAATACAACTATTGTGTTTAAAACAATGATTTTTGTATCGTAGAATAGATGATTGTCGAATACATCATTAATTACTTTTGAGGATACTTCATGTTTATTGTATATGGCCACGGAAAGATAGTTTTACATGAGTCAAAAGGTGAATCAAATTATCGCTGAATACAAATCGTGCCGACTGGTGCTAAGTAAACACTATATCTAATTACATACATGTGGATCCCTGTAGTTTGAACTTGAGGACTGGCCATGGTCACGTTTCCACAGCATGGCAACGATTCTTATCATGATTTTGTGTGTCCTCATTAGTGTCCTTCAATAACTATTACTGCTTGTTCAATGTGTTTGTCATGTATCCTTTTTCACAGGTATATACGCAGATATTAGAAAATAGTCTCTGATAACGCGCTAATAAAGCGTTATAATAATATGACTGTCTCACATGACTGTCCGTTACATCGATTAATCTGTCAGTATCTATGTAGATTATTAGATTACATGAAGACATTGATGGATAAAATTTACAAAGTTAGAACAACTGACTAGACCTGTCTACGTCCACCCCCTAAGCTTCGCCTACAGTGTCGCAACATTCGTGTCATCATGACATTAAAGTAAGTCAGAAAAAATATAACCAAATTAATTTGTTATTGTTCTGGTAAAATGGTTTAATTCTTCAATTATGAATTTTTTAAATACATAATTACTTTTAAAGAAAAAAAAATTGACAAACTTTATTTTGTTTTAAGGAAAATAACAATGTTCAATATATTGACCGTGTTTAATAACTGAAATATTGTTGAAAGCACGTTCAACCCCAACTCACTCACTCACTCAATATATCGTACTCATAGAACATTTAAGGTAAGATTTTAATAAAGAAAATGTATTACTAAACTCATGAATGATTTAGTATCAGATTGGATTCCACTCCTTTTGTACTAACCATTGCACTTTTGATTAAGAAATATTACATTGAACCCTATCTATAGAAGAGTCAATGATAACATCATTGTGTCGTTTAGAGTTATCAAATGTACATTACCCTACTGTGTTGATGTAACGAGTGAAGGCAGATGCCAGACTAGTCTCGTCAAAAGAACATTGTGCTTAAGAGCGCCACGATCGCTCTAAATCTGATCTTGACTGAACTTGTTTTACCCCCAGGCTGCGAACTGCTGCATCAAAGGTACATAAACTTAATCTGCAGACTAAATATAACAGCTAATTACATATTTGAAAGTTATATTCTAAGAATATCGATGTTACTTCAGCAAGGACGTTATGACAGGAGAAAGGACAAATTATGATCTAGCGTCCTAGCTTATATTTTTTGTACATGTACAGATAATTCATTTTTCGTTTTCAGTGTGTTTCTTTACAGAGCTGGTGAACAAACAGGAAAAGCAACATAGGTAACGCTTGATTCAGAAACAAACAGATTCTATTAATTTGAAAATCATTGAGTAGACGAATGCTGAAAGGAACACAATCTTTAAGGACAAGACAATCTTTAAGGACGATTTCAAAACTATTTTTTCATAGAGATATATAAATAAATACAATGATTTTCCATTGCTTAATATATACACATTTGATGATTGAAAGTAGTCAATACCTTAAGTATTAAAATATGATTTTTAATTTTGTTAGTGTTTGTTCATAATTGTAATTCCCAAAACCTAAAATATGATTTCAATTGCTTTTGGAGTTACATTTGAAACCTAGACAATACACAAATAGAAATAATGCAGAGTATATCTATAAAGATTCCATGAAACATAGCCTTACAGATTCCTGTCCAAGGCCATCACATAATTTGCTGATGATGGGCAACAGCAATTTGACTACACTTGTAATTGCTCGGGGTGTAATTAGATACGCTACAAATGCACTCTGCTGTCGATGTCACTGTCAGTTTGTATAATTAGGGGTCATTTATGGCAGGTCATCAGATCTAAAAGAAGACCAAACTCTTAACTGCATTAGGTCTTAGAAAGCCTTTGAGATACCCTAACGACATTGTTATTTTACAGAGACCAATTGCCGTAACTGATGTTTACCAAAACTTTTACATTGACGTCAACAAGCTTTTTCACTTATTTTGACCAAATTTTTTTACAAACAAAAATATTAATATCAACTGAATGTAAGACTTAAACTAGGAATTTATGATCCCAACAGAGGTCAAGATTACCTCTGTGAAGTATTTAATTTACTTAAATTTGCAGGATTAAAAGTAACTGAAAATGTTTAACGACAGTAACGATGTATAGTGATTTTAGTAAGGCTGATTAGTTAGGTATTGAGTAAATATAACTCCTTCACTCATAACGAATTACATCGGCTTATATATCAGATATGACAACATTTCATAAAATAAGTAACTTTGTAAGGTGAGTTGAGGTGATATGGGGTTTTAACGCCGCTTTCAAGAGTATTTCACTAATATGACGGCAGCTAGTATTATTGCAGGGAGAAAGCTCGCAACACCATTGTGGCTATGCATTGCGGTGAAACCTGCGAGCATCGGCTGGAACTAGCGAACCATGGGTGGTACTGCGCTGAATTATAGTGTAGCATTGCACCTAAACCTGACTGCGTGTAGAACAGTTCTCTACTGCAGACAAAGTTGCCGAGCCCCTGGCGGGATTCGAACCACGGATCTTTTGATCCGAAGCCGAACGCGCTAACCACTGCGCTAGCCCGCCCCCCAAGTAACTTTGTAGATGATGCGTTTATAAATTCTTTAACAGAAATACCAACACCGCATGATTTTATATAATTGTAGAAAATATGCACAATAGTATTCAAAAGTAAAAGTTTTCAACCTTGTGAGCATTTAAGAAAGAGTTACAGCAACCTGCCTAAGAGGAAGAAACTCATTTTAAAAGACCGTATGACACCGCTGTCTACAGCTAGCGATCCATCTGGATGCTTTTGTCTGATGACGGCTTTCAGTCATCGGCGCATTAGCTATGTGCTGAAAGGACGAGTAGCCGTGATGGACACAGAAAGCATTCTCACTGACAGTAAGGATATACACATTTGCAGTTAATCATTAAGGATAAGATGTGCAAGTTCGTTTGAAAATACAACTGCAGCTCTAGGTTTTCGGAAGACGTTAAGTTAACTTATAATATATTAACCTAACTTCACAAACTTCGAGTTATTTTTAATGAAAGTCATATGAAAGTTTTTATTGTAAATGCTCTACATGCCTCTGATGGTGTGTCTGTAACATACAGTTTAGCCCTGGAATATTATGTTGATAAACTGGGTGTTTTCTGTGACTTAGTTGAGACATAATACACAGATTGCTTCTTGGAAAAGTAAGAGGTGTTGTTAAGTATTGTTTAATGATAAATAACGCTTAACCATAATTTAACTATTGTTAATGACACATTAGTAATTAATTCATTAATTAATCATTTTGCTCATGTCCTAACATTGCAAATGATTCTTAAGGCGAATCTCAAAAGAATGATGACAGATTTTAGCAACGGTCTGCTTAACGGTCTTGTAATCATTATATTTGAATGAGTGAGTGAGTTATAGTTTAGCGCCGCTTTGAGCAATAGTTCAGCCGTTAGCGGCATGGTGAATAGCAACAAATTGTATATAAACGCGTAGTGTAGCATGTCGATCTAAATACAACATTTGCTGCTGCTATAATACGACAGAAGCCAAAAATATAACACAATCCTTATAAGTGTGCAAAATTAATTTTCTTTCAAAACATTTCGTGAATCATCTAAACATATAGTGAATAATTGTCATGATTACCTCAGTTTGCAGTTTTATACTCACATCAAAGCATGGTTATCAAGATTGATAAATTTAAGTAATAACACGGCAGAAGATGTTATTTCGTTTTCATTAGCATTGACGCTCATGCAATTAAAGTTTTACCTCGAATCGATAACCGTACGCGTTATTAGCATATCGACCAACCTTTTGCAAAACGCATCAAGCTATCACCCTTCGGGACTTGTAGTTATTAAAAGTTATCGGTGAAGGTAATAGTTTATATTGGGATACGAAAGCAGGATTCGTACGTTGAAAAAAGGAACTGAGTGATGATTGAAAACAACTCATAGTTGCATGCCGTTCAATATCAATACATAGATTGCAGGCATTATGTTTTTTTTATTCAGAAGCATTGTACAAGCACCCATGGGTTTTAAGTTAGTATGGTGAGTGAGTTGGGTTTAACGTGTATTGAACAGCCTCCAAAAGAGAGTGGACACATCAGGTATCGAAAAGAGAAGGTAAATTTATAGGCTAGGGTTAGGCTTTATCTATCAGACATCAGTCAAAGATATGAACCTTATTTTTTCTATGGGTTGAGTTAAAGTTAACATATTAGTAGGTTAATTTAAAGTATTAACTCACAATTCGTCTTGAACCTGATACTGAAGGCGTGACATATATAGATTTTCATACACATCAGATGACAGCAAATAAAAACAAGCAGAGAGAGAGTCAGCTATATCCCCCGCCAAAGGGAAAGGGTAGTTAAGGATACTAGTTGTGGAATATTGAACAGTGATCATGTTGTTTTTCTACAAATAACCTTTAAGAAATCCTATGTTACGTTTCCATGGAAACGGGTAAAAATAAAAATGCAAAGAAGTTGAAAACCCCAAAAGGCACATCTCCGCATGATGCCCGTTGCACATACCAAGTTTCGTCGAGATAGGTCTCACAGTTTTGGAGTTGTGGTCCGGAAACGAAATCCTATGTTACGTTTCCATGGAAACGGGAAAGAATAAAAATGCAAAGAAGTTGAAAACCCAAAGAGGCACATCTCCTCATCATGCCCATACCAAGTTTCGTCGAGCTAGGTCTCACAGTTTTGGAGTTGTGGTCCGGAAACGAAATCCTATGTTATGTTTCCATGGAAACGGGTAAAAATAAAAATGCAAAGAAGTTGAAAACCCCAAAAGGCACATCTCCGCATGATGCCTGTTGCACATACCAAGTTTCGTCGAGCTACGTCTCACAGTTTTGGAGTTGTGGTCCGGAAAAGAAATCCTATGTTACGTTTCCATGGAAACGGGTAAAAATAAAAATGCAAAGAAGTTGAAAACCCCAAAAGGCACATCTCCGCATGATGCCCTTTGCACATACCAAGTTTCGTCGAGATAGGTCTCACCATTTTGGAGTTGTGCTCCGGAAACAAAATCCTATGTTACGTTTCCATGGAAACGGGTAAAAATAAAAATGCAAAGAAGTTAAAAACCCCAAAAGGCACATCTCCGCATGATGCCCGTTGCACATACCAAGTTTCGTCGAGCTAGGTCTCACAGTTTTGGAGTTGTGGTCCGGAAACGAAATCCTATGTTACGTTTCCATGGAAACGGGTAAAAATAAAGATGCAAAGAAGTTGAAAACCCCAAAAGGCACATCTCTGCATGATGCCCGTTGCACATACCAAGTTTCGTCGAGATAGGTCTCACCATTTTGGAGTTGTGCTCCGGAAACAAAATCCTATGTTACGTTTCCATGGAAACGGGTAAAAACAAAAATGCAAAGAAGTTGAAAACCCCAAAAGGCACATCTCCGCATGATACCCGTTGCACATACCAAATTTCGTCGAGTTAGGTCTCACAGTTTTGGAGTTGTGCTCCGGAAACATTATCGGGACGAACGGACGGACGAACGCAGACCATTTCAATATCCCCCGCCAACTACGTTGGGCGGGAGATAAAAATATCGTTTACTCAAGTGCTGAAGAAATAAACTAAAGATCTTGTGAATTTTATGAATAGAATGCTAACATATATAGTTTTGTATATTTCCTGCCATCTGTTTTCGTGGCTAGTACATTTCTCGCGACATACACACTACACAGCGCCATCTACGAGTTCATAGTGATGCAGAGACGTCTTAGTTACGAAACCACTAAAATGTTTCGAGTGCCCGAAATGACAAGTTCTTTCAGCGACTAATGCCCTTTTACATGTTCTTATAAATTTTTTAAAAACTTTTAATTCCTTATGCAAGGGTATAAAGATTAGCATCGTCTGCTAGCCAAAAATCGCTGACCTAATTTGAAATGTATGAATGGAATAGCGCTGACCTAATTTGAAAAGTATGGAAGCCTTAATGGGTCTTCTCTCACATAATTCCCAATGCGTTGCAGGTACCAAAACTGCGTCGGTATCAAAAGTTATAGAAAAATACTATAGATAATGCCTTCAGAGAGGTCGTTGAGATTGTGAGTGAGTTGAACGTGTTTAGAACAATATTTCACTTACTAAGCACCTGGATGACAGGCATCCAAAAGAGAGTGGACAGAAACACATGGTGAGAGATAGAAAACAGGTTTTAGAACGACTCAAATTTGGTCTGGCTTCTACCTGTCCAGCTTGTGTGACCCTACCAGGAGCATTATACGATCCGGCTGGCTCAGCTCTAGGGTCACTATAGCACGCAAACTACCTAAATACGATAAGGAATTGAATCAGGTGGTGGTGTTTGTTGAGTGAGAGAATTCTGGTTTAACGTGTTTTGAACAATATTTCATTTTTTTAACACGTGGATGACAAGCATCCAAAAGAGAGTGGACAGATCAGGGAGAAAGGGATCGAAAGGTTGAGGGGAAAGACGGAAAGAAAGGCATAGTTAGAGACAGAAAATAAGTTTTAAAAGGACTCAATTTTGGTCTGGTTTCGTCAACCTGTCCAGCCTGGGTGTCCCTAACAGGAGCTCCATTTGGCTTAGTTTTTGGAGTCTCTGAAGCTCGCAAACCACCACGCCACGATAAGGTATTAAGTGGTGGGTTTATGATGAGATTGGGACATCTGTTTATAAAAGAGTAACGGCAAACCTTTACATTTAAGCGACAAAACAGGTCCTTATCCAATCCTTGACGAACATCAGGAAAATCTAAATAGCCCAGCATGTTTCGTTTATGGCTTCCATTGGATAGGACTTCACAATATCAGATCTAGACGTTTCAGGCGTTGGCTCAAATGCGAGGATACAGCCCTGTCACGATAGGTTTCGCGGTTGTTGTCCTGATCTTAAAGTAAGGAAGACGAAGACTCCTTTAGAGTTTCGTGCTCCCAGCTAACACACGACGTACATACGACGTTGTGAGAAGGTCGTATTTTGGTAACGTAATTTCCTGACGTACCTGCGACGTACTAAGTACGAAAAAAATAACGTAATTTCTCAACGTTGTTACGACGTTGTGTTATACGTATTTTTTACGTTAATGTAACGTAGTTATGTCACGTCCAGTGGTACGTCCTCACAACGTCCTGATTACGTGCCTTTTACGGGATATAATAGTAGAAAAGTTATCCAGTAACATGAAAGAAAAATGTACATTTAACCTGGGAAAACACAAACGAAGCAGCAAAAACAATATCTGATGTTCAAATATTCAAAGAGAGCTTTTTACTGGTAATGTTATTTCCTGACGTATCTGCGACATACTAAGTACGAAAAAAATAACGTAATTTCTCAACGTTGTTACGACGTTGTGTTATACGTATTTTTTACGTAAATGTAACGTAGTTATGTCACGTCCAGTGGTACGTTCTCACAACGTCCTGATTACGTGCCTTTTACGGGATATAATAGTAGAAAAGTTATCCAGTAACATGAAAGAAAAATGTACATTTAATCTTGGAATACACAAACGAAGCAGTAAAAACAATATACGATGGTCAAATATTCAACGAGAGCCTTTTACTGGTAATGTTATTTCCTGACGTATCTGCGACGTATTAAATACGAAACATATAACGTATATCTCTAGTTGTAAGTATTACGTATTTAACGTAGTTATGTGATGCCCAGTCTTACATCGTCACAAAGTCTTCATCACGCATCTTTCACCAAACATATAGGCCTAAACAAAAGAAAGTTATTCTGTGATATCAAAAATATATCCACATTAATTCATCAGTTCTATGAATTGAAAAAAGAAACAGTAGTAACAGTAAGTTAAAACCATAATGGGATATCTTGGCGTCGCTGCGATGTACTTGTTATCTATCATACATCATAATTTCTCAACTTTGATATGAAATTGTACAAGGCGTACGTTTCGCGCCATTACAAATGCTCATGACGTCATATAAAACATGACGTCGTAACGATTACGTCACAAACGAGTACTTGGCCGCCATGTTTGACGTCGCCGTGGGGAATCAATGTTTATTTTGCAAGTTTATTGGCACTGGCGTCTCTTCGATCCTTCCCAAAGCTCTGAGGTAAGTTGTTTTAGAACTTTTATGCATACTTTGTATCATTGGAGTTTAACACAATTTACGCACTTTTGATTTATGATCATCGTTACGATAAATAATTTAGGCCTAGGCCTAGATCTCCTCTCATAGAGGATGATGTGATACAAAATTAGAAGTAAATAGACTACTGTTGTATGTCCTATAGCATTATATAACAGCCAATTTACTATCTTAGTTTTCTTTTTAGACATTTTTAGTTATTTCATATCCATTTGACCAACATTATGATTGCTAGGCAGTTTTGTTGTCCGCCGGCTCGGCTCCGAAAACACGGTCAAACTCCTTACAGTGTTACGGCATAGCATTTCGTGCTTGATGACGCTTAGTCTGTCACAAGTGCTGCACGGAGTTTGAAAAGTATTTCAATCAGCAGTTTGCGAGTTCACCGAGTGCAGGCTTTGTGTTTGACATTCAGTTCCATTGATTATTAGATGGATGCAGTACGTCTTTTAAACCTAACTATTTATAATATTTGAATAAATGATTCTTTATCTCGCGGGTAAGTAGCTTTACCCGCGATCACTGTGTTAACATTACACAATATATTTATTTGTGTTTCATATAAACAATGCAAACATGTTGGTGAAGTTAAAATCATTTAGTAGATAACCAGCAGAAAGTGAAGGTGAATAATAAATCTAAATCAATAAACGTGAGGAAACGTCGATGAATGTCAAGATATTTCAAATATATGTACAGCCGTGACGGGTAAAGATACGCACTCGCACAAAACTAGGCCTAAACCTAGTAAATTAGATGAGTGTTAGCTTGTAATTGATTTATGTCTATGAATCTTTAGGCAATTAAGATGATATCATGAAGTTTTTGAAAAGGTAAAAAAGATTTTATGTTGATTATTGGCACAAAACTGGGAAAAACTGACAAAATTCCTAGCTAACATGTAGTCATCAAACACTTTGCCTTCCCACATAACAACTGTCATTGGAAACCAAAATATTGTTCTGATTATCGGTTTATCCTTACCTAGACCTAAGGAAACAGTTTTAAAATCTAACGACGTCATTAAATTGGAAATGTTAGGTGTAGTCAAACCTTGCGTGCGTATCTTTAGCCGACACATGTCGACTTACGGGAATAGGGGAGTAGTCGTTGGCAAACTTTCACTGTCACTGACAAACACATTTCAACATGTATATTTTACATTAATGTTATCAGTGAAGCTCTAAACTTTAACAGTGACATGGTTATTATCCCATATACTGTATTTTTTCTGAAGCATGAACATGTATCTCTTAGGTGCGTAGCTTTACCCGACAACACTGTATGGTTAGTGTACAGTGATAGATTGTAGGCCGAATGTACAGCCGTGTCGGGTAAAGTTACGCACTTGCACAAACTTATTAACCTTGTAAATCAGGATGAGTGTGAGCTTGTAATACATTGACGTCTTTGCATCTTTAGGCAATTTGAAAGATATCATGAAGTTTTGAAAAGGTTAAATGGTGATAAGACCGAAAGTTCTGTCGCCGAATGCTCTATTCTCGCAATGGAACCGCATACTAACTATCTAATGGGGTTGCAGGTAGAGCCTCTCTAACTAAATAGTGATAAGAGGCAAAAAAGACCTAGAAATTGGTAAGAACTGACAAAATTCATGGGAAACATGTCGTCTTTAAACATTTTTCTTCTCACATAACAATTGTCAATAGAAACCAAAATACTGAACCAAATATCGGCTTGTCCTTGCCTAAACTTCAGAAATCAATTTCAAAATCTATGAAAATCATGATGATGGAAAGGTTTGGTGTATTCAAACACTGTCTGTATATCTTTAGACTACATATGCCGACCAATGAAATATTTAGTGGGTTAGTCGTTTGAAAACTTTCAGTGTCACTGACAAAAACACTTCACAATATATACTTGAATATTATCAACGAAGCTCTGAACTTTAACAATGACGTTGTTTATATCAAATATATTGTATATTTCTCGGATGAATGATCATGTATCTCTTAGGTGCGTAGCTTTACCCGACAGCACTGTACTTCTTTCTGTGATAACAAAACTGATACGTTGAAATTCATGATTGCCCCGTCAAGTGCTGAATATTCCGAACATCTAAAATTATGCAATTATTTGAGTAGCGTAAAATGAGCATAAATCTATTTCCAAAGGATTAGGACCATTCTGATTCATATCAATTATTAGTTAAATGTCAGGCATTCATATAAAATTTAACTTCTATGTTTATGAAACATATTTGAAGTCAACGGGAATCGCTACCTTAACACGACTTTTTCATGAAGTCACCAATCTTTCGTAAGTATGCACACTATAGTGCCCATCAGTCAGTTGTATCTTTACGAACAACTATCAAATTGTGTTGTCAGTATTATGAAATACTCAATTTTCTTTTTCTTTTCTTGGGCTACTCGAGGTAGACGAAGCGGAGGACCGGAGAGGCAGGGAAGAGTAAGAGAGCCAACATGAATCTAAGTAATGTTCTAGCTGGCTCCATCTACACAGGGGAACTCATCTTACTCTCAGGTACCCACTAATGATAAATATTATGATGAACGCTTAAAGCTTTATATGTATATATAAGCAGAACTAAAACTAATTGAAATACTTGAAAGGATACAACATGATATATTTAGATAATAAAAAATAGGCTCCATAAATAAAACCATCGATTTACAGTGTTTTATTTATTATATGGAACGGTTTATTCTGTTTATCATTATTTTCATTTTTATTTTACAGAACGTTCCTGGGTTCCTGAACAGTGCTGTGAAGAAACATGTACAATGAAGCGAGAAAAATGAAGAAACGCGTTTTCCCTTATATATTCTAAGGCTGAATAAACAATTTTGTATAGTTTATCCCTGTCTGATTTTTACCTTGTAATAGTATCGCTTATCCGAATATTGCAATACCATATTTGTTTTAATAGAAACTCGACGCCTTTAATTCGCAATCTTGACTCCATGTTCAATAATTAGAAAAAATCTGAGTGCGAAGAGAATGTGCATATTTCACTACCCACCATTCGTTTTTATTAGTGACCACCGTCTACTAAAACAAATATGGTACGTGCAGCCTAACAAAGTATTCCTTTAAACTTCCAGTGTTATTTGGAAGTCGTGTGCGTTGTAGGAACGTTATTGTTAGGTCGCGTTAAAGTCCAAAATTTCGTTGTTGGGACTTATCGACTCCACAAGAGGGACGTTCCGAGGATGTTTCATGCTGATGTCCCTGGGACGTAAACGTAACGTTGTAACAATGTTCTCACAACGTAATTTTGTTATCTAGGGAAATACCACGTTGTGACAACGTGTTTGGGAGTCTACAAAATAACGTTGTGACAACGTTTGGAATTTACCTTAGGACAACGTAAATAAGAACGTCGTTACAACGTCGCCACGACGTCTTATTTAGGTAAAAATACCACGTTGTGACAACGTGAACGGGAGTCTACAAAATCACGTTGTGACAACGTCAGGACTCAACCTTAGGACAACGTAAATAAGAACGTCGTTACAACGTCGCCACAACGTCTTATTTAGGTAGAAATACCACGTTGTCACAACGTGAACGGGAGTCTACAAAATCACGTTGTGACAACGTCATGAATCTACGTTATGACAACGTAAAGTGGACGTTGTGACAACGTCATTACAACGTAGATTTGTTAGCTGGGCTTATGGAATACCAAAGGAGAAGGTTGAACTGTTCTCCTCTGAACTTCAGTTAACTTTATCCAAGAATAAATTAAAGTCAAATCAAGACCCGATTTATGATGTCGATGGAAAAGGAATCAAATTGTCACAGAGTCCCCAAAAGGTTGTTGGGTCAACTTCTGCAATATAGTTATGCCCTGAAAAGTCTTCGATCGTCACCTTAATGGGATGTTGGAATGGTTTGGGTAATCAAATCACACCTTACATCATATTAAAGGGTGCACGTATGCGAGATGAACTCCTTACAGGATCATCACCTAGTACAAGCGGTACCGTTTCTGAGACCGGCTGGTCAAACTCCGCTATTTTTTTAAACGTATCTCAAGGGACATTTCTCAGATTCGCAGCAGGACGCAGAGAGGAGTGAGTGAGTTGAGGTTGTACGTGCTTTGAACAATATTTCAGTTATTAAACACGTGAATGACAAGCATCCAAAAGAGAGTGGACAGATAAGGGAGAAAGGGATCGACAGGATGAGGGAAAAGACGGAAAGAAAGGCACAGTGAGAGATACAAAGCAGGTTTTAGAAGGACTCAGATTTGGTCTGGCTTCTACCCGTCGACCTGTCCAGCTTGGGTGTCCCTACCAGGAGCATATAAGCTCCGGCTGTCATAGCTCTAGGAGTCTCTGGACCACTCAAACCACCACGATAAGGTATTGATTTAAGTTGTGGATAATCAAACCGATATGGTAAACCTTGATGTATGATTTGTTGTACATAATAAACTAATCAGAAACGCAAAAATGGACTCGGGACAGTATCACCATGGTCAATCGGTTAAAACACTTTCGATTCTGGTTTGTTTATCTATGGACGTCGCCATTTGGAGTAAGTGCGAAAGCCAACTCCTGTGCGAGAGGCTCTCTTTGGTTGGCTGAAATTTTATCGCACACCATCGCGATAAAAGTATTTGATTGGCTGAATCATGGGTTGCGGCGCGAAGTTTTTGCTGGGGTTTACACCCAGGGTATGAAGAGTGGAGCGTCTGCTATACGTCTTACCCTGAGACAGGATGACTGAGGGCAGACCAATTACAGAGAGATAAATGCAAAAATCATTATCTCATTTTAGATGTAGCAGGAAGAAACTATTCAGTCTTATTTTTATGCTGACTATAATCATAATATCGTAAACTTCAATCCCCAGAAGTGGAAATGTAACCTCTAGACTGCTATGTAATCATGGTTATCATTGATTCTATGTACATTGAAAAACCATAGTATATACATACGATAATGTTTACACTATATATTTATAATACAATACTACCATTGTTTACTGGGTCTGCAATAACGCTGTAGAGTAACCTTCATGGGTCACCTGTGAAACCTCCAAGCAGATTTATAAATTGACGAAAATATATTTCATTACATGGTTGTATATTTATTACTCATCTTTAATTTTGGCCGTTTGTCTTAAAATTGATGGGAGTCTCATAATCTCTATTGACAATGGGAAATGGTATGAGAAGAAGGTTCACGGTGTTCTGGCATCATAGCAGAGGTAACTGATCATTATAGAAACTAATATATACATAATCTTTTCGTCTGTCAATTTAAGTAGAAATGATTAATTTTCAAAAAAATGTTAATTGTTTCTCTATACAAGTTTACAAAGTCCCATGGTTCATAATGTTCTCTTAATCTTAATCTATGAATCTCACTTTTTCATTAATGTATGTTCTACTCCTAGATGTGAATCCTGTTTTCTCCAGGTTTCACAAAGCTCATTTCAATGAGATAACTAACTGTGTATTTGAGGAAATTTGACTAACCAATTGTCTGTTACCTCAACTCAAATCCCCTAATAGATTAAATGAACAAATACAACCTCCTATTTCTACAGGATGTGGCAACCCTGTCATTTTATGAGGTTATTTCTGATATCAATGTTATTGACTTATATCAATTATTTTGTTGCAGCTCCAAAGCCAAAATCCCTGCCACGCCACCGATCACAGGCTGGAAACAGTTCCCATCAGGCTCCATTCCAGCTGGATTTACCTATGGGGACATCTATGATGACATCATTGCCTCTGCCAGGATGACACCAGTACCAGGTTCTAGGGATGATGGGGATTCTAATGTTGATGATTAAAGTTTCAGTACATCCAAGCCGATGAAGAAAGGGCGTGGTTTCTTTAAAAGTGGTCAGATTCTAAATAATGAGACTGTCACTAAACATAATTATCGTTACCTCAAATCAGATTGTTAAAAATCATATCATCAAAATATTGTGTATCATATTCATGTTACTTTAGATAATTTTGGATCGGTTCAAGATGCTTCATGTGATTGTGTTGGATCAGCAACAGGTAATTGTAGTCATATTGTAGCCTTGTTATTTGCTCTGGAAGATTATGTTATCACATTTGGTTCTCAGCCGCCTCCTGTACTTCACGTTTATGTGCGTGGAACTAACCTAGAAATAAGAAGAGAAATCCCCAACCAGCTCACGAGTTTCAGTACAGCAAAACAAGAGCACCTAATCGTGTCATTGTTCATGATCCATGTCCAGTATTAGACCAATTCTACAGTACCTAAAGACAGCTTTGCTACTTCATTCAAAGCTTCAGCACTAAATCTTCAAGATAATACATGTTGGCATTCCATTCCGGAAGTTCCCTCTAAAGATTATGATTTAACCAATGATCTTAAAACTGTATCTTATCAGTAAATATGACATGTTTATTAGCAGTACACTTGAGAACATTTCAGTGTGTGTGTGTGTGTGAGTTGGGTTAACGTGCTTTGAACAATATTTCAGTTATTAAACAGGTGGATGACAAGTATGCAAAAGAGAGTGGATAGATACGGGAGAAAGGGATCGACATGGTGAGGGGAAAGAAAGGCATAGTGAGAGATAGACAACAGGTTTTGGAAGGGCTCAAATCTGGTCTGGCTCATAACTTGGACCGGTCCAGCTTGGGTGACCCTACCAGGAAGGAGCATGTAAGCTCCAGCTGGCATAGCTCTCGGGGTCACTGAAGCACGCAAACCACCGCACCACGATAAGGTATTGAGAAGAAGAGAGAAGGTATTGAGAAGAAGAGAGAATTTTACTAGAGGAGGTGAGTGAGTTGGGGTTTCTCGTTCTGAGAGACTTTTGGAAAATTCAAGGGATGTGGCATCAAAGGAGGAAAATTGGAAGAGCGGGCCTCGGAAGAGGTCTCAGCAGCCCTAAATGCGTCACTAGGCCTACTTCTCCAAGGTTAATTCATCAACCTAGACCGTCTACAATAATAAACCATGTTTTAGAAAACCTTTTTGTTGGACTCGCGGTTAGTCCTTTTATGTACCTTTTTAGCTCATCAGGTCTGAAAGACCCGATGGGCTTATGGCATGGCATGGAGTCCGGCGTCCGTCCATCCGTCCGTAAACTTTTCACTTTTTCGACTTCTTCTCCAGAACCAATGACTCTAGAGAGCTGAAAAGCTGGCAAATGGGGATTCTAAATTGTAGATTTCGTGACCCCATGACCCCAAATGGGGTCACAAGGTTCAAAACCTTAAAAATCTATTTTAATCTTCTCCAGTTCCAAAAGGTCCAGAGAGCTGAAAAGTTGTGTGTAGACTTCTTGGCCAATGGGGATTCTAAATTGTAGATTTTGTGACCCCATGACCCCAAATGAGGTCACAGGGGTCAAAATCTGAAAAACCTATTTTCATCTTCTTCTCCAGTTCCAAAAGGTCTAGAGAGCTGAAAAATTGTGTGAAGACTCCTTGGCCAACGGGGATTCTATATTGTAGGTTTGGTGACCCCATGACCCCAAATGGGGTCACAGGGGTCAAAACCTGAAAAACCTAATTTCATCCTCTCCAGTTCCAAAAGGTCTTGATAGCTTAATAGTTGTGTGTAGACTCCTTGGACAATGGGGATTCTGAATTGTAGGTTCGGTGACCCCTTGACCCCAAATGGGCAATGGGCATTTTTAATTTGATTGTGAATAACTCGGACGTTGGGACAGGCTATCTTTCCTACACTGCCCATGACCCCATGGTCTAAACCCAAACACCTATTTCTATCAAAGTCTGATGAGCTACAGAGCCCATGACTCTATTTTTCGACTTCTTCTCCAGAACCAATGACTCTAGAGAGCTGAAATTTTATGTGCATACTCCTTGGCAAATGGGGATTCTAAATTGTAGATTTCGTGACCCAATGACCCCAAATGGGGTCACAAGGGTCAAAAACTTAAAAATCTTTTTTAATCTTCTTCTCCAGTTCCAAAAGGTCCAGAGAGCTGAAAAGTTGTGTGTAGACTCCTTGGGAACTGGAGATTCTAAATTGTAAATTTTGTGACCCCATGACCCCAAATGAGGTCACAGGGGTCAAAACATAAAAAACCTATTTTCATCTTCTTCTCCAGTTCCAAAAGGTCTAGAGAGCTGAAAAGGTGTGTGTAGACTCCTTGGCCAACGGGAATCTTAATTGTAGGTTTGGTGACCCCACGACCCCAAATGGGGTCAGAGGGGTCAAAACCTAAAAAACCTAATTTAATCTTTTTCCCTAGTTCCAAAAGGTCCAGAGAACTGAATAGCTGTGTGTAGCCTCCTTGGGCACTAGAGATTCTAAATTGTAGGTTTGGTGACCCCATGACCCCAAATGAGGTCACAGGGGTCAAAATCTGAAAAACCTATTTTCATCTTCTTCTCCAGTTCCAAAAGGTCTAGAGAGCTGAAAAATTGTGTGAAGACTCCTTGGCCAACGGGGATTCTATATTGTAGGTTTGGTGACCCCATGACCCCAAATGGGGTCACAGGGGTCAAAACCTGAAAAACCTAATTTCATCCTCTCCAGTTCCAAAAGGTCTTGATAGCTTAATAGTTGTGTGTGGACTCCTTGGACAATGGGGATTCTGAATTGTAAGTTTGGTGACCCCTTGACCCCAAATGGGCAATGGGCATTTTTAATTTGATTGTGAATAACTCGGACGTTGGGACAGGCTATCTTTCCTACACTGCCCATGACCCCATGGTCTAAACCCAAACACCTATTTCTATCAAAGTCTGATGAGCTACAGAGCCCATGACTCTATTTTTCGACTTCTTCTCCAGAACCAATGACTCTAGAGAGCTGAAATTTTATGTGCATACTCCTTGGCAAATGGGGATTCTAAATTGTAGATTTCGTGACCCAATGACCCCAAATGGGGTCACAAGGGTCAAAAACTTAAAAATCTTTTTTAATCTTCTTCTCCAGTTCCAAAAGGTCCAGAGAGCTGAAAAGTTGTGTGTAGACTCCTTGGGAACTGGAGATTCTAAATTGTAAATTTTGTGACCCCATGACCCCAAATGAGGTCACAGGGGTCAAAACATGAAAAACCTATTTTCATCTTCTTCTCCAGTTCCATAAGGTCCAGAGAGCTGAATAGTTGTGTGTAGACTCCTTGGGCACTGGAGATTCTAAATTGTAGGTTTGGTGACCCCATGACCCCAAATGGGGTCACAGGGGTCAAAACCTGAAAAACCTAATTTCATCTTCTTCTCCAGTTCCAAAAGGTCTAGAGAGCTGAAAAGGTGTGTAGACTCCTTGGCCAACGGGAATCTAAATTGTAGGTTTGGTGACCCCACGACCCCAAATGGGGTCAGAGGGGTCAAAACCTAAAAAACCTAATTTAATCTTTTTCCCTAGTTCCAAAAGGTCCAGAGAACTGAATAGCTGTGTGTAGCCTCCTTGGGCACTGGAGATTCTAAATTGTAGGTTTGGTGACCCCATGACCCCAAATGGGGTCACAGGGGTCAAAACCTAAAAAACCTAATTTAATCTTTTTCCCTAGTTCCAAAAGGTCCAGAGAGCTGAATAGTTGTGTGTAAACTCCTTGGGCACTGGAGATTCTAAATTGTAGGTTTGGTGACCCCATGACCCCAAATGGGGTCACAGGGGTCAAAACCTGAAAAACCTAATTTCATCTTCTTCTCCAGTTCCAAAAGGTCTAGAGAGCTGAAAAATTGTGTGAAGACTCCTTGGACAATGGGGATTCTGAATTGTAGGTTCGGTGACCCCTTGACCCCAAATGGGCAATGGGCCTTTTTTATTTGATTGTGAATAACTCGGACGTTGGGACAAGCTATCTTTCCTACACTGCCCATGACCCCATGATCTAAACCACAACACCTATTTCTATCAAAAGTCTGATGAGCTACAGAGCCCATGGCTCTATTTTTTGATAAATTAATGGATTTATTGACACACATTTGCATCTGATATTGTCCGGTTTTCGATCACGTCAAGTAAGGAACTGTACCGCTATCATTTTTCATAGTAGGCCCATATATAGATTCAATCCATGAACCTTATTCAAAATTACATTATCTCCCTTAATATATATCTTGTTTTTGTAATTTTCTTGCACGTTCATTGATTTTGATTCTTCAATTTTATTTTCATTTTCATATATGTGCCAAAATGGAAAAAGTATTTTCCATATTCTAAAGATATTGCCCGTTCGGCTTTTACTTTTGTGTGTGAACATTTGCATAGTCAATGGTGAGACATGTGCAAATTGAAAATGCATTGATGGTTTCACATGTGTTAAATTAAGGGGGAAACCCCAAAATTAACCTTTCTACCAAATTTATAGATGTTATCAAAAGGCTTGGATAATTCTAAGTCTTGTTTCATTTTATCTTTATAACATAGTTGAATAAAATGTTCACATAATTCAGAATTAACACATCTTGAATGTAATCAAAACCTGAATAATATTATAAATGAATGGCAATTTCTGTCCAATTTTACCTGCTAAAATGGCTGCCTGGAATAAGCACCTCTGTATTGGAAACTGTATTTTTCTAGTGTTTCAAATTCTTTTATAAAATCTTATTATTAACCAGAATTACATTTGATTTCAAACAATTGAAATGCTTACATGCTCCTGGTAGGGGCACCTACGCTGGACAGGTCGACGGGTAGAAGCCAGACCAAATTTGAGCCCTTCTAAAAGCTGCTTTTTATCTCCCACTATGCCTTTCTATCCGCCTTTTCCCTCATCCTTTCGATCCCTTTTTCCCTGATCAGTCAACTCTCTTTTGGATGCTTGTCATCCACGTATTTAACGTGTATACCAGAACTCACTCACTCATTCAGACACAAGATTATCAGTGACCGGAGGAAAAGGAGTGGAGAAGGTAGGAAACCATGGAAGCATATAGATCTAATGGAAGAACTTTTTGACGACAGCCCTGCCTTGACACCTTTGAGCTCTCTTGCCACCTCGCCTTCTCCTCCTCATCCTTCAACTTCTTTCTGACAGCCACCCACCATCAACACCCTCTGCCACCGCCTATACCATGATGTCTGGTGACCAGCCGGAAATCAACGGACACGCCTGAAGTATCGAAGCGAGTGAGTGAGTTGGGGGTTTAACGTGCTTTGAACAATAGTTCAGTTATTAAACACGTGGATGGCAGAGTGGAGAGGTACGGGAGAAAGAGGATGAGGGAAAAGACGGAAAGAAAGGCATAGTGAGAGATAGACAACAAGTTTAAGAATGAGTCAAATTTAGTCAGGCTTTTACCCGTCGACCTGTCCAGCTAGGGTGTCCCTACCAGGAGCATGACAGCTCCAGCTGGCATAGCTCTTTGAGTCACGGAAGCACGCAAACCACCACACCACGTTAAGGTATTGAGTCCAGTGGTGGAATATCGAAGCGAAGGCGTCTTCATACTGAGCAGGAACCACACTGGATGGCCACTTATAGAGAAGTGTAAGAAATGCACAGGGAGAGGATGGAGGTGGAAATAAGAAAACTCTCAACAATTGTTTAGCTGATTAAGGAAGGCACTCAGGGTAGATAAATAGAGAAGTAACCATTACCATTCGGGAACATTACTCTAAATCTGTATAAGGCATAGCTTAACAAAACTTGAGGCACAACATCTTTGTAACCCTAACATGAAGAAATAAATAGTACTAATATGGTTCTCCTTAACTATTTTATAAAAGTCTTCAAACAATCCAATAGATGAAAGGTTACCGGTATCCAAGTAATCTGTACAAACATGAAATGTTGCCATGAAGTTTTACATTATCAGGATAAGGGCACAAAGACAAGCCAAACAGGACAAGTAATTGTTAACGTAGTAAAGCCTTAAGCTAACTGTTGTGTAATCAACTTCTATTGTTTCTTTCTCTTTAAGACAAGGTTTTCATCAGCTGTTGTTGGTGTCTCCAATACCTCGATTCCGTCTTTCTGGAAGGATTCTTGTTTCAGAATAAAATTGTGCAACATGCAACAACTTGAGGCATTTTTCGCACATCCCTCATGTCAAGATACTTGAGCTTCCAAATTTTGCCTTTGCTACACTGCTTGTAGTTAAATGTTTTCTCCTCTGGCAAAGAGATGGCCATTGTCTCTATGGGGCGCAAGAAGAGACTTTGAATTTGGATAGGCAGATTCCCAATTAGGTGATAATCTTCAGGTAGAGAGTTGACTTACAGTGGACAATTCTTGTAAACCCTAGCCTCATGCACAGAACCAGGGTAACCACAGAACACATCAATGAGTTTGAGATTGCTCTCGCAGACTAATTGAGCATGCAGAGCTGGAAAACCTTTCCTGCAAATGTAAGAGTCTCTGTGAGTTGAAGTTGTGCGTTCCAACGATAGCACCCGACAACACCGGGGAGTACAGCTGGTTCAGTAAATCCAGCTGAAATTTGAGAATAGGAATTCTCGTCAGGCAATTTCAGGAGTGTTGGCAACCTTTACAGGAGTGTGTTCAAGGTGGAATCCACTCTCATCAATGTTCCATATTTTTTGGGATCATGGATGAGAGCTTCATCTGTCGAAATACGACCTAAGATTGAATAACTTGTACATCATCTTTAATCATGCATGCTGATCTTGATGTCGACAACGCCTCACAAAGCTGTAATACCAGATTTTACCTGCTGTCCTGTTGTTGAAGGGTGTCTTCAAATAAAGCTTACAACTCGATTGTCTTGCCTTAGTCATAACTTGACTCCTGGTTAAACCAAAGCCTTCGTCAGCTGCCATCTTCAGTTTTAGAGGCAAGCTGACTAGCTCTCCGTTGTAGAATCAAAAACAGGTTTTGCCCCCGCGTCAGATGGCATCCTATAATAAAAGAAAACATGAATATTAGGTTTTATGATAACAGATTTCAATATTGGATATTTTCAATTAGTTTTTAGAGAAGATCTATCTGACTTGCAGAGGTCAGCCTCGCTTAGTACCCTCAGCACACGTTTAGCCACGGGGGAGATGGAGACTTCTGCAAAACAGAATACGTCGTGCAAAAGCCCCATTTGTTAAAATTTTCAGACATGACCTTAAAAATTGCAACATTATTAATGGAAATTCAAAAGTCCTGGTGAAATTAAAAAATCCTGGTCAAATTCCCAAAATACCGGGGGCGGGATCGCGCAGTGGTTAGTGCGTTCGGCTTCGGATCAAGAGGTCCGTGGTTCGTATCCCGCCAGGGGCTCGGCAACTTTGTCTGCAGTAGAGAACTGTTCTACACGCAGTCATGTTTGGGTGCAATGCTACACTGAAAATCAGCGCAGTACTACCCATGGTTTGCTAGTTCCAGCCGATGCTCGCAGGTTTCATAGCAATGCATAGCCACAATGGTGTTGCGGGCTTTCTCCCTGCAATAATACTAGCAGCCGCGATATAAGTGAAATAATCTCGAGAGCGGCGTTACCAACTCATCTCTCTCCTGGAGCTGTCTCTATACAACATTCGGCACATAGGACCTGCAACATATTATGTGACCTGCTGAACTGACTTGCTTTCGGATGGTTATCAATATCAATCAGTTCTTTTGCCAAATAACGTAATTGATAACTTCTGACATTTTCTAACCTTACAAATTAATTCTATGTGACTTGTTGTCATAATTGTGATAAAAACATGATTTATATTAATTTGTTTTTAAGTATTTAAAAATAGGAGAAAGTTCGTAATCTTGAAACCTTGATTTCTTAATTTCCTTATTTTGTTTCTCTTGAATTGCTTTTGAAGAAACATATTCATGATGAAAATTTGGCATGAAATATTAATAACCACAGCAATACCTGTGCGTGCACCCCCAAACTTCTCATTCAACAACTCTGAACATTTTTTCCAGAATCCGAGGGAATATACTGCGTTGGTAGAGTTTACCCTCTGAAGAAGGAAACTCTTTTCTTCTGCACTCCATCTTGTTTTTGAATGGCAATGGTCTGAAAAACTGTTCTGTTGCTTTCTTCTCTGTAAAGTAATATATTTACATATATAAATATAAGAGAAAAAAAACATTTGTTGAAGAAAGTCGAGATGATTTATTCACAAGTTTGTTGAAGAAAATCAAGATATATATAATTTTCAATTTAAGACATATTCGATTTTTAAGATTTGAACATTTCTCTTGTAGTTACAAACCTTGCAAAATAATAAAGAAAAGTAAATAATTGAGAACACTAGAACCAACTCACTTTTGAAAACTAAGAATGCGTTGCCTTTGCATATATTAACATATTGTAACAACCAGCAGATCTTTTGAGGTCTTTGTAATTCAGGCCTGTCAATGTTCAGTATGAGGGAACAATAATTATTATAAGCTATGGCAAACAGAATCTATTGACTTACCTAATTCAACTCTTTTGGAATATGGAGGTTCTTAACAGGCTCCTGGTAGGGGCACCCACGCTGGACAGGTCGACGGGTAGAGGAATGATCATGCGATCTAAACTCTATAAAATCGAGGGCAACATGTCCGCTTTCCTTGAGTAATTGTGCATCTGTTTTTTTAACGAAAGAAATCCGTGAATACTGTAATCAACTTCAATATTGAGACAAAATGTTTAATTATACCCCCGCCTTACAGCGTAAGCGGGGATATATAGCGTTCATTCTGTCCGTCCGTCCGTCCGTCACAAATCTTTGTCCGGAGCATATATCCTTAACTATACATGCTAGCTTCACCAAACTTCATACACTTATCAACCATGATCCCTAGATGTGCCTTTTGAGGGTTAGACCAACAAATGATTTATATTTTTTGCGGTTTCCATGGAAACATGACTAAAACAGTGACTCCATGACCAAGTCCTTTGTCCGGAGCATATCTCCTAAACTATACATGCTAGCTTCACCAAACTTCATACACTTATCAACCATGATCCCTAGATGTGCCTTTTGAGGGTTAGACTAACAAATGATTTTTATTTTTTGCGGTTTCCATGGAAACATGACTAAAACAATGACTCTATGACCAGGTCCTTTGTCCGGAGTATATCTCCTAAACTATACATGCTAGCTTCACCAAACTTCATACACTTATCAACCATGATCCCTAGATGTGCCTTTTGAGGGTTAGACCAACAAACGATTTTTATTTTTTGCGGTTTCCATGGAAACATGACTAAACCAGTGACTATGACCAAGTCCTTTGTCCGGAGCATATCTCCTAAACTATACATGCTAGCTTCACCAAACTTCATACACTTATCAACCATGATCCATTGATGTGCCTTTTGAGGGTTAGACCAACACACGATTTTTATTTTTTGCGGTTTCCATGGAAACATGACTAAACCAGTGACTCTATGACAAAGTCCTTTGTCCGGAGCATATCTCCTAAACTATACATGCTAGCTTCACCAAACTTCATACACTTATCAACCATGATCCCTAGATGTGCCTTTTGAGGGTTAGACTAACAAATGATTTTTATTTTTTGCGGTTTCCATGTGTAGCACAATCACCAGGCTCACACTTCGTACGATTCAACAAGAAGACGAGATGCATGTGGATTTTTCATGGGTTTATTTCTTCCAAGTACTTCGATTAATCTGTCTGTCGATTCTCGCCCGTCTTCCCTGGGCAACCTCACGACGCCGAGCGCGTCTCTGCTCACATGTCAGGTCGTGGCTGTCACCAGCCCATGGCTGAGTCCTGACGGAGACTCAACCCCTCAGTCCCGTGGCTGAGACTCAACTCTCTCTCTCTCCTGGCTGAGAACTCGCTGAGAACTGCCCTTTGAAGTCAAACCTAGGTCTAATATACCCAACAGAGTCAGTTGTCAAGACATTGTCGCTTGACAACAGCTTAATGATTATAACAAACTAAGGGATTACTTTGGGATGGGATTAGCAGAGTATTACATAGGTTTCATAACCATTATGTTACACATGGAAACATGACTAAAACAGTGACTCTATGGCCAAGTCCTTTGTAGGGAGTATATCTTCATAACTCTACATGCTATCTTTACCAAACTTCATAAACTTATCAACCATGATCCATTGATGTGCTTTTTGAGGGTTAGACCAACAAATGATTATTTTTTTTGCGGTTTCCATGGAAACATGACTAAAACTGAATTTATTACTAAGTCTTTTGTCCGGAGTATATCTTCTAAACCGTACATGCTATCATCACCAAACTTCATACACTTATCAACCATGATCCATATTGGAACGCCTCTTGAGGGCAAGACCAAAAAAATATTTTTATCTTTTGCGGTTTACATGGAAACGTTACTAAAACAATGACTATCTGACAAAGTCCTTTGTCTGGAGCACTATACATGCTAGCTTCAACAAACTTAATACACTTATCAACCATGATCCCTAAGTGAGCTTTTTGAGGGTAAGACCATCAAAGAAAGCAAGACTATAGTTTGAAGCGGGGGTATGTGAGCTGTGCTCACTTCTTTACTTGTAATTTGTTTGTTCTTTACTTCATTTAAATTCAAGTTTTGTGTATTTAATGAGCGCTTCGATAAGGATTTTTTCTTCAATTTTATTTAATTATAATTTGGATAGAGTGAAGATTATCAATGTCTACTAAGAACTACTGGGTATTTTACGAAAATATATTTGCAGAATAAGTAACTACAAAGAAAAAAATATGTAATCCAAATTCTTCATTCATTCAAGTTAATCGTGAATCTTGTGGTGGACTGAATTACTGACTACCGACCTAAATATTTCTTTGTGGAAAAAAATGAAACAATCATCACTTTAGTTTGAATGATATTGATAGGGTGTAAGGAATATTTAGACCTAGTTTCAGCGACTACAAAACTTTAGTTTGAACGAGATAGCTCTTTATTCGTTCTTAGCCCTAAAATAACGCTGATGATCGAATGCACCCACTATAGCGCTATCATGAAAGTTGAATTTAACCAGAAAATACGATTTAGTAGCAAAAATATGTGAACATCTTTTAAATGTGTGCGTCAAGGGACATCGTTGGTGTAAATTCTTTGCCTATGTCACCAATTATATAAGTGCGGGACCTTTGTTTACATTGGATACATACAGAGTTTATGCTCTCCTCCATCTTGAATTTGGCCGAATACACTGCGAGCGTGCGGATGCCGCTAAGCATGATGGGACGTGTAACAGGCTAGTCAGATTGCCGACGCAAAGTCAGTAAATTTGTTTTTTTGGAAGTCACATCCCAGGAAACAAGTTGACATTGGCTCAATGTTGGTAGTATGTCGGCCTGCGACACTGGGCCATCACTGCGCCAACATAAGTATTCCGATTTCATGGAAGTAGTCTAAATAACCTTTTTTCGAGATGTGTCTTTTTTTTTAAACTAAAACATCGTTTGTTTTACTTTTAACATCATGTTCAAAGAAAGGGATTATGTCAACTGCAAAATAAGAACTGCTTTTACACAGTACAATATACAATGTTCCCAACCGCACTTTCCTGCTAAATATTAATGAGAAGCAATTTGTTACAGTCAACGCACTTTTGACTTCCTCTTACGTAATGTGCGTGACGTGCGCTAATCCCTATTTAACGGCACTTTTGCTCCGCTGTGGTTGGGAGAAGCTCAACTTAAGCATCTCTGCATGAACTGAGAATATTTTAATTCCTCGCCTAATGTTTCGCGAGCTGAGACTCGGCTACATTTGTACAATGTATAGATTCATATCATCCTGTTATAAGTGAGGGTTATTGTAAATATGTAAAATATATTGAGTGTAAAATATACTGTTATAGAACCGTCTTTTTGGACCAAACGAAGGAACATACATGGAGGTGTTCAAAAACATTTAGCATCTATTCATAATGCTATTGATAATCAAAGTATGCCAATCATAAATAGAAACAGTCAGGCAGAAACTCAAGACAAGTTGATTTTGATGATGTAGATAATAATGGGGTTTCCATGTTTGATCTTTACAAAATCACTTCAAATGATCAGGATAATTGTGATGCAGATGTAACACAAATATGTATGACCATGATGAAGCAAGTGGGGATGATGATGTTGGTAACAAAGATGAGGTAAGAGAAATCAATTTTACCAGCAGGATTGCTGAATGGGCTTCTACGCATAACATTACTCACAATGCTGTTGCATCACTTTTGACAATATTGAGATAAGAATTCTCAGATCTCCCGAAAGACCCACGCACACTTTTAAACACTGCGAAATGTTGAAAAAAAGATCACTGCTGGTGGTGAATATTACCATTTCGGCATATCTACATCTCTGAACAAGTTGCTATTCTCTGATCCTGACTCTCTTAGTTATGTCCAGAATGCAGGGGAGTTATTTCTTCAAATCAAAATAGATGGCTTGCCACTTCTCAATTCCTCTAATATCCAGTTCTGGCCAATTTTGGGAAGGTTATGTCCCACTAATCCTGATAGTTCGACACTTTCTCATAAGCCATTCATAATTCGTTTATATTCAGGTGAACAGAACCTAAGTATTGTTGTTGAACACTTGGAATATTTTTGTAAATGAAATGAAAGAAATATAGTTGAATGGATTGTAGAGTATGTTTGAATATATCTTGCATCATTTCTGATGCCCCATCCCTGCATACATTAAGAACATCAAATACGATAGTGGCTACAAAGGATGTGACAAGTGTACACAGAGAGGGGTATATATATGAACAACATGACATTTCCAGAAACAGCTTCACCCTAACGAACAATTGTTGAATTTGATGAAATGAGGGATAAGGATCATCATAAGGTTGTTTCCCCCGCTAAAGCAGCTCTCGCTTGGCATGGTGTCACAATTCCCATTAGAAACTACATGCATTTAGTTTGTTTGGGTGTCATGAGAAGACTGTTGTGGTTATGGATGAAGGGTCCTGCTGTGAAGGGGCGGGATAGCACAGTGGTTAGCGCGTTCGGCTTCGGATCAGGAGGTCCGTGGTTCGAATCCCGCCAGGGGCTCGGCAATTTTGTCTGCAGTAGAGAACTGTTCTACACGTATAGTCAGGTTTGGGTGCATTGCTACACTGAAATTCAGCGCAGTGCCACCCATGGTTCGCTAGTTCCAGCCGATGCTCGCTCGATGTCAAAAGTACCTCTCTAAGGAATTCACAAGAAAAGGCAGAACACTTTGTGAAATTCAAAAATGGAAAGCCACAGAATTTCGATTATTTCTACTATATACAGGTCCAGTGGTACTTTTTGGAAAGATATCTGCCGTGATGTATAAAAATTTCTTACTTTTGTTCGTAAGTATCTTTTGTCTGGCAAGTCCGAGTTACTGTTCTACACACTGTGATTATGCTGAAAGTTTGCTTCGTTTGTTTGTTCAGAATTTTGGTGCAGTTTATGGCAGGGAAATGCTTGTGTATAACATTCATGGGTTAGTTCATTTTGCAAAAGATGTTAAAAAGTCAGGAAATCTGGCAATGGGTGACAACATACCTGTGAATCCTGGAGGTGGCTACTCTCTGAAACAGACATGCAGGAGGTCCCCTCTTGATGACATACAGTATGTACAGTCAGTTTAAAGAGATTTACCTTCCTAATTTCTTTGTTTCAACATGTCAGAGTGATAACTGTGTTAAAATTGGTAATGACATAGTACTTGTAAGAAATATAATTTCAAATAATGAAAACTTTCAAGAAAGCCTTGTTTTGTTTCAGAAATATAGAACTATGGAATCTTTCTTTACATACCCACTAAATTCATGTGGAATTGGAGTATACAAAGTATCTGACTTAAGTGAAAGGCTGCAGTCTTCACCTGTGCCACAGATATCACACAAGTTTACATTACTTCCATTTAGACATGCATTTGTTTTAATACCACTACTAGGCTAGCTGGAAGAACATTTGCCCAACAAAGTTTTTTAACACATTGTTATTCATTTTTACTAATTTAGTTATTTCAATAGCATGTTGAATTTATATTTCCTTAAATCTTTTGTTTAGCAAAAAACTCTCTTGTGACTTGTTACTTTCTTACTCCCCATATAAATTCATTGGCTTGTTGAATTTTCAATCCTATCATTGCCTTCCACGTTAACTTTAAACTATCAATCCTTGTGGAATTTGTGCTGTTATACATTTCTTTCAGCAATCCTTGCCACAGATGGAGTATGCAATTGTCGTATTCACTGATACAAATGGTAGCATTTGTATCAAAAACATGGTATGATGGGAACAAGTGCTGTCTTTGGCCAAACTACAAAGACTCTACACGGATAACAGCTGCTGTGAGAAAGCATGAGAAGCCGAAGTGGAGATCTTACTCAATAAGAGAACTCAGAACTGAAAGTAAGTTCCTGTACTTATGAGCCAAATTACCAGTAACTCAAGGATAGATGCTCAATAGAAATGTTCACTAGTCCCGTGGGCTAGTAGATTTTGAATATCACTAGTCCTTTCAAAAGGCTAACAGCCCTACAATTTAACATGAAAAAATATAACTTTCTTTAAGTGTAATTAGGGGTGACTAATGGCCTAATTTGACTTTTGCGATAGCGATAGACTATTGCATCCTACTACTGCATTAAAAACAGATTATTGTGACCCACTATTGCAATTGCAATTGCTATTGCGATAGATTTAGATCCAAACAAAAATGTATTTCAGCTGCGATTTCCAAAGATTTCATGAGGATAATCTGCTTGATGTAACAGATTTCAGCAATCTTCCACTTTTGCAACCAGGGTTCATAATTCTAAAGGAAAAATGCACGACATACAACCCCAAAATAAAAAACAGAATGGATTTATCTCCTAAATCAACTTGACCGAACCTGATTTTCCATCCGACTCTTATTTATTATTAAAAACCCCCACAATAAATCAATATTTAAAAATATATTGATTGTTGTCAAAGACAAGTCTTGTCCGCCAGCCTTGCCTATAAACAAAATTTGCTAGCCCTTCCAATTTTTCACTTGCTCGGGCGAGCGGACTAGTGTGAGTGTCAATCCCTGTTCAGTAGAGAAACTGTTCTACACGCAGTCAGGTTTGGGTGCAATGCTACACTGAATTTCAGTGCAGTACCACCCATGGTTCGCTAGTTCCAGTTAATGCTTGCAGGTTTCACCGCAATGCATATCCACAATGGTGTTGCGGGCTTTCTCCCTGCAATAATACTAGTAGCCGCGATATAAGTGAACTAATCTTGAAAGCGGTGTTAAACCCCATATCACCTCACATCAATCCCTGTTATCATTTGCCCTCTTAGAATACTTTTGGACGGATCATAAGCACACTACATATTCCCATTTTTGTTGTATTATTATTATTTCCAAAACTAACTGTATATAATGATTGAAGAGGACTACTTGAAAGCTGTTTGAAAGACTGAGGATGCTCTCGATACCTCAAATCTACAAACTGCTGACTCAGATGAGGCTGACAGTCCTATCAATATATGAAGCGGCAAACAAAGTAAGTATTTTAATAATAATGATCTCGGTCAATGGAGAATTTTTAATAATTTTCATTAACATAATTGATAACCAAAATACATTTAAAACACATAAAACTAAAGTACTCACTCACCAATGTATTTTCAAGCTTTCCATACAAACCAGTAAATACTATTTTTGTTAACGAATTCACTCAAATAGTTATAAATTTTTACAAATATGAGCGACTGAATCCCGTTAGTAAAATGATTTCCTCAATAATGACCTGAGCATCAGCCATGCCAACCACTGCAACAAGTCCTACGCACGATATTGCAACAACGGACATCAGACTCAGTTATCCAACATCACTTAGCAGGACATCATTTAGGACGTCATTGTCATCTACACCCCAAACCAGACACACATTTTATGTGGCTTCCCCTTTCATATCATGTTTATGTCCCAAGTGAAATAATTTTGCCTTGTCACGAGCCTTGGTAGGGACACCAAAGCTGGACAGGTCGATGAGTAGAAGCCAGACCAAATTTGAGTCGTTCTAAAACCTGCTTTCTAATCTCTCACTATGCCTTCCTTTCCGTCTTTTTCCTCATCCTTTCGATCCCTTTCTCCCTGATCTGCCCCTTCACTTCGTACGTACGCTGCTTTGGTGTAATGTAGTTCACTACATTTGATAAAGAAACAGAAGAAAATAAACTACAACTGAAAGCAAAAATCATTTCATGTAAAGACTAGGTTTCAGCTACAAATATGTAAGTCAGCCTAAACACGCCAAAACTGTCAACATTTTGAACTGTTAAACGTGACCTAAATCTCGGCTCGACGTCAGTCGGCCGTCACTACAGGCGAGTCGTGACGTGGAGAACTGTTCTGAAACAATTTAACGGATTAAGAAGACATGTTATTAAATGGCACAAGTAACATTTGACCTATAATGGGAATAACATTGAAATTTATGTCTCAAAAACTGTCACCTGGTAAAGAAACTTTTCATTCAATTGCAACTATTCTTCATCAGATAAAAGGACAAGTTACTGTAAACAATACGGCGACGCTTGGCGAAAAAGGAAAAACAGTAAGTCTATATTTAGGTACTTGCTTTTCCCCCTGAGAAGTCTTGTCAACATATATGCTGAAAGTGTTCAAAGGCCGAATTACATTTACAACTCGTCCAATAACTTTTACATAGATTTTGATCAAATCATTTTTTTAACGGTTGACGCAACCTTTGTTTACATGAGTAGACGAATTTTGTTACTTATTTACATTGTATCGTGTTTCTATTTATTTACGGACATTTCAGTAATAAAAGGAAAGAAACGCCTTGCATGTAACCACAACAAAAAATAAATTTTATTCGATTATATAATGAAAATTCTCGTTTTTCGTGTGCTTTCGAACGAAAACTTTTGAATGGAAATCATGAATGAAATAGCTGATGAAAGTAGCACCGGTAACGTCAAAACTCATGTATCAGCCAATCAAATCACTCAAAGGTGTTATGACACGTGTCATAACACCTTCGAGTGATTTGATTGGCTAGGTGTTATGAGACCCCTTTACGAAGTCCCACGTGGGTATGAATTCGAAGGTTTTTCGGTCTTCCGCCACTTTCCCCTAGCGGGACAATGTTGCAACTTATTCTACAGAGGTTGCATAGAAATTTCCACTACTGGACTCATTACCTTATCGTGGTGTGGTTGGTTTGCGTGCTTCAGAGACCCTGAGAGCTATGCCTTCCATGCTCCTGGTAGGGACACCAAAGCTGGACAGGTCGATGGGTAGAAGCCAGACCAAATTTGAGTCGTTCTAAAACCTGCTTTCTATCTCTCACTATGCCTTCCTTTCCGTCTTTTTCCTCATCCTTTCGATCCCTTTCTCCCTGATCTGCCTGCTCTCTTTTGGATGCTTGTCATCCACGTGTTTAATAACTGAAATATTGTTCAAAACACGCTAAACCCCAACTCATTCACTATCGTATAATATCTGGATAATATTCAACCCTCGCGTATTGTTACACCTCTTTAACCATCACTGAAATCTTAATTGACACAGACTCTTAATTGCGGCTACAAACTATTTGTCCCAGTTCAGCTGTTTCAATTTCACAACTTTATAATCAAATCGCTGAACACCGTATTTTATCCTGTCTAAAGGAAATTAATCTATTTGATAAGTTGTAGAATCTGATACATAGTATATCAGCTTTTAACCAACTTTGTGATATTTTGCTGATGTTTTTACAGCCTTCGTGCTGTATCATGTTTTTGCTTTTGCAATCAATTTCATTTCATTAAATCTCGCGGCCGCGAATGGCTGAAATATTGCCCAAGCGGCGTTAAACAATAACTCACTCCCAGTTCAGCTGCAAGCTGTGAAATGGTACCTCCTTGGAGGTGACAATAATTCAAATAGTGCCACAGCTTTTGCAATGGCGGTATACTCCCAAGAGCGTTGAGATTGTATTAAAGATGTGTCATAAGGAGTTATATCGAAAGATGGAGGAAAACACAAAGCGCCCTTGAGCAATGCTTATTCCTCGGCTGTATATTATTGTTTTAAGAAATCATAAGTACGAATAAAATCATAAGTACGAATGAGTAGCCACCACTCGACTCGATACCTTATCGTGGTGTGGTGGTTTGCGTGCTTCAGAGACCCGAAGAGCTATGCCAGCTGGAGCTTACATGCTCCTGGTAGGGACACCCAAGCTGGACAGGTCGACGGGTAGAAGCCAGACTAAATTTGAGTCCTTCTAAAATCTGTTGACTATCTCTCACTATGCCTTTCTTTCCGTCTTTTCACCCATCCTGTCGATCCCTTTCTCCCTGATATGTCCACTCTCTTTTTGGTGCTTGTCATCCACGTACGTGTTTAATAACTGAAATATTGTTCAAAGCACGTTAGAACCCAACCCAACGAATGAGTAAATAGATAGATCCTATGTTACACTTTGCATAACACTGTTACAAAGCTAAGCTAATGTGCATTGTTATTCCACTTGTTTGTGTTAGATTTCCGTCTCAAAAGGTAGGTTACTTAAATCGCAATTTATGTGTCTGTATCTTTATCAAGCTTGCCATATGGAATTAACTAGAAGGTTTAGAAGAAGTGGGTTTATTTCTACATTATTTATTCGTTATCGTTGGTGCTAGTAGATAAGGTGAGGGTGGTTCCAGAAAACACTTTGTTAGCATTATTCAAACTTTTCGTGAGTTACCTGAAAGGCTAATTTTCAGAATCATATTTGTCGGGGTGTCAGTTGAAACTGAATTAATGCAACAACCATTCGGGAGAAAAATATTCCACTTCCTTCATAATGAATGATTTTTATTATTGACAAAGCAACATGACAAAGGCATGTTTGTGTTATTCCCATTAGATTGACATCAAGGTCATTTAGCACAATCAACTCAAATAATCAACAGTGCAAATTCTCATAGGGGCCTCCATGTTTCAATAAATTCAGACTTTGTGATGTAAACGATATGCTGCATTCTGATTGGATCAGACATGGTCATGTGATCGGTATACATTTCAATGAACCCAAAGTTGAGGGTTATACAAAATAAACAAATAAATGCAGGTTATACGATATCGTGCCGGAACTAGCCAAAACACGCTGTACTGTCACCTAGATTCTGGACAGTATAAATACGCGAGTGTTATTTGTTAACTTTGATCTATTTAAATTAAACTTTACATTTTCCACTTTTTTCCAAAAATATAATCATTGTTAGTTTTTTGATACACAAAATGTATTATTTGTAGAATAAAAAAGTGTCATTTTTACCGAGTCTTTGGAACTATTTTGTTTATGCGTCTGAATACGGGTAGAGATCCGTCTTGGTGTAACCGGTACGTAGGTCAGTGCGACAAGCAGCTATAGAATTGCATTTCGAATGCATTTTCGCTTTAAATACAACGTTTGAATTTAT
Organism: Phorcus lineatus; assembly: GCA_921293015.1. NCBI lineage: Eukaryota > Metazoa > Mollusca > Gastropoda > Trochida > Trochidae > Phorcus > Phorcus lineatus. Next base: position 17,049,821 of record OV121083.1, read on the forward strand.
AAGAAATGAATTTCATCATATGGTTGTCCACACGGTTATAACCTGTTTGAAACTTGTAAGATAAACTTTTGTATAACCGGCGTCGCAAGCTTGCCGGTTATACAAGTTTATCTTACAAGTTTCAAACAGGTTATAACCGTGTGGACAACCATATGATGAAATTCATTTCTTAAATGTTCGTAACTACTCACTGGAGCCAACAACAAATTGAATGCACCTTTAATTAATAATAATTGAACAGCGTGCTCCGAATATGACCGCCACCACTGGACTCAATACCTTATCGCGGTGTGGTGGTTTGCGTGCTTCAGAGACCCTGAGAGCTATGCCAGTTGGAGCTAACATGCTCCTGGTAGGGGCCGGCACCCACGCTGAACAGGTCGACGGGTAGAAGCCAGACCAAATTGAGTAAAACCTGTTGTATCTCTCTTACTATGCCTTTCTTTCCGTCTTTTCCCTCATCCTGTCGATCCCTTTCTCCCTTATCTGTCCACTCTCTTTTGGATGCTTGTCATCCACGTGTTTAATGACTGAAATATTGTTCAAAGCACGTTAAACCCCAACTCACTCACTCCGAATATGACCGACTTTTGATCATATTTTGTTTAAGCTTACAATAGTTATATCGTAAATATGTGTATCGAACATTTTGCCAAAGGTTCAGGGGAACACACATTATGAACTGATTACAGAGACATGCCCACAACTGTGACTTGAGGTTAAACAAATATGAACACTGGGGAGTACGTTAACGTACGCGTTCCCCGATTGCATGAGGGAGTTGAATACCGAAAAGATCAGTTTATTTATGCTTGAATAACAGGATGTCCTCTCTATTTCATGTCGGTGCATCATTGAATATTCAACAGTGTATTCCCATCATGGTGATAATGTAATATGATATTTTAGATAATCCTTGGAAATCAGAGCATTGTGTGTACTCGTAGGTGATGATAATTGGTAGCGAAAGGATATTATTGATTTTTACTCCACAGATAATGCATCAACGTTTTACATTTCAAAGTAAAATATGACATTCTAATACCAGACAGGTAGTGACTTTTAGACCTTAACGGTGCCTCGGTTTCTTTAAAAGAAGATGCTTAATGGAAATGTGAATTAGCAATTTTAACTGATATTATATATCATTAGTGTAAGTACTTGTCATTTGTTGAGATGCCTCAATTATATATTCGGTAAAATATGATGAAAGGTGGGCTAATATACAGAAACATATATTTTACATTTGCTGTCTTTCAATAGTTTAATCCCGCCAGGGGCTCGGCAACTTTGTCTGCAGTAGAGAACTGTTTTACACGCAGTCAGGTTTGGGTGCAATGCTAAACTGAAAATCAACGCAGAACCACCCATGGTTCGCTAGTTCCAGCCGATGCTCGCAGGTTTCACCGCAATGCAAAGCCACAATAGTGTTGCGGGCTTTCTCCCTGCAATAATACCAGCAGCCGCGATATAAAGTGAAAAAATCTTGAAAGCGGCGTTAAACACCAACTCACCTCACCTTCAATAGTCTAAAAAATAAGGCAAACTCAAAGTTAAAATCATCGAGACGGGTACTTGCATTAGCATTTTTACAGAGGCACAGGAAATTATACATTATATAACCAATTTATGGTGGGGTAATGCCATTTTACTTGATTAAATTTAATTATTGTTTTCCTTATTTGCATCTGAACATATATATAAGTTGCGCATCTGGATGGTTCAGTTGACTACATAACGAACGAAGTTCGACTGTTGTTACTTCCATATCTCTAATATAAATGAGAGTATTTGTATGTACTTACTTGACTAACTAATACATGTATTTTGAACTTCCATTGAACAATTTACGTGAATATGCTGTATATGTACACGCACGTTGAAAAGCAACTACTGATCCTGCTTCAAGCTCCTTAATTAAAAATTCATTGGTTGAAAAAATAACAGGTGAGCATATCCACACAATCAAGCCGCCAGCCATACGAGAAGAGGGCAGAAGAAGGAGGGAGAGCAGATTCATGTACGCTGGCTAAGCAGGATGGTATTTATGATTTAAAAGTTAACTTGTCTGAAGAACACATCAAAGTCAAATGGACTTCGCAGAAAACTTCCTGTGTCAATCAAATGATGAAATTCAATCTGCATATTGGAATGCAACAGCTGCAACGATTCACCCAACTGTGATAGACTACAAATCAGGAGGTCGGGTCGAGCACACCAATCTTGCCTTTGGGTCTGATGTAAATAACCGTAACCCTTCGGCTGTTCTTGCAATTTTACATAAGTTGATTCCAGTTATCAAATGCAAATTCAGCAACACTCAACTGATACACTATTGGACAGACTCTCCCTCCTCACAGTACCGAAACCGGTATATGTTCACCATCATTTCAAAACATTTGGAACTGTTTGGCATGAAAGCAAGATGGAACTTCTTCGAGGCCGGACACGGCAAAGGTCCGTGTGACGGAATAGGAGGTACATGCAAACGAATGGCAGCTCAGGCCATAAAACAGGGCAAAGCAATCATCCAAGACGGAAAGGGTTTTATAAATGGGCTTTAAAAAACGAAAAATCAATAGAGTATCATTTTTACTCACAACATAATTATGAAAGAGCATCAGCTATAATAGACAACTTAAGAACAAAGCCTGTCAAAGGAACAAGGAAGCTTCACGCAGTCCATGCCATTGGAATGGGAAGGATCAGTGTCCGAAACACTTCTTGCTATTGTATCGGATGTCTATTCATGTCCAATCCATGTGAAGGGTGGTCCAACAGAACTCTGACAGAAAACAATCCATGACCATTGGAATCGGAACCTGCACCGAACTCGGCAGACAACGAACCAGAAACAGCAGAACAAGGACTGACAACACCAGAACAGAACTGACAACACCAGAATAAGTACCGACAGCAGTAGATCAAAGACGGAGAACACCAGAACAAGATCTGACAACAGTAAAACAAAGACCGACAACCCCAGAACAAGGACTGACAACACCAGAACAAAGACTGGCAACACCAGAAGAGGAACCACAAACCACCGAGCTAGAGCAAGTGCCTCCACGACGTTTAACTGAACACATCATACCTACAACTGGAGACTTTGTAGCTGCGTCTTATGAAAGTCAATGGTATATTGGAAAAGTCCTAGATGTAGACGAAGAATATATGGAGGTCAATATCACATTCATGTCAAAAAGTGGTGTGAGGGGTAAAATTCAATTCTAGTGGCCTTCGAAACCAGATGAAATCTGGATTTCCTTTGAGGATATCATAGCTTCTATCTCTCACCCATCGCCTGTTGGTAGGTCTGGAAGATATTATACTTTGATAGTTTGATAATGTTGAACAAATGTTCACAAACAAGTGAATAAACCATATATGTTACAATGAAATTGAACATTTTATAGTTCGTGCATTAAGATTTAAATGTTGTGATCTTGCCTTGTTGTATGACAAAGATTTGTTTTCAAGTTGATTGTTTGGAATTTAGAGTTTTAGGTGTTAGAAACGCTTTGTTCATAGCCAGATACGTTTCCTTGTCCAACATCAGTGTTAACTTTGGAAGGGCATCGATTAGAACGAATTTCTGTTACACCTTGTTTAACGACACAAGACAAAAACGTCTTATTTAACAATTATTTGTTGATTCACTTGCTTGTTATCCCCCGCCCAACGTAGTTAGTGGGGGATATTAAAATTGTCTCCGTCCGTCCGTCCCGATAATGTTTCCGGAGCACAACTCCAAAATGGTGAGACCTATCTCGACGAAACTTGGTATGTGCAATGGGCATCATGCGGAGATGTGGCTTTTGGGGTTTTCAACTTCTTTGCATTTTTATTTTTACCCGTTTCCATGGAAACGTAACATAGGATTTCGTTTCCGGAGCACAACTGCAAAACTGAGACCTGGCTCGAAGAAACTTGGTATGTGCAACGGGCATCATGTGGAGATGTGCCTTTTGGGGTTTTCAACTTCTTTGCATATTTATTTTTACCCGTTTCCATGGAAACGTAACGTAGGATTTCGTTTCCGGACCACAACTCCAAAACTGAGACCTTGCTCGACGAAACTTGGTATGTGCAACGGGCATCATGTGGAGATGTGCCTTTTGGGGTTTCCAACTTCTTTGCATTTTTTCCGTCCGTCCGTCCCAATAATGTTTCTGGAGCACAACTCCAAAACGGTGAGACCTAGCTCGACGAAACTTGGTATGTGCAACGGGCATCATGCGGAGATGTCCCTTTTGGGGATTTCAACTTCTTTGCATTTTTATTTTTACCCGTTTCCATGGAAACGTAACATAGGACTTCTTAAAGGTTGTTTGTAGAAAAACATGATCACTGTTCAATATTCCACAACTAGTATCCTTAACTACCCTTTCCCTTTGGCGGGGGATATAGCTGACTCTGTCTGCTTGTTATCCCCCGCCCAACGTAGTTGGTGGGGGATATTGAAATGGTCTGCGTCCGTTCGTCCGTTCGTCCGTCCCGATAATGTTTCCGGAGCACAACTCCAAAACGGTGAGACCTATCTCGACGAAACTTGGTATGTGCAACGGGCATCAATCGGAGATGTGCCTTTTGGAGTTTTCAACTTTTTTGCATTTTTATTTTTACCCGTTTCCATGGAAACGTAACATAGGATTTCGTTTCCGGAGCACAACTCCAAAACGGTGAGACCTAACTCGACGAAACTTGGTATGTGCAACGGGCATCATGCGTAGATGTGCCTTTTGGGGTTTTCAACTTCTTTGCATATTTTCCGTTCGTTCGTCCGTCCGTCCCGATAATGTTTCCGGAGCACAACTCCAAAACTGTGAGACCTAGCTCGACGAAAGTTGGTATGTGCAACGGGCATCATGCGGAGATGTGCCTTTAGGGGATTTCAACTTCTTTGCATTTTTATTTTTACCCGTTTCCATGGAAACGTAACATAGGATTTCTTAAAGGTTGTTTGTAGAAAAACAACATGATCACTGTTCAATATTCCACAACTAGTATCCTTAACTACCCTTTCCCTTTGGCGGGGGATATAGCTGACTCTGTCTGCTTGTTCTTCTTAAAAGGGGTATGATTTACTTTTACCAGATACGTTACCGTTTTATGTAATTTTGTATGGCAGAACAGCATCTACCAATTGTGCTAAGTTTTCTCAAGACAATGTTTATGTAACGAAAGAATCGTTTGCACTTTAGATTGTTATTTAAAGATTACTACATAATTTTCCGTTTTGGACTTAACATTAATGTCATACTTGATTAGTGTATATATGGAACCATATGTGTGTACATGGAACAGAGAGAACATATTGTTTAATAATATTGAGCTTTATTTGAACTAAATCTGTCGTTAAACATACAAACTAGATTAGGATTTTTAAAGAAAACTTAACCACAACAACTTTATGTATTTTTTACATTTTAAAGAAGCTATGTTTTAAAATCAGGAGGTAACGTATCTGGTTGGTCCCAAGTTGGAGGAGTCATTTTTGAAATGTTGTAACTTTTAAACTATCAAAGCTAGAGAGCATTTATATTATTTCTATGACCTTCACACACCAATGTTTGGGTTTGTGTAATAAAAACTGATCTATTCCCATCACTGGAGTAACGCGCGTTCATTCCATTACTTTCCAAATTTGGCAAGGCGGTCTTGCCAAAAACTGAAAGGCGTCCTTTCCACACTAAGGAAAGGTCGCCTTTCCGTTGCCTATCTTTCCAAATCGATTAAGTCAATGAAGCGCGCATAAAATCGCACTTTACGTTTTTTTCTCAATTCTAAGCAGTATGGTTGAAAAGGGTTTTTTTATTTCTTAATTGAAACATGAATTTGATTTCATGAAATTACGAGATCATGAAACTGTGTTAATCATAGACGTGGAACGATTATTTTAAAATTAATAACTAGGAGAAAAGTGAAATGAAAAGCCGTTAAGAAGTCATTTTGAATTAAGTTAGTAGTTCAACATGTATTAAATCGAGTGGTTGAGTGGCATATATAAAGAAACAGTATCATTTTCAATTGGATAACATAGTTCACATATCTATAAAGGTCATCAAAGGGATTTACTTTATAGTTATTTAACGTATAACGTGATTGTTATAATAATTTTATGGATAGTTGTATGGCACTTTTCCACGCACTGATACATGCTTAAAGTGCATTACTCTGAAGGTAACGAATTTGCAAAGCGCTTAATTAAGTTAGGTAAAAATGAAAAGCTGCCTCATATACTTCTTTCATAAATCAATAAAGCATGTGTTAGTTGATCAGTTAAACATGTGGAACGTACCTTTTCAGTGAATGTATCCACAAGAACATAAATATCCAAATCCTTTTTAGCTTAAGAACAGAACAAAAACCCATCACTGATCAGTGGCTAAACAGATAAACGACACAATCTCTACATCCAGCTATCACATTCAAACAATAATGGCGACCAGATGAGAAAAAGAGAGCCGATGCCAAATTAGTTTGATAATTTCTTATCTAACCTCTCAGATTTCATTGGATAACAGGATGCGTTAAAGCAGTGTATCCTGTTATTTTAAGACACGAGAGACACCGTCCTGACAGATCAGACTGATACATGGTCACTTGTCTACAAGCCACCTGCATGTGTTTGTACAGCACGGTTGACACCTGCTCAATACCTGAAGCTGACAACTTGTCATAGTCTGATAGGTTTTATTGGTCTGAGATGCTAAATGGTATTATCTGACGCTACGAGGACTCGTTGTTTTAGTAACATTTGTTAATTTTTCTTAAATCAGAACAACATAACAATAATAAAATCTAAATTTGCCCATGCGGATCTCAGAAAAATAAGTCACTCACTGTAAAAAATAATATTGAATGCTGGATGACATAGATGAAAGAGGATGACCACACAAAATCATTTTTCATAGAGGCACGAAAAAGGATGAACATACATCTTAATAAATAAATAATAATAACAAAAAGATCAGCACACACATCTCATATGATTTCCTCTGAAATTAAAATATTTAGTGATATTCGGAATTTTACCATGAGTTTATAACAACATGCTGTTTTTTCTATATTTTGTTTGAGGTATCAAGTCAAAACATATTAATGAACATAGAAACCTATGTTTTAAGGTAGAGGAATTTGGATGAGGTACCACTTTTCATAAAATAAACAATTTAACTTAGAATAAAGCCACTTTAAGTAAAAGGCATCAAGTTATTTTCATAAATAAACAGTTGATATGATAAACTTTTGTCATATGCTCTATATAGCCATTAATATAAGAAATCAAGTTTGAAATTAAGAACCCTGCAGAAGTAGGGAGCTTGGATCTAGATGGATCTTGATGTTGTTTTAGATAGGATTATTGTTAACTAAATGCTTGTTAAGGACCCTTCTTTATTTAATGTAAAGTGGGTATGCAGTGTAATCTGTTATTTCTGTTTTGATAATAAAGCTTTTAGAAGAATCCCGGAGTAGCAGTGAGCTTGGGTCTAGATAAATAAGTCAATCTTGATGTTGTTTTAAATAGGATTACTGTTAACTAAATGCTTGTGAACGACCCTTTGTCAATAATTTACAGAAGAACATTGCAGAAAAGAGTAGGGGATGTCTACATCAGTATTACACGATGTATTCTTAAATGGGGCGTGTACATTTTGACGCTCCAGAAGCAAGAGTGTAATGTGTTTATGAATTTGTTGGATAGAAAGTTTGAAGGGAACTAACCCGAATGCGCCAGACCATCTTCATTCTGAGGTAAGTGATTGACATAAATAATGTCTAAATCAAGGTTATTTTGTTGTATAAAGTACATCTGTTGGTTAGATCAATGCCTACCAAATATAGATCACTGATATTCTAACATAGATTATGAATAACGAGACATATATCTACGGCCACCTTGACTTGCAAATGAATCAGAATTTGTCAAATAATATATTGCTCTCTTCGACTTGAATGCAGCGACCTAAATGAATATAAAATGAACATTTTATATATCCAACATCAGCCTGTTCTTGTGGCGTTAATTATGAAGCCTCTCTTTTCTATACTAAAGGATTTGATTTAAAGCAATATTATTGGTAATCAAATCTTGTCTTCAGTTGAAAAAAGTTAATTGCTAAATTCAGTCCACATGCTTTTAAATTTAACAGGCAGATATTTTCCAACATAATGTTCACATGACATACATGTAGTCATGTGGATGACCAAAAGCATGAATTTTTCTAGTTGAATAAAGACATTCATTGAAATAACCAACCTTTTCAATATTCGAGAATAATTTTATGATTTCATATTTTTTTAATTCTAAAAACAGTATATATATCATTATATTTTTATGAAACCATTGGCATACTTTATACTTTGGGGGAGGATATGCCCTATTAATTAATTAATTTCTTATTTTGATCTCGTTAATCTTTGTTGTCAAACAACGTCACTTCTTTTGCTGACTCTCTCCCTGCCCCTCACACACGCCCATCAAGTTTATTGTCATGTTAAGGTCAGAGAGACATCCTTGATTGTCGGCTAGACTAGGTAACGAACGGTTAATTACCATGTCATAAAATTGTGCAAAATCCTCTCTCTGAGTTGACAGAGAGACCTGTGTAGTTACTTAGCAAGGTAAGCCGTATTATCAAATTGTATGAGATTGTTTAATAACCATATTTTTATTTCGTACAAAATTTGGACTGGCGAATAAGTCATTTGGCCTATTTCAACGCCGTACCAATACAAAATTAAACAATACATGGATACAGAACATAACAACGAATTAGAGAAGTAAAAAACGTGTGAGAACTTGTATAATAAATAACAAAGCATAACGAAAATTATCAAAATTGTTGCTCAACTGAAGCACGTGATCATAAACGTGAATTAAATTCAAAATAATCTTAGTAATTGAAGAAATCACGAAAATCGTTTACTTATGTGTATAAAACGTGTTGAATTAAGGATGGTTCTATTCGTTAAGTATCTCAAATTGCCACTACCGTATAGAACTCATATCCATGAATATAGAAATATATTTGCTCTTAAAATCGACAAATTAAGAGAAAATGTAACATACTTTGCCAATTTCCGCAAAAACATCTGGACGTGTCCGATATTTGTCTATTAAATTTTTTGCATTCACTACAATCGAGCTTGAGGCGCACTTGATTATTTGACAAAATCAAGAGCTTGAATGTGAAATGTATGCGACATTATCACATGGTATGAAACCGTTTGTTGAACGGCAAAGAGAACATTCACAAAAGACATATGAAGCAAGATCTGGAGCATGGAGAGTTAATAAAAGAAATGTAAGACATCTTATAACATGATATGAAACCCGTTGTTGATTGTCTTAAACCATCCATTTATTTCACTGTTAGCACACCATGGAAGCAAGTCCAAATTTTACTTATTAGACAGAGGTTAATACGCAAGGTGAAGTTTTTATTTACAATATTTACCACTTTTAATGGATATGTGCACATATTGTAGTATCAGTATGTATAAAGTATCGTCAATTGATTATTAATATCCATTAATATGTTTTCATACATCCGTTTCTGTGTTCTTTTACAAAAATAGACTTGATATTATTGATAATTTTACTTTACACGGTGTTTCTAACCTTGACACAGAAATTTAAATTATTTCCTTATTTCCTTAAATTTCAAAAGAATTGATACAACATAGGAAGTGTCAGAAAACAATCTTATACCGTTTCATGTATGAGCAAACCTATCAACAGAAATGAATTGTTCATAAAACTATATTTTAAGCTATGTATGAGCCGATTGAGCTTTCTATAAAATCTTTTGTGGACATTTGAGGTTTGGTTCAAGTATGTGGTTACTGGGTTTGATATATTAAAACGTGATCTCCGAAATAAGCCCTGATAATGTAATAATGAAAAGCCTAATATTTTCATCATAAATTGTAAACTCCATCATTGGCTAAATCTATATTTTAGATATGACATTCAAGTGAAACTCAATTCATAATCCGTTAGTCCAGGTCTCGGTAATGGCATAGCGGGAATACTATACCATAGACCGCCAAATAGCAATGAAAGCAATCCTGTCAGACGCTCTTTCCAAGCGAGTGTCACTTCCAGACGCCCCACCCCTCACGCCCCTCCCCCTTTCTGGTCCAGCCTCTACACTAAACGCATCCAGTTAATTACCACTATGAGATCAAAGAGGCAAACTTGATTGTCGGCTGGACAAATTAACAAGATGTATATTGTTTATAATGAGCGATTCTTCTCACAGAAAGCCTAAGGTGCATAATTTGAAATAGGGGATATGTAAGATTCAATAAAATATTTTTGTGGATCTGTTTTATAAAATTTTTCTGTTTTGCTTGGTATTATCAAACAATAGCAATACATTGTATGTTTCTAAATTCTATTTCTAAAATGTTCTTTATTATGTTAAGCTCATGAACAATGAATTAATATTAGATCAACGCTTTGTTGTTGATATCATAAGTTTTACCATAATTATACATGACATTGTAAGTTGCAATTTACATACACATATCTAAATGTTTCCTTAATTTGGACAGCGAACGGATCAGCGAACTAGCTGTTGCCTTAGAATTTACTTTCCTGTAATGATAATTTATGAGGCATATATATCTTTTCGAAATACATATCGAACAATCATAAACATGCATGATTAATGTAGTCATACATTTAAGTAAAAATATTCGTTATATGATCCTGTATTTAGTTGTTTTATATAAAACTTAACGATTGACAAGGGATATTGTCATCTTCACACTGCTGTTATTACATTCTATATTCTTTTTAAAAACTCATTCATACATTCTTGTATGCATAATAGTTTTTACCTAATCCAATTAAATTTTGAATCTATGAAGCTTGGAATTTAAAAAAAAAAACAAATAAAAACACTTTTTTAGTTTTGATATTTATTTATGAAACTGGTTTTGTCAATTATGTACTTCATGCTGAGTTTAGAATGTGGCGACGCAATTGCACATCACAAGACACTGCTCAGATTCAATGCATACTGTCCATAGCTGGGTCCTAATGTTGTCATAATTAACAGGTGCCTATTACGTAATCTATTTCCTGTCAAATTTCATTGTTAGATTATTTGTCTCAAATAGCAGGCCCACACCTGTGCTTTGGACCCTTTGGTAAATGGCGGCTTATGTCAACATCCGTTCATACTGACATAACTCTTGGCATTACACAGCTAATTAGTACATCTTAACAACGACAAACATTATAAACCAATGGACTTGTAGAATATACGTTCAACCAATGAGAAGAAAATCTTCTGCAATGCTATCGATGCTTACAGTCACTTGAAAAAAGTAGATCATTTGGAAAGGTACCCAAATTTAATAGGATTATTCAGAAAGTCGATCAAGTTGCAAACAATTCATGGATCACTTTTTCTGACGATTGAAACGGGTATGTACTTTGTCATTGATAATCTTTCAAACTTCACTTTCAAACAGGTCACCATTTACCTTTGAAATCAAACAAATTATTGCGAACAAATGATAATCATCGCCAAAAATTGTTTATTAACATTTTCCATGATTAAATTCATACAATTTTCTAAATATCTTTTAATTTTAAATGATGCAATTTTCAAACTCTATATCTCTTATTCATTTCATGTATTTAAGTCAATCCTTGAATAGTAAAATGATTTATTTAATTTCTGCAATAAAATAATATGCAGGATTTGATTCATCAATTTAAAAACAAAGTCTTCTTTTGTTAAAAAGTTGCGATGAAAAACGTTTTAATTTTTCAAAGGTAAATTAAATTTTATGTCTTTTAAGAATCAATCTTTCAAACAAAATAAAGATTTTCAAAATGTAAAAATAACTTTAGTTTAACTTAATCAAAAACTTCTAAAGGTATTCAATAACATGACGAATTTGACAAACAGAATAAAGGGACATAACTCTTGGTCAGACAGGTAAGGTGCTAATTAGTTTTAAAGGCTGTGGAAAGGTCACCTTGCCGTGCGTTCTTTCCAAAGAGGCTTTGGAAAGGGCGTTCTTTAAGCCTTTGGAAAGGTGTGGAAGGGTGCCTCTTTCCTTTATGGAAAGGTGTGGAAGGGTGCCTCTTTCCTCTTGGAAAGGACGCCTTTAAGCTTTTGGAATGAACGCTCGTTACTCCAGTGCATTTTTCATTTCAAATGTGCAAATTTAGTGGAGAATGAACCTAAAACTATATTTTCTGCTTAAACATAAGAAGTGCTTTCGTTTTAAACTTTGATCTGTAATTAATAGAGAACTGTTGTCTATCCAAAACGCAACAGAATCCCGCCAGGGGCTCGGCAACTTTGTCTGCAGTAGAGAACTGTTCTACACGCAGTCAGGTTTGGGTGCAATGCTAAACTGAAAATCAGCGCAGTACCACCCATGGTTCGCTAGTTCCAGCCGATGCTCGCAGGTTTCACTGCAATGCATAGCCACAATGGTGTTGCGGGCTTTCTCCCTGCAATAATACTAGCAGCCGCGATATAAGTGAAATAATCTTGAAAGCGACGTTAAACACCAATTCACCTCACCTCACCAAAACGCAACATTATATAACGTTCATAAAATAATAACTCAAATTATATATTGGGACATGAGTTTTGATGCTGTTTATATGTTAAAATTTGACAATTAAATATAACATTGCAAACACCGAATACGCACAAAAGTCTCGTGGGAAATCTTTCTAGAAAATTCAATATTTGTGAAAAGCAGAAACTAAATTGTATTAGATAAAGGGTTTGCTTTATACACAAAGGATTACAAGAAGCAAATCCGTGATAATAATTTTGAAATACGGTTGGAATAAATTAAAAATGACAACTGAGATAACAGTGAAAAATGAACCATATTTCTATGACTACAATAATAAATTAACCAATATAAATCAATGCACTTGTTATAGTAACATTCTTAAATGAAATGATAAAACGCAATGCTGACTTCAGCGTCCCTGTTAAACATAATATTGCAAATGGCAAATCTTTGAAATAGTCGGGGTAAGAAAAGAATGACTTTTAAGACATGGACACTTTGTGATCCTTTGTCAGTTCTGCCCAAGTTATTTTATTGGCGTCCAAACTAAATCAAAATTACATAATATTTGCACAAAGAGTGAACACACCATATGTATGAAGCTGTAGATAGCTTAACATGGAGCAACACAGCCTAGAGAGCTCAAACGATAAAGAGCATAACAGATTATAAAGAGTGAGTGAGTTGGGGTTTAACGTGCTTTCAACAATATTTCAGTTATTAAACACGTGGATGACAAGCATCCAAAAGAGAGTGGACAGAGAAGAGAGAAAGGGATCGACAGGATGAGGAAAAAGACGGAAAGAAAGGCATAGTGAGAGATAGGAAGCAGGTTTTAGAAGGACTCAAATTTTGTCTGGCTTCTACCCGTCGACCTTTCCAGCTTGGGTGACCCTACCAGGAGCAAGTTAGCTCCGGCTGGCATAGCTCTCGGGGTCTCTGAAGCACGCAAACCACCACACCACGGTAAGGTATCGAGTCCAGTGGTGGAGATTATAAAGAGCATGATAGCAGGATTAGGTAGAATAGCCAAACACCGCCACATACACACACTCAAACTAATAAACTGTAACAGAGGTAAAGGTAGATCAGAGATTGCTAATGACTGGTTTAACGCGCTTTCAAGAGATTTGGTAAGTACGCAGGAAACATGCTGAATACTTACAAAATCTAGATCTTTCGTTTGGCAAGAAGTTATAATCCGAAGAGTGAAAAAACATTTTGTAATTGAATGAGCTAATACGTAAGAAATAATAGATGGAAAATAGCAATTACATAATTAACTTTTTACATGTAGGCTCTAAATGTTATACAATTCATTGCAAGATTATCCCCAATAGCATATTAAAATTTTGATTACCAATTGTCCGTCATCTGTTACTGTGCACTTTCTTAACATGATGTTTGTAATAGCTGGATGTAAAGGCTGACATCAGAAACGTTTGTTTATTTCCTTTGTTGGTTTAATCGGCGGACATTTAAGACTATTTCATATTGTTTTGACATATGTCGGAGGGCTTTCATCTCTAGAACTATCAGTGTTTTCTATCAGACATTACCTTTCTCAAGAGAATGTTCCCTTTTTGTCCTTTCTCTTTATTCCACAAGTATGCCCGTAAAATATATTTGTAGTTTCTGTGGAAAACAAGTTCTCTTTGTGGATGTTGCTCTGTGATGTCTTGAAATCTTTATTTCGGTACTGAAGAGGCCTCAGGCCTATAGTACATATATAGAAGTAGTTGAGATTTACTGAAGTTAACACTTTAGTGATATGACATATGTTCTGTACTTCATTGCATTGTAGATGTACATAGCCAGATTTTGTAGTGTGATTTGATTTTTACTGTTTATTAGGTTACAGAATTTTATAATACTTGGATGGACATAGTAGTACTGTTTAATATACTTACATCGTAATGCATTATATACTGGACAAATAAAAAAGAAAATGGTATTCGTCTTCTATTTCATTTAAAGTACAAAGTGTTCATATTCGGTCTTCCTTTTTAACATTGCTATATCTACCAGTTTCGATTAATAAATCGTGTGAAGAGCATCGAAAGCGTGCTAGAGATCGCCTAAATTTTCTTATATCAATACATGACAAGTAGCTATAGGTTTCTTTGAATAAGTCGTGTTTAAATTGTGAATAGTAAAAACATTTACTTGACAAATGATTTTTTTCACACCATGTTTGAAGATAAATGTCTTTAAGTCGAACAGTAAGGGAATAAATGAATACTGATTGAAATTCTACATATTGATCATTCCAAATGTTTCCAAAGCCAATAGCAAATATAAAGTTTCTAACCTGGGATACCCAATTTCTTTGTCCATTCTTGTCATACACAATAACATCATATTATAACATTTTTTTGGTATTCTTTTATGAGACATAGCTAAAAGTTTCAACCAATATTTGACTGCATTTATAGAGGCGTAGATATAAAGTGGGAACCTTCCTAGTTCTCCATAAATCATAACACTAGGTGTACTCAATTTTACTCCTAGATATTTTTTACATGCAAATAGATGAACCTTTTCAATTATATCCATATTTTTTAAACCCCATATTTCCGACCCATACAATAATATTGGTTTTATTTTACTATCAAAGATTTTAAAAAAGGTTTGGTACGAGAGATCGCCTAAGATATGGGTTTGTTTACAGATAGCAATAAATACCTTTTTAGCTCATCAGGTCTGAAAGAGCTGAAATTTTATGTGCATACTCCTTGGCAAATGGGGATTCTAAATTGTAGATTTCGTGACCCCATGACCCCAAATGGGGTCACAAGGGTCAAAACCTTAAAAATCTATTTTAATCTTCTTCTCCAGTTCCAAAAGGTCCAGAGAGCTGAAAAGTTGTGTGTAGACTCCTTGGGCACTGGAGATTCTAAATTGTAGGTTTGGTGACCCCATGACCCCAAATGGGGTCACAGGGGTGAAAACCTAACAAACCTAATTTAATCTTTTTCCCTAGTTGCAAAAGGTCTAGAGAGCTGAAAAATTGTGTGAAGACTCCTTGGACACTGGGGATTCTAAATTGTAGGTTTGGTGACCACTTGACCCCAAATGGGGTAACAGGGGTCAAAACCTTAAAATCCTACTTTCATCTTCTTCTCCAGTTCCAAAAGGTCTTGATAGCTTAATAGTTGTGTGTAGACTCCTTGGACAATGGGGATTCTGAATTGTAGGTTCGGTGACCCCTTGACCCCAAATGGGCAATGGGCCTTTTTTATTTGATTGTGAATAACTCGGACGTTGGGACAGGCTATCTTTCCTACACTGCCCATGACCCCATGGTCTAAACCACAACACCTATTTCTATCAAAAGTCTGATGAGCTACATAGCCCATGGCTCTATTTTTAGCTTGGGTTGCTGCCTGGTTGAAATGGTTGTTCCATGAAAGGTTTTTGCTGAATAATACACCCAAATATTTATAAAGTGATGATGAATGAAAGTGTTGGGACTTATTGATTTTCACTCCTTAAATAATCGTTTTAAGCATTTCTCAGGTAAATTTTATAATTGTTCATTTCATGAAATACATATAAATTAATGTCCAAAACTTTTGTGATATAACACTTTACTGCCACTCAGGATTATCATTTTGCAGTATGTTTTATGTCATCTGCATATAATTATTATTTTCTTCCTCAAGAGCCAGATGATTCAGCAGTATAAGTGCTTACAGAATGAGTCTTGTCCTTCTTAATGTTGGCCCTGATTTTGTCTTCATTTGTCTGAGGGAAGCATTGGTAGATTGACTTGACCAAGTAGTTGCTTCATTCATTTGTGACAAAGTAATGGGTCGTTGCAACTCGAAGAAGGTTTAGTAGTACAAACACAAGATTTAGCACTAGGACTTTGGAGCATGAATTGATTGAGGCAAGACGAGTTTTACGCCATTTTGCTCAGCTGCTCTGTTTTCCCGCCTGACGTCTCTGACGCTCTCATACTACCTTGCTAAGGCATGTCTGTGATGTTCCTCTTGCTTTCCCAGAAGAGTTTTGAGAGTGTATAGATACGATTATGCCTTGTATTGAATACAATCGATTGTTTTGCAAATAGTAACATTTGATTTGGTTTTCGTCAGAATACTTTTTCCCCTAAAAGCGTGACTTTAAAACAATTTCCCTTGCTCAGATCGGAAGTTAACTAACCAGTTCCATTCATTGTTTTAACTTCAAATTGCTAATATAGACAAGGTGATCTATATCCGTTGTTAGAAGGGTTGGGAAGAGATAGAGTATACAGACAAGAAAACTATTAGTGTCAATGATTGATGTCTTCTATAATACTTGCATTTTATAACATGACCAATTCATCATAACTAGGTTATCAATCACAATTAGTTGTTATTCATTCATTATGGAGAATGAAAATAATTACGTGAGAGAAAAAATTTTCCAAGTACGTCTTTAGATAACCCTGGCTCTTGTATTTTATTAAACTTTTGCAATATGCTAGAACAATGAAAAGTTTATAATATCATAATCATGGTCAAACAATTTTATTGAAATATAATATATTGTTGGGGTTTTTTTCAACTTCTATTTGAACAATATGCCACCTAGATACATTCTAGAATACGAAATCATATTCTTCATTGTTTTAAATTGTTGTGATTCACATTTGTTCTGTAAGTTCGAGTGAGTGAGTTGGGGTATAACGTGCTTTGAACAATATTTCAGTTATTAAAGGGCCATCAAGTATGTTAATGTTTCTAATATAGCGTTATTTTCAAAACCCAAACAGGATATATCACTCGATAGAAAAATCATTCATCTACATCATGATACAAGAAAGATAATTTATATTTCACGACAAGTATATGTAATTAATGCCCAAAGACACCTACCCTCTCAAAAAGACGCGCGTCAGTGAATGTGATGTCATTACGCGGAATTCCCTGACTTTGAGTACTACGTCAGCCCGTGACGTAGAACACAATAACAAAGATGGCAGACGTTTCAAGGCTAACGCAGTCGGAGAGGAAAAGAAGGAAAATCCAGCGTGATGCTCAAAGGCGAATGTCTTCAGTCTATATAGGCAGCGCAATAGAACAATGGACATCGTTGCGTGAGCGATTGAAGATTGACAACGATGTATTAGCCGCCACTCTGATGGATTAGTAAGTAGAATATTCGTTCACATTGTTTACAGTGAAAAAGTTTACTCGTCTATCGTATTTCACATCATGGAACGTAATTGCAAAAATAAAATGCATATTATACCATCACAATTTACATTAAATCTATCACTCAAAACCCAAATTGTTGTCTTCGTAATAATGTCATGGCACCTCAGGAATGAAACAATAAATATAGATAATAGACATATTTGTTGTGGCACTGTTCACAGTTATGAGAGTCATCGACACTGCCTCAAACTCAGCGCAAGTGCCAGCTCAACTCCTGGACCGTCAACATCTGGAAGAAAAACTGAAGCTGCAAGTGACAGTGACACTGCAAGGTATATTGAGTTCAAATAAGACCTTAACAAAATTTCTATATAAATCACAAATATTCACAAGATGTTTGTCATAAAAATTCTAAATTGTCAGATTATTTCGATAACATTGCATAAAAATCTCATTTTTTACTTTATCTAAATGTATCAATTATTAACAACAAAAAAAACTTTTATTTTTTTAATTATTTTTTTTCAAATGATGATCATAAATCATATCTTCAATCTTTTTGCAGAAGCATGAGTTCAATATCAGGCATCACAGAACTTGCAAGCACAGGATCCGAGTCGTGTAGAATTGAAGAAAGGTATGTATATTTGTAAATAATACAAATATGTTAACAGTGCTACACAGTAAGAAGTAGTGTCTGTGTTACCAGAATTTCATTCGTCCATCCTTACATCCAGTCAGGTTTTTCATAAATA
Organism: Phorcus lineatus; assembly: GCA_921293015.1. Lineage (NCBI taxonomy): Eukaryota > Metazoa > Mollusca > Gastropoda > Trochida > Trochidae > Phorcus > Phorcus lineatus. The sequence continues at coordinate 17,068,290 of OV121083.1, forward strand.
GTCAAATTGACCTTACAAATTATTGCTTTTATTGTGAATCATGATAAATAGCCAAATTGACCTTACAAATTATTGCTTTTGTTGTGAATCATGATTTTCCTAATTAAACTAAAACATATGAACATAAACATGAATTGTTTTGGTACTCCTTTCCTTACTCAGACTCATGTTTGCATTCCAAGTTTAAAAATCATTTGTTATCGAGATTTTGTCTCTTGAATTTGATTTTATATACCGCAAGTAACCGCTATAAATGCCTTTTGAGGACAAGACTATTCTATAAGAGAATGCAATTAGAATGACATTTTCATCCAGTATAACAATTGTTTCCAAAATACATTTGAAATACACTTGTGACCTTTTTTACATAGTGTTTTAGCATTTTGTATATTTGTTAATGTCTTATTAAAACCTTGATCATATTACAGTGATAATGGAGAAGCTGATGTCACCATGCTATATGGTTATGACTCTCAGTCTGAGATCTGTGAGGCTGATTCTGAATCAGATGGGGAAAACTTCCAGGATCCAAATGACCTCACATGGGAACCATCTTTGGACAACATTCCACTTTCCGAAGACTCCATGCTGCTGTATGTATTTATATCGTCTGCATGTTTCCCAAGATACTTTTATGTAGATTTCTTTTGCTATAATTTATCACTTTTGTATATGTTTGTGTGCAGAAGTAAAATTATATAAGTCTGACCCTTACAATACATTTATCATTGACATGCCTTTGATGATTGACCTATGAAACTCTTCTGCAAAACCATCCTATTTGATATTGTCACCAATTTGAAATATTACCATTACTATAAAGATTTTTATGTTTAAGTGGTATAAAGAAAATATTCTATTCTTCCGGTTAAAATATATCTATTCTCACTTTTGATATATGGTTGTTACTTGAGAGGTTTAGTAATAATCCCCCAAAAAATTACTTATTAATATCTCAAGGTGGGATTGGAACGAAAACATCTTGTAATCTAATGTCAATGTAAAAATTTATTTATTTGATATTTGTTACAGTGATGATCAGCCAGAGGTCTACCCAGAAGATATTGTCTTTGATACCTCATTTGATGAAAGGGGAGACAAGGATATTGACGACGATGATGATGATGATGATGGTGGAGTTGATAAAGAGACAAAAAAACTGAAAAGGACTGGATTTGGCATCCTGAAGACAACTGACCCTGGAGAGGCAGCTTCAGCGGATAAATGCATTGCATTTACATCCTGTTTGACACAGCTAGCTGATGTAGTCATTCCCAAGATCTGCACAAGGAAGGGATGCAAGTCGGCAGTCCAGCAGACGACGTCAAAAACGGGAACAGCCATTGCAATAAAATGGGTAAATATTTCTCCAGTCTGAGTGAGGAATTATTAATGTGGGAAGAACAATATTTATTGCATGATTGCCGGTGAAATATTTGAATCTATCGATGTAGTCATTTATAAGTGAAAGTGACAATTTACTATTTCACTAAAGACCAATAGCAACAATCATTTGATACTATTAAGCAATACTCTTGACGCAATTGCTTGCTTTAGATGTAATGTTGTTTAGGTGACAGATTCACTAAAAATCTGAATCAATGAATGCAATTACACTTTAGTTTTTGAAAAAATACAATCGTTGAATTATAAGATAAATAGTAAATTATTCTTTCTTAAACTTATTCCATGTTAGTCTAATTGAATTAGGTAGAAAGTTCATCTGATTAATATGTCCTTTTATGACAAAGACATGAAATAGTTCATAAGTGTTTCAAACAATATGTTGCAGATTTGTGAGAACCAACACATTGTCAACAAATGGTCATCACAGCCAAAGCTACCAAGAGGAGTATTGGCTGGAGATTTTGCTCTGTCAGCCAGTGTCCTTCTCTCCGGCAACAATTACAGGAAGGTCATGATGATGTTGAAGTTCCTTAAGCTTGGATCTGTGAACTCAACGAGCTTTTACAAGATCCAGTCCCTGTACTGTTGCCCAGTCATCGACACATACTGGAACCAAGTTCTCCAGAAGAACAAGGAGAAATACAAAGGAAAAGAAGTTGTTGTTGCAGGTAAGTGTACAATAATTTCATAATCATAAATTTTGAAATTGCAACATATACGAATAAAGTGCAACAGCATTCAGCTTTAGGGAAATTCTCATTGTTATTTCAAGATTTTTTTATGTCAATCCTGCAATTTTACAATTTATGATTTTATGGACTAGTTGAAATTGAAACAATTAAAATCAAGACAAACACACTCAAATACTGGTTTTCTAAACTCAATGGAAGATAAAGGTATTCATAGACTTCTAATTACTACCAGAGTATGTAATGTATCAAAATATGTACAAATACATCATTGTATCTATTTTTTAAAATTAAAATTTCATCTGTTTTAATTTCTGTATCTGTTTGCCTTTATCAGGTGATGGCAGAATGGACAGCCCTGGCTTCAGTGCAAAATATTGCACCTACACGGTGATGAACCATGAAAGTTTGGAAATCCTCTCCATGAAGGTCATCGACAAGAGGGAAACGGATCTAAAGTCTTCGACTATGGAGATGAAAGGCTTCAAAGATGTCCTTGATGAGTTGAAAAAGGATGGGATTAAAGTTGTTGAAGTAGTTACTGATGCTCATCCCTCAGTATCGGCTTTCATGAGTAAGCCTATTTTCAATAAATAAATTGGTGATCCTTAATGAAGATTTGTGACATATCTGTCAATTACACTCTCATTTTGAACCATACCATACTAAAATTAGTAAATATAAAATTAATTGTTGCTCTACATGCCTGATGGCAACTAGGTTTATGCCATTTTCTGTTGTCCGACTTCCATAAAACTTGATATTTTCAAACAAATGAACTAATGAATTTTCATACTGATGTTACCAGAAAAGCCTCTGATATATTCTCTTTCAGTTTACTTATGATTTCAAAAAACCTATTATTTATCAACTATTTTCATTTCAGGAAAACACCATCAGACAATAAAACACTCTTTTGATGTTTGGCATGGGGCAAAGAACTTGGCCAAAAAACTTACTTCTGTAAGTATGCATGTTTGTGTTCAACACTGAAAATATACTAAGATAATTGCTATAGACTTAATCTATGTAATTCATATACTAGTATATTTCCAAAAGAATAAATCACTATTTTTTGGTTTGGGTATGGAAATATGACATTTAATTTTTTTTTTCAGATTAGCTCTGTCAAGGCCACAAGAACCCTTGTACCATGGAAGAGGGACATCATCAACCACTTCTGGAATGCATGTCAGACTGCTGGAGGAGATGTAATGGTGTTGAGAGTAAGTGACTTGCAATAATTTTCCTGCACCTCCTTATACCCATAAAGTTGTTTATGTTGAATGTCAAGGTAAACTTTTGTAACATAAAAACCAGATATAATTCACCCCATATTTCACATGTTGATTTTTATTTTGCCTAACCATCACTCTTACAGAACAAATGGGTTGGCGTGCTCCATCACATCATTGATGAACATGAATGGGCGTTAGGAGAGTGTGATCATGAGGAGATAGAAGACCAAGACAAGGAGTACTTGAAGCCAGGATCAACTGCCCATCAAGCCCTGACAGAATTTGTCTTCGATGACAGACTCATGAAAAACCTGTCTTATTATGTGAATTACAGGTAATAAGATTCTCTGCCTCTTCTCAGTAAATGATGATTATATGCACTTGCCCTTTAAACACTTGTTTGTAAAAGTCATTTAACATGATTTTGTACCTTTCTTCTAGATCCACATCAGAATTGGAAGGCTTCCAGAACCACATTTTGATGTATGCGGGGAAGCGCTTCGCTTACACGTATGTAATCCAAGATCACATGAATAGTACAGAGAAATTTATAACTTTTGAAACCAACAATGAAAATTTAGACATTGCACAATTATTAAACAAAGTATTAATTTGAGATTAAAGCGTTATGTCAGCAACTCTAGAGGTTATAGGCTTGTAAACTTTACTCTCAGTGATGTAAATGATTTAAAAACTGATGTATTAAACAAAACCTGCAATAACAACTGAGGGGAAGGCTTGAAATGATAACGAAAGATAGGTTGTGAATGAATCTGAAACTGTTAAAACATTCACCTAAGAAAATGACTTTGATCTTGCTCTGCTTAAAATTGAGTTTTACAAACTTTTTCAAATAAATCGCTTACTGAACAAAGTTTTATCATAATTGACATATTTTTTTCAGATATCCAGTGTACAAAGCCAGATGCCAGTTGGCAGCTATTGACTATGAGCTTCACAGGGGAAGAACACAGGTGCTGAACAAGGATGGAACAGAAAGGTAAAAATGTCTATTTTTCTCTATGAAATCACATTTATTTAATTTTTAACACCCTATAGAAACTGAATTGATATATATTTTTCTGTCACACAATTGTATAGGCAGAGATGGTAATTTTGCTGTCAGACAAATACAGTGTATGAGAAAGTTGTAACTTCTGTAGTAGTTTACTAAAAGAAAAAAATTGTAACCACCTGAAAGATTTATCGAAAAACACATCATATTGTTATTCCCACCAAGTGTTCAAAACTAATTAACTTATTGATTTTTAAATCAGGTGGCATAGAAGCTTCAATAAAAACAGTGTAAGATGGAGAGCCGTTCCCATCCTGGAAGAAAAGGGGTACACATACATCCCGGAACTTCTGACTGCCATCTTCAAAGAGAAGATGGAAGACACAGATCGTCAACAAAGACGAGTTGACGTTCCCACTAATGACCCAAGGCGCCTATCAGATACCATTGCACCTGTTCCACCGCCACCCACTGCAACACTTGTGCAAGAGAGGGTATCAAGATATGAGAAAAAGGAAGACAAACAGAAATCTACATGAAACCAGGTTTGTATTTACAGGATATTACATTACTTTCACACAATGTTTAACCAAGTCTTCCTCTTATGAACCCACGGTACTGGTTCTGAGGGTCTGGATAACGTTCTCTGATTTTCCATAGGACACAAGATGGAATAACCCGTCTGTCTCCACTTCGCAGTCGTCCATACTGCCATAGGATATAGCATCTGTAGGCAGCATGTCTGTTCTGGCGGTTGAGGTCCCCCTCGTCAAGATTCCCCACTGCGAATAGGTCCGCCCTGTACATTCTGAATATGTACAGAACCATAGGGTCCAATACAAGATTTGCAACATCCTGAAAATAAAAATCATCACAAAATATATCCCGTTACCTCAACAAGATGATATGATCTTTGATTTAATAATTCTATAAAGATGCTTTATATCTGTCTTTCCTTGACATAGACAATTTATACATCAATGAGCGAGGTAGAAAGTTTTAAAGTCTTTTTAGAGGGTTTATTTGACCAACATGACAGAGTATCTCACAACGACATAATAAATAATGTAATCATATTACACGTCATTATTAGAAGATTCATGTTATTGACCTATGAGTCTAACTTGTTTGCACAAGGAAAGGGAGAAAAGACAATTTATAAGATAATAACTTAAGATAGTTTAAGGATTCTTATTATGTATTTTTTCTTACCAGGCTCTCCGACAGACAATTCTGCGGATTTCGACGACAACACTTCTTTTCAACATCTGTTGGCATCTCTCGACAGTGGGTGCAGATGCACCATCCTGGCACATCATCTGATCTTGATGCCTGTGGTTCTGGAGGATCTGAAGAAGCACCATTTCCATCTGTCTCAATCAGGTGTAAGATTGAAGGATCTCGCTCAGCAGCCAAGCAAAGCAGCTCCTTAGCCTTCTCTTCATTGAGCTGGTTGACCTGTTCCTGTAAATAAAATATACTAATATTCAATTGACGAATATGAAAAGTTCATAACCTGAGATGAAGTGTTTGTTGTAATTTATATGTAAGTGGTCTGAAGAATTATCACAGGTGACTGCGTGGAGAACAGTTCTCTACTGCAGACAAAGTTGCCGAGCCCCTGGCGGGATTTGAACCACGAACCTTCTGATGAAAAGCCAAAGGCACTAACTACTGCGCTCCCCCCCCCCCCCCCCCCCCCCCCTTGGCTGTCTATAACCTATTTCATGTATGTACACGGGGTAGATATATCCTTACACAAGATTTCAGATCTAGTAGAACAAAAGTTCTAGAGAAGATAAGAAAATAATTAAAAGTTTGCAGATAGATTGGCGAAATTAACCACACATTTTGGGGGCAGATGAGCTTAAAATTATCCAAGATACAGGGTGAATGATTATCATTAGTTATTTAATAAATGAAATATTTTCATGACATTTGCATTTAATGAACCAACATCTTTTTCCAAATTTTATGAAGATGTATATAACTCTCACAAGCTTGTACAAACCTGAATTTTTTTTTTCCTCTCCCTCCTTAACTCGGTGAGAATATCTTCATCACTAGTTTTCTGATCCTTTTGTTTTCCCCTGCTCCCTTTTCCCTTGCCACCTGTCTTCTTGGAAGCTGCAAAATTATTATCTATTTATGATATTGCAATGAATTCATATAATCTGGATTACTAGGTAAATAATCAGTATATGATTATGTCAAACGGAGGTATGAAATTCATCTCACATTGCAAAATACTTCAACAACTTTCAATAACATACAACCAGCCAAAAAAAGATGTATTTTTTTCAATGAATCATTAATTACAGTGTTAAGGTTCGTTCATATATAGGCATATTATCATTGAGAGTCAGTGTAGTGAACAGAAAGCGTCGATTCCTCATCATTTACCTGTTGTTGGTTTTTTTGCCTTTCCTCTAGCGGGTGTCGCTGCCTTTCCTCTAGTTGGTGTTGTTTTGGAAACTGCAATATAAATAGGTTCATATTATACCAAATTGTATCATGAGGTATATCAGCTATAATAAAACATTAGTTAAAGTAAACATTGTAGTAAAATTTATGATTTTGATTTATACATAAGAAAGTTATTTTATAGACCTCCACAAAAGCCATGAAAGACTTATTCCAAACGAGATTGATGTTACAGAACTGATAGTTATGTCCCCACCAGGCAGCATGGTTCGACCCTGGACGTCATAATCAGTCATTTAATTGAGAAAAAGAAATAGCCCACAAGCTACATAAAAAAACATTGGTTTTCAACCCTAACTGATACTGATGATAATGTAAACAGTAGAATCTCAGTTTAGAAACAGACAGGGGAAAAAACACTTTAAATGTGGAAAAAACACTTTAATGTGGACGCTGTTAATAAAAATTCACTTCATAGTTTACCTGCTGCTGGTTTTTTTGATTTCCCTTTAGTTGGTGTCTTCTTTGTATCTATGAAATAAAAGACACATAAGTTATCATTATAAGTTTATGCATGACAGTTACTGAAAGAATCGTCATGAAAATCCTGATTACAAATGTGAAATAATTTTATCCTTTGATATCCTCATGAGAACTAATTATGGTCACCTTGTCGGCCAGTATCATCTTTTATTTCTTTTACAAAACAACCAATTCTAGTGTGTGGCAGGAAATCATTTGTCAATACAAAAATATAAAATTACCTGATTGACGGATCTTTCCACTCAAAGGGTAAGATGACCTTCTTCTACTCGCCCCCCGTCCTGTTGGTTTTGATTCTTCCTGACCAGAAAAACGAATATATTCCTTACTTATTTTTCCAAAATGTCATCTGACAAAGAAAAGATAATTCTGTACAAAATCAAAAGGTGAATAACATCAGATTATGCCAGGTAATGTATCCATTCCTTACTGTTTATGTATCAATAAAAATAAATAAGAAATTTATACCGAAGTGAGAATCAATAGATTTAGTCTGCAGTACAATAGATACTAGCAAATAATGTAAGAACAAACAACTCCGAACACTTGGCAGGATCGTGATATTCGAATTATATTTCAAGAACATCATGACTAGTAATGAAAGTAGATAATGATTTAATTGATTGATCGGTAGTTTAGAATCACGGTGAGGATTGTAAGGAAAAATCGGAACAAGTCAAATCAGTGAACATAAAAATCACCGTTGTTCTGCACTGTAGAAAATAAACGCTCTTTTACAATCTGTTTTTCCAATAATTAACTTATGATAATGAAAATTCTAATAATCATATAAACAACAAAATTTATAATGCATAATGTCAGTATAAACTCATTTACCTCGACATTCTCCAAAACTTTCCACGTTGCTTTTCTTTTCCGTCCCTTCGACTCCATCTTTGTTTACAGTGAGCGAGCCGGAAACGACCATAATGCTTTGCGCGAGAAAATAATAGACTCGATCTATAAATAGACTAGGGAAACACCTTTACTAATTAATTCGATTTCTCGGCTAATTTGGGGTCGAAAAAATCAGCGAAAAATAATGTGAGTATATCTCGATGAGATTGATTTTTGGCAATGATCGGAAAATATCATCAACATACTTGATGGCCCTTTAAACACGTGGATGACAAGCATCCAAAAGAGAGTGGATAGATAAGGGAGAAAGGGATCGACAGGATGAGGGAAAAGACGGAAAGAAAGGCATAGTGAGAGATATACAAAAGGTTTCAGAACGACTCAAATTTGGCCTGGCTTCTAACCTTCGACCGGTCCAGCTTGGGTGACCCTACCAGGAGCATTATACGCTCCAGCTGGCTTAGCTCTCGGGGTCACTGAAGCACGCAAACCACCACACCACGATAAGGTATTGAGTCAAATGGTGGCTTTAAGTTCGAACATCATAAAATAATGAAAGATTCCTTTTCAGTAAACAACACGGTTTAGATTTCAGATGACATGTATAGCTATTTCAATTGTTAGTCAAGGATATAGAAACAAAAGCAGTGTTATTTAATTGATCATACACAGTGAAATGTCAAGCAAATTTCAGACAAAAATCGCTAAATGCAGCAATTCAACAGTAAGTGAATGATCATCATTGAATTATTAGGCATTATATAATATCTACAATATATGATTTTTAAAAAATGTATGAATCAGTCTAAAACTGCACTTAATTTTCTATATTATGAATCTTATATTTAGTAGTAATTTACGTTTATTTACATATGTTTATTAAATATCGAAGAAATAGGAACATTTTAAACTATTTGCGGTGACCATTTCCTAAGTGATTATTTCAATTTGATTGTATTCTGGCTACTTAGTGAATTGTCAAATTTAACTTAATTCACCAATGCTGTTGAAAAATACAGAGCTCGGCATCGATCGTTGTTGATTTTGTGATTGTGAGTAATACTTTCATAACTGTTTCTTCCAATTCTTGGGGAAATATAAAACTATATGTTGTAAATGACAGTTTGGTTTTGTACAACTTAAATAAACAAGTTACCTATTTATGTGGCTCGTCGATGATATTCGTACTTTTTTCTACGAGTGTTATCGGAAAACAAAACTGAAATTTGATTTATCATCCAAATAATTGAAAACTTAAACTTAAATTAAAGAAAACAGTGGTCACAATTATTTGTTATATAAGACTCCTTAAAATAATGAGAAACCATAATAACTATTAAATGTCCTATACAAATTGGTAATTGCAGCTAAACAATAATTATCCAATCTTGGAAAGATATGTTGAAAAGCTATGTAATAAGTAAACATTTTTTCCAATGTCACAGGAACCATAGATGAAAAGACACCCCGATACAGGCATCTGATGAGTCTTCTTTCATACTACAACAGGAACATATTACACTCTGCAAGTAGTTGCCATTATTAACTCTAGTTCAATAAACATAGGTTGGCCAGGACGTGGTTTGGAAAGACTCAACAAGGCCATTACATCCACTCGACGACGAAGCATATCCATTAAAGAAAGTACTATGCCCCCCATAAAGTGTAAACGGCTACTTTACTGAAAAGTTTAACAGTAAATCTAGCAGCATCCGGCGGGGGGACGGTTCTCGTTAAGGAATGATTTCAAGGCAGAATAACATTCTGTCTGTTGACCATTCATCAATTTTCTCTTGAACGGTAAAAACTCTGCGCATATGTCAAAGTAATTTGTAATCTCGACATTTGACTTGGCTAATTACTTGTCTAAATTAACGTTATTGCTATCTAATCGGACACAGTATATATTGCGGATTTTTTAATTTTTTAATAGCAGATTTCTTCATACAATAAATGTAAGATTGTAAAGTAATAATGATGCAGAGAAGTAAATGGATGAAGTTTTTAAAAATATTCTGCTCTAAGAATTATTGACACAATACCTGTATAGAACTTGATATGTGTAATTGGAAAAAGTCTATACAAGCTTTATTTCAAATATCCCTGTCATTTATTTTCTTCGACAATAAATTACGTTTTGATCCTTTGATGACTCACTCGTGCAATAACACATGTTTAATCATTCACATAATTCATAATTCTGATAAAATATTTTGAAAATGCTTCTTAGGGTGTTATGAACCTATTTTTAACTTTTCGTATTCATGTTTTATGTTGAAACAGATCCCATCAGGATTCCATCTCTCTCTGATATTGGAGTTCAATGTAATTTCTAACGATTTTAGTTGTTATTCCTATAAACTTACCAGAACATTAACTTGATAAGCAATTATCTCAAATATTCAGTGCTGATTATACAGTAAAACACTTGGAACTTCATTGTGTAGTAGTTTTTATTTTTTCCTTTCCTATTTGATTCGAACATGCAATCAATAAACTGCAAACTTGATGTTGGGAATTTTTTCCATATTTAAGCCTTCACGACAGATATTATCTCATGATACTATTAATTGGAATAAGTATATTTATTGTTGTTAACGTTATCTTTGAAGATCTGGCAGCGGGATCATATTTTAATATCCATCACCAGTGACAATAAGGTATTCTGATCAAATTAACTTTATATAATGCCTTGTTACTTCGTAATTCATTCAAGAGGATGCAGGAAGGTTAGAATTGTATGTTATATTTATTTCGGTTTTCCTTCAGGACAAAGGAAGTTAATGATTCAATGCAGGTAATTGTGTAATTGATTTGAACTCAAATTGGAATTCGTATATAGTTTTACAGGTGGATTATAATAGCCAAAATAAGAATAAATTGAACATATTTTTTAGATTAAAAATAGATGCATGAATTATTCTGAAGCTGCAACTAAAATTGAAAATAATTTACTTATCACATTGAAATCGTCTAGAATGAAAACGATACAAGTCATGAAGTCGGCAGTTTTCCGTCTACTAAATACTTTACTCTTAAGAGTAGATTAGATTAATACTTACTTTAATACCTCTTCCTTGTAAAACTGGAAATCTGTGGATGTTAATAACCCTTTGCCACAGCTTTAGGCGATGTGACCCAACGTTTTTGTTCTTATGTTTTCTTCGCTCACTAATCCAACTTAAAACAACACCTACACGTGACAAATATAATCCATAACTCATCTTCGTATCACCAATGGAGGTTTGAAAGTAAGAAGCGTGTACTAACGGTCTCAAGCTATCTTCAAATGGGACAACTTTTTTCAGAAACTGCTAATGAGGGGGAAACTAAATTTGGAGTGTAGCTTCAGGGTATCAATTCCCCAAGCCGTTGCGTGCAAATGACAAATGTGAAATAAAGTATATATTATTTACTTACAAACCTTGCTCCGTTATTTTGTTTTGGTTTAAGACAGATAGCTAAAGGTTGTAAGTTATATTGGGAACAAATTTCGCGAGTAATGTCTTACTGTTTAATCATTATTTTTCAATTAATATCCGACAAACCATCTCCATTTCAGTCTGTGTAATGATGGACTTGAAATATAGCCTACGGTCCACTCTTTAAGTAAAGGAATACTGAATAAAGATTTAACATGTTATGCGTAAAACAACTATGCCATTTTTTATGAAAAGAAAATCAATTCGAGTTACCATAAATTGAATTGTGTAATTTTTGTCAATTATTTTTAAAGATGCATGCGGTAGTGATCGAGACTTTAACGTTAGAAAGCATGCCTTGTGTCCATGACATAAATATTTATATTGTCTAGGATATAATTGTACATCAACAATTTACTGCGTGGGTGGGGATGTCTGAAATCATTTTCATAAATATTTCCAACCAAAAATACATGCGAGTAGATTAAATCAAACTGTCTACAGATCAAAACTTCTATGATCCCCGGGCGAATGGTTATATGTTCAAATGTAATCGTTGATTTCTGTTATTTTATTATTAATTCTGCATATCAAGATAGAAAATCATATGAAATAGCTCGTGCTTGATGGTTTGGTTTGCTTTAAAATACTTTCATAAAGTAAATATAAATTCATAAAGTTTATACCGAACCTTGCTCAGTTTGCCCTAAATGGCCGATATATCAGGTGGCTTGGTTAAGGTAACACCAATGAAACCTTTAAGTAGTTTCGACAAATATGAAAGCAATCCTTTAGTGATAGGTAATTGCGTGTAAATAAAGTTAGTGAACTTTTTTAAAAAGGGGAAATGGACCTCTAAACTTAATATCTTGTATTTACATAATGACAATGTCGAAGAGGGACGCTTTCATGTAGGTTGGCCTTAGAACGATCCATTACAAACGTTGGGCGCATATCGTTTTCATAGCCATACTTGTATTATCTTTGTATTATGGGAATGATAATTATGATTGTATAACATTAAAGTTGGAAGACTTTTCTGTCAAAGTACACACAAGACGACTGAGTAGGCGTAATCTGTTGGCATGATAACTGGATAAATATCTATCCATACACAGCAATTTCAAAACTAAAACTCAAATCTGTAAATTGCGTTGGCGTCAGAAAATTTCAAAAATTTTAATAAGTAAGTTGGTGATGGACTTACAAGTAAAACTTCAGACAAAGTTGTCTTAATTTGTATACAATGAGAAAAAAGTTGTCTTAATTTGAATACAATGATAAAAAATAAATACAGGGTCAACAGAAATAGCAATTCCAACGATAATCATCCTGCTTCATCAGCGTAAATGAATCCGCTAATCGAGCTCCTTCCAAATATATAGGAGCTGGATCAGCGGATTTTATTACGCTGATGCAGCAGGATGAACGATTATATACATCAATATTTCCATTGAACATTCCGTCTATCCTTCAAAACATCAATAAATCAACATAACCACTGACTCAGCTTTTTCGCTTACCTTACTATGTCAATATTAATGATATTTGGGAGGATATTAACTCAATTGTGCAAAATTCTTACAAAACGTGTAAAATAGTTATGAAAATACTTCAGTGTTACAAAAAGAAATACTGATTTGCATTGAATGAAAAGGAATGAGGAGTTCTAAAATAACTTTCAATTTCTGAAATGTTAACAGAGAGTAATAACCAATCGAACAGTAACCCTTTCAGTAAAAGGGGAATGCTGCGTCCAGCATTGACGACAAGGTCCCTCACCCCACACATACAACATAGTCTACTAGAAAACTGTTGTGATAAGTAAATATTGTCCCAAATGTAAGTATCCATCTGTGTTGAAATGAAATTACAACCTGGGTAAATGAATCCGTTCTCGCTCGTTCTAGATACACTGATCTCTTTCGGGCTAAATGAAATGTGTAAATGGATAGGCTTGTTATTCGTGGCTTTGTTCACCTGTTATTATTTCAGCTAATGAAATGTCGTCATGCAAGGAGCGTGAAGCTACTATCTTGATCTTCCATCCGGGTTGTGCCGCTGTTGCTGGATGCGAGTCATATAATTCGCTGCTTAGATAGCTAGCGATACGAAGCTTTTGGCATGAAAGAGATCGGGGTATTAGGAAGGAGCAGGAGCGGATTCATATACGCTGATTTAGCAGGATGGTAAAAACTTCTCATCTGGGTTAAATAAACTCAACAAGCTATAAGTCAACACTGTCTACCCTAAAAATATTTTTTATCCAGCAAAATTCTGTTAAACAAAAAAATAAACGTTAAATGTTGTCCTTTTTAAACCTTATAGATGGCGGAAAAATCTTACTGAAAACTGCCTTGGGGATAATAGCTTTATAGCTTCTTCTAATGATTTTTATTTTTTCATGGTCAAAGAGTCGATGCTATTCAAATACCCTTATTGGTTTATAAGGAAATGCATCACTTTATGTAGAAACTTCAATTCCACTATGTCTGTCTTGAATGACTGTGAAATGCAATTTCGCACTAAAAGCAATTGCCTTTAAAATTTAACTTTGATCCTGTTTTGTTTGGCTTAAATAATTTAAGCACTGGAGAAAGATTGCTTCCTTCTTGAAATATTCATTACACGTCTCTTAGGGTAACACCATGAAGTAACCTTTCAGACAATATTTTACTTACGAGAAAAAAATATTTCAAAGTCATTATTATTCAGTCCAATGTAAGTTAGCGTAAATCCAATTTGAACATGAACACGTAATAAAGCCTTCCCAAGGATACTTGTTAAACCAATCCATGAGTCATGAAGAAAGCAGTGAAAACTTATCTTTGCGCTATTGAAATGCTAATGAGTTTCAGTTTCGTTTCTAAACAGAATTCTTCATGATCGTCTTCTCTCAAAATAAATAAATATATTTAAAGGAGAGTTCATGATTTTTATTTTGCATACGGAAAAACACACAAACAGCTCACTATAGCTTTAATTTATTTTTGGAGACAAGTTCATGACGTTTATGTTACAGCTACATTTACAAGTTTGTATTATTCAGAAGGAAGCATTAGTGTTTTAAGTAAATGATAAGTAACAACCGTTTTGAAGACAATTAAATGCCTGGTCCACAAAGCATATAACCACAAAGGATGGCTCTAGTTAACTATGATATGTAGCAAAGACAAGATTTCAAATGGAGATTCAGTGTCTGTATTACCTACATCTCATTTGAAGACACTTGGTGCTACGGTTCTTTTAACAGCAAACAGAGTTAAAAGCAAATTGTCGTGTCGACTTAGACATGAAGGTCGAGGTTACAAAATGGTACAATGACTTTAATGCATGAGTGGATACCAATAGTTTGCTGAATAGGATGCCTTCGAGGGTTAATCCAATCAATTAATGGGGGTCATAAAGTGTGGGGCGGGATAGCGCACGGTTAGCGCGTTCGGCTTCGGATCAGGGGGTCCGTGGTTCGAATCCCGCCAGGGGCTCGGCAACTTTGTCTGCAGTAGAGAACTGTTCTACACGCAGTCAGGTTTGTGTGCAATGCTACACTGAAATTCAGCGCAGGACCACCCATGGTTCGCTAGTTCCAGCCGATGCTCGCAGGTTTCAATGCATAGCCACAATAGTGTTGCGGGCTTTCTCCCTGCAATAATACTAGCAGCCGCGATATAATCTTGAAAGCGACGTTAAACACCAACTCAACTAACCTCATAAAGTGTGCTACTCACTTGTTTTCCATAAAGAACTGATATTCCTGAATGAAACAAGCTATCAATTCCAATTAGTGATAATAACAACATTTTGTCATGGACTGCCTTGAATGTCTCGTTTTCCCCCACTCAGAGCCGTTACTGAGGTGTGTATAATTAGAGAGAGAACCCTTTAGAGATATCATTGATATTGATGCATGCCAGGATAGAGTAAGACAATCAACACTCGGTTTTTGGAGGCAAATTGTTTACATCCGATCAACAGCATAGGGCCAAATGAGCATTTCAATAGAGCTAATAACTATGTTAAATGTCCAAATGTGAATTTTATTCGATATCAAATGTAAATAGCAGAGAGGTGGTCATGCGTTGATAAGGATCCTTTGTCATAAAATAGACATATTGCATTGAAATGGATATTTATATATTCTCAATGTAAAGGGTTAGTAGCACTTTTAAGATAAGTAAAATGATCTCTCGGAAACGGAGAACAGTTTTATAAAGAACATAACCTGTTTATTTAAGCTAATCTTAACGATTTCGCTATCTCAAATGATTAACATTATTCACTAAAAAAGCCCGTCACTTGTTCTTGCTTGACACCTGATTAGTTCCTTATGACTACGGAAATTAGGAAAATGATATGTTTCTTACTCTGAAGAAAACGTGATACTGACCATTACAATACTTTCCCAAACATTTAGATTGGTTATGTTGGATGAATAAAAAATATTGTTAATTTATCATCATCCTGTTAAATCAGCGTATATGAATCCGCTCAGCTCCTTCCTTGATCTCATTCAAGCCAAACGCCTCACATCGCTAGCAATCTAACCAGCCAATGAGACGACTCGCATTTAGCAACAGGGGCACAAGCCGGATGGAAAAATCCTTTGAGTTCAAGATAGTAGCATCAAGCTGCTTGCATTACGACATTTCATTGGCTGAATAAAACCCAGGTGAACTTAGCCACGAATATCAAGCCGATTCAGTTGTACGAGGCATCTCGTCCGAAGGAGATCAGGGTATTAGGAAGGAGATGAGCGGATTTAAATATGATTTTTCATCTGATCCAGTGATAGTAAATGACAATCCTCTTCCAACAATGACATGACATGACATCAGGCCCTCTTAAGTTACGTTAGATTTCCTGAAGAAAGCGATGTCAAACCTAAGAATAAACTCTTGTTGTGCTAAAATATTCTTTATTCCTTTTCTAAATTGAATTTGTCATATCGGTCTTTTTCTCTCAAAATCATTATATATAAATAGTATCAATCAATCAATCAATCTTTATTTGCACTTATAGGCCACAGGCCTGTAGCACAATGTGCATACAATATGTTCAGGCAGGATAGAGTACATTTTTTCTGAGTAAAAAGGCATAGTATAGAAACATTGACAGATTTTCTAAATGTGCTTTGTTAGAGTAAGTTAATAGAGATATAAATTTATAAATATTAGGATGTGTAAAGTAATATTTCTTAATGTCCTTATTTCTCAAAGTGAGGTAGGCAGGGCAAACACAAAGGAAATGATATTCATCTTCAATAAGATTTAAATTACACATTTTACAAATTCTATCTTCTCTTTTTAGTCCAATATATCTGCCGGTTTCTATTAGTAAATCATGCGATGAGCAACGGAATTTGCAAGTGAGATTCTATATTTCCGGATATTCAAATGCGATAGATAGCTTTCATCTGGTATAGATTGCTTAAACATTCTAAAATAAAATCATTTATTTGATACAGATAGATGGTCAAGCCAATTTTGTAAATAAATATCTTGTAATCTTTGTTTAAATGAGATAAGAAACTTTGTATGAGAGTCTATGTGTTGTTCCAGCCATATATAACCAAAACCTGTAGAAAATAGTAAATGAATATGTGAGTTCAGGAAAGTGCATGTTTTATGCATGTGCAAATCCAACAAGAGCTCATTAAAGCTTGAAATGTCATTTAAGTGCATTTGATAACAACAAGTGAGTGATGAGAGTGATTCTAAGAATTTCTAGTTCCGCTCAAATTATTCCCGGACACCTAAAACAAATATTTATCAATTAAATTGTAAGTCTCTTTTGTAATTTCACAGCAGTGCTTAAAAGTACTACATGTACAGTTGTTGTAATGAAGTACGGCATGAACCAGATCTGATTAATGTTTGACTGACACAAGACTGTCCAGGAAACTAATCTGTAATGACAAATGGACTAGTTGTAGATAGGTACGTAGATAGGGCACTGTCTCCTAAGGTTAACGAAGTTGTCGTAATAGAAACAATTATTAATTGTAATTGCTTTAAGTCCAACATTCCTGTCACATACAGATTTTTAGATGTCAGTTCCCTACCATTAAAAGAGGAATCGCTATCAGTCGTTGTGGTTTAGTGCACAAGATATAGAACCCTAAAATGCATCAGTACTGCAACATGTTTATAAAGGTCAACATACAAAGTTACTGCATCTATTAAATTTTAAGAGTAAAATCTTCAACTCATTTACCTTAACGTGGTGTGGTGGTTTGCGTGCTTCAGAGACCCCAAGAGCTATGCCAGCTGGAGCTGACATGCTCCTGGTAGGGACCCCCAAGCTGGACAGGTCGACGGGTAGAAGCCAGACTAAATTTGAGTCCTTCTAAAACCTGTTGTCTATCTCTCACTATGCCTTTCTTTCCGTCTTTTCCCTCATCCTGTCGATCCCTTTCTCCCTTATCTGTCCACTCTCTTTTGGATGCTTGTCATCCACGTGTTTAATAACTGAAATATTGTTGAAAGCACGTTAAACCCCAACTCACTCACTCACTCACTCACCTCATTTATGCTAAAAAAAAGATTCAGATAAAGCAGTAAAATTGCAGGCAATTACTTAAAAGAATTAAGCCCCTTACATATATCTGGTAATTTTAAACTTGCGGGTTTATAGAAATATGTATTCTTACACTGTTATAATGTTGTCAGTCAATAGTGCTTGGCGACTCTATCCATTAATGTCGAGGCTAAACCGTAGAATTAAATTTATTTGAACCTCGATCAAAATGGATATGGTATTGCTCAAAGTAACACGCAAAAGAGAGTTATATTTTAAAGTGATTAATACATTTTCATTGATTGCAAGGGGAGGTTTGCTTTCTATTAAATAACTAATTAAACAGCCCACAGATGTCATAATCGCAAGACATAATCGGTCGATTCTGATAATGTCAGCTATGCTCACGCTTGCCTTATCAGCTATGCATGAGACAAAGGTATTGTTGGAATATCTTGTGTAGAAAAGACAATAACAACCACGCCTTTTTAAAGTGACTGTGAAGAACGAAGTCTGAAATATCAATTACTTTTCTTTAAGGACGTATATCAGCATAATGATCAAGAGAGGACCAAATTCGACCATTATTCTTACGTCAACAGTCTAGATTGATATACAACAACTCAATCTAAATTGTTATTCTACATACATACATAAAATATACTTGTATAGCGTTAAAACCAGAAAACTGCCCTGAAGCGCCCTAATGAACACATGAAAGTGTCAGATAGTCAATCGAATGCCATATTAAAATAGTGTTTTAAGTCCGGATTTAAATCTCGGAAGTTTACCTATGTCTCCAAGGTTTTGAGGAAGGTGATTCCATAGAGAAGGGCCGGCGACTTGAAATGCGCGATCACTTAATGTTTGAGTTCTGGATGAAGGTACTTTAAGGAGGTTACTGTCGGAAGATCTAAGGCATCGTGCGGGTTCATATATCTCAATGAGAGCTTATTCATTTAGACATTTAAACACAAGGAGCAAGAGTTTGAACTGGATTCGATATTTAACGGGAAGCCAATGTAATTTCTGCAGTACATATGAGATGTGGTCATGTCGCTTGGTTCGAGACACTAAGCGAGCGGCACAGATCTGGACTCTCTGCAGGGACTTGATGCAGTGGGTTGGTAAAGAAGAAAATTACAGTAGTCCATGCGCGATAACACATGGTGATATCGTGGTAGAGTCGGTCAATCACTGTCTAAGTATGAACTTTCTTATTTGATATGATTCTGCAAAGCGTTGGTACATGATCTATTGGTAATTATTTGATTTGAACATTTTGTATAAATTTCTGTAGAATAAAAGTGGAATAATACAATTTATTGACGAACTCATATCAAACTTTAACTGAAAAAAACCCAACAAAACCGTATCTGGTTCAAAAACAATATTGGAAAAAGTTTAAATCAGATAATACCAACGTACCCTGGACTTGTTTTGGAACTCAACTGATTAGAGCGTGTTTATTAAGATAGGAAAGGGAGGCTAACAGAATCACTCTTATTAGCGGAGACTTATCGCCTCCAAAAACATGATATAATATGCCTTTGCAAAACTGTCTAAACCTTATCTCATTTCACTATGGCCAAAACGTTTTCACGCTCTATCTATCCACAATGTGCACTCATAGATAACCCTTTTGTTATTTGACATTGGTTTTAATTTCATTTAGCCGTACACGCACGCAGATAATTCATTTAAACTGTCTGTCATTCACATATTAATTTACTTTCAATGCGTTTGAGGGTAATGATCGCACTTTTTTAAAGATATCGATTGAATTTATCCCACTTACATTTGACAGCAAAAGGGGGGAAATGCCTTTTGATAGTAAGACTTGTGAGAAACTAACAGCTTGTTCCTTCGTACGAAATCAATGTTTGACCATGAAATATGAACATGAATATGAAACTTTTTATGATTATATGAAAATTAACTTCTAAAAACATGTATACTAACATGTTCTGTGGTCCATCATCTTCTAGTTCTTTTGTGGCTTTGTTTCTTCATCATCAATCAAAGAGATAAGTTGAAGTAAGTATATGAAGTAATTGAAGGAAGTACGTCTTGAAATTATTGGTTACCGTTTGTCTAATAAGTAATTGGTTGAAGTATGTCTAGAAAGCAGTTGGTTGAAGTATTTGGTCTATGAAGTATTTGGTCATTGTATGTCTATGAATTACTCCGTTGAAGTAGGTCCATGAACTTTGAACGTATTAAGTATGAGATTCAATAATGCTTTGAGATATTAGGATTGCTTTAAACAATGCTATTTTTGAGTTTGATTGTAAAAGTTGAACTTAAGAAATGAATGTAGGTGTCCACATAGGACTGTGACTCCAGATACCTATGATTAGTATTCTAGTTAATGTGATAAACAACATGAACCATTTTTATTTAAAATTTTAATAAAAACAGACTTTTCGTAATATTTGCTAATGTAGTTGCTTGAAGTTGTTCATCTTCCCTTATTAATAATGATTGTTATTTCGATACGTGTTATGTTTACTGTTGCGTTTAGCCTCTTCTTTATAATTATTGGAACATTTATTTCGCTATCATCGAGTTACAAGTCTTTTCCATCCTCAACGAGTGGATGTGGATGTATTCATGTTACAAGCAAAAGGTTTTCAATCATTTTACATGTTCTTTTGATTGGAATCAGCATGATGGGAATCTTACGTGCCTATGTCTGTCTAAAAAAAACACGGGGACCCATTCAACTCTCAGCAAAATACATTATAATGCAACGTGTACACGTCACGTGTTGCAAGCACTTACTGAGACACTAATGAGGAAAAAGGCACTTACACTAGCGAGTAAAAGTCCTATACAGTAGATTATATAGTGTTTCATTTAACTCATATTCACTTCATCTCTGCATGTTTCAATAGGAATATTTACTGGTAACCGTATAGAAAACGATAAATGATAATCAGGTTTGAAATCATAAGCAACACATATCCTCGATTTTCAAAGTAAAAGGGACTGAAACAGCAGTGACGCAACGTACCTGTATTAACATTGGTAATATTAAAATGAAATTTAAGAAAATGAAATTCAAACTAAGAATGTTTTCGTTTTATGAACTACTACTATCTCTGAACTACAAAAGTCCCTAAGTGAGAGGAACTAAAACCACTAAGAAAGCTTTTCCTAAACTAACAAATATTTTTGTTGTATTTATAATATTTTCTTTCCTATATTTGTAATTATAGGAATGTCTAGTATCACAATTTAAAAATATCTAAGGTCGTTTCTGATATGTTATTTCACTCTTATACACGATAGGCTTGTGAGAACGTGAGGTTCTTCAACAGAGATTACTAAAATAAGGGATTATCAGATCAAGACGGGTCTTAACTATAAATGGTGCTAAATGATATTGACAAACAAGACCCAGATTTTATTACCCTTTGCTTAATGCAATGTTATAACAGAGCAGTAATACGGTTATCGTCTGTCTCCGGTACGGTACGGCTGTAAAGGTCCAACTTTAATTCATTCAAGTTCAAATTAAACAATAAGGATTGAAACCCCACGGGAACCGCTTCACTGTCTGCCTGGAAGCCGTCGTGACACATGACTAAAACAGCGCCTCTACGAAAAAGTCTTCTTTTTCGGAGTATATTTCCTTAACCACACACGCTTTCTTCACCAAACTTCATACACATATCATTAACCTTGGATGAGCCTTTTGAGGGTTAGACAAATGAATTTTAAGTTTTGCGGTTTCCATGGCAACAAGATAAAAAATGATTCTGTGGCAATAATTGAATTATTTTTAATTGTCTTGTCTACACAGTATGGATGTAACAAGTAGCTTCACGTAGAATATTTCTGACATAATTAGCTCTCGCCCACTCTTCATGTATTCCATTCTTATAAATGAAGACAAAATTGTAATGCTAGTCTGTATGTTAACAACATATTCTGTAACCATGGTCCGGTTTAAGATAATAATACAAAGCATGTTTAAAAAAAATTCATTAGAGTCTAAATCAAAGATAACTTACCTTCTTTCTGGCATGATACACTTTAACCTTTACTTCTGTTTCTGCTTCCTAAAACTGTCCGTATAGAGATGTCCATAATCTCTTTAGTTTAAACATATTTTATTCATAAAGAAAAGGATGAGGAACAAGTTATGCACCTTAGAATACCTTCTCCTCGTTATCCCTTATGGTCAATATAATAATTATGAGATCCCGCGGTGCAGAAATGATCTATAAGATATATCAGGAACATATTTAAATGAGATTATTGTATTAAGATGAAATAGAGCAAGATTACTGTTTCATCTATTAAGTTGAAGGTTGAGTTATAATTTCATGTGGTATTTATTTGACAGAGCAAGTATTCCGACCGATATGTGGTTAGGTCTCCCTTGAACCTCCACGTATTATTTCAAGTCACTGCTGTTAACAACTCATAGTGCGACCAATCAGAACAATGCTGATATGATAACTATATGAAAATGATATCGATAATGTTTGGCATCATGTTTGAGCAGACATTCTTGACTGACTTTCTCTATTGGCAGAGAAAAGTATGGACAATAGAAAATATCTCTTGATACATCCAAGGAAGACACGGTTGACTAAAAGAAGGTTTTAAGACTCGGGATGTGACATGGTGAAACATGATCACAAATCTAAAGCCGGTGAAAGTATGTCAATTGTCAATATTCACAAACATTTAAGGCTACATGTGATTCATGATTTATTAGAAAATTGTAAAAAGTTGAGAAATACCAAATAAACTCAGTGTTAAACTATTAGGTCATACTAACTTGTAAAAATGTTTTACCAGAAATGGACACTTTCACTTGAATAATGTCGATCTTTTCTCCTGAAAAAATGTCAACGGAAATAGACCTGTCTCGAGTGTATAAAGCGTGATTAGCCTGCGGTAAAGATGTACTTCACATTAACCCTATATCCAAAAAGGTTTTCATTAGACATGTGGATCGAAGACATATAATACATGAATGCAAGACAAGTGCTCTTCATTAAATGTCAAGGCACGTTTCACATATACATCTATAGTTCTTCTTTATGGGACTCAAGTTCACAGACTCTTGACATTTTTATATGTAAACTAACATTCTGTTCTCAATGTCAATATTTCTTTACCTCAAACATCTTTTTATTGAAATGGGATGTCTTTTATCTTCTTGGGGTGTCAATTCAGTGAGAGCATTTCGTTAAGTTTTTAGGTATTTTAAGTAATTTTTTAAACTATAACATTGTTCGTATTATAAGGTTTGCTCATTCAGTGACATTTACTATTGTCAGTCAGAGTACATGTGCATGTATTTTACCTTAACTTAATAGTTATCTATAAGTTTAAGAAATTAGAATGACTACCCTTAAGAACCTGGCCTGAGAAACGAGAAGGTTTCCGGCTAGTCACAGGAATTCTGCCGATGTCTTAAGGAAAATTAAAATATTCATTATATATAGTGCTCACAAAGTAAATATGTAAGTTCAGAGGAGTGTAAGAACATTTAGTGAACGACTTAAAGAGTTATCGGCATGAATAAAAATGTTGCATAGTCCCATTTTTTTTACTTAAATAATGCATAGCCTTTTAATTAATCTCCGACCCCCTCTAAATGTTCATGTGATCAAAATGGCGGAGAAGAGACAAAGCATTGATCTCAATGATTACCGTAAATCGCGTTCTATAAATCAATCCATTGAGAAATAAACAGTCGTTAATGTTATAGAATAACAACCATCACTAAAACTTCATCAAATAAAAAAACCCTGGAAAGTATCGTCCGGAATGGAACAGGACACAAGTGACACGAACATAAGAGACACTCAACAAAACAAGCGACGCACGAAAACAATTCTAAGTAGTATATTTCAGCAAACTGTACACACAGTGCAACCGGCAAAAATATAGTGTCACTTTCCGAACTACAATTACCTGGCACCCCACCCCTGACTGATCCCATCCCTGAGCTACCTTGATGTTAACATTCTCTTCCTGTCAAGCCCTTGTCGTCTCAACTTTTAACTTCCCTCAACACAATTGCCTATAGCATTCTGATTATGACCACATTGAAAAAAATTGATGCGGGAGTTAATTCCACTCAATCGAAATTGATGTTGCATCAATCAAAATGAACGTGTTTTGAACATTATTTCAGTTATTGAACACGTGGATGACAAAGCATTATGAAAACGAGAGTGGACAGATCAAGGAGAAAGGGGTCAAAAGGATGGCATTTTGAGAGATAGACAGCAGGTTTCAGAAGGACTCAAATTGATCTGGCTTCTATCCGGCGACATGAATTCATGGATAAATTTAGCAACATGCAATACACACCCTCCATTTGCTTACATATTAGACCTAGGGAATGAGCTATTTATCTCTTGTTGTCACATGGAAATGCTCAATATAGTTTAAATTAAAGTCTGAAGGTATTGAAAAAAATGTAGTATATTCAACAACTAATAGTGAAATGTTGCTAAATTGAATAGGGAAAATTCGGCTTCGGATCAAGAGGACCGTGGTTCGAATCCCGCCAGGGGCTCGGCAACTGTGTCTGCAGTAGAGAACTGTTCTACACGCAGTCAGGTTTTGGTGCAATGCTACACTGAATTTCAGGGCAGTACCACCCATGGTTCGCTAGTTCGAACAAATGCTAACAGGTTTCACCGCAATGCATAGCCACAATGGTGTTGCGGGCTTTCTCACTGCAATAATACTAGCAGCCGCGATATAAGTGAAATAATCTTGAAAGCGGCTTTAAACCCCAACTCATTCACACTCCTGAATAGGGAAGGTTGTTCATAGCCTGTAAATAATTGGTTAATTGTGAAGTTTAACATTGAAACATATTGGTGTTTACAAAGAGTTAACACCAATTACAACGAATATGCATGCGTCCTGCTAATCAGCGTATATGAATCCGCTCTCGCTCCTTCCTAATACCCTGATCTCTTTCAAGCCAATATAGTAGGATGATATACATGAACCCCCGTATTTGATCATTACAAACTGAATTTATTTGCGGCCTGTTCTTCGTTATATGTTATGTGTAGTGTAAATCTGTCGATAATGACGTTTGGTTTATTTAGATAAATATTATTATTTTTATATTAAATAGTTGTTCAGAAATGACGTTTCCAATAAGTCCTTAAGTGTCTGTCATGTACATATAATTACATTGTTTATGAAGATATGTGGCGTGCTTTGCTTTGGACCCTAAACAGATGAAAAGAGATTAAATCCAGTGTTTACACTTTGTACTAGATAGTTGTATTGACTTGGCCTGACCTTGGCATTAATGTACTTAGTTTTCAAAGGTAGCCAATGAGATATATTGATGTGACATATTGTCAGTGTGTGATTGTTTAATGATTCGTTCAAATTAACTTATGTTAGAGATTGATGGATTAAATGTCATCCTTTGTTTGACATTACAGATTTCCTTTCCAAAGAGGGCTTCATTTGATAGAAATTGGTACACATAGCGTGGTGCAACTTTATAGCTAGATAGTTAGATATCGTCTGCTTGTATTTTCTCCAAACTTTAAGATTACACGCATTACATGTTAACATGCTTACATGAGTAAGGAGTCACGTGCGTTATTTACAAGAGATAATGATTTGTAAAAAGTGTTTACATTTAAGGATGAAGTTGACTGGACGTGATGATTGAATACCGTATTGTGATGTACCTTATCAGTGGATGAAATACATTTTTTCATTTTATTTCATCGTTTGTCAAAAAACATCGGCTAAAGTGTTTTAATGAAAAAACTTCAAAACTGGAGGATTGTCAAAGGTGTCACACTCAAAGATGAGCAAAGCAAAGTGTTAAAAAAATGCCTTTAACAAGAAATACATTTAGAAGATCTAAAACTTGCTAACCGTCTGTAGATATAAAATTTATAATCTGTCTTCAGGGAAGGTAAGTTGTCCTCAAAATAATTTTTTCACTTTTGTGGGTAAATGTTAAATTTTATCCCGCTTCGTATCTTCAAATTACAATGAAATGTTACATGATTCTTGTATTTGTAGATTACATAAACACGTTTCAATTCGTTTTAATGTTACATTGACAATCAGCTTGATAATTTGCAGTTATAAGCCTTTTAAGAGATATTTCAATAATATGTTCTATTTTCCTTTTACATTTCAATAACTCAACAAAATCATGCACATAGTCATACCTTATACTTACTGGTTTTATCAACGACAAGAACAAATATTACTTCAAGTTTGAGGAGGTTTTTGCCTGTTTATCATTATTTTCAAAACTTCTTTAAAAGATGAAATGTTGGATATGACCTCACTGTTTTAGGGGAATGGATTCAGAAAAACAAGGTTTATCAAAAGATCTAAAAGTAGCATGGGTTACGTACCCCTGCCTCTAGTTTGATTAGTACTTTGAAAACCTAGTGTAGTAATTCATAGCAATAAGTGAGGACCCCTTTCAAAGGAAGAAGGTGATGTAACATAGTAGCACAGTTGTAGATAACACATGGGTAACACATGTTTGTGATTTTATAGTTTTGCTGTTTGCTGTGGTTACGATTTCCCAAAAAAATGGTTTTTTAACCCCTAAAAGACACATCAACATCCATTACATGTAGGTATCATTGATACCTAATTTTAAGTTTCTAAGTCATATAGTTTTTAGACTCTGTCTGGAAATGAAATAAAGTCGGTTTTTTAACATGTAACACACAATTAACCCTTAAGTTTTAACCCTTACGATAACTTGCGCTGTAACAATCGTTGCTATGTAAAGTTGTTATGTGCACATGTGCACATGTTTCAGCCTTTTTGTAATAAACGGTGTGGCTTCCATATGTGGAGAACAGTTTTTCTATATGCATCTTGACTTTATGCTACCCTTGTGAACTCGTTGCAATGATTTAGTTTTTTTGTTTGGAACTACATCATGTGTTTTAAGGTTACAAATGACGATTCTTTTATATGGCAAGTCAACTCAGTAATACCTCAGTTGTTTTTCAGAATTGGCCTTACATAACGTCACTTTTTAAAATAGCCCCTCAACACGAGACTCATATCCCTTCAAAAAGTACGTTTTACAGTTACTTGTTTCTTGTCACCTTGGCTTGAATATTCCTATGATAACTTGCATTTGTTGGTGACAATTGGACGTGAACTAAAATGAGTTCTTTATGTACAATATATATATAAGAGATCATTCATATATATACATAGAATAAAGGCATCACAAAGAAGACAAGTTTACAAGAAGTTGAATATGCAGAACAGTAACCGCGTACGTATAATGCCCAGACATAAAACTGGACATCAGTAGGAATTTATGTGACAGGCCGGGACGTATGTCTGCATAGTAATCGGTCATAGACAGAGAAGTGCTCTGCAGCAAACTGGTAATGTGTTAATGGATGCTAACTGCTATACTTTGTTATTTCCCTGTTAACATCACCTGATAGCAAAAATGTCGCCATTCAGAATTGATATTGCAACTCGCATATCTTTGCCCTATTTTAATGCGAATGGTAACTATGCTTTACCATTTAATTTGGTTCGTCTACGTTCTATTTTCAAGAATGTTAAACTAACAAAAAGGTATCTGTATGATACATCAATCTTATATGAAACAAAACAAGCTTAAGCTTCCTCAAATTTAAAGTATTTAACTTTTTTTTAACTGATATTTTTCAAAGGTTTAGAATATTTGTTGAAACATCCACCACAAAATATGGGGGTTAATGTGGGTTTTTATTTACATTTAAATAAAAATCAGAAATCATTAAATTGAGAAATTACGGCTTTATTTTGGTTTATAACAATAAAAACATTATGATTACAGGTTATTTGAGTGTTGTAACTTTGACTTGTAAGTTGACAATTTGGTCATGCGCATTGAGGAGCGAACATCCTTAAGGGTATAGTCTACCCAGAAACAAATGTTTCAAGAATTTTCTGATTTTTGGTACATCAGTACTTTTCAATGTGCTGAATTCAAAAATGAAATAAAATTTAGGGGTCACCGGACGATTTAAAGAGTTATGTGCCATTGAAACATTGACCCCAATGGAAAAACCTGAAAAATGTATATATCATTTGTCTAGGTAATAAATTAATAATTTATTATTTTTAAAAAATTTTTTTTGGGTCTTTTTATAACCAACTGATGATGAACTTGATTTCAATTCATACAGATATGAAAAAATACCAAAATGATGATTTTTAGGAGGATTTAAATTTCAATATTATGATTTTTTATATATCATTTTTTCGTGTAAAGCTAAATTAAACTTCTTTATGGGTTCAACGATTTTATGAAAATTTCGGAAATGAAAATTTGGAATATGTCATTCTTACTTATTCAAAAATATATAGGGGTCACCGAACGATTTGTTTCGCTATGACGTTTTGAAAATTGATATCGGCGTCATAATTGACCCGATTGTAGCCTGGCGCTGAATGAGTGACAGTTCGGGGAAAACGAACGGTGTGTGTCTGCAAAATGATGTGATCTATTTACTTATACTACACTCATGAAATACTTTATAATTATGAATAAAATAATTTAACGGATATTCTGGAAACACAAGTTCAATTTTTTTTTTTTATCATTATTGCCGCTCATCATGCAGCCTTGTCTCCTCTTACGGTCGGTTAGAAATTTCATCATTATTCAGATTTCGGGCCACGGCCCGTACATTACGATTCAAGCAAGCCTGATGGAGGTCAGGGGGAATCATAACAAAACCCATTTCTTTGAATGAAATATTTCCATAGTTTTATGAAGATGGATCACAAATTTAAATTTGGATAAGGCCGGTATCGAGCTACAAACGTCACTGTCTGCGCTTACTTCAGGCCTCTGGGTACAGTAAAGTTGCTTCGCTGGCGAACTTTTCAAATAAGTCTGTAAATAACAGTTATTGTCGACCTTATTTTGTTGAAAACCATCCAGAAATTTCATCAGTGAAACGTGTGTGCGTAGCAGAATATTTGCAATCCAAACAGACGTCTATGCTGTGTCATTTATATAAAAAAAAGTAATAAGGCTATGAACAATTTGTGAAATATTAACTAGATTGTTTTTTATTTGTTGAACTCATAAGATATAAAATAGTAGTAAAATATCATTTAAGAAATTGGTATTTTAGGTTATTTTTCAAATCTCTCCCAAAAATAAAAGAATGTTTAGAGTAAACCAATTCAACCAAATTTATCAAAACGTTGTTACAAAATTGTGTAAACAAATTACCTCAATGCTGACAGGAAATGCTTTGGCTTGTGATCATATTTATTACCAATAATGACATACAGCAAAATTCATATTAAGTTTTTGTGGGTTTTTCATGTACAATAAATCAACTGATATCAAACTGTATCTTGGGGCTATTTAGGTGGTTGTAATATTGAGAAAAATATTAATTGCAGCTTTTCACCTGTGTACATTATCAACATCACTCTTTCATCAGTGATAACACTATTGATATTAAGGTATTGGCATATTCACAAAAATAAAATCGAAATTTCTAAATATGAATAGACAAGTTTTAAAAGTAATTTATTACTTCAGCTGAAACATTAAAAAAAGAACATGATGGTTATTTGTCAGTGTAAAAGATTAATAAATATTACCAAAGATAACCGTTCAAGTTATCATGAAAAACATGTCCATATATTCAGTGCTCCTTTTCATCTTATGTATGAAATTTGGAATAGGGGATTCAAGTATCTTTTTAGCACCATATATAAGTCAAAAACAAAAATTGTAGGAACAGAAATTTATATCTGCTTCCTTTTTGTAATCAGCTGCTCTTCTGTTTATTGGTGGCAATTCATTCAAGTGAGGAATATTCAGTTTTTTACTTTACTAACTCCACTGACTTTCATCTTCACTGTTGTCAAAAGCCTGAAATGTAAACAAAACAATTCAATAACCTGTGATATGAGGTGATTGAAAGTTTGGGTTTTCATAATGCCTTAAAAATATTTCACATGTGTATCTGCATATTTAATTAAAGCCGAGTTAATCCTTACAACACAGTTTTGCAAAATATGACATAACAAATCACATTACTATAACTTTATCTATTCAAGGATTACTACAATAGTAATGTTTTTCAGTTAACCCATGAATGGAATTTTTTGAGCTTGGATTTATTTGGGGATAACCTGATGTTTATTAATTCATAAACAGACACTTTTGTAACATACCAACCTTATATCCTTTGCAGTTCAAACTCTTAGTGTTAGATTCTCATGATTGTTTGGCATCTTTCACTCAAGTTTGTAGCTGGTTTTGAGATAGCCTGAAAATTAAAGTCAGTACAATTTATTAACCTATTTGGATCTTGTACCATATGAAATTAAAAAACACACGTCATCAAAAACATAATTTCTTCAAATATATTTCTATACCCAATAATGGATTCCTTGATTAAGAGTAGGCATATATCTGTATAACAGTTAAGTTCACACATTAAGGCTGCATCATGGCAATTTATAACGAAAATCTATTACTTGAAACATGTAGAATACATCTAATTTGTGATTCTCAAATACAATCAGGGCAGTACTAATTAAATTAGAACCCTAGGGTTATTTCGGGGAAATATGGTAATACATCCTTAATTTTTGTCGTAGTTATAACCTAAATTATTATGTGACAAAAGGCATTGTTAAAATTCAACAATTGATAATGTGTAAAAAATGTACACATTGAAAAATAACAAGATTAGATACAATAGAAAATTCAACCTACCTCATAAGTTACTGAGCCTCACGCTGAGAAAATCGACGAGTCTGCCATGAGGTCAACAGGCGCAAGTTTCCACCGCTCTCTTTTCGAGCCAGGCAGGAATTTCATTAACATTTAATTAAATCAGCATAGCGCTAAAACTTGACTCAAAGTTCAAACAATTTCGGACTCTGAAGCTTTCAGCTTGTTTGCAACTTTGGGTAATTCATGATTTATTATCATTTTCTCTGAGGACTCGCCATGGTCTCGAACGATAACATGAATTAAAATTTGTATAGGCGATAATTACAATTGATCATCGCAAAACTGTGTCATGTGTGCACGACTTGTCAAGTGATCGGTGTTTACAAAACAATAACGTAAGTCGTTCGGTTGTCGTAAAACATTTTTAAGTGCGTAAATATACTTTCTTCAGGTGTTTCTAAAACAGTATTAGAGCAAAAATCACAAGGAAAAGTAAAATATGAAACACATTGTTCACTTGGAGTGGATTATTATCGATGACTTTAATTTCTCGTCATTATGGATGACGTCTTTTTGGACATGCGCAGACGTAATACCTTGTGCCTAGACTATATCCTTAAGGGAAAGAAGTGTGTGGGGTTTTTTTCTGAAGTCTTCTAACGGCCTTCTGGGCCTATTAGCCTACATGAGACCAGGTTAATAATATTCCTTGCGACTTGAGCAACCATTGAGTGGATTGATAAGTGCGCTCTACAAATGGGAATGTTATGTTTCCAAGAATGTAATTTCTTCAATCACCGAATCAGTTTTATTGTTTATATCTATAACCATAATGTCGCAGTTATGTTAGGATTGTACACATATACACGAATGAAGAAAGGTTTCACCGACTTATCCAATATTAACCATAAACCTTTCCAAGTAAACCGTTATGTTATGTTGCTTGTCCTTTGGTTCAAACGTTATATGACCTTTAAAAAACCTTTGTTCAAGCAAAGAGCAATACGCCATTGATCACTGAAATAAGGAATCGATTTCTAAAAAAAGGTACGCGAGCTTACAATCTTGCAAGACGATATCAAAGATCATCTTTTATCAGAAAGAACTGACCTTTTAAACTACATCAGGGTAAACGTTAATTATAAACTTTCCGTAGGCAATCTGTAAATAATGATATTTAAAAGTATAAGAAATTTCCTTTCTATCGTATTTGAACTTGCTCCAATTCCTCTTCATCTTATAAATACAAGCTTTACATAAAGGAAGCATGAATTTGTCCATCTTTGCACCTTTCATTCATGTTCAAAATCGAAATGCAACCTCGAAAAGAATAAAAAGTCAAACGTACATCATATCTATATTTGAGCTGATATTGGGTTTAAAGCCGCTTTCAAGAGTATTTCACTAATATCACGGATACCAGTATTATTGAAGGGAGAAAGCCTGCAACACCAGTTTGGCTATGCATTGCGGTTAAACCTGCGAGCATCGGCTGGAACTAGCGAACCAAGGGTGGTACTGCGCTTAAATGCAGATCAGCATTGCACCCAAACCTTACTGCCTGTAGAACTGTTCTCCACCGCAGACAAAGTTGCCGAGCCTCTGGCGGATTTGGAAGCCGAACGCGCTGACCACTACGCTATCCTGTCCCATCTATATTTGAAATCACTGGATTACAACATTAATAATCAAAGTTCATAGTCTGTTAGATAAAATCTAGGGTAAAACAGTACTAACCCTAATGATATATAGATTGTAGGAAATGGTTCAATTATACATAAGGTTTCTTGCATCGAAACTGAGTTGATTTCGACAGTCTGTAAAAAACCTGTCCAATATAAGATCTCCAAAGTGTTTCAAAAAAGAAATAGGATTGTTATATCCGTCAGCCTATAATTAATGTTGTAAACTTGATACCCGCTGGCCATATAATGTTGAGGATCTGGGCATCTGGTCTATGCCATGGACTAACTCACAGGAGATGTACTTAGAGGAATGTGGTTGATCAGAAGTCCAAGTGCACATCAAATAGATAGTATGTAAACTAATACGGTCTTTTACATTTAAAATGTGCTCAATTTATGTAGCGCCCTGAGGTAAAATATGAAAAGAAGGGGCGCATATTAAATCACCTTACCAATCAATGTTTTAAGTAAAATCTATTGATGTTCTCCACGGAAATGTCACATACAAAACTGACTAAATGCAACTCAATTATTTTAGTTTTTTCGAATTTTATCCCAAACAATTCTGCCTTTGAAATGGATGAAAATTTTATAAGCTTTTATGATTCGTATTTTGAATAACAACACAAACGTACAATGTAAATTGTGCACTTTTAATATAGATAGAGCTTAAAGAATTTAATATTTTTCCCACATAAACTCATTAGATTTACCGAGAAAGTTCAGTTTTAGGTTGGGGTGCTAATTTGGTAAAACAAAAAATGTTAGGAGCCATTTAGGATTGTTCAATTGTAAAAACGTATATGACATGGTCATTTCTTCTACGACATTGTAAAATAAATACTTGTGTATAAACACATTCATCCATTTGTAATCACTAAGCAATGTGCTGTGGTAAATTATTAAGTTTTGACCTACGTTCACAGCATATCTTTGTTCAAAATGCTTTTTTAAGCTTCATAAGGTTATTGGCTCTTTTTTTACTTATGATGAGTATGAAAATACTAGTAATACATTTAATCCGTTTGAAGAGTGAAAGATAAGAAACTCAACCACATTTATCTCAAATTTTAAGAATACATTTTAATCTCGCAAAATACACAGACATGTAATTGGAAAATATGACAAAGCATGGCGTGTTGATGTAAGGATTCACATTCGGATCGATCCTTGTCTGAACATTGTTTTAATTTTATGGTTGTGTTCTTACACTAAATTCAGGTATGGGTGATAAAACAAAAAACAACCAGTAAAATTAGTAGTAAAATTGATAAAAATATGTTATTTAACATTCTTATGTTATTTCATCAGTCAGAAATCGTAGTCTTACTTTAACTCTTTATTGTTAGTATGTATCTTCTGTTCAGATGTATAAGAAAGTAAAACCCTTATACCTAGAATGCAGTTTCTGTATACATGACAATGTTCAATCTTAACATGTAATATTGAAGGGATCATATTTTCCATGATCCCCACACATACAACATATCTTTTAATAACATCACTATAAAAAAGAGCTTTACAGGGTGAATCCTAATTCTTTTAGTTTCTAAAAAATAAACAATTATCCACACCATGTCCTCAAAACCTATATTATGTGACACGGCTAAGGAAATATAACATTTACTATCATGCAATGAGGCCATATCTTTGAAATTGGTATGTGACTAAAGTGTTTCATCTGACAAACAGGAACTTTATAGCAATTCAGCCGTTGCAGACTGGTACTCAGCACATATACAATTGCGAAAACACAAATACGAGAGACGTCTCCCACTCATGCTTCCGCTAAACATGTCAATAACTCTTGAAATGATAAATGGGAAAAATATTCAAAGGCATGTACTTTTTCATTCTATAAGGAGGAAGCAAACAACCCAGGAAGATACTTATCATCTTGGCAACATCCAGAGTAGTACAGCATTCCAGCTTACACAAATATGGTGAAAAATAAACGACCGACATTTACCCTACATTTGAACATTAGGATAGCCACACATTACATAGATAATAAAAGAATATCCGATTGATTCATTTGGTACTCCGACTGTACTAGCGGTAGTATAATAGTTCAAAAGGTAAGTCACTTTATTGTCTGACTGAAGTAAGCAACTTATAAGTTTTTTTAAAATTCAAATAACAAAATTACTTACTTGTAAAAATTTTGAATGGCATTGTCTCTCTCATGTGCATCACTTCTAAATATCCAAACAATCTTTCTTTGTTAAGTATTTTAGGTTTTCATTATTTACATGTTGAATACCTAACTCGCTGATAATTTGAATAACGGATATCTAAATGGTTGTGTATTGGTTATCCGAATATTCGATAACTAACTGGCTAATTATTCTGATTATGAATAAGTCATTGGTGACCCACTTCCTATTCAAATTATGTACGTTAGATGTTGCCACGGATAGTTTTTCCATGGGAGTTACTTATTTGTTATTCAAATACCAGCCAGTACGTTATTCATTTTTCATAACTAACCATTTAGTTATTCGTTATTTGAATAACGAATTATAACTAATTAATAATTTGCTAACTTCCGCTTGCAACGTTTTCAAGGTATCTCAGTTCTTTCTACTCATTCCATATTAAACAAAAGGTATTCAAAAGATATTAACAGTACACCAACGATTATATTAAGTAAAAGAATATGCCTTTATCCTGCTTGAACTAGTATTATTACTCGATTTGTGGTTTTGCTCCAGTTATTGACGGACATCATAGATACAATATTTGAAAAATGGTTTTCATCATCCATCAAATACCACAATTTGCGGGTGTAAACGATTTTCTTTACATTAAATGATTAACTTTATTATATCTAGATAACTGAGTTATCGTATTTATGCAGAAAAAAACTTCTATTGAAAGAAATGATTTGCAACTACAATTTGAAAGAGGGAAAACAATGATATAACATAATCAGCTTTATAAGAACAATTGGTGAATATTATAGTATCGTTCGTGATATATAAAGAAACACGGTGTATCTATCCTAACAGATTAGATCTTGACAAAAATGCTCCAAAAGATAACACAGGGTTAGTTTCGTGGTTGCAAGTAATGCATTAAACTTTTATTAGGTCTTCTAAGATGCCCTTAGCAAACTATCAAGAAGCAATCGCGGGGCCTTAGCGAGATTTCGATGTGGAATCGCCCCCCTTCACCTGGAGACTGGTTGGTATAACAACACACCTGTAGACCAGCTATTCTGTTTTAACTGTGCCGACGCAATAGAGGACGAGTCCAACGTTTTACTCCATTGTCCTTTATACAATGCAATACGACAAAAGCTTTTAGAATTTTATATAGCGACCTGTGATAATTTCATCAATTTCAGTGATACTCAGAAAGTGTGTTTTATTCTCTCCAGCCCAACTGTGATATTTGAAAGTGCCAAAACCTGCAATCTCATACTACGAAAACGTAGAAGTGTTTTATATAGGTCATAGGATTTTGTCTTCTAAGCAAGTATATTTATACTTTTTTAAAATTTTTCATCTTTCTATTTTCATTTGTATATGTTCTTTCTATCTTTGTTATATAGTCTCTCGTAACCCTGAATGGGTGGTTCACTATTTTAATGTACTGTATGTTTTATAATTTTTTTTGTTTTGGTATATATTATTAAGGTGAGACTCAGATAACCATTTATCCATCTATCTAAACCATGCGAAGAACGTTACGTTCGATAACATCCTGTTCGAAGGTTAGAATAAATGTTTGTTGGAAAGTAAAAATATAGAAGCCAAAATGGATACTAAGAACTTAATGGAATACGTGCTAACTACGATATTCTTAAACTTTCGATTTCCGATCTATCTGTAAAGGCTTTATATCACTCAATTATTGAAATATGTATTTTTCATGGAGAAGAAGTTTGTAGGCTTAACCTATTTGTTTAAAAATAATGATAGGTAAATATCTTGATTCATAACTTAAGTTTGTCACGCTTAAAGCTGTGGAACAACGGATGTTAATATCCGAATAAGTTTTAGTTCGCCACAGTTTCAATCATATTTCCTACGCAGTGTTTTCAGAAACGTAATCAAGGACAACACACTCTGTCTCTTATCACTTATCTTTAAAGGGGCCATAGCAAGTTTTTTTAGGTGTAAAAAATGATCTCACAATTATTTTTTTTCAATCGAAAGACAATGATGTAGTTTAAAAGAAATCGTTTCAAAATGAAAGTTCAATGTTTAGTTAAGCTATGCAAATCTTTTTCCCTTACATAAATACTAAAGGAGTTCACAACAAAATGGTTTTTGCTTGATACTTGACACTACGGCTGTTCGGGTTATACAGATTATACATTTGGCATAAAATTATGTATTTTGGGACAGGTTGAGAAAATTAAATTATGAAATTATGTGCTATTATGTGCTTCAAAAGTAGTTAAATAACGCTAATGTATTTCAACTGTTAAGATTTTAAAAATCTTATTTCACATAAAAAAAGTCAAAACTTTTGATTTACATAATAAAAAGAAAAATATAAATGTTACGTTCGATCAGAAAGTTTCAATTTCTCTGTCTTATTTCTCAGAGCAAATTAAGTTAGCTAGTTGTAGTAACTGATGCATATCTTCATTCTGGTCATTAGACTTTAATGATTTAAAAGATTGAGTTTTGCAAAATCATGAGGCTAATATGTACTTTGGAAGGTTAATCACTAATTTGTTTTGTAAATAATCAAGTCATGTTTTATTTTCCTTTTTAAAACTTCAATCTTCCCTTGATGATATGAAATAACCTCAAGAGTGGCAAATCTGATAATTTGTCATACAAAAAGTAGGTTAACGTCACTGGTGTCTTAAAACCCCTGCCCCCGAAACAATGGCGTGTTCATATTATAGGGCTAAATGTTATGGTTTTAAATTCAGGTGACCAAATGTTGTTGTCATAATAGTTTATCTACCACCTTTATAATTTTTTAAAACGATTTGAAAGCATGCGAAAATTAAAATCAAAACTGCCATTGATGTGATTAATAAATGAACATTAATTAATGATTGCTTATGACTGATGGTAATCTTTTGTTTGGAAATAATGGTTATTTAAAATTATAAAATAGAATAATTGTTTCACAACCTATAAAGACGTCATAGTATATTTCTGGTAGACTGCACAATATAAGAAATATTTTTCATCATTGATTAATATTAGTTTAAATGTTCAAACTAATAGTTTGATTTACGCGAGTGGCAATGTACAATGCCAGTCCGTGATGACTAATACAGTCATGTACAGAACTCGCACCTGAACTTTCATATTTGGTAATTGAAATTCCTTAAGGTGGATCTTTATGCACAATATTTGAAAGCGGAAACCATGTTGGTTGTACTTCTCTTGACTGCAGATGAGTCCCGATTCTATATATCTTATTAAAATAAAAATAAAAAGTTTAGACACGGAAGAGGCAACGGCGGACTGATATTACCATTGCTGAACATGCCCGGAATGGGGACTTTCAGCTAGGATAATGGGCTCTGCATCCTGCTTCGTCAGCGTAATTGAATCCGCTGATCGAGCTCCTTCCATATACCCTGATATTGATCCTTTAGGCCAAAAGCCTCGTATCTCTAGCTATCTAACCAGCCAATGAGGCGACTCGCATCCAGCCACAGCGGCACAACCCGGATGGCAAATTCAAAGGAGTAGCGTCCACCTCCTTGGATAGCGAAATTCCATTTGCTTAAACAATAAAATGTGAGCACAGCCACGAAAATCAAGCCGCGCAAACCGTATGAGTGATTTGGCTCGAAAGAGATCAGGGTACATATGGAAGGAGCCCGATCATCGGATTCAATGACGCTGATGAAGCAGGATGGGGGGGCTCAGTGGGTTTTGATTTCAATGCATGTCATGACATGATCTAATCAAAGAAAGGCGACAGTTTGAGGAATCATGATATCCATACATGATCTAAGTTCTCATAAGCCATGTCCTCTGATTGCAAGACCATGTCCACTTACAAGCGTTTTTACTTTCTGTTAATTAACCAATCTTTACAAATCTTAATTTAGGAATTTGCTTAATTAATTGGTGAGTTAATTTTTAAATCGAAATACTTAATTGGATTGAAAATTATCAAAGAAAACGATATACAAATTTGAATTTTTAAAAGCATTCAAATATCTTAAAGTAAGTTTTTTTTATTGTGGGTAGAAAGATCTCTTAATGAGTAAAGAAGTTGTTTTATAAATTTCATTAACATATTGATGACCATTTTACCCAAATTATTATTCAATTAAATATATTGGTGTATTGATTCTGCCAAATACAATTTTTCTTTAAGAAATAGACGTCATTTTGACACTGTCTCAAGATATTTCTTTATTGCATGAAAATAAACCTTATTGGATGGCAATTTGATGCATCTTCTGATAATCCATATCATCTATATGTAAATACTTTTTAAAGGTTTGACGTCATAGTCGCTTGTTTAAGTAAAACGTTAATGACAGTATCGTAAATATGATGCTATCACGTTATCAAACTCAAAGTTTTTCAATTTATATTTTTGGACCATAATCTTATGATGAATACTCGTATATGTGTATAAACGTGTCTGACATGACGGTGCTTAGTAATAAGTGATCGCTAATCGTTGTCTTTTGACTAAAAGTCCTTCCTTAAGGTCTTGAATATGAACGTTGTGCTAGCTCTTCAAGAGAGTAATTACAAATGCATGATGAGAATGAAACACGTTATCAATATAAGATGTGTTCCCTTTGTTGTTTGAGGTTACAACTCACAGCATAAGTCTTGATGTAGTAATATGAATCTGTGTTGTGAGCGATGTATCCAATGAAAGAGATTAGAAATGTTTAGGTAATGATGACAGTTTGAAAAACAATGTTGACAATTTAATTGTTATATTTTCTATTTAGAAAAGGATTTCACTACTGAAATTATTTAAACGTATTTGTTATCCACAATGATTTTCTTAATAGGGATAAACTCATAACATAGTAACTGTTAAGCAAAAATGTAACTTAGATTGACAAGACAGACATGCATTGTTCATTTTGAACTTAAAATCCAATACATGTAGGTCTGTCTTCAAATTGATGAATTGAGTTTATCCAATGACTTGAGCAAAGAATGCAATTACCGACACAGCGATACTTCTTGACTACAACAACAAGCAGAATCCATTGTCATTGGTAAATTGATTAAATTCAGAATTACTTAAAAACTTTAGTCTTCTTGAAGCGCAAAGGTCAGGTCAAGGACTTAAATAGACCAAATATAAATCCTTGGTCAGGTTGGCAATAATAACACGTGAATCGTTTGTTATTTACCAAATATTTCTGTCTTAGTTTCAGTGAACATATATAAGCTTTTTATACAAGTGTTTAACTTGATTAATTCCATCTACAGCTAAGGCCAATGGCGCTGGATTGATCAAGTGGAATGCTATTGGGAATTTATTACAATTCTAAACACGACACATATTTAAGAGGCGTTGATCCAAATATGTAAAACATGTTTCAACATTTAACAGACTTTAATTTGTCAGTCAAATAAAAAAGGAAATACAAATATCAAAATACAGTGAATGAACAAATAGTTGTTGAACATCATCATTTGTGGTCGCTATTTCAGTGCTTGCAACATAATGTTTTGTGTCAGTGGTGACACAGTGACCTTGCTTCCACAAGTTGTCTTCAAATAATGACCTAT
Source organism: Phorcus lineatus (assembly GCA_921293015.1). Classification (NCBI taxonomy): domain Eukaryota; kingdom Metazoa; phylum Mollusca; class Gastropoda; order Trochida; family Trochidae; genus Phorcus; species Phorcus lineatus. The sequence goes on from OV121083.1 coordinate 17,108,499, forward strand.
ACAGTTATGAAACCTGACGTTAAATCAAGAATTTAAAATTGCATTTTAAGAAGTGCATTACAAATGTATTGGTCCTGTGTGGCCTAAATTACATTAATTTGAAAACTGTATTAGCAGTATTAAAATGGCTTGCGTATCATTTATAGAGTACGTGAAGAAAAATTCTGATAAGAATAAACCGAGTAAAACAATTATTTCCAGTATTACATAAGACATTCCATCAGAATGTGATCAACAAACTACTTGCAGAGCAACCAGAAATGCTACGGTTTCGTGATATAATCATGTTCAAAGAAGGTTTAAAGATTACCTGATATGATTGCTACCTTTGTCTATTCCCTGCTTGATAAACCCAAAATTCCAAAAATGTCTATTTTATCAGGTTTTATTCTGCAACACGAGGTTTGAAATGATCAATTTGTCCAGTCATCAAAGATAAAAAGATGTTAAATTTCAAAGGTCTTATTTTTCTTGAAATTCATTTTCCTATTATCTAAGATATGCAACAATACTGCGGAGTGCAACGCAAGTGCAAAACTACCAACATGAAATTATCTTTCCTATGTCATTCGGTTACATAGAAACCAGACTTTGTTTTAGACGAACTGCCGTCAAACTTTCCTTATCCTGTTTGATAAAGCAAGACAAAGGGTAATTTGATTTGCACGCCTTTTTACCGATGATGACTTAGGTTAAAATATATATCTGTAAGATGATCAAAGGTAAACTAATACTTATAGCTTCAAGGTATAAAATCTTGAGACAAGCGTAGGTGGTGTAGGCTGAATATACAAAATTATTCAAATACGTGTTTGCAGTTGGCCGATTGCCTGCTCTAATTTTAAAGAAAAAGTCAGAAATAATTACCACTTCTCGAAAATAGCAGTCTGCATTCTATGCTACAATCATGATGAAGAATTTATCTTCTCGACAGGATGATTTATTAAAATCAAATTTCTACATCGAACAATTTCTGGGATAGAGCTTTGAACCTTATGGACGATACAAATGTTCATGCTACAAGATATAACTCCCAGTTTATTCACTTTATAAAAAATGAATCTTCGGACTGTCAAATATTGGCTCAAAGAAACGTTCGCTGGCGTCAAGAAGCAACTACATTATGTCTAATTTATTGTTTTCCATTTTGCATGTGAAAAAGGGCCAACTCAAAATGGCAGTAGTTTGTTTAATACACAAAGACAATCCTGTGTGCATTCGTCATATTTCTAATCCAAACCATGTTTGATAAATCATACATGAAACTATAAAAAAAGGATTTAAGTAATGTGCTAACATTTTCATTAACACTGAAATCACGGTATGAAAAGAGAATATAACCCACATGTGTTGAGGTTTATAAAAACATCTAAAAGTAAATCTTTAACCGAATGCGATTTCCAAACAGCTCGTGCATTAGCTACAGCATAGCAATACTATCTTAAAGAAGTATGTGATTTGTGTCTCCTGACTGGCTTCCAATAACATGACAACTATCTCGAAATGACATTCATTATAAGTATGTCCCAGAGAGAAATGAGTCATAATACTTTCTGACTAATACTTTTTTGTCGTCCAGACAATTCAATTAACAGGACAGACAAAGTTGTACATTGAACAGAGCAGATAACAGAAATCATGCGATCAGTAAACAAGTTAATTTACGACTTGCTGAAAACCATTGTTGGATGTCTAATCTAACTCTTTACCCAGTTATTCTGAAAACATTTGTAAATTACAAAAATGAAACAAAATGCATCCTAATTTCGATACTTGCTCGACTTAATATTATACTGAAAGCAGAAACACAACATGACTGAATTTTCCAAACAATCATTGGTATTTTTCAATATATTTTATTTGTTTCTTACTCTTATTGTATAATCTAATTTGACAAAGAATGGACAAGTGAACTGGGTTTTTTTAAAGTTTTATTTCTTCCTAATTTTACTTTAATGTCAGTATATATTTTTTTAAGTCGAGAATAACAACCAGATATATCAACTACGTAGATATGTTGAAGTACTTGTTACTATGAGTAACAACCAGATCCAATGAAACATATGCAGCAATTAGAATAAGTCAAAATTATAATATTTGTGTAGAAGCGAAGTCAAATGAACACAAGGTATATTATCTAGCAACCACTGTCAAAACATTACTGTTCTTCAATTTGCTTTGGACACGTTTCCAAATATACGCTTGACTAGTTATTAATGACAGTCTGAAATTGGAAATAAAAAACGGACTTCGGTAAACATTATGTTGAAATACTATTTCCTCTTTCGAAGAAAAATTCCTACAAAAATGATTTCTTATTTCTTCTGACAAAATACATAATGGTTGGTTAAAACTAGTCAGGTTCTTTGACCAAACACCAACAATCTGTCAGATAGGGTAGACAAACAGACTGATCAAACAACACCTTGTCGTTAAGTCTATCTTGGTTCACTGACATTACCTCTGTGAGGTGTTTGATTCATACAAACCAAACTTATCAATGGTGTCATTTATTAAGAAGAACTTATTACTGTTGAAACTACCATTTTAATTTGATATACATTAACAGCATAAGATAATAACAAAATGAAAGTGTATGTAAAACCAAGATTTCCCTCGAAAACAGTATGTTTTAGCCTGAGGTTATTCGATATGTGCTATATTATCTTATTATAATTATTACTGAGATAAATCATATGATTTTTTTTAGATTTACAAGAAATCATAATGTGGATTCTCTTAAAATATAAACAATATATAAAATTCTCCTTGTCAAGATTATATCGAGATGTATACAAATCTCAAATTCCAATCATTGTGAAATTATGGCCATCACTTTCATTGACATTAATTTGTAACATATTATAACAGAAATAACTTTAGTTAAATAACATGTCACATTATCAAAATAAGTAAAAGAGTGTATATTTAATGGTCAAACTGGGTTTTTGAATCAATAAAATCCTACGCGACCATCATAATATTAATTATAAATGAAAAGTGTCAGAACATTTCTTGACTTGGTGACAAATGATGTTGTAGGGAATGAGTTTATTGTCTTATCAAAAATCCCTGGATACAGGGAGAATATCACTTGGACAAAGGTGTGTGGTTTGATCTAGATATTTAAAATCAACATTTTCTTTAAGACAAACATATAATGGCAGTCATTTTTTAAACAGAAGCAAGATATAAAGAAAATGTCCGAGTTTAACCAGTGCAGTGTTTTATGAACTTACAATTTACGCTAATCATTCATCGAACTTTGAATCAAACTGTTATTCAAATTACTAAAAAAATGTTGTAAAATTATTGTGCAGCTAGCCGAAGAGACGGTCTTTTTTAAACAAATAATAGCAAAAACTAACCATTTCCTGTCAGTTATTTTTCTGAAGAAGTAAGAAAACTAACATTTCTCTCCACAGAAGTTTTCATACTACATAACACTGCAAGCAAGAGTGATGATATGACTACAGAAGTGCTATTTTCGCTTAACTTGCACACCGTTACATAATGATCGTTTCATTATATTTTATTTTAGCATTACAAAAGGTTTTCCCGCTTTTCAACGGCAAGAAGTTATCGATTAATACAATTTTCTACACTATAACATGAATCGTTGCAAACGTACGAAAATATTTTCCCGGGCAACCGTATCTATTTTCAACATATTTATACTCATTTTCTTCCAACAGAGGTAGCTACGTCATAACTCCTATACAACCTCTGTCTTAATACGAAGCTTAAGGTTTCTCGGTCTTCAGGCAGTTTCCCTTAGCGAGACAATATTTGCAACTTAAACTACCTGGCAATATTTCAGCCAATGAAACGCCGAATGCATAAATAACATGTTTGTTGTCACACAGACCTATGCAGTGATACAGTCGCTAGATGAGGTGTATTTGTTCTGTAAAGACGACAGCCGTACAAGGTGCATATTCGAATAAAGTTTAACTTTTGGAAAGCTTGCGGAAGTAACTTAGGCGTTTTGAAAAATACCTTATGAAACGGCTTCACTGATGGCACAACTAACTTTAATTGCATCCAATCAGGTTTTTACATTTCGTGCCGAAGAAACCTTCGTATTAAGACAGAGGTTGTATAGGAATTTATGAAGGAGCTACCTCTGTTGGGAGAGAATGGTTTACACTGGCAAATAATTAAGTTTCACTCTGTTTTTTTTTCTCTCTGTAAAGTGCAATGCATACTACTCCCCTGCTGTAGAGTTGTTGCTCACGAACCATTCCCCTTTAACTATTAGTGTGCAGAGAACAATAAACAATATTCCTCATTCAACACTTCTCTAAAAAAGGGAATTTAGGATGATTGTAATTCGATTGTGAGTTGTTTTACGCCGCTTTCAAGAGTATTTCACTTATATCGCGGCTGCTAGTATTATTGCAGGGAGAAAGCCCACAACACTGTAGTGGCTATGCATTGCGGTGAAACCTGCGAGCATCGGCTGGAACTAGCTTACAATGGGTGGTACTGCGCTGAATTTCAGTGTAGCATTGCACCCAAACCTCACTGCGTGTAGAACAGTTCTCTACTGAAGACAAAGTTGCCGAGCTCCTGGCGGGATTCGAACCACGGACCTCCTTATCCGAAGCCGAACGCACTAACCACTGCGCTATCCCGCCCCCAATTCGATTGTGTATTTTTCACTTTGATATGGTTCAAGAAAGCATTAGGTATTTATCCCAACGTAATTATGAATGATCATTGTATTGTATAATATGAAATCAATCATGATCATGATCACTCACTGACCAGACCAACAAGCAGATCTAAAAAGAACAATGAAGCTTCCTATACACTCAATCAGAAATGAAGACAATCAGACAAGACATGGTGTCATGAACCTCAAGCTTTACAACAGAAGCGATGCGACATTGACGAGTTATTGTAACTTTAAGCTCTACTGATATATTCCCCTTCAAATATTCCAGTCTATTAATCTTATGGAAACACTTTTTAGATCCTTTTGGTTAATGCATTAAGCAAAAGGTCGCGATCAAGTGACAAAATGTATATGTCTCTTTGAATATTGGCAGACAGATTTACATAGCATCCCTCTAAATGTTGTTTTTTTGATTAGTTATGCGTTTTCACAATTTCATACCCTGTAAAAAAAAGTCATCAAATGTATAAGCAAGCATATCAGACAAACCATTTCTTCTTGGTATATATGTAAGTTCAATGTAAGTAGAAATGTTTAAGACGGAAGAAATGTATACAGTTTAAGAGGTTTTATTCTCTTAATTAAACCAAATGACAGAGGATATCTCATATACATCAAAGATAAAAGGAAAATCTTCCTCTGAAATTCTTTACAGAACAATAGATCATCCTCCCGTATGATGAAGAAGGAATATAGTAAGCCACTTGTATGTCCATTAGATAAAAGGCAGATGCACTAAAGTGCCTGTTCTAGCTTAACCAATAGTGTCAATTACCCCCTATCTCCCTTACCATGTATCTTCTTCTTATAGATCATTCTCAGGAATGTCAAGTTTACCACAATCAGTGAAGTTCAACAAGAACGGGCGTGGCTCGATGGTTGGATTGGTACCCTGCACCATTGCCAGGTTAAAGTACGAATTTGAAGGGTTGTTTTCCTACCTCACGACATTAGTCAGAGACTTGTTGTGTCATCCTGGTTAATTGGCTTCATTGAAAGCGTGCCCGTCTACCCAAAAGTAACTGGGAACCTGTTTTGTTACGATGGTAGTCTGAAATTAAACCGTGAGCGCTTGACAATTGACTGTTGTATTCCCCTCAGGGAGTGTTCAGTACTCATTGCTTGAATATATGGGTTATGTAAATGGACTATGATCTTTATTATCATTATCATCAATAATAATACTATTATTATTATCATTATACTTATCAACTAGATTTATGGAATGACTGTTTGGAAGGATATTACATTGGGAATAGCGTTAGGATTTCTCACACAATAACCTGACAGCACAGGCGAACACCATATCGTTAATCGGATAATTGTAAGAGGATTAGAATTGTGAGATGATATTCTGCAAAAGGATGCATTAAGTAATTGATGCTCGTAATCTTCCTCTGATGTTGTTTTCGTAACATCTGGGATCATTTGCTCAATATGTATAGGTTATGGAAGTAAGCGGGGCTGCTCATCACAATATACATGTTTCAATGTAAAACGGCCTTCAATCAAGGGTAGGTGAATTTGGGGTTAACGTGTTTTCAACTGTATTCCATTATCAAAGACTTTGCGAAAAACCAGGGATAACGCGATCGGAAGGATAAGGGAAAACACGGTAAGAAAGGTAAAGTGAGAGAAAGACAGCAGGTTTTTGAACGACTCAAATTTGGTCAGGTTTCTACCCATCGATCTGTCCAGCTTAGAAGCCCCTACCAGGAGCATGACATGTCCGGTTGGCAAAACTCTCTGGGTCTCAGACGCACCCAAACCACCATGCCATGATCATGTATTGAGTCTATCTTTTCCTAACCATGAAATTGTACATAAGTTACAAGCATTCTTTCCATCACTTGCTTGATAACAGCGTTAGTATCTACACCGAAACGTCGCAATCCTGTAATAAAGAAGTTGTAAATCCATATACCTTGTTCTCTATTCAAGCATTCTTTCCATACGTACAAAAGCTTTTACGATTCAATAATCATAATGCTTTCAATATGATCAAAACAAAGCATAAATAAAGCATAAATTCATTGTTCACACGATGCAAAAGAAATGCATTGCTTGTCACTGTGTTTTTAATTCAACATTTACATTTGGTTGTATACGAAATGATAAGTGACTTCTTCCCAAGACTAGTCTTGAGCATAATGAACATCATCTGGAAGTAGTTTCACGTAAATTGAAAGGATTTACGTGACCTTCAATAAAGGGGATAGCGTTGTGTTCCGGAGCTGATTCAGTTAGAGAAGGCTTAACTTTGGTCTCAGTTGACCATCGTGAATAAAGTGCATTCCTATTGAAAGGATCTAAGACTGTTATCACCAACACAAAATGATAACATTATGTGAAGTGACGTTCTTTGGTTATATTAATAAATCATTATACATGCGAAAAATAACCCAACAATCATTACTTTTGTGTCGGGAATAGAACATGCATAATTTAACCGTAACTTGAGAATAAATACGTGGAAACGTTAAACCTATTATGTTCTAAAAGCCTTTTTATATTTTAATTGTAGTCCATTATGCTGTTATATGTATTGGTACGCATTGCTCTCCAGTGTGACATTTTGACTAAGTCGCTGGTTTGTAATTCATTATATTATGGAATGGAGGAAATAATGACATGTTGTAACATTTAGCACATACATGTAAAAGACAGGTTATAACGTTTATACATACAATATGGGTCTTTACTATTTTTTGGTATAGTTGCTGATTAGTTAATTTCTTTAAATAGAAAATAGTTAACAATCGCGTGACATCGCTTAGTTCACATACGCATTGCTTTGAGATATACATTTTAGTCCTGAACATTGTAATTGATGTTACAAAGAAATTAGGATGATATTGAATGAGACTATTCATACATTTTCATTTTACTATGAAATGTACAGACGTTACGACTGATCTTGTCATAGGATCCTACTTGAAGAACCTACCATTTTATATTGGAACGCCATCCCAAATTGACACACTTATGTAAATGAAGTCTTAGGAGCCAATGGTACTAACGCGAAATTGATGTCAGTAGACAAAAACACTGGCCAGTGGTCTAGACAGACTTAAGTCAACGGAAATCCGTCGCAGCCTTATGTGCTTACCGACGCTATGTGAGGTCATGTCCGTTAACTCATCTTTGAAATAATTATTAAGTCAGATGCTTCAGTGTTTTGTTCACGTATTAAATAACTCAAAAAAACAAATACATTTTTCGTATAATGATTTTACTCATAATGACACGTAAGGATGTCATTTGGGGCCTCACCTTCAAAAACCATAGGCCACAGGAGTCGGGCCATCCTGCTTAATCAGCGCATGTGAATCTCTTTCAAGCCAGAATTCTCGTACGACTGGTGGCTTGATATTGCTGGCTATGGTCATCTGTATTGTTTACAGACTTTCTAAAAACTTGTTTGTAGTCATGACATATGTTAGAGTATTGATTTTTTAAATATTCTGTTTAAACACTTGAAACCTGTACAAAATCAACCTTAAAAGAATGTTAAGATGAGAATATTTATTGGTATAATAAACTCTTCAAAAAAAGAAACTTGACACTGACTTTCAATTTCGCATGAATGTCAAGTTTCTTTTTTTGAAGAGTTTATAAAAGAAAATATCGTTAATTGTTATTCTCATTTTGCGTTCAAGTATGTATTGTTAAACGCTAAACATTATAGATCCAGCATCGAACTTTATATTGATACATCAACTTCCCTTAATGTTATGTTATTCTACCTATTCAAGGAAAGTCCAGACTAAAACATCCTTTCTACAACCTTAAACTCATAAAAAAAAAGAAGTAAAGAAGTATATAACCTTTATCACTATGTTGATATCAAAAGACAATTGAATTCGACGAGATTGACAATTGGGTTAATGTACATCTGTACATAATCATCTGTATCTAAATATATATGTTATGAATAGAATTTGAGACTTGGTTGTGTCATTACACAGGGTTTAATTATACGCAATATAAGTACATCATTTTAGAAATACCTGTTAAATTATTCATCATGTTCGTAAGAAATAAAGTCACTTTTAAGATACTCAAGGGCCGTAAATTTTTCTTTCACATTATCTCGTTTTCTCTCTTCTCACTTTGAAACTTTAACCTAAAATTGTGATAGAACTGTTAGAACAGTTTTAGATTTTGAGATGAAAAATAATATCTGTCGAGATATAGTGAGGCAAATATTTTCTCTCTCAACCATCCTAGCAGCAATTCTGTTCTGCTTGACCTTTGGAAATCAGCAATAACTGAATAAACATAATGAGGATAAATAATGGCTTTTGGTTCTGAGCTTTATTTTTCTTTTGATGTATCACTCAATCAGATAACGGGACTTTCACAATTGGCAGTGATGCACTATTGATGTGCTATCTGACGAACATACAAATAATTTTGTCTTATAGTGTTATCGTTACGTTTCGTAGTTCAGTACAAAATTAATTAGATTTACCAGTAGACAGAAACAGAAGATTTCCACCTTTTAAATAAATATTCTGTTATCAATAAGTGAAGGAAGCAAAAGTTGATCGCAAAGCTCTTGTGTACATAGTTTGTTACGAAATGGCGTTTGTCCTAGTATTTTCCTTATTTGTAAGTATATGTACCTTTACGTTCTTCTCATTCCTGTTCACATATCGCCACAATTCACTCATTAAGTTCATCAATTTAAAGGCTGAAACAAACTATCACATTTAATAAAATATCAAAAAACAAGGGGAAGAAAGACCATTCAAATTTGAAATAATATGAACAATTTGCACAAATGGATGTAATATTATTATTAAGCTTTTCAATTGAAGATATTTTTGCGATTGTCTTGAATGTTTTAATGAATACTAGTCTTATTTGTATTCCAGACAACAAGACCAACAGAGCTATTTCTAGATTCTTATATATTCTTAACCAGATTGTACTACTTATAAGCTTACTCTCTAAAAGCATTCCATTGTACTAGAACTAATGGCTTTAAAGTAAAAACATCAACTAGATTTGTCTTTGTTGGACAATGAGTCAAGAGAACTCAACTGTTATTCGATAATTAACAGTCTATTATATGATATTACTGAAAACTTTAAAACACTTTGAAAACGTTTTTGTTTAATTGATCTGAAAGGGATAGTGATTATATCTTAATACTATGATTGCTATATCAGTTTACAGGTGATAAGTGTTTATTTGAATGCAATTTATAAGGTTTGCATGATAACAATGGTCACAGCTTGTATGGATTAAAAACATAACATTAAATATTACATGGCGTGAGTATAGAAATAAAAATAAATTGGTGTTTATTATAATAAACAACATTGCCACCTATAGAATAACTTAACGTTTTATATAAGCTCATTTACCTCCAAAATACGAAAAAGCTTTCGCTTGATATGACATTCTTTAGTTTCTTGTCTATCAGATTTTCCACTTCTTAAAAAATCTCTCTTAGTTAGTGTTAAAATCTTAAGTAAAGATACATGAGCCAAAAGGTCAATGTTCCTTGTTTTAAAACCCCCTCCTGATTTTCAAGAATTCAACCGTCGTCTCTCATTTAAGACTAACGCAGTAAAAGGTGACATGTATGCCCAGGACAATGCAGGTTTATATTAACACTGACAGCACTATCGGAAAAGACTTCATTGATCGTTTCGTTTTTCTTAAAAGAAGAAAAGGTAGGGAATAGGTATCATGGTCAAATACGTTCCGTTGATCTTAACCAGCTGAAATATATCAAACATCTTAGTTACTATAACAACATGATCTTGTTTGTTTACATAAACTTTTTTGCCTTTTTAGCCAAAATTATAACAATAAATAAGAAAGATGACAGGCAATTCATTTGAGTATCTCACGTTTTGGAATTTGTCTAGTACCCTCTACACAACAACAAATATTGTTATATTATTTAGTAATGCTTCATGTTATTACCAACTGATAAATAATGTGGCATAGAAAACCACATGAATATTGTTTGGACATTTGATGGCGCCTCATATAACAATCTCATTTTTCCCTGTAAGTATAAGGTCTACTTAATCACTAGTCAACACAAAAGCATAGCTACAATAATTATATGTGAAAAACATTTTGAAATGATAAATTCATTGAATACAAAATCATATCGAGCAGGGTCACAAAGTTTAAATTACAAACCATACCCTTAGTGTTAATTATGAAGTAAACAGCTAAGACTAATTACTGATGTTGGGGTTATTACATTATTTATGTAATTTGTCAACCTTAATTTGTAAATCAGGGAGAAAATGCCATTGATACATTGGTAGAGAGAGGGGAGATAATCAGACCTCAGATGTTTCTCCAGAAATCACAAAGTGTGGATTTGGCTATCTTGCCCCGAGGCCTTCGATTGCTAGCTGAAACAGTCAGTAAAGCACGTATGACATTAACGACAAGTGGGGACAAATACATGTAGGTTGAAGTAAGCATACGATTGGTTATAAACTTGTCAAAATTACCAGTAATAATATTTTTATTAAAGGAAAAAATTGAGTGCGTGTTAAGATTATAAAAAAGAGTATGGCTCATATTACTTGATTTGTGGGCCTTTGATTCGATCTTAAATAAGCATATAGTGTGACCCAATTGCTACGTAATAACTAACTGAACACATGACTGAAAAATATCTTATTTGACATCTTCTCATCAAATCAAACATGTACTAAAACTTCTTAAACACACGAGTTGCACTTGTGTAATGTTCATAACTGCACAATGCTTCGTTCCATTAGTTGCGTTGCGTTTTATCTTAAATACAAACATAGGATTTGATCTCCTCTTAGTTACTTGAAATAAGCTGAATGTCAACTGATATTGCTAAACGTAAAACGGATAATTGGTAAAATATTAAGACCACAGTCGCAGATAATTTTAATATTTCTATAAAATAATGCGACTCTGCATTTTCAAACATAAGACATGAATGCGAGTTTTTTTTTAAATATTAGAAAATTTTATCGTATAATTTGTAACATTTAAGCTAATAACATGTTTTCACGCTGATCATGTCCATGTGTAGTTGTTCATTTAACTAGATACATTAACATGTAATTATCATTGTAGCATTGTCATAAGGTTCATCTGAAGAAGATAGTTTATATAGACTGGCTACTGAGTGATTGAAAGAAACTTTGACGTCAATTGTAGTGCGTTCTTCAGCACATTATTACTGTTAATGATGCCAAAAAGAAAAGTCATATTCCATTCATTTTTCATCAATTCAACGTAATTTGGGAAATATATTAGCTTATCCAGTTAAGAAGTTTGTCAAGTTTTTATACTAAGTCGTAAATGCTGAAAAGAAGAATGAAAATTCAAAAGAATTAATTTCCATCAGTTAAACAAAGTTTGTATCTACTCGCTCTCTCTAATAATTTTTTATATACTTCTCAAACGTAAATCAAAGGTAACGAATGTAACTAAAACAAGCTTAATGTAAATAAGAGATGTGATAATATTGATCCAAATAGACTAAATAATGTTAAAACCATTGAGAGATTAGTATTATATATATATAAATATATATATATATATATATATATATATATATATATATATATATATATATATATATGTAAGACTCGAATCCATGGCAGGCCTCAAATCTGTGGCGGATTTCCAAATCTATGGCAGATTTTCAAATGCCTGACATTTGTACCTTTTTTTGTATTATTCTGCAATGATTAACCAAACCTTACGCTAGACAAACTTACCCTAAAATCCGTCGACAGAAATCCAAGGGTTACAAAAGATAGTCTTTCAATATCTTAATGCTAAAAAAGACGGACTCACCGAGGACCGAGGACCGAGGAAGATTCTACAAAATAAACCCAATTGATGTGGCACGAAGCCGCAAATGTCTCATTTACATGTAAGGTATTGTTTAATGTATTTTCTTAATTGGGATATGGACTCTTATTATTTGATCGTTATCCGTTCGCAATACCTCTCTGTGACCTCCCTTATTATTACGCTAGCAACGCAATTGGGCCCTACGAACAGTTAGGTATTATGACGTCATCGCATAATGACGTCACTTAGCATGACGTCATGAAACAGTCTAACAATCAAACAAGCCACAGATAAGGCAACCCGCCATAGATTAGAGACCCGCCACAGATCTGAGTCCTACATATATATATAGCATCCCAACTTGGGATCGCGTCCCAACTTGGAATTCCAAGTTCTTGAGATGGGACGGCGGATACTTTAACATGTTCATAATATTCTTATTTTATTCGAATTTAGTAATAACATGATAACATGTATCATTTAGATAAGCGCTTTAAGGACCTCGAAAGATATTTTGATTTTATGTTGATTTTCATGACTTATTGGTTATATCTATCTCTCATCGTATACGAGTCCTTCATCGGGATGCGGTGATTTCGTAGACAAAACCCTTTCGTAGACACGAAATCTGGTGAATTCGTAGACAAATCGAGCAGTGAATTCGTAGACAGGTTTTAAAATAGGATAAGAAGTAATAATAACAAACTTTTATTTATCAAACTCAAGGATTCGAACTCTAATAGGTTCGATTAAAGAAAAAAGTGAATAAAAACTATAAATAGTCAATTTTCTTTGAGGCACTCTGTGATTATGTCAGGAAGACGTGGAATATACCAATAATATATGAATGATATCATATATTATTTACAAATGAATTACTCGTGTCTTTTATTATTTCTGATGCTTCGTCATCTTCAATATCTGAAAAAAAATTTATTATTACAAAGGTTCAAAATATGAAAATAATAACATCGTACAGCAATTAAAGTTTCGTGTCTACGTATTCTACGTAAAAACTCGTTAGTTTCGTATCTATTCTTCGTAAAGCTAATAACATTCTACGTAAAGCTAGCAACACTCTCGTAATCAATATTCATGCAACAAGATATGAACTACTATAAAAGATAATAATTACAAATACTAGTCAATAGTGACTTAGAAATACAAATTTAATACTGCATGTCTACGAAATCACTGTCTACGAAATTGTTTTGTCTACGAAATCCCCGTGTCTACGAAAAGGTTTTGTCTACCACTAATCTAATCACTTATTCTTATACAAAATTTTATAAATAATTTCATTATATTCTTAAATATTTTTAATTGTGACAGAATTTTAAGCAAATTAAAAAAGTATATTCAATTATACACTCAAAACCCACTAGAATGCTAATGCCTTGTAATCAGTTCAATTTCTTACACATAAGCAAGATTTCAATATACTCATTATGTTTAATAGTCGAATCTAAGACTTCATGTTTCTTAAACATAATTCACAAACACTAACCTATAAGTGGTGTTCCGTCAATGCTTATAAGATGTCCAGTAAATAAATCCAGTTACGCCTCCTCATATTTCCGATCGAACCTGATCTGATCAGTGTCGTGGTGCAAATGGCAAACATACCTGCTTGGTAGGTCAGAGATGGGTGTGGGGTGGGTGGAGGGGGGAGGGATGTTCCAAAGAAGGGATTTTGGTAAACATCCGATTCGGTTATGACACTAATACCTCTGGTGACCTTCCAATTAGTGACAAGAATGGGTACCAATTGTACATGAGCATGCTTGTAACACTACAAAGGTACACGCCGAGCGATTGTTGTTTTAGTCAATGATTTTCATTCATATTTATCAAGGCATTGGCCCATATCGGCAAGATCACTGATAGGTGGAAGCAGACGTGATCAAACCCTAACCAAAAACAACAAATTTTTATGTTTATTGTTATTGTATTGTTATTCGATGAAAGTTGTTTTGCCAAACTAAATATATTCAAAATATTTTTTCATAAACAGAACTATTATCATGTAAACTTACCAAAATGAAATCTAATATCCTCCATTGATTATTTATGGGGGGAAAGCAGGCTTTTAAATAGATTTTTTAAAAATTTAGAACTTAGTTTCCAAGATTTACAAAAGAAGATTATGGTTTAAACATATTTTATTCATTTCAAAAAAGGAAAATAGATTTGCAAGTAAGCTGGAAGCTTATATCAATACTGCGCCAATAAAAATTATATTTTGAAACCATCAAACATACAACACAAAGTTCTGTCAAACCAATTCGATGCACAGTTGCAACACAATTCAGTTAAGATATTCAATATTGCAAAGGCAATTTCTTCATGCTAATTTGAATATGTACGAGTTTTATATGTATATATGGTGAGACGTAAATAAAAAATCTGTCTGTCTGCTAATTTAGAAATACAATATTTCAACTCATTTCTTATCAATACTACAAGAAGATTATAAACGGAGTTTGTTGACTTTGAGTTCATTAATAAACTTTGTTTACCTTCACAAGATTATTTGACACAAAATAGGGTACAGAGTTGAGAAAATTTTTTTTTGCTACTTAACCCGAGGTAACATATGATTTTGATCAGTATGAAAAGGTTGTTTTTATACGTACAAGCGTCTATCAAGGCTTGTTAGAAGCGTTGAATTGAGAGAATTGTTGTGTGTTGTTACTGCTAATAAGTTAATCAACTGATCAAATGAGTCAAATAAGATGAGTAGGTGAGAGGGAAGAATTACATTTCAGTGTAATATTGTTGTTTTACAGCTGAAAGTTTACTTAACTAATCTTTTTGTTATCTTTAGATATGCTACTTAACATGTCCCATCGAAAAAGGCATTAGGTTTTTAATTACACATCAACGAAGTTTTATTGATATAGTAACAATTATCGAGTTATTTTGTGCTGACATACATGTACTAATGTAATATCTTCAGAGGACTAAATGATTCATATTGTTATTGCTTATATAAATTTGATATTGAAACTGTCATTGCTTATTGTAAAATATTAACATATTTCATTTTATGAGAATATGCAAAATGTGTAATCATATAATGGTTAGTAAGTATAATACTATGATTTTAACAGTATTTTATTTCCATAAAACATGTGTTACACAACATTCAGAATATATATACAAAAAGGAAAAAGGATTATCAAACAGGCAGCAAATGCCTATATAAATTCTTTTCCTGTAACAAACGATTTAGATATCAAGTACATTGGTGGAAATATACATTTGCAATTATGCCTTACAGGTAAGTCAGTTTGTTTCCCATTCAGTGATTGAAGTATACATGCGAAATGTCAAAAGGATGACTCAACTGACAAAATAGCTTGAAGCATTGTTTCACAAGTACAAAACGTATCAAGTATCGTTTAAGAAAGTCGGTTTCCGCAAGAGATGTATCATTAAATGACATTCAGATTTGATACAGCACATGAACCTCTCGATCATTGTCACAGTGAAATGAAAATGTTAGAAGGCTACAAAACATTTCCAGTACGAGTTCTTGATTTTTAGGTTTCTGTTGCTGTTATGTACGTATACATTGTATACGTTTATTGTTTTTTTGGTATTTGTTTCAACTGACCTCTGTTGGAAGGAATTCCATATTTGATAAACTTTGATGGACATGAGCTTTAAATTAGGATTTAAGAATTAAGTTTATGATATTCACAAGGGTCAAAATTTTCAAAGCTCTCATAGTGCTAAGATAGCCGTAAGCCAATGTTAATGAATGGTACTTACGACTTTCTTACGACAGGCCCTGGTAAGCACTTAAGAGGCTCTGTGCCTTGCTTTGTTGTTATTGTGATTAACATGATTGGTGATATGAGATCTAAGAAAGATGATATTATGCATCATACTCCAAAATGTATGCAGGTGAGTATCTTCCTGTTTGAAGTATGTATAAGTATTTGATAACATGATATCATTCATTATACTATCAAAGATTAAGGCAAATATGTCTGGTTTGATTGTTCGACAGTTCGATGAGGTTTCTTACAAAGTTGTCCCTCTGTTTATATAAAAAATGAAAACAAAGAATTCAGTGATGGTAACACGTCCTTATACTTGTACATGATTTTATTAACATATAGGTTCGTCTATTGCTGGTATGCAAGGTACCGAAGTATAGATTCATAAACCGAACCATATTATTGTAAGTTGTAACAGATTTTATTAATGTTTAGTTGTGAATACAGAGTGTAAAATACAGTACGAATTCGAAGAGTATTAAAGTCATGGTATTACGCAAACGGTATACATGTATAACAAGTTACTCTTGATTTAAAATTCAGTGTTCCGGATAGAAATAAAATGGCAAAGACGACACGATAGACTCGTAAAACGGTTTAAAAAGTCCTCCATTTAAAACTCATATGAAGCTTGTTAAACCTTTCTTCTATGACAGTTTGGCTTTTTAAAACTAAATGTTAAAATAATGTTATTGATAACATGTTTGCACTTACTAAAGATTTCATCAGAAATACTTCATGTAGTATTGACTTTTAACATTAACACTTTCAGGTTTGATATATTTAAAAAGACACTCGGGGAAACCGACAAGTCTATTCGAGTTAAATTGCTTGTTCTTGCAAGTTAACATGAAACAAAAAGACACAAGGATGGTTTCTCTCTACAACTGATCATGGTATTGTCCTTAACGATTCAAACAACATGTTATTTTAGTGACATTAATTTATCAGTGGTTAGAAGGTCTATAACAATAATTATTCAACGATCAGTGTTTTTCAAAACACAGATGATTCTTATTGAAAGATAAGAGAATTACAAGTCACTAAGTTCTTAACGAATTATACTGACAAATAAAACGAGTACGTCAGTTGAAGATTACTGTATTACCGTATCATCATTTTCGTGCTTTATTAGATTTTCATATGTTTTGTTACCACATCAACCTTTTATTTGCATTTGCATCACTTGATGAAAACATTTTACAGTTGAAAAATATCATTAATTTTGTACTTGCTTCTTTCATTTCGGTGGTATTAATAACGAAACGTCTATCTCTTAAGTCATATCTAGAAATGTTTTGTAGTTTGCAACAAAGTTATTTGTAATTTCAAATAAGGCTTTTGAGATACCAAAACTTCAACCTTTAAGAAGGGCGATTTGTACCAGTTTGTTAACCATTTTACACAGCATGACATCTAGTGTTGGAGGAATTATCCAAATTTATCATATGTTGGCTGACATTTTTTCATTAAAACATTCATATGCCATTTAGGAATTTCAAAATGGCATTTTGAAATCATCAGTGTTATTGGATTATTACCGTCTTACCTATTGATATACTAAATTCACTTTGTTTAACAAAGTAAAGGTGAGAACAGCTCGCATTACCCTATCCATAGTTCCAATGCCTTCGCATAACTTCCATGACATACTTGAAGTTTAAAAGCCTTTAAGTTTTCCAATGATTATCTGAATGTCGCTGAATTTTTGCTCATAACATCACAAACTGTTGGCACATTTGAGCTTAAACTCTGTAAAGATTCACCATAACACTAAAATGCAGTAAATTCTACAATCGATATTGAAGTGTGTAAGGCAAATATTTCAATTATTTTTCAATAATGATTTAAGACACACTGATGGATGCATTGAATCATTCCCTCAGCTCTGAATACCCAAAGCCCATTTGTCATGAGACATTACTTATTTAGTAGACAGTTCGGTTCAAGTGCTACATCAATCAGTCTTGGAAGGGGAAAGTATTCTACAAAGCAAATCACCTGGTACCGAGTACATGCGTTGCTTTGGAAGTACAACCACAAAGGGATGCATACACCGAAACAGACTCTAAAATAAATATACATGCATTAAACCGGCGTTTAATGGAATAATTTTCAGCTTGCGACATTGAATTAAAATAAAACTCCAACTGAAAAATATGAAACGATGTAGATGATATTTAAAACGTTATTTAGTTTTACAAAGTTCAACATATCGTAACATAACGTACATTTTCTTATTTCATGAACTGATTATAAAAAACATTGCTTATTCATATACCTGTAAGTAAAACATTTATGCAACACAAATCATCTTTCTTTTTATCCTCTCTATCCTCAGTCTTCACAAATGATTATTTAATGGCCCATTACAGTTTGCTCAATGTTATAAAATGCCTACAAGAGTTTCATTTAATACTAAATATTAATTAAGAACTCAAAATAGACTATTTTAAATTGAACTAACACTAGATAACAAACATCCTATGTTACCAAGGGATGAATGTTCAATGTTCTACACCTGTTCAACCCTGGTACTTTCATTGAGAAAGTATGTACTGAAATAACCCGCCCTTAACTGAAGTAAGGTAACAAGAGGTAGCAAGACCTGATAAAACAGCTACATCGATTGGAGTTACGAACCTCTATCAAAACACGCCTGACAACACGCTGTTGTCTTGCGCTAAGAACATAATTGGCAAATCCATTTCTTGGCCGACAACTTTGTGTTAAGGCCAGTAGCAAGGTTTCATTTGAAATTGGAGTACAAGCTCTTGAACTTTTGCTGAAAGGAACTGTTTTACATTTAGAGTTACCAAACTCCTAATTCCATCTTTTCGTGTCAAGCCGTTGCATTTGCTTATAGTTTTATAACAAGGCTCAAGGTCGGGTAATGTGAGAGGAATATTCTTATAGACATTCAAAGGGGTGGTTTGTGTAGAGCATCGAAGCCCCTGTGACCGTGAATGTGTTACATCTTACATAACCTTTTTGGTGAAAACAAGATATGCATGAACAATTCAAATAGAAAATAAATGTAATGTTCCCCATCAATCATTGCAAAACAACAGCATGTTACTAAGTTTGATTACATTTTTTCAATAGTAACTATGTTTTTTATATTCACCATCCACAACTTCCCACACCTAACCTCCTGCAGTTACAAAACAACATATCTCTAGAAATAAAAGCTTTTTGGATTCCGTGACTCTCCTTCATTAGTCACGCATGTGTTCCTACTGGATCTTAAATCAAAGTTCATGCTCTGACAAGATTACCACTTCTTAGCTCCTGATTGTAATGACTGTGGCATGTTACTCATGTCAACCAGCAGCCAAAAACTGTTGTTTATGAGAAGAAATTTTAAAAGATGAAATGTTATTTCGATGTGGTTTAGGAGGTATACAGTTTAAGTTATATTTCTTTCTTAGAGGAACAAGGATATAAAAATCTAAGCTTGACGAAACAGGATTTCAATAAGCGGAATCGGTCATTTCATGGCAATTGCTTGTTGTCAAAGTTTGATCGATGATGTTTATAAATAAAACTACATTGGTTAATTTTGCAGATTTGCAATACTCCCTAAATAACGTCAAACGAAACATTATTTGAAGGTCCATAAACTTTTAAACCTCAGGCAGTTTTCATAAAAACAGTAGATTTACAGTTAATACCAATGTTTTGATCTAGGATCTAGGACGTTCGATGATTACGATCGGCATCTTATGTTGTTTTATAGCTATAATAAGTCAGTTATGAAAAGGGCTTATAAAGGTTAAAAATTTACTAATATGACAAATTATTACTTTTAATACTTATTTTAATATCTAGTTATAGTTTATAAAAAAATATATATAGATATTTCTATTTCGTAAAAGTGCCCAGAGTCATTGATAGGTATGTTGTACAGTTGCCTGTAATAGCTAACGAATATGATAAATGTTTCAATACAGACAAATTTAACATGATAAATACACTATAGAATTTTTTTAAAATCTGTCTTTGCTTTGTTATTAGTAATAGCTAGAAATAGCTGATATTTTTTAAAGATTATGCATTTTGACAAAAATAATTGTCGCATATTATCTCGACTTAGACATTCCCAGTACTTCCCAGAACAAGCTATCTTCCTAAATTATGATGAAATTGGAAATTTAAACGAAACTCGTCTTGAGATTCAACGTTTAAGGCAGAGCACAATGGGCCTTAACTCTCTGATCTACGAATGTTACACATCAAAACCATAACTGAAGAGCAATTTAATTACATTTAAAGCACAGCAAGACTTTACATTTTCGACCTTTTCATATTGGAAATTGTATGAGTGCTTCAAAATAAGATTGCCATTTTGCAAACTTAACAGCAACCTTATCACACTTTTATAATCTTAACAAAGTGACATTGAATCTAGTCATAACACCATGTGCTATTTAGAGTCATTGAAGAACCTCTATTGAAAAATATCATGAACGTAGAAATCCATCATGGATGCATTTATTATCAGGCCACGGGTGGAATTCCCACCCCACCCGTACTTAAGACCCGTAACTAAGATTAATAACGAGAGTATGCTTAACAACGTCAAGGGGAGTAAGGAGAATATATCCATATAGAAATCCATCTATCATGTGTTTACTAATCTGGCACGTTATCCTTTCATTTTTTTTTATGTCTTCTTAGTCTCAGATAAGAGTTAATTGTTTGCATAGCCAAACATATATCTTGTACATATTTTTCGTTCAAATGCTCTTGCATAGAATAATATTCGTGGTAAATTTGGGTATAACATTTCTCTAAAAACGGTGATCTTAACCTCTGTGGCCGTATGCACATCTCAGGTGTAAGTCTTAGTCCGGGCGTAAGTATCAATTGCGCCCCAGCGCAAATCTACGCCCTAATGCACATCCATGACGTTAGAGAAGTTACGTCATACTTTACGTCCCAGATTTACGCCACCTACCTAGCAGGCGTAAGCCAGGCGTAGCTTAGTAATGGCGGCTGTAGTTTATCGACACCGCAGACGACACTTAAACAGAAATCGGATATTTAGAGATCGAGAAAACCCGTTAGAAGTGTTTGACGATCTAGAACTCTATAGACGATTCAGGTTTCGAAGAATCGACATATTCAGGATTGTCCATGCAGTTAGGGACGATATAAACTACAGTGTTTACCGTAGATCCACTCTGTCACCCGAGTTGCAAGTGCTCGTCGCATTGCGATTCTATGCTACTGGTTCATTTCAGAACGTTGTCGGCGATACTATCAACGTGCACCAGTCTACCGTGAGTAGAGCTGTAAGAAGGGTGTCCCTTTCACTTCAAGGTAAACTTAACCATTGGATATTTTTCCCAGATGCAAATGAAATGACACGTGTTAAAGACAGCTTCTATAATCTGGCCGGCTTTCCGGGAGTGGTCGGTTGTGTGGATGGAACTCATGTACGGATTCAAGCCCCGAGGGAACAAGAATATAACTTTGTTAATCGTAAGGGTTATCATTCTATCAATGTGCATGCGGTGTGTGACTCAAAATTGAGATTGCTCAATTGTGTCGTTAAATGGCCAGGGTCCGTCCATGACGCCCGAATGTTGACTGAAAGTAGGATGTATGTTGACTTTGAGAACAAATTAATTGAAGGTATCATACTCGGTGACAGTGCCTACCCACTCCGCACTTGGCTCATGACACCTTTGAGAAATCAAGACAAGACAAGAAGAGCGATATAACTTCTCACATGCCTCAACCCGAAACTGTATAGAGAGATGTTTTGGTGTGATTAAACGTCGCTTTCACTGCCTCCACTCGGAGCTGAGGTACCCGCCAAAACGTTGCTGTTCTATTATCAGTGCAGTGTTAGTCCTGCACAACATGGCGGTTGAGTTTGGCACGCCCCTAGAAGACGACTACGATGTTGATGATGATGGAGGTGACAACGTTCACAACATACCAGAACCTCGGAATGCAAAATTGAAGAGAGAGCGCATTGTTCAGACATTCTTTGCATAGTGGTATAGAATGTTGATGTATTCGTCTCTGTATAAGTAGCCTACTTGTTAACCTGTTCCTTCAGTGTTAAGACAGTCACACCAAAGGATATGTATACGGCCAATGGGATGGCTATGATTTTACAACAATCAATCAATGAATAGCTGATAGTAACCGAGTTTTACCGTGAATTAAATGTGTTTAAAAATTATCCAAAATATGACAATGAGTAAGGTTTATAAATTCTTTATGTGACCTAAATAAAAGTTAAAATACCATATGTCATGATTTAAATTGTAATCATATCGCTAAACTCTCTTTTGAGCTGGTTTGAAAGTTATTTAGAAAATCGAGTACAGAAAGTCATCATTAATGGATATAGTTCCAATTTTAAACCTGTACTTGCTGGCGTTCCACAAGGTTCCGTATTAGGTCCGTTACTTTTCCTCATATACATAAACGATATCGTTGATGGCATTGATAGTCACATACGCTTATTTGCTGACGACACTTCCATTTACGTAATTGTCGATGATCGCGATATTGCTGCATCGTGTCTAAACGACGACTTGGCGCGCATAGCTATCTGGGCAGATAAGTGGCAAGTTAAATTCAACCCTGATAAAACTGAGACAATAAATTTTTCTCGAAAGCAAAAAAAAGATAAAATTCCTACTTTGAATATGAACCAAATTCCAATACAAGAAGTCGAAAGTCATAAACATCTTGGCATAACACTACAGAAAAATTGCACATGGAAAATTCATATTGAAGATATTGTTAAGAAAGCTAGTCCAATGATAAATTGCCTCCGAGGTCTGAAATACCGTCTCTCAAGAAAAACCCTTGAAATCATGTACAAATCCTTTATTTTGCCGATATTTGACTATTGCTGTCATATCTGGGATAACTGTACGATCGATCAATCTGTCACTCTCGAGCGATTACATTTAGATGCACTCCGTACAATATGTGGTGCTGTTCGTGGTACTAGTCATCACAAGCTATACATCGAAACAAATTCTAAACCACTGAAAGATCGAAGACAGGATATCAAATTGATAAATTTCTACAAGATGATAAACGGTCTCGCACCAGACTACCTCTGCAATCTTATTCCTAATACTGTCTCCGAAAACAGTCACTACAATCTAAGAAACCAGTCCAAGTTACAGACAACGAACTGTGCAACTAAATTATATGAACAATCGTTCCTGCCTGACACGATAAAGATGTGGAATTCATTACCTGATAAATTCCTGCAAGCAAACACCATAAGTGAATTTAAATCTCTGCTGAAAAATGATGAAGCAAATAGCAATTATCTTGATCTGAATTATGGAAGTCGTTTCTGTCAGATTATACATAGTAGACTTAAGCTTGGGTGCAGTGATCTAAACGCAGATAAAGTAAATAGACATATTTCAAACACTCCTGAATGCGCTTGTGGGTATCACAATGAAGATGTTGTACATTACCTGTTTACATGTAAGCTGTATATGGTTGCCAGAAATAATTCATTTTTCTATGCAAATGGCTATAGCCTCCAAAATGTGTTATACGGAACACCTCAAACAGCTAATGACGTCAATTTGCAAATAATAAAGTCCCTTCATCAATATATCATTAAGACCAAACGTTTTGATAAGTACCGCTAAGTGTTATTATAAATGAAGTCAAGCTGCAAAGAACATATATATAAATAAGCACTTGTTGTACAGATACTTTATTTTGATTGTACTTTATAATGTCATATTTTGTGTCTAGTTCTTGTGTATTAATTTATCTGATGTATGTGACTGGTGAGGCATTAGCATAAGCAGAGTTTTGCTTGTTTGCCGAACCAGATTCTTTATTGAATAAAAATATGTTTAAACCATATGGCTAAACTTGCATGTTAATCTCAGTAATGCCCAAATTATGATATTTACTCGCTATAGAAATGTTACGAGGTCGACATTCGTCTTTCCATTTACATTTATAGTAGGTATGTCGCTTTCATGATTGTCACGATTGTAATTGGCAATAATGAGGACTATTGTAAATTTCAAAATACTGATCAAAACATTAAAACTGTCTATGCATTTTATTCAAATTGAGGGCGATTTCTATGTTGACAACGATGAAATAGAAAACATATAACGAAGAAATAAACAGTTTAAAGGCTTTTAATCAGTGTCATTGTTATTAACTTTCAGAAATTGTCTGAAATGGTGTCGTCAAAACCTCAGATTCCAACTTGATCTCCAGTTGAATTTTGGTAGTCTCCTCTCTGGCCCTCTCTGTCTCAGCGTTGTATATTTGTTTCTGTTAAATATTACTGGTGACAGTCGTCAAAACGCACAGTTCTTGGCGGAAAGTCGATCTGTAGCTAATCTGATCCGTATCTTTTGTTAAGAATTTGTCGATTGCAAATGATTTGTCTCTTATTGTTAACGTTATAAGTGTTTTACAATTAAAAAACGCATTTCCTTCGGACTTCTATACGGTAGGTCTATACAAGGAAATCGATGTATTAGGCCTACATTTATTGGCCTAGTTTATTCTTAATAGGCTGGATTTTGTTCTAATGATCAGCGATATTTGAAAATAAATTACCTTAATTTTAAAGAAATAAGTTTCACAATTTTCAATTAAAATTGTTACAAAGTTAAAATTACATACCATTAATCGTTGACAAACTGGATGGTAATGACGTCTTTGGGGTGGTGGGTGGTGTTGGCGATCTAGGCCTATCTGTAGCGAGTGTAGCCACTGAGGTGGATGGAACCGGAGAACCAGCTGACGTCTGCGAGAGATCAAGTGCGGTGTCAGGTTGACCGGACTCGATCCCCTCCTCTATCCCAACAAGCGAAGACGAGTCAGTTCCAATGATGTCTAGAACCCAAGAAGTGTAGGTGGACTCTTTCGGTTGAGGTCCACCTCCAGTGGCCGGGTTCTTCATTGCACTTAGGTCATGTTTTGCCCTTCTTAGAAGATCTTTCCATTTCTTTGTGATTTTGTCAACATCACGATTGACCCCGGCCGATCGAGAGTTGATCACGGCTGCGATTCGTCTCCATTCCTCCTGTTTCTGCTTGTTTGTGACGGAGTTTGTCAAACGTGATTGCAGGATGTTCTTCTTTTCGCCATACATTTCCAAAAGGCACATTATTTCACCATCTGTGAAGTTTGGTTTTCTCTGCTTTCTTGAGTCCGCCATCATGGATAGGTCAAGGAATACCGCGAAGTTCTTTTGCGCGTTTTCCCGGGAGTTTAAACGTACGGAATCTAATTTTAGCACGCTAACGCCTAGGCGTTAAGCTTTTACGTCGGACTTAGCTGCACCGTGACTAAGACTCGGTTGTGCATGCCGCGTAAAACGAAGGCGCTGCTAAGTCTGGCGTAGCGCTTTACGCCAGACTTAAGCTACGCCTGAGATGTGCATACGGCCACTGCACCTTTTGAATATTGTTGCGCCCTGTAGTTATGTTAGAAAACAAATATATCCATAGTCTTTTTGTATGATTGGATATGATAATCAAACATTATGTTTGTTTATATCAAATGTTGTCAATTCTTTTCATGGATACGCCAATTGTAGTCTTACTTAGTCAGAGACATTCATGTTTTATTGTTATGATATGTTGAGAAGCGACACTTGAGAAGCCATTCAGAATTGCGTTTGAACCATTTACATAATTTCATAAAAGAAGCGAAGTCGACGTCCTTATGAAACAGTCGTCTTAACGTAATAGAGAGTGATTCGCAAAGAGTCAGTGTTTTATGCAACAATTGAGTCCAGACTGAAGAACCTCAATTTCCAGTATTATCTTATGAAATTGTCACTCCGAAAAAAACAGGATGTACATGTATGACAGTTAATCAAAATATTTTGAAAATGTTCTAAAATAAAATGTTTTTGCAGAAATAAGAAACATATATTTTTTATACTACATCCTTTTGGGGAATGCATATTTAGTTCCTGGCATACCACATATCTGCCCCTCTTAAATGCAGTGTAAACGTAAATCTCCACAAAATGATCTAACAGTTGTGACTTCAATATTTTGCATAGAAATTGTGACTAATTCAAAATTTCCAAAATTAATGATTTTCCATAGGAATTCTTACAGAGTTATTGGCAAACTTTTCTGTTGTAAGAGAATAAAAACTTGATGAGTTTTCTGTGATCTGCATCCTGTGTTTTTTTGCATCAACAATGCATTCTGATGAACGTTTATTCACCTCATACATTATAATACTTAGTTGGATATTATGTTTCAAAAACATTATCATATGTTTATTGCTGATTTGTACATTTTTGACGGTACACGTACCTATGTTAGAGGTTATAGAAAATGGTAATCATTATACTGAAAGACAACAGTGAACACAGAAAAAACACACATTTCTTGACTTGGAGTTCCTGAAGATTCCAAGACTTTTAAATTAAAAAAAATAAACGGCATCATTTTTACCAGCCCCTAATGCAAACCCATGCAACACAATACGACCATGCTATGCACCACCCTCCTAGCAGTTTTCTTAAAAGAAGTACAGTTAAGTCAAAGACTTTGATGGCCTCTGTATTATGTGATCATCTGGGTGTTTTCTAACGACATACCTTGCTTCATATTGCATATGTTCTTCAGTTATAAGCAAGGAAAGGCTCTGCCCCGCGGATGGCAGAAATGTATCGGATTAAAGGTGGCCTATGTTTAAATCCCTACTCTTTACTTTGTTAAGTTGAATTACAATTTGTAATGATACCTTATGTATGACATTGCATGATACATATGAATGCAAAGTTTTTAATGAAAACAAAGTAAATACTTGAAACTAGTTCAGTCAATACAATTGATGTACATCTATTGTAAACATGGCTTTCAGCCACAACTACACACAGTCATGCAGTCATTTGAGTCTAATGGTTCAAACATCTTGTTTATGCAATAAACGGGGTCATTCTTATTCTTGATGCTATCAGTGAAAAGAGAAGCTCACAAGATTGGTAACTCACGCACATATTCTAGCTCGGCCGCATTCGGTACACATACAATACCAATTCACAACTTCCTTGATAGTATACAAGGCTTCATTGCTACGTAATATTCCAATGTTAAAAACAAGGTATATAATGGCACTGACGGGTGAACAGAGGCAGATACCGATTGAGGATACAGAACTATTTTTCACACTAATGTCTCAACGAAGGAAAAGAAATATTCCAAAACGTGATGTTGGTCACCAATCTTCTGCCTTCGATGTTGCTGAAATAGAACGGATATTTAGCACCCCTGTAACATTGGATTAGTACAGTAAGGTCGCAATGAGAACATTGACATTACCATTTACGCAGTATATTTGATGCATTAATACGCACATCTATGATCCTGGTGTAATATAACTAGCATTTGCAATGTAGATGTTACATTAATGTTCCAATTTAAAAAAAAATACTTGACGTTGTGTTTCTATTATCCCTGATTTGAATTACAAATTTGCTTGATTTTAGAAAAATTATTTGATAATGGAGAGCTAAAACAATCTTACCTATGGTCGTCAACATTAGACTCTTTATAAGTACAATACCATAATCTTTTAATACCAGTAACGCACTGACCGTGAGTAATAGCCGTTGTCTTGCAGACTTTTCAGAAGACTTTACTAATACATCCCCTAGAAATTGACATATATGATTATATTTTTATCTTATATTGATAAAAAAGCACTGGGACATCATCATGTGCCGTCTGCACGAGCCAGAGTTGTTGATTATTTCTTCACTAAGAAAGTTGCTCTTGTTGTATATTTACAGAAATCAACTTGCGAATCGTGTGATATATTCATTTCTAGAATAAAATAATTTCAAGGAAAAAAAGAGGAATTATGATGTACACACTTTTTGTTTTGTCATGTCGCATTCAATGAAATTACATAATATTAATGAAAATTAATCAAATACCTTTGAGGCCTTATTTATAATTTCTGTCACAGACTTAGACTTTTGTGTTTACTTCATACATTTAAAAAACATTGTTTTATCTGTAATAAAGCTTCTCCTCGCTTCTTCGCTGAAAATTGTCCGATGCCTTCGAAACTCAACACAGTTTTGGATATCGACTTAAAATTTCGACGCCCTTGTGATGAAAACTGTTTCTGCAGCTGAAATTCGCATATCCGTTTATTAAAATCAAAAGCCTCTTTTTTTTCTTGGACCGACTGGTCATACATCGTTAACGCTAGAATATCGTAGCAAAATCTCACCAGTGCAAACTATATAAGAAAATTACCTTAAGAGGATTGATATGATGTCTTACATCGTCTTCAACCACCTAAAGGAAATATAACACCAATAAATTTGCATTAGACATAAAATATATAATTCAGGATGCATATATGCAGTTGACGCGTTTCTCACTTTCAAATGTGTTTTGAAAGCATAGGTGTATACCTTGACACGAAACTTCTTTGATAGCGACTACTGTTATTATTCAATTATGTATATCAATTATCATTTAAGCTACTGATTTGGTTGTATCATCATTGACAGCTCAATCACTTGATAATGAGTTTTTTTTCCTTCAGACCTTGTTTGTAGGAATTTTATTTACTGTTATTTTAAGAATCATAAAAATGGATTCATTGAAATTAATGCACCACAAATGATCTAAATGATAAACACCAAAGTTACTTTATTCTTTTGAGGACATACTCTGTGAGTGATATAAGCAACACATTTTCCTCAAAGTAAGCGTATGAAGGAATGCTTTGTAACCAGTCAAAGTAACGCTCTGTCTTCGTCGCCTGAACATTGTCTTTGGCGTTTATGGTCATCATTCTACTGAACTTACAGAATTCTAATTATCTTACGGTATATCTACATGATATACTGCATATCTTGTATTCCTGTAGTAGTTTCGTCCAGCTGTAGATACTTATCGCCCCAAAATAAATAAGGTAAGGGGTTAAATCTAGTGTTCTGTTGTATATTTGCAATATCGTGTAATTTTATCATATTCCTTATCATATATTGTAAACTAATTAAATGTAGAATGTAAACTGATTTCATATACTCTGTAAAGTAAATGAAATTTCCAAATAAGAGTAAGTTATTATTGTTGAAAAGAATTATGTTTTCATATTTTTCTTTTGTGTAAAAATGTTTTTCAAGACACATTTACTCACTACAAATACTAATTGGTGTAAGATGTACTGATTATGAATAGTTTACATTACTTGTACACCTATTTTACAACAAAGACTTTTTCTAAGCTAATAAAAGCAAAACGAGACTGCTAACACCTTAAGTTCATATTACATCAGCAAAGTTAAACATTTGAAACCTTTCGGGTTTTGAGTACAAACGCAGCTCTTTATCTTCTAAATGAAAATGAACTATCCATTTTACTGGTGTATGGAAAACAACCACTGTTGTCCTTGATTTGATTTTTTAGCACTTTACTACATCATATTCAGTGGGTTGAATCGATATTTTGTAGGTTGGTTATCTAACAGAAACACTTCACTGTCAACACAATAGCAGGTTAATAACCTACGCAGTAATTCAATGTTTTTCATGTAATCAAAGACAAGCTGACGTTTTGAAATGCTTTATTTTGTAAGGATATAACGGTAATGTGTTACATAAAGTAAATACTAAAGTTACCTTGGACCTGATTATATATGTAATAATTGATATTTTAAAACGTGAATATCGCTATTGTTGAAAACCCATAAAACATTCTTAAAGAGGTTATTTCCTATAGATTTTCTAAAAGCAATTTTTAATCTTCTTTGAGTGGCATTTTAGAAGTTGGAAGGAATAAAGTACAAATATTTATGAAAAACAAGCTTTTTTATTCTGAGATTTGCGACCTTTTGACAAGATTCGTGCATCGTTATCATGACAACGATACAAGAATCTTGTCGAAATGTCGCAAATCATGACAACGATACAAGAATCTTGACCAAACGTAGCAAATTTTAGAATGAAAAAGTTGTCATCCATAAATATTTGTACTCAATTTTAAGTCATGTTGATTTTCACATAACAATGACACTAGCCAAACTAACATTCTTTCGTCTTTGAAAGTTAAGGATGAATATTTTGTGATATAAGGAAAACAAGGGTAGTTTCTTAGTAGTTGCAATTCATTATCAATATTGATACTTAAAAGCTTGAAAATCTATAACTTTTACATATCACTTTTTGAATGATAATGATTATGTTATCCACAAGATATCATCGTCTTTCTTATGCTGTCTTTCAGAATGTCACTCAATAAGTTTTAACTAAACATTTGTATGTATATTATCGGAGGCTGAGTATTCTATTATTTTGGTATTACAATATTACCAGCAGCTGTGAAATAAGTGAAATACTTTTGAAACTGACTTAAACCGCAAGTCATCAAACCTCACCTCCTTTGCTTTAACAATATTTTCCACGTTTAATGTATGATTTATATATCCTGTTTGTAGATGGTTGAACAAAAGCCTTTAAATTTTAAATACAATGTTAGCAATTTTACCAAATCATTTTGATCATAAAAAAATTGGCTATTTATAATGCTAGAACAATGCAATAAACTTTGCAGAAACCTAGATAAATCAAAATAAAAAAATGTTTGTCGAAATATAAGGATTCAAAGATGTATTTTTAATAATGGAGGTTACATAACATAATATATCAACATTTACATATTATTTTACTTGTAGTCTGGAGACGAAACCTAGATAAATTAAATAAAACATTCAAAATAAATGTTTTTCGAAATATAAGGATTCAAAGATGTATTTTTAATAATGGAGGTTAAATAACATAATATATTAACATTTACAAGTTATTTTTACTTTTAGTCTGGAGATGTATTGTTGGTGCAAACTGCTAACCTTATGACTTTACATATGTTTGCAACAATTTTATAGCAAACTATAAACTGAGTCCCTTTAATATTAAATCCCCATCATTGTGATTGAAGAGACACTGATAAATTAGGATCGTTAATGCCTGATGGGAATCAGATTATGTTTAACCATTTTAAGATTGATTTCCCCGACAGAGAGGTTCAGAGTGACACAAGAACAAAGGCCTACCATTCCTGATTTTTCACAGCTGTAAAAAAGTTTTGAAATTAGTTTCTAAAAACGACAAAAGGTTCTCGTTTAACTGGTGAGGACGCTTTAGGATTGAATAGATCAGAAGTGACTTACAGATAAATTATTCTAATACTGCGTTACATAGCATCTCTATTTTGATGTCTGTCAAGTCCAATACACAAATGTCTGTTGAGGGTACCAAGTGACTTAAACTTCAACCTTTCCCTGGTAAAGGAATTACTGAGACAGTGTTTCAGATTGATCATAACAACTCACAGAGACGACTGTGACTACTGAATTAAAGGTAGTTCGTCTAATTGAATTGCAGTGTTTTGGCTTTTCATATTCATTTATTCATACATATATGTAATATGTTAAATAATTCTCATGACAACATTTTTTTCAACAATTATAATGTTTCATTTAACACGTTAGTAGGTTTCACCACTATTTCAAACCTTTGAAGAAACTCCATTTTAATGTGATTTCAACTATGCTTTAGCTCATTGATTTCATTATTTTACTGGCTGATGGAACCATTGCTGTTTAAGAGGAACGTGGATGTAATAGTTGTGTATAATGAATGAAAATGTCTACACAATATTGATTATTTCTATTATAGTTTGACAATATGGTAATTTCTTCCAAACCTTTATGACAACAATAAGAGCAAAAAAACACAAACTGATGATTTCAGAACAAATGGAACCATTCAGTCTCAATTTATGTTAAAGCTTAATTGAAATAACTTTCTAGCAGTGTCCTGTTCATTCATTCATTCAGTCAGTCATTAACTTAGTTTAAATGAAATAAATTTACAATTTAAAAAATACTCTGGCTAATGTTAGCCTAACTCTGTTTATTTGAAAATTACTTCAGTAAGGCATTTTAGTCTCGCTTTCATAATTTCATAATGAACTATGAGCAAAACATTATATCCTTATAAAAATGAATTAAACTTTTATTTGATAACATAGCTTGGGTGCACATATAATAAGAGGCTTGTTCAAAAACTTGACGATTGATGATCCTGCTATTGATCGACATGTTTGCCCATTGAAATGGTCTTCACTTCACTTAATTTTCTTGTATTGCCGAATACCTGACACAAGAATGCAGAGTTCGCACGGCTACACGTAGCAGCATCAAATCATCGACCGTCTTCTGCACTGTATTTGTATAAAACTCGGTCTTTAAAATGGTTTATCCAGGATGCTGTCAAACCTTCCTTCACCCTATTGAATAAAGCTAGACCAACCAAAGCATTACATGTACAAAAAGGTAATTTGATCAGTATGCCATTTGCCCCTGGTGATAGAGGTTTGAAATGATCAAGCTGTCAGATGATCAAAGATAAAAAATACTTATAGCTTCAAGGTAAATGATTACTTCAGAATATAGACTCATGATAAACGCAGTTGCAATGTTTTTATTCTCATAGGATTAGCTGTTGTTATTTCAAAAAAGAAAAGGATTTCTCTGTTCCCAACTGACGGAAGTCAACAAGGACAACACGTGTTATGTCATGTATTCATCCAAAACCACTCATTTCAAATCAGAGATAATATAAATACATGTCACGGACATTTCAATTTCAGCAACAATGAACCTAGCTTACAAGATGGATGATAAGTAAAGCATTGAAAGCAGTAGACAGTTCCTGCAAGACATATTTGAAGAAAACAAATAACTCCTTTGTGTAAATAGCAATGGAAGTGGAATCTAATCCAATAAGATAAAATGTGGAAGATAAAAACATTTAAAACAATATTAAACAATGTCAATATGAAAAGTGATAATGTCATTAATCCTACGATGTTTCTCTGATAAATAACAACAAAACTTTGTTCAGTAGAATAGCCAATAGATCACTAAATTTGCTTGATTACCCTACAAACACCTTGATATTACTTTGGTAGGAAAGACGCTGACTCAAATAAAATGTGTTAAGGAGTCCAGAGAAGCCATTACACCGATTATCTGCATCGGCAAATGATGAGATAACAATAACCCAATGAAACGGTTTGATGCGAGATGTAGTCAGGTGTGTTTGATCCCTTTGAACGCAGGCTCAAAAAGTCTAATTTGAAATTTAAAAACAAACATTTCCTCCCGATTTGCAGAAAATGTATAGATATGAGATTAGAGCTGGAATTGCAAGCCAAATTCCTCAAATCAAGATTCAAATGTGCTATTGAAGACATTTAAGAACCTTGTAGGTAAAATCGACGTAGAAGTTACATTGGCGTATCCAAGATAAGGGCGAGTAATTTCTGTACAGATATTCCTGATGAATATTCCAAGGGGTGGCATGTAAGGAATAGCGGAAGAACGACCCAGGAGGAGATGTTCTTAGACCAGTCGATAATGAAAGACAAAATCAGCCTCTCAATCTCAACATAAGTTTGAAATATCTTTCTAAAATTGCCCTATTACGAAACGGATAAGATTCTTTCATTAATGTAATAAATTAACAATTGTGTCTCTCTAAGAATTCAATAGACATTGGTAATTGGATTATAGATTTGTAATTGTAATGGTAAATTACTAATTACTACTTAATAAACAAAGGACTGTAACTCTATAAAACACATTGACATGTTTTTTGTTAAGACAATTACTTTCTTCATCTCAGTACCAACATGGGCTCGTTCAATAGTATTGGAGTATATGATGATATGATATCGCATGTACAATCCACGTGTCACGTGACCATTAGCTTTGGGCAACTTATCCTCACATGCTGAATAAACATGTTTTTCTTTCCGTCTGGAGTCTATGATTCGGTTTGATTAACCTGATTACTCTTTCACAGTTATTATCATTTCATATCATATTCCTATTTTATATGAATATTCTATCTAATATTGATTAAGATATACATTATGAATGCAGAGTTGAAAGGAAGTGAACAGCTGGAAGCACTGAATCATTAACCTTCTTTCGTCATATACATATAACAAAATCAGACTTTCAAATGTTATCCTTGTTTATCTCCTGTTGGATGAAGCTAGACAAACCAAAGCAATGCATTAGGGTAATTTGATCAGCATGCCTTTTACTCCTGGTGATGAAAATGATGATAATATAAAAGCAATTATCCAGCTGTCAGATCATCAAAGGTAAAACATCGCTTTAACCTTCACGTTATAACATCATGACACTAGAGTAGGTGGCGTAGGTTGAAATATACATATACATATTCTGTTTCCAAATGCATAACGTCAGAATTATCAACGACTATATATGTATATATTTCATCATTTGCCTTTGCAGTGATTCGATTTAAGGAGCACTTTCGTCTCTTTCGAATTTAAGTTATTACCGAGGTAATTGTAGTGTTATCACGACACTTCTAAAATGTAATACTCGCTCGAGAGAACCAACCACAGGTACTTGGCATTTCTGCATGACGAATGCAATGATAATGAATCAAGATTATACAAACCATTTACTGTATTGTTTAGATTGTGCCTCATGAACAATGTTGTTTTATCTTCATTTAAGGTAAAAAATAACATGAAAAGTTGACACGTTCTCTTCAATATCCAATTTTGATTTGGCTTATCCAAAAATATTCTAGTGTAAAGTGCCTATCTAAAGGAAAGTAACTTCCTGTGTTGTTTGATAACCCTAAAAGTTTTTTGGAAGTGATTATTTAATAAAAAAATTAGTCCTACAAAACAGTAAAAAAAAATACATATATCCTCTATGTAGATTAGTTTCAATTTAGTGTTACAAACATATGTTAGGTAGAGAAGCTTCATATCAACATAAGGTCAAAACATATTAATACTAATGTATTACGCTGTGCGGTTTCTTTAACCTTAATGTCTGTTAACACATATTGTACGTAGCTTCGTAAACAGATGAAGAGCTTGATTAAACAATGAAACGAATGATACCACTGATCACCGATAGCGATGTATTTTCCTAGTAGTAATTCGATGTGTTAATAAAAAAAAACCATTGCAAGATCTCTCCTGGCTATTCTTTTTTTATCTAATCTTGATTTAAGGGAGGAAATGCATGTGTAACTATAATTAGCAGCCAGAAAAGTTACATTTCTCACGCAGATTAATTTCCGATTCATTCAGACATTTTCAAGAAATTCATTTACATTATCGAAGAAAATACGTTCCAATAAAACATCCGGCAAATCCATTGACCACTTTTGTCATGATTTAAAAAACATATTCAATTTCTCACTTCAATAATCTTCAAATCCACTTGCAGCTTCCAAGTTCCATTTCAGATATGCAACTTTTATACAATATTCTGCTTATAAGGATGTCCTCTTTCCACTGTCAACAGTCAAATTCTTTCCATTGTTTCTTATCTTATTTCAAATTCAAATTCTTATTTAAAAAGTGTCCATTCGCTCATAACAGTAAATTAACTGAACAGTACAAAGTTTATCATTTTTGGAAATAAACCCTAGAGTTATCATAATAAAATTTACCATGAAACATGAACTAAAATATGTAAGACAAATTGCTGTACTTGCTTTGATATTTTATGAGCGCATATCATCCATCACAGGAAAGAAGAACATGGCCTATAAAATCTTTAAATATGCACTTCAGTCACATGCTATGCAGTAACTTACTAGAATATTAATATTGCTTCCAGCAGCAATTCGAAAATGTTACTTTTCTCCCTAAAGAATATATATCAATCAGTAAATTTGACAAACTCACCACTTGCAAAAAAAATTACAAAATAAAGCAATAGTTACCCGAACCTGCATGGACAGCACATGAAGACTACTTTTATCATTCAATAACATAAAATGTGATGAAATAAGATTATTATACTTACCGCTACTTTAGACATTTGTGGGGTAGTTCTGTAGTTCAAGGCAAACACATAGCCTAAAATGACAAACCCTGGCAGTTACCTTTTTTGCAGAGTTATTAAAAGTAGCACGGGCAATAATGTGAAAAAGCATCCTGCTTCTTCAGCGTAATTGATTCCGGTGATCGAGCTCCTTCTAGATACCCTGATATCATTTAGACCAAAAGTCTCGTAGTTTAGCTAACTAACCAGCCAATGAGATGACTCGCATCCAACAACAGCGGCACAACCCGGGTGGAAAATTCAAAAGAGTAGCCTCAAACTCCTTGGATAACGACATTTCATTGGCTCAAACAATAACAGGTGAGCACAGCCACGAACATCAAGCCGCGTCAGCCGTACTAGGGATTTGGCTCGAAAGAGATCAGGGTATATGGATGGAGCTCGATAGCGGAATTACTGAGGAAGCATGATTGGGAAATAGGAGCTGAATAAAAAGCTTGAAATTTAACAAAGAAAGATTTTGAAAAATACATTTAAAGAGAACAAGTATTTTGACCGTATCATATTTCGTAGTTAAACATATAGTGGGGTGATATCATGTCACCTCATACTTCCTTTAAAATGTAACTTGTGAACATTAAGATGAAGTTAATGCAGGGTAGGTTAAATAATCATGCTTACTATCCGTATAAACTGTTGTGAAGCTAGCATGTGAAAAACAGTAGTTATCAACGTTATTTTGGGTAGGTGTTTTCCTTCCTGATAAATGTTTTATTGTTTAAATGGCACATCAGAATTGACATTTCCTCAAACAGAGGTAGCTCAATCACAAATTCCTATACAACCTCTGTCCTATTACAAGCATTACAAGAAATGTGCATATACAATCAAAGTTAGTTGTGCAATCAGCTATGCTGAGGCAAAAATAACATTCTAAACGCCACATATATTTTCGATTGCTTTTGGATAGCTATATTTATTCGAATACGCACTTTGCACTTAGAGTCTTCTTTATACAGCACACTCGCCTAATTAAGCAACTGCATTATTCCATAGGCCTGTTTGACATTAAATATTATATCCACGCATGCAATGTTTTCATTAGCTGAAATAATGCAAGGTGGTTTATGTTGCAAAGTTTGGCTGCCAGGAGAACCCTACGGACGCTCGAAAAGAGTTCTTTTTAGAACTGAGGTTATATAGCAATAAATGACGGAACTACCTCTGTGGGGAGAGAATGCAAATTTAATGACAACATATGGAAAACAGGATCTGCTTTCAATCCCTGGTCTGTTTTCCAATAATGTAATTAAATCATACATTAGTTTGAACTTGTTTTGCATCCAGTCCTCAGGTGGAATGTCGTATTAATCAATGTGATTCTACAATTATTTTTAAATTTTAAGACAGCTGTTTTGGGACACTGTGCAGTTTCTTTACATTGCCTTAATCAATGCTTTACCATTTACCATAACGTTATTTTCGTTTATCATTTTTATCTTTTTTTTAAATTCTTGATTTTCATTCAGCAACTTAGGAATTAGTCGAACCCGTTAGTGAAAGTTAATACTGAAGGGCAGAAAACATCTGAAACGCTTACATGAAAATGTGACAAAAAGTTGAGAAGCCACAGTTGGCAATACGTTGACGTTTTGTCTTTATCACTGACAGATGTGACAGGATACCAAGTGTATAAGAGTGTACATCCATCCCTCAGTGTATTCGTTACTACATGTAGGTGTCATCCAGAAGAAAGTTAGTCTATCAGGAATTGATTTACAATGTCATTTGCCTTAGTATCTCTTTGATTAGCGGGCTCATACCGCACTCTTAAAGCAATGGTGTCAGAGGGTTATTGATGGGATAATCGTAAGAGGATCTGTGATAAGTCCTTCAAAGGGAATATTAAATTGTGATCAACTAATTTCTACCCTTTTCACATCTAGGGTTTCATATTTCAGAATGCTTAAGTTTGTGGGGATGACATTAGTTTCCCTTTTTGGTTTCAATGATACTGTAATAGTTAATCTTAGCGGCCAAATTACAGAATATATTTTAGGCAGAGCAGTCAATAGTAGACTTGTCACACAGCACATTGAAGAATTACCTAGCCGTTTTCACATGTTCTCTTTTGGCTGGTTCTTGTTCAGAGTGTTTGAGACTTGCGGAGAATCATATTGTTTCCAGTCAACTATATTTGCCTGAATGTGGAGACATATAGGACGACTACATCTGGATATGTTTGAGATACTTTTATAGATTCAGTTGCAGATTACCAATTGTATGACTTATTATCAAAAATAACTTTTTGCACAATTTAAAAAACAAATTAGGTCGAATCCACGTATATACGTAACATTTACATAATCATCAATCAGAAAGGGTCAAAAAGGGGATAAGACATAAAATATATGTGTGTTTATGAAAAGTAAACGGATATCAGTTTCTAATGGCCTTATGGGCTAGAAGAGCTAAAAGCATGCATTCACACTGTCGATAATTCGTTTTCAAGAGGCAACAATGAACATGTTTGTTATGTTTTTATGTTTACTCTCTACACACACTCGTTCCTTCTTTAGCCCTATTTATCTCTCAAATAGTCTATGCAGTAAATTGTTTTCTTCTACAGCATTTAAAAAAAGGTTAACGTTATTCCCTTTTTTATCATGCAAACAATATGTGCAA
Source organism: Phorcus lineatus (assembly GCA_921293015.1). NCBI lineage: Eukaryota > Metazoa > Mollusca > Gastropoda > Trochida > Trochidae > Phorcus > Phorcus lineatus. The sequence continues at coordinate 17,147,349 of OV121083.1, forward strand.
ATAATGACACATGTGTTTGTGACCGTAAAAAGTTTTCGTCGATAGGTATTTACTCAAGTAGATGAATGTTTTAAGTATTAGTGAACCACTTTGTTCATCAACAAGGATTCAAATAACCTTCAAAAGACGTGATTAAATGGATGTTTCGTGGCTAATGGAAATAGGAATGCTTACTTCCTTGTCTTAACTAAACATTCCGAATAAGGTGAATTGCGATTTAACGGATCTAGAAAAACATAAGCGACGACACTTTGTTCAAATTGTATCTAAAGTGATTTTTCAGTAATGGTTACCTTACATTTATTTCACATTAAATACAAATTGTCTCAACAATCTTTATCTTTCCAAGTTTGAAGACAATTTAGTGTAAATGGAAAGGAAATATCTCAACAGAGACCATGTACATGTAATAGGCTTGTTAAAATGATTTGATTATCTTCCAAAATTATGTTTTGTGTTTGGAAAATATTTGGCAGTGTTTATACTTATCACTGTAAGAATCTATTCATAGAGCAACAAGACTGATATTACCATAGGATTCTATTTGACAAAGACAGCAACCTAGCACTAGAATTACTATTGTAACAGCACAGTTCTGAATAAAGCTAATTTCTTCATCCTCTTATTCGTTCGTTAGCAGTACATCCCTTTGTATATCGCACCTTAAGTGTATTACCAATGTACCAACTACTTATAATAAGCCGACAAGCTTTTCAAGTAATATTCTATATGCACAACAGTCAAATATGTACCACTTCAGTTTTGCATTACAAATTCCAGTTGCATACGGTTATCATCTAATTTTTAATTCACCAAATCGTACCCAGTTCCAAATTCCCTTTAGAGACTTAGCTAAGAGTTTCAATACGTGATATATTCACTCAAATAGTCTGTCAATCTCAAAATAAAAATAGGCCATTAAACAAGATTTTACGTCACCTTATTTTAGTCATTTCCTTTCACTAAAATCTCATTAATTCGACTTTGATTCGAGTCTTTGTTTGAATCATGTTATTTTCAAGAAAAACACTGACGGTTGTCAATAAACAAACAATATATCTTATATACTTACAAAGTATACTATAATTTACACGAAGTAGTGAAGTGTAGAGTAGTGTCAGTTTCTAAGGAAACAATGTAATTACGTGTTAGTCTTGAAGTAGAGATTAAAACCTATACACATGTACAATTGCCAATATGGATATATAAGTTTGGTGAGTCAGAAAGGGATTTAAAGGACGATGACTTAGATCTTAAATGTCTTTAGTTTGGTTATTTTAACGATTTTGTTCTAAATTTTTTTTATAGATTTTAATGGTAGATAAGGTGATAACAACATACAGGACTGAGAAAGTTAAATCATTGTTCCATGACTCCTTCACCAATATATATTAAACATTCAATATTTGTTTACCATCTGACCACTGTTTTAAATATCTATATTTCAAACATTTGTGCTGTAGAATTTTAAGCCTAATGAGCTAAAAAGCCCAGGGCGTCAGCTATTTTTGAACATCTACGGATATGTGGCTGTCAGTTTAGAATTCATATGACTTATACAATGTAGCATTTCAAGTCTATGACCTAATTAGCAAAAAAAAGAGTGTGTGTTTTAAAGCTCTACTGATCTGAAGCTGTCACTTAGGAATTGAAAGTCGTCTTTAATTTGAAACAACTTTGTTAAAAAAGTGGCATGGCATTTTTAATTATAAATTGATTTTTATCAAATGACCATCCTTTTGAAATAAAGCAAGGATGCAAAACACTCTTATAACACTTTTAAAATTCTACAACTTGGACACAATTGTTTTTTTACGAATCTTCCTAAAACGTTCTCTTACAAACATTTCCAAGAAGACTTCATTATTCTCTTCCTAATGTAGTTTTATATACATTACAGGAAAGGGAAGTTTGTTAAAATTACTAGCTAATTATAATCAAGTAAGTACCCTTCCGTCTAAATAAATAGAAAATCGACAACAAACACTTAACCTATTTAAGTTTCGAAACTGGTAAGACAATATAAAATCATACTTTCATTCTAAGTGATATGTATGTTATTCCTTAATAAGAAATGATTGAATTTTTCATGAACAGCTACCACATATCAAATGGTGTAATTACAGCTTTCTTGGCAAAAGGTTTTTTTAAACAGCTGTATTTAAACCAAATAATTAATAAACTAAAATCATATTCTTTGTAAGTATTTAGAAATCGAACATTTTACAATTCTATAAGTCAAAGTAAAATTACTCGCTGGAGAACATATAACGTAAAAGACGATGATTGAAGATAAAATCATTGTTTCATTAATATCATCTATAATTATCTTATTGTAAAATTGTATTGGCACGTGGTCCTGAACATAGCTCAGTTCACCGATATTAGTGAAGTTCAGCAACATCGGGCGTAGCTCACCTGACGGGTGGGTTATCCCGGAAATCGTGGATAAACTTAACGTTTAAAGCGTTAATTCTCTGCCAAACATTGAGATAAGTGTTAAGAGACTTATGGTGTACCTGGACAAGAGACTTCGTTCAAAATGTGCCTCTGTTCACCCTGCAGGGTTAGACCAGGGTAATAGTGTTGGTAGCGCCTTGCACCAGTGGATGGAAATGAGCGCCTAATAAATATCCACATTATTATTTTTATTATTATTAAAAGCTTTCATTAAAATCTGTGAAGGCATGAGTTTCAGAAAAGTTTGTCATTGAGTGTTTTCTCAAAGCGTTAAAACTTTCACGTGTGGTTCATGGTATGATTAAGGATTCCAGGACAAAACGTCTTAAACGACTAGTGTTTCATGTTTATTATCATTGATTCAAATCATTGAAATAAAGTTTATATTCCTAACAGATTGGTTCTTATGAAGGCTTTGTTTTTTTATCCCAGTTTGAAGTTTGGATTCACCAGGATATTTCGAAAAATTTTGTAAGATGAAGGCTCTGCACAGCATCACGTGGAAAACTTGAAACAATGTCTTCTTTCTTTTCAGTAAAAATTATGTGTTTGGTTATATGGCATTAAGAAAGGAATCAATTAACGCTTGTGTTTTAGTACAACTGCTTTTAATGGAATAAAATGTGAAATATCGATTCTATATTATGTGTCAACAATTCTACCAATAGTTGCATAGTTAAAATTTCAATCTCCCAGAAGCAGTCGTACATGTTCATGTTCGTATATTGCTGGTCTACAAGAAACCATAGAAGTAAATTTTCAATTCCAAAATAGAAAAGCATAATTGTAAAATGTCAAAAACAGTGTAAGAAAAAATTAGTGCTACTTAACTTAATGGAACTGACAAAAACGTGTAGAACACTGAACAATGCGAGTTAAAAGAATAAACTTACAGAACAGTTTGCAAGTAGCACTAATAAATTCGATGTCAGAAAGTTTCAAAGTATCATTATTTAAGACTCATACAAAACCAGTGTGTTTCTACGAAGCTTGCTGAGCCGTTTATATATGTTATATTTTACAGCAGTTAAAATCAAACTACATAACAAATTGTAACATTGAAAAAGGTTTGACCAAAATCATTTGATGTAACATCAACTTTGAGAACTTGTTTAAGTCTGTTTTTTCATCTTAGTTAACATGAACATATATCAACATTTTTTAGTCATTCAACAAATGTTTTTCTTTCAAACTGAGAAGAACTGAAAACACAAACACATTACGCAAACGTAGCAGTATACCCTAAACAGGTGATGATAAATCACCATATTGGTTAAGAATGAGACAGTCAACGGAATGATGAATGAGGTTTTCAAAATAATTGAGTTTTTCAAAACATTAACATTTTAACCGACAAATGCAGACACATGATTTTTCCCATGTCAGACACTCTGCTGATTTATGGCTGTAAGGTAAGAGACCAAACGGAATTTCACATTTTAGATAAGGTGTAAAACGTCACAAGAAACATTATTCTTGGAACTCTGTCTGGTTATAAAAATCTGTCATCCACATAATTAGTCTCATTTCTGAACATCTTAATCAGAACAGGTACTTGGTCAAATAAAATGGTGCTTCATGATGAAAACAGTTAGAGAATGTAACTTAGAGTTAGATAATTAAAACGTAATATGTTAGTTAAAGTCATAAAGTATTAGCAATAAATCACCATTCAAGGTTGTTTCTAAAGAAAATAATTTTCCATAGACATTTTGTTAAAAATTAGGTTTATTGAAATACAATTTCTAGTCACTAGGAATCTGTAAATAAAAGATAGCCCACAAGCAATGTGATAAATCTGCAGAAGGGTCTCTTAGTGACAGTTGAAAGCAGCTAGGTGTCTTAATAATAGGTTGTGAAATGGCATCCCAGAAAAGGATTAAAAATGGTCAATTAATTACCATTCACTATAGAGAGATACTACATTGTACGTGTCCTTTTCATGTGATATGTGATTGACAATGTATTGTAGAATGCATAGAATGATATTGCTTTTATTTGATGAAATAGCATCAATCTTTATCAAACATCAGACTGATAGGTGAGATATTTTCACAATAGTTCTATTGATGTGTTACTTTCTTAAATTATTTCATGAATTATTGTTCGTAAGTCTGTATGCATGTTTTAAAGATTTTAATATATGTGGATTGCATTACAAAAACCAAGGTTACAAGAATGCTACCTCTTTATGGCATTTCAAAATCAAGACGTTAACACATGGTACATGCATTCCAATATTTCATCCCAGGATCTCTTCAGCAGAGTGTGTCCATCTCTCCCTTGAAATTCAAAAGTTAACGATTTTCATAGCTCCCATGGGTATTACAAGATGACAGAGCGATAAAGATTTTGTGAAAATTAATAACTCTTATTCATTTCAAATGCTAAGTGGGGAAATTTTGCTATAAAATGTATTCTATCATGTCCCTTTCAGCAGGTAATTTGAGCACGTGTCAGTGTGTTGACAGTTTGTATGGTGACATTTACGAAGCAATTCAATTTGAGTTATTTGATTTCTAAATGTTTGAAGGCTCATGTCAACCTTTTCTTTAAGGCTATCGATGCAACTCGGTTAGACGTGCATCCTTGTTTTAATGTTTGCTGTTCACGTATTTAGGATATAGAGTATCAATACTTGAATGCTTTTACTTGGAGCGCCAGACTATTGTATAACAAGTGAATAAACCTTGTTTTAATTTGTAGATGATTATAATATCTATGTTTGTTTCATATCGTATACTTGGTGTAAATTCAGTACTTCTAAAGAGATATGTCATAAATGGATGTTTTATACCAAATGAGCACAAAACTCAATCACTTTCTAAATCACAGGTCTCAGAGAAAGACTATAGTAGTTGATATCAATCTATTATCACAACCCTCTAATGTATTTGTTTCAAAACAGTTCAAAACCAATGTTTTTACGTTACCAAATGTTTTATATTCTTTCTGAGGTTTTTGAAGCATTATATGTACACACAATTATTAGTTTAATTTATCATTTCATATATCAACTGGCAGAAATTCATTACGGTAGATAGTAAGAAACATAAACAAAACAAAATAAGTCTGACATCTTGAGATTTAAATGAAAAAGTTTTGTTTTTTTATCATTGTAATGTTTAATTGGTTTTAATTTTTATTTCAGTTATAATATTGATTCATGATTCATTCAATAAACAAAAGTAACAAATAGTTTTGTAATAGTATAGATTTTATGTTGTATTCATATGACGAGTTTCATAGATTCATCAATATTGATCTTTAAAACATCAGATTTTATCACATTTTATTCTTTATTATGAACATGTATACATCTTGTATGGACCAACGTCTTTATCAATCTGAGAAAGAAGTGTATGATCACAATAAAGGTGACGACATCAAAATGCGTTCCAGGAAGCGAAAATGAACTACCAAATATAATATCAGGGTTGACGTTAAAGTATTTGCGCAGACACTAAGAACATTTGAAGCAAATTGAAAGGATAATTGAAAAGCATAAGCACTGTAACAAAGCAGCGCTATTCCCTCTGCAACTGATGATAGATCGTTTTGTTACTTCGAAGTTACACATGAGCATGACAAATTGAAAAGAAAGAATAAAAAACAAGCAGTAAAAAAACAAAATAAAATTCCTTCTTAGGACTCTGCTTGTTGGTATTTGTGGGTCGACAGCACTGAGAAAACAAAATATACCATTTTTTCCTACATAATCCTATTTAATAATATATGAATATTTATGTTTTGAATAAAGCAATATTTCAATTATTTTAACCATCAGTTCGAATATCTTTAAGTGATAATGATCATGCAAGGATCGCTATTGCCTTTTGGGCATTGGATTAAAGATTGAGATTGAGAGTGACATGAGAATATGTCTCATTTCCTCCACCTTTAGACACTAAGTTTCGAAATAATACGTAACATTCTCGTTGAGTTTTGAGTAAGCAAGATTTTGGTTTCAACAACGACAGCACGAACATATTTTGCTATCACTGCATGTAACACCAACAACATGTGTTCATATATATAACTATTAATGTCCACAACAATCATACATGGTAAATATTTTATGTTTTGTAGATTTGCAGTATCATTTTTTATTTGAGTAAATGCCGTAATATGCAGTTTAAAGCAATGTAAACAAATAATCAGATGGTTCAAGATCACTTTGTGATGTCTTGGTCTAGTCATCAATCTCTACTACATCAATTCCCTCTTATTATTGTAATTTGATCACGCCTTTCTCCCCTTGTGATGGAAAAAATAATTATACAATAACAATAATGCATATGTCAGATGATCAAAGATTCAAGGTATAACATCATTAGACTACCGTAGGTGGTGCAGGTTTAACTAGACAAAACGGTACGAGTATGAAATTGACAGACCTTTACATCCAATTTGTGAACCTGAAGGTAATTGCTATTAAAACGATAATTCACGATTAGAAAAGTTGCAAGGTTTTTTCATTCTCGTGGGATTACATGTTGTTTGCTCTAAATTAGATAAAAAAAACATTTCTCTGTTTCCAGTTGAGTCAGCATTTACAACGACTATGTATGCATATATTTCATCATTTGCATCTGCAGTGAATCAGTGAAATGAGCACTTTCGTCTCTATAAACTTACAAATAGTCATTATCTTCAGGCGCGTCTGCCGTATGTAAGGTAATTTAAGGTATATAGAAGTGTAATGTCGCAAAATAGAGATCAATTGGTCTGTGTTTTTCATTTGAGAAATATTTTGCAATCAATGGCAAAACATTTTGTAAGTATACATCTATTCTTTTATAATCATATTTTACATGTTTCTACCTGCACATTTCATCCTGTTAAATGGGAATCACCTTTCCTTGCTCTTCACAAACGGTGTAATTTGCATTTTCAAACCTTTTATAAAAAGAAGTTTTACATAAACAGCACTTTAATTCAACTTACATACACGTTGTATGTACATGGTGTAGTATATAAAAAACACTACATCTTCTCTTTACAATTGAGACAATTTTACGTGGATTTTTACTAAGGTTAAACAATGGAGTCAAGAGAAGAAGAAGAAGTTATTTGTAGTCAAGGCCTCCGGCCAATATTCAGTTTACAGAGTAAGACAAAATAATATTATACAAGATTTGCCGTTGTAAAATTGTTATTTTAACAATTCACCTCTTATTTTGATGGCATGTTTTATAAACAGGTGTTAACATACCAATTTTATATATTACCGATATCAATTGGAAAAGAGATTTTTTAGCTCGCAGAGCAAGATCATAAACATTTTTATTCATATTAAAAGTCTGATAAAAGCGAACGCTATCTTAACAAGTTGATTACCTAAAAATCATTTCTCTTTTTGAGACATTGGACCACCCCTACGACATTAGTTTTATCAAGATTTACTGAAAGTTTCCATTCTGAAGTATAATCATCTAAAATGCTAAGTTGTCTCTGTAAACACGCAACTGTATCTGATACTGAAATCACATCCTCAGTGAAAAGAAGTATTAATATTTCCATATAGTCAGGAACAACTATATACCATGTTTTCCTGCAATTTCATGATATAAATCACTTATGAAAAAGGAAAATAGAATGGGGGTGAGCCTTATACAGCCTTGCCGCAATCCAAGAGGACAATCAAAATAGTCTGTTACACCACTCTCACATCAGAATACATTTCCTTTAACATTCAGTACATTTTACCCTTCAAACCAGTATTTCCCAAGCATTCACAAGGCTTCTTATTATCAATGGTATCGAACGCTTTTTTTTCCACAATTGCTACATATAATTTATGTTTTTTACGACAGAGACATTTCTGAATTACACGTGAAGATATAGTCAGTATTGGAGTAGTTTTTTTCTAAATCTCGCTTGAGTTTCACGAATTTATAACGCATATTTGCCAGTGAAATCCTATTGCTCAACATTTTTGTACTACCTTTCCGAGTACGCTTAACAACGATATACCCCTGTAATAAGCTGGTAGTCCCCCTTTTTGTGAAGTGGAATAATGATGGAAAGAGACCTGCTAGACGAAAAAGTGCAATTGTTAAAAAAGGAAATTGAAGCATTAGTAAGGAAAGGCATTATTTCATTCTGCGAACATTTAAACATTTCTATAACAATGGTATTCGGTTCAGCCGCTTTCCCCGGCTTGAGATGATCTAGAGCTCCACTTATTTCAGTTTTTGAAATTTGAGAGTCTAGCACTAGTTTATCAACATCAACACAGTTACTGGAGTACAAGGCATCGTCTACAATTATGGTAGCGTTGTTTGTTAAATATATCTGTATTTGCATATCGGTCTTTGAAGTGAAGAGAGCTCCACAACAATTAGCAATACAACTAACTCAACAAATATGAACAGGTTCCCCAGATGTTTATAAAAACTGTGATTTTGTTTTTTTTCATCACCTCAACATCCATTTTCATAATTCCTTTACATCTCAAAACAAAGTTCTGTGTATGACAATTTTCAGATAAGATGATGCACTTTCTGACAAATGCATCTATATCTGCCACAAAATTTAATTACTAGATAGCTTATACCCAATAAACAACAGATGAGTGAAACCATACCAATCAGTCAGAATGTAAATCTCGGACATGCTAAGAACTATAGCCGAAAGTCTGGCTTTATATTACTATTACTTAAGGACTCCAGACAATTTACTTGATGAAGTAAATTTCATTTTCTAAGCGACAGTTCCAGTATTTGATACTTGCTGAAGTGAATAAATCTTTACGAATATACATGTTATTTCCGCATGACAACTGGAATTATTATGAATTTAGATTTTACAAAATATCTAATGCATTATATGGTATTCATTATATGCATTCAAGTTTTTTAGAAGTGGTTATTTATGTAATTTGTTATTTTAGAATTACTTTTTAAAAAAGTGATATAGCCTCAACTATGTGTACTTTAGGAGCAAATTTGTTTTTCAATAGGTCATAATGTCAATAAATCCCTACAGTTTAGTACTGATTTTGATGAAATGTTTCAATGCAACTATGCCGAAAGATACCATCGATTACCTAGGGCCTTGTGTTCCAATGCTCGAAATTATAACAATCCCTGGACATTACATCAAGAGAAATCCTACACAATCTTTGAAATGATATAACATAGAAAGATAGAAAGAGTTTTCTTAAGTACTAGATGACTAAGGATTTAGTGTCGTACGAGCTTCTTGTCTAGTTTTGATGACGACGGTATATCTTTATAGCCACGATGGTTTGAATTCAGGTATTTGTACCAAACGAATCTCATTGATTAAAATAATGTATGTTTGTCTTCTTTTGGACCAGTATGTTGTGAAATTATTTACTATTGAGTGCAATTTCCAAGTTATAATAAAGACGTGTTGTGAAAGCAAAAAGATTTCTATGGACAAGAAACATTTACCATTAACTTTGATCCATGAATCAGACAGAAACCGTTCAGTCACGTAACTTTGAATCCCAGTGATATACTCCGCCAAGTAATTCGATGCATTAATCTTTTTAAAACCATTGTAAGATCACTACTGGTTAATCCATCACTCAGGCAATTTCTATCAAAGGGGGAAATGTATATATCACTTTGAAATTTGCCGGAAAAATTTACATTACTCTGGCCTACTGCTTAACTTTCCGCTGTTATCCGCTATTAAAAAGGTTTATAAGCAGGTAAAACAGTTTGTTCAAAAACAAGTGTAATAAAGATAAACATATCTTACAATCCCCTTCTTCGTTATAAAGTCCAAAATCGTTAAAGTAATAAACGCCTCATTAGCTATGAGCTATGATTGATATTTCGTATCAATGTTGATAATATCTTCTTTTATTTATAAGTATGAGTGATATAAACGTGGGCATTCGTTTATTTTAAACTTAACTAAAACATTTCATAAGGAAGAAGCTATTGGGGTGAGATGGTATCATGTCATCTCATATTTCCTTTCCAATGTAAATTTGTGAATTTTTCTTTGGTTATTCATATAATTCGTTATGATATGCACTTAAAAAAGCAAATAAAAGTTCTATTAGCATATTCGCTATGATCAGATACTAACAAAATAGTGATTCAGTGATATCTGTTTTATCAAAATTATCTAAATTCAAATCTCAATACCAATTTTAAGTTACCAACCTCATTCAATAATGATATCAGCGTTTGTTGTTTTTATATGATATATAATACAAAATAGCCGTTTATGTCTGTCAATTCAAATGTCAGCATATTTCAAGTAACACATTTTAAAGCTAAGGACGTGGATAAGCGACAACTCTATAAGATCAAATGTCATTTGAGAGTTAATTGATATATGAGCTGTCATACTGCAGTTTTCTGTATGAAATGCTAGGACAACAAGACTTGGCCATAGGATCCTAAAGACAATATTCTAGCACTAGAAATACCTGTAATAAACTCCAAGCTCTGTATATAGCCAATTATCCCTTCGTCATATTTTTATGATTTATAATACAAATCCTAATTTTATATAGCACTTTAAATGTATCAATAAGGATACACCCCATTGTTATTAAACTACTTTGGGATATATTCATGTTTGTATTCCAAATCCGCATTGTGTAAAAAAATTATAATCTCTTTATACAAGTGTCATCGTAATTGTTTGACATTTTGTCTTTGTTATGGCATTCATTTCATTTTGTTCTTCTCGACATCCCAACGTGTGAAGGAGTAGGAAAACACACCAAATTGTCGTGACTGTCACTATAAACCAGTTGTAATTAAGAAAATGTTAAGAACTTCTAAATGCCCTTCATATACTTAGCTAAATATTTTTAAAACATTGTACACATATTTTCAGATATCTTAATGTTATTTATCAATATCATCATATATGTTCACTTACTAACCAGGAACTATACCAACATTGTCTCATCACAGTTTGAAAACCATCAAAGGTTACTCCTATATGAGATACCGTGTGAATATTCTGCCCAGGTCAATTTCCACAAAAACCTGTAACAGACCTGGGGACGACTTCAGTTAGCATAATCGACTTTTGTACATATAAATACTTTTGTGGTACAAAATCAGCACCTGTGGAAATTCAGTGTTATTTTTTCGAAACATGAACATGAAGATTTATTTTTGAAAAATTATGTCACCAACCCGACGTTTGCACATCAAGAATGATTATTTCAGTCAAATCATCCACACATTTCGACAGCATCAAATTGGTGTTTAGTTTATTTTCGGTTGCTTATAACTTTTATCATAGCTTATATTCGAAACTGCCTTCTTCTTTGGCCTAGATCTACCAAGTGAACTAACTGCCAAGTATATGACAGAAAACAAAAACATAATTGCCACTTCGGGTATCTGAGGTAATAAATACAAGAAGATAGTAGAGAAAGGGGTGTGTGTATAAATGATACTGTTGGTACTTTGTAACATTTGCCTCTGATCAAAACCCATTGACCACTATGAAAATGTAGTTTTTATGATTTAGACAGGAGCTATAAGGACGACGTTTTATGAAATAATTTTGTGTTTCTTCTCTACTTGATGTGTTTGATAATAAATATTGATAGTTATGATTAATGGTAGTTTTTTGTGACCAAAACATATAAGTCTGAGCAAGCTTAAAACGCGTTTGACATTATACATTCGTTTACTCTGACGGCAGCATTAAATATATGTATCTTTTTACGTAATTGGATGTGACATTTTAAGTTTAATGAGCTGAATAGCCCATGGCGTGAGTTTTTTAAAACATCTCCTGATGTGTTGCTGACAGTCAAGAATTTATCTGTCCTATGCGATGTATCATTTCAAGCCTGTGAGCTAATAGTCAATTGCTTGAGGGTCTTTTTACAAACTCTACTGATTTGTAGCTGATATTTTAAACTTAAACTGTCTTCTCGCATTTGAAACCAGTTTGTAAAAAAAGTGGCATGATATCCCAGGACGCTGGATGTTTATTTTTTGACTGACAGTACTGTAAATAGTTTTATCTTTTCAGGTCCATAACGTTTCTCCATATACGGTTGAGAACTTAAAGCAATATAAATGTGAAGATTTGAAGGCTACTGGAAAAAATATCTATTATTATCCAATACACCACAAAAGACTTATTGTAAATTTTTTACCGGCTCGTAAAACGGTTTGGAAACTTTTTCACGATTGAGTTATGGCATAGCAATCAAAAACCACTATACATCCGCCACAGTATAATTGGCACAGGTTAAACAAATACGAAGTTAAGGTTAAACTTTGTTAACGGATTAATTTATTTTTAAAACTAAGACGCAAAATCCCCGCTACAGACAAATTCATTTTTGTCTCCTGAAGAACATTTTACAGGGTCGCTAGGCTAAAAAGTTCTTCGTTAAAATCGTCATCGTAGAATGCGCGTTCAGTTTCAATTTTAAATTTACGCGCTATCAATCCAGTATAACATGTCTCTGATTTTCAAACACACTAGATTTATCTCCTAAATAACACACTCGCTTTTTCCCGCGAGTTCTAATTTGATGCCCTGTAACTTAACCAAAATCTTATATGACAATCCTAAATTCAGCTTTCAAACTAATCTCTTAACCGAATCGTCAGTGAAGGGTTTGAAAATTAATCATTCGGCACCTACGATACGTTCCTTAAATCATTTATTGAAAAACTAATAACGAATTCAGAAATAAAACACTTAAGCACTTTTATATTCTATGGGTTAAAATGTCTTTACATCGTTGTCTTTCTAAAGGCAAATGTGAGATGTTCAGACAAAATCGCTAGTCAAAACAATGTTTGCTGTTTTCAGTAACCGTTTTATTTGAAAGCTGCTCAGTGATTTTTAAAAAAATTCCCTTTGGATAGTATTAAATGTTTGATACAATATTCATCTTCAAAAGTTTATAATTAAACGTTTCCGTTATTTAAATGAGGCATTACGCAATTACTCAATTCATTAGTATGCCTGCCTTGGACATAACATGTTTACTATAAAATTTTAAATCCAGATACATATGATATTGATTAAAAAGTCGAAAAGGAAATTTGCTTTAGGTAAGCAATATACTGTTCACCGGTATCACTAAAACCGTGTTTCATTTTTGCACATATATATAGCCCAAGTTGAAAATGAATAAACTAATAGTGAAGTAATTGTCCATGTCATTTTACCTTTATTCAAAACTCTTGTCGCTCACCAAGAAAAATTTGGTTTTGACAATTACATCTCAATACCCGAGAAAGACGTGGGGGACAATTACATATGTTTGCGTTTACTGCTGCGATTTCATATCTGTTGAAGCACATTGCATCATGTTTTTATTTTTCAATACAATCAATATGATGTATTTCTTTCAGTTAATTGTTATTTGCAAACGTATTTCAGTATTTACATTTTATTTTACTTGCAGTAATTGGTTTTAGCAAAGACAATGGTAGTGACAATTCCTTAATTATCGGAGCATATCATACAATACATTAAGACAATAAATATAAAAGAATTCTTCGCATTTGACAGAAGAGGGGAAACGCCTTAACATTCAAACTGAATTTTTTTGTAAATACGGTTATATGGACACTAGTACACGAAGTTAAAATTTACAATGGACAATTTTAGCTAAGCACTTCCATTTTTAATATATTTCGTTTCAATTGTAGTTGTTTAGTTACCTTGATATCTGAGAAATCTGTAACGTTATTTATATCGTCCCCTCTTCATTCGGTGAAAAGAAAAGATTGTGAAAGGAAGTTGTGGCTTCATTGGCATTGTGTTCTTTCCTTTCTTTGATATGTGGCTCAAAGAGAATAGCTTCTTCTTATTTCACATAATTTCATGCTGTCTCTATAAAACATTGCTTATTTATCTGCTAAGCCGACATAGAGCCGGCTAGGTTTAAACAACTTGATACGGATGTGAAATATTTTTTTTATTTTGATATTATTTATCCGAGATTGCTTCATCATGTGATTAATGTTTCAAGGATGAAATGTCTCAAATGCCTCAGTTCACCCAAAGAGCCTTTGTTTTACAATCTCAAACAATTTTGTTATTCTCAAAAGTATAAGTGTAGGTTGGTATAAAATAAAGTTTATGTTTCTAAACTAAATGCTAAATTTTGCATCATATGCTTAAATTGAAACAATGCTTATGTTTGCTACAGGACATTAGGATAATAATGCATTTAATGATTAACGAAATGTGTTTATTAATACATTAATAGAAATTAAAAAGTGAAATGTTAATTGAATATTTTGTGTCAACACTTTTACTAATGCCTCTGCATGAATGAAATATCAACCTCTTGTAGTAATCTTACTTATTACTCATATGGTTATACATAAGCGGTGACATATTTTCAATATGAGCACATGTGCACATATCACTTTTGCCTAGCAACGATTGTCTAAGCTCGAGTTACCGTATTTCGTCGTATGTGACGTCATAAAACCATTGTTCGTGACGTCACTGTAGCGGGTCATTGCAAAGGAAGGAGGCCGTTTTCTGAATAGTTCAATGCGATTGAAAGAGAATAGCATCGGTAATAAAGAAATTATTATCCTCGGAAGTGTTTCATATGACTTTTACGAAAGTCGCTCTCGCTCTCGCTCGGGTAATACAAAAATTCACACTCGTTTCATAAAAGTCATATGGCACACTTCCTAGGGTAATAATCTTTATACATTTATGTTTGTATAATGCTGGCCTTCAAGAAACCAATGACGTTAAATAATGATAAATTACAGAATAGAAATGCATAGGTGCAAGATGTAAAAACACAGTGTAACGAAAATAAATGTAACATAAGTTAATGAATCTGACAAAAGTGTAAATTAGTGAATTACAGAAATACGTAGTACGTAGTACGTAGTACTCATTGACATTTCACAATTTGATGTCAAAATATATTTTGATAGGAAAAGTTTTAAACTAACAGTGTAAAAGAGTCCGTATCAGAAAGTATGACTGTATTCCACAAACATGTCTTTACAAACCGTGCTGAAGCATTAATGTATGCCATTTTTTAAAAATGAAGGTAACGGAAAACAAGTAAAAAAAGGAATGATTACTGAATAATATCCTTTTAATGTTAAAACAGAGTTTGATCAGAGCAAGGACTTTTAACTTTTAAAATTTGTTAATTCATCATGGTTGAAATGGAGATGTTTGAACAGACACTAATGAAAATTAAAGCATCTTGAAAAGGTTTGTTCTCTCATTAGGAAATGTTTGTTCTTCCAAGTTGACCAGAACTGAAAAGCACAAACCCGGCAAAGCGATGATAAATCATTACATCGGTTAAGATGAAGACATTCAACAAAATACTGTATGAGGTTTTCAAAAGGAAGGAGTGTTTCAAAAGAATAACATTGTAAACGACAAATGTAAACACAACGTAAATATAACATCGTTACCTTGTCAGGTACTTTGCTGATTTGTAAATGTACGGCATTAGTTCAGCTGATTTTTCTCATTTGATACAAGTTTTAAATACCTTAAAATAACAAGTTCTTGTAAAGACTCAAGTCATATTTGCATGATTTCATGTTATCAAACTCATAGTTAGTCTCATTTCGCAACATCTTCACAAGGAAGTGAACACTAGATATTTTACCTGGTCCTCATGGAACTCAATAAAATGGCGCTTGTGCTAATGAATTATTGTTTTATAACGTTCAATGCATATTTTAAGATTTAAGATGTAAATGACATGTTTAAAACCAAGGCTGTAAACATTGTAAAATTGTATGACATTTCAAAATTAAGAGATATCAAGATTGTACATGTATTTTAATATCTCATCACAAGTTCTTTAAATCATATCTCATCCTTGACATGAAAAAGGATTGCCAATTATATGGCTTTAACAAGATGATAGAGCGATAAAGATTTTGTGAATTGGAATAACTTTATTCAAACTGGATGCTAAATTTAATTCAATTTCAAAATGTTCGAAGGCTCATGACATATTTTTCTTATGTAGCTAGTCATATGTGATAGAAAATCAGTTACAGACAAAGATGAGACTTTCCACCTGTAGACGGGCATCCTTTCTGTGCTTAAATGGTTGTTGTTCATGCATCTAGGAAATATCAAATAATAAGTTGACTTCCTTTACTTTGTATGCCGGATTAATGTGTGACATGTTATTTAACCTTGGTATGATTTTAAGAAGTATTCTTTTATCTGAGACTTGAACTGATGTATCTTTAATGTTTTGACGTTTGAATGATTTAAGTTTGGATGACTCCAGCTTGAAGTATTTTCTGTCAATCACAAGCCTTACTTTTTGTAATCCTAATGTATATTCTGTACTTCTCAAGAGATATGTGATCAAATGGATTTTTTTACAACACGGGCACAGAACTTTCAATTACTGTCAACATGAAATACATATGAGAAAGACAACAGTAGTTCTCTATTATAGATGTCAGAGCTCGTTTGCTCCTTAGCAGTTTAAAGCAAATGTTTACCTAATGTGTTATGTTCTTTTTGAAGGTTTGAGATGGTTTTATGTTTTAACATGATTGATTCAAGATATTTTCAATAACCTATAAGAACAAATACTTTTGTAATATTGTAGATTTTATGTCACAGAATAATTCATATTATTCTTTAATGGATATAATTCTGAAAGATTTTCATATATTCATTAACATTGATCTTTAAATGAACGGATTTTATCAAATTCACTTATTTATTATGAACATGCATGATGTATTTGCCAACGTCTTTTAAACGATGTTTATTCAGACTACAAATTGGCTATCCGATAGGTCATCTGAGGACCAAGACTCGATTTGTTTATCAGAAAAGCTGTATATGGTCACAATGAAGGTACAGACATTTATTTGAATACGTACAAATAATTTTCAATTACCCAAGATTTATTCATTAGGGTTGACGTTGAAACACAAGCACCGTAGCAAAGCAGCCTTTTGGAACTGATGATAAATCTTTCCCATAGTTCAAATTAACACAAGTGCATGACTCATAGTGCGAAAGAAGTAAATTCCACTCATCTATCTGCAAATACAATAGACAAGTTTTTCCCCGAAATCTTGTTAATGCCCACAATATAGGTGATGGCATTCATTAGATAACTTTACAACAACCGTACTTGGTTTTCAAAGAATGTTTGCACAGACGCTAGGGACAATGGAAGCAACTTGAAAGGTGAATGGAAAAGCACAACCCCGATAACAAAGCAGCACTATTCCCTCCGCAATTGATGATAAATCTTTCACCAGTTCAAAGTTACACAAATGCATGACGCATACAATGAAAAAGAAGAAAATCCAGGATAGGCCTTAGATTTAAAAGGAAATGTATTCTTAGGAGCTTGGCTGCAGCCAGACCTTGTGAAAAGGATATCCCTTGACAGAACTTGTTCGAATGTAAAAAAAATCAGTATAATGAAACTTTTGAATTTTATCCATCTGGTTTTAAAAACATACATGTATTTTTTAAATCATATTTTCACTTTTACGTAAAACGTGTGTTATTGATGGCATGACATCTTTGTATTTATATTTGATGTAAAAATGCATAATTGCGATCCTGATGATATAAATTGTTAAATCTTATTTCAAGAAAAATTTTGTCAAATCAAACTACTGATGCTTTAAACATGTTCAAAACACAATGTTATGATCCATTAGAATGATGTGTTTTGCTAAATGAATGACACGATCATCAGGGAATAAATCAATTAATGTTATAGAAATAATGAAAGTTAGGAGTTTTTAAATAGTTTTTAATTAAAAAAAGATCTTATGACAGATTAAGACAATTGTATTTTTGAGTTGTGCTAAATAAATATCCTGTCGAATAACGAAATAAACTATGAATACATTTTAATTATATAACATATGTAATAACTCATTTCTGTTCTTTGAAATGCAAAATCAATGTTCTTTGAAGCATTGTGTGCTTGTACTAATCAAGCCCGATCTATGTGACAATACAAATAAAAATACATTTTGTCCATGTTGCAATTGAACACTGAATTAAATGAAACCGTAGATAAATCAAATTACAATTAATAAACCATGTTTGATAGAATATAAGGGTATTTTTTAAATCGGAATGGAGATCAATCAACATCTTATCAAAATTTGTTATATATTTGTTATATACCTTATTATTACAATTTGTAAATTGAGCCCCTTAATATGAGGCCATTATGATGCATATAGAAATGATACTAGAAAAAAGGTCATGACATGCACTTTTTATTTTCAAATCTTGATTAATAGACATTCAGCTAACAAAATTACGATTACAGCAATTTTTAAATCATTTAACTAATTGATCGAAACCCTTTTGGAGATACTTATTACGGACCGCTAATGCTTTGGAATCTGACAAACGATTGATTTTCCTGACCTTAAAATTCAGAGTGACACGAGACTGCTTTTTTGCCAATGAAAACCAAATACTTTCCTTTGTTTTTGTAGTAAGCTCCAGGATTTGATCATTCATTTTGACCAAGAAATTAATCTCAAGAAACATAAAATATTTTGGTATCGCTGTATGTAAAATCAACGACAAATCCATATGTATAGTGATATGTATACACAACCCTTCTACAAATAGCCTTTGTCACTATAGCACTTTGTATATATGCTAATTCACAACAAGTAATTTTAAGCAATAGTAGAAGGTTAAAGCTCACTTTGCAATGTTTTATAATGTCAGTTCCTGCTTACTCACAGATACAAATTAGACATTAGTTTCTGAAGTAGTGAGATCGAGTTAGTTTTTCAGCATAGTAATGCTTTTAAAATACATCATAATCTAGAAATCGTTACCTAACATGTAACTTAACATTATGATATGTCTATGTTACGAACAATCTGGGGTATATCACAATCTGCAGATTGTTCGAACAATCTGCAGATTGTTTGGTCACAATCTAGGAATTCCTAGATTGTTTAAACAATCTGCAGATTGTGCGACCTGAACAATCTGGGAATGATCACAATCTGGGAATTTGTGTTTTAGTAGTATTTTCATCATTAAAAAATGGGAATTACTTAGCTTATTAAGGTTTTTCTATTCAGCAAGTATAAGGATCGATTCCTAGATTGTGATGAGCAATCAGCTTGTCTCTTTCTCAAAATGAGGGGGTATGGGGGCCGATTCCCAGATTGTGAAGGACATTCAGCTCGTCTTTATGTCAAACTTAGGGGATGTAAGGGTTGACTCCTAGATTGTGAAGGGCTCATAGCTGACGGAGTATAGAGGTTGATTCTCAGATTGTGAAGGGCTCACAACTCGCCTATATGTCAAACTGAGAAAGTATAGCAGTCGATTCTTAGATTGTGAAGGGCTCACAGCTCGCCTATAAATCAAACTGACGCAGTATAGGGGCCGATTCCTAGATTGTTAAGGGCTCATAGCGCACCTTTATTTAAACTGACAGAATATAGGGGTCAATTCTCAGATTGTGAAGGGCTCATATCTCGTCTTTATGTGAAACTGAGGGAGTATAGGGGCCGATTCCTAGATTGTGAAGGTCTCACAACTCGCCTATATGTCAAACTGAGGGAGGATAGGGATCGATTCCAAGATTGTGAAGGGCTCATAGCTCGCCTATAAATCAAACTGACGGAGTATAGAGGTCGATTCTCAGATTGTGAAGGGCTCACAACTCGCCTATATGTCAAATTGAGAGGGTATAGCAGTCGATTCTTAGATTGTGAAGGGCTCACAGCTCGCCTATAAATCAAACTGACGCATTATAGGGGCCGATTCCTAGATTGTTAAGGGCTCATAGCGCACCTTTATTTAAACTGACAGAATATAGGGGTCAATTCTCAGATTGTGAAGGGCTCATAGCTCGTCTTTATGTGAAACTGAAACAATCTGAGAATCAGTTTGAGTTAAAGGCGAGCACTGAGCCCTTCACAATCTAGGATTCGACGCATATACTCCCTCAGTTTGACATATAGGCGCGCTGTGAGCCCTTCACAATCTAGGAATCGGCCCCTATATTCCCTCAAATTCACATAATGACGATATCTGAGCCCATCACAATCTGAGATTCGACTGCTATACCCTCTCAGTTTAAATCAAGGTGAGCTATGAGCCTTCACAATCTGAGAATAGACCCCTATACTCCCTCAGTTTGACATACAGGCGCTCTGTGAGCCCTTCACAATCTTGGAATCGGCCCCTATATTCCCTCAAATTCACATAATGACGATATCTGAGCCCATCACAATCTGAGATTCGACTGCTATACCCTCTCAGTTTAAATCAAGGTGAGCTATGAGCCTTCACAATCTGAGAATAGATCCATATACTCCCTGAGTTTGACATATAGGCGCGCTGTGAGCCCTTCACAATCTAGGAATCGGCCCCAATATTTCCTCAGTTTCACATAATGACGATATCTGCGCCCATCACAATCTGAGAATCGACTGCTATACCCTCTCAGTTTAAAAAAAGGTTAGCTATCAGCCTTCACAATCTGAGAATCGACCCTTATACTCCGTCAGTTTGAGTTAAAGGCGAGCGGTGAGCCCTTCACAATCTAGGAATCGGCCTCTATATTCCCTTAGTTTTATATAATGACGATATCTGAGCCCTTCACAATCTAGGAATCGACTCCTATACTCCCTCAGTTTCACACAATGACGATATCTGAGCCCATCACAATCTGAGAATAGATCCATATACTCCCTCAGTTTGACATACAGACGCTCTGTGAGCCCTTCACAATTTTGGAATCGGCCCCTATTCCCCAGTTTGACATAATGACGATATCTGAGCCCATCACAATCTGAGATTCGCCTGCTATACTCTCTCAGTTTAAATCAAGGTGAGCTATGAGCCTTCACAATCTGAGAATAGATCCATATACTCCCTCAGTTTGACATATAGGCGCGCTGTGAGCCCTTCACAATCTAGGAATCGGAACCAATATTTCCTCAGTTTCACATAATGACGATATCTGAGCCCTTCACAATCTGAGAATCGACTGCTATACCCTCTCAGTTTAAATAAAGGTGAGCTATCAGCCTTCACTATCTGAGAATCGACCCTTATACTCCGTCAGTTTGAGTTAAAGGCGAGCGGTGAGCCCTTCACAATCTAAGAATCGGCCCTTATATTCCCTTAGTTTTATATAATGAAGATATCTGAGCCCTTCACAATCTATGAATCGACTCCTATACTCCCTCAGTTTCACATAATGACGATATCTGAGCCCTTCACAATCTGAGAATAGACCCCTATACTCCCTCAGTTTGACATACAGACGCTCTGTGAGCCCTTCACAATCTTGAAATCGGCCCCTATACTCCCTCAGTTTGACATAAAAGCGAGCTGTGAGCCCTTCACAATCTGAGAATCGACCCTTATACTCCGTCAGTTTGAGTTAAAGGCGAGCACTGAGCCCTTCACAATCTAGGAATCGGCCCCTATATTCCCTCAGTTTCACATAATGACGATATCTGAGCCCATCACAATCTGGGAATCGACTGTTATACCCTCTCAATTTAAATAAAGGTGAGCTATGAGCCTTCACAATCTGATAATCGACCCTTATACTCCGTCAGTTTGAGTTAAAGGCGAGCACTGAGCCCTTCACAATCTAGGAATCGACCCATATACTCCCTCAGTTTGATTTACATTTGTATAGGCGGGCTATGAGCCCATCACAATCTGAGATTCGACTGCTATACCCTCTCAGTTTAAATAAAGGTGAGCTATGAGCCTTCATAATGTGAGAATCGATTCATATACTCCCTCAGTTTGACATATAGGCGAGATATGAGCCCTTCACAATCTGAGAATTGACCCCTTTATTCCCCCAGTTTCACATAATGACGATATCTGAGCCCTTCGCAATCTGAGAATCGACTTCTATACATCTCAAGTTGATATAATGACGTTCTGTAAGCCCTTCACAATCTAGGAATCGATCCCTATACTCCGTCAGTTTGATATATGGGCGAGCCATGAACCTGTCACAATCTATGATTTGACAACTATTCTCCATCATTTGGATGCATACAGAAATAAAAACCTAATAATAATAATAAACGAAACAATTCTCATTTTATAATGCAAGATGTACTACAAACAAGCAAATTCCCAGATTGTGATCATTCCCAGATTGTTCAGGTCTCACACAAAAAAATTCCTAGATTGTTCGAACAATCTGCAGATTGTGATCATTCCCAGATAGCACGGAACATTTACATTTAGATAAGAATAGATTTTTAGCTTAAAGTCCTGTTGATAACTGCAACTGAATTTTGTCTTTCGTTAAGGATGAGTACTTATATTGGCATAAATCGACCATAAGAGGTCTCAACCCAGTCTGATTCACTATATACATCGATGTTTAGTAGTAATTCCTAATGACAATAAGGGTACCAAAGTTCTAAAAGTTAACAATGTTAGTAAAACTACTTGATCTACCAACCAATTTTTATCATCATACCTTTCGCCCAAGGTGATGAGGATTAGAAATAATCCAGATGTCAGAAGATCAAAGGTATAACATTACTCATTCCTCCAAGGGAAAACATCATGAGAAGTGTAGGTGGTGTAGGCTGATAAAATGAAAGCCTGTACGTAAACCTGCAAGTGGTTGTTTTCGGAATAAAGATTCACGATCAGCAACGTTGCAATATTTTTTCATTCTGTTGGAATGAGCTGTCGTCAGTTCTAGTAAAAATAAGGATAACTCTGTTTTAAATTGATTTAAGTTATCATGGACAATTACTATGCGTGTATACATTTCATCATTTGCCACTGAGGTGAATGAGTGTGATGACTTTTTTCGTCTCTAAAAGCATGTACATAGTCATTAATATTCGCGACTTCGCCTTAAGGTAACATAAAGGTATTTCAAGTGTGATCTTACAATATACAGATTCATTCTGCTTTGTTGATTTGGTTTGAGTTATTCATTTTAGGTATGACTTGCAATTAAAGTCTAATTTTGTTGAAATATTTTTACATGTTTTGTCCTGCCACCTATCATCATGAAGAATGTTAAATTTGTTTCCCGTTCACTTTACAAAAAGGCAACATTTACTTTTCAAACTTTTTAAAAATAGGTTTACATGAAACAGCCCTTTATTTAACTTAAATATAGTTAATAAGTTGAGCGCTGAAACGTTGCTGACACTGCATAATACAAATTAGTTCATATATCGCAAAAACAATAAGAAATATAACCATATTATTCTTACCAGGTTCCAGATGTGTGTACACAACTGCAACCATATTCTCATACATTTTTATACTTAATATATATACTCACTCATTCTGGACATTAAAGTCAATTGAATTTTACTTTGATCATTTCAAATGTGTAAGTCATTCCTACTTAACGACTACTATTAATTTCATATAGATTTTACATAACATCTAATGCATTGTTACATTTTGTACCTTATCAACAATCTTGGTTTATCTACATATACGGTTACAAAATAAGAAATGGTATTCTGAAAGTTACAAAGTTTTATTCAATATCCGTTCCTGAAAAAGCTTATCAAATGGTATTGTCGTTTAATCTGCCTACCTACATAAAAAGAACTACAGGTGTTGTTGTCTATGATTACAAGGTTAGTGGAAGTGGATAATCTGAGTATGGTTAATGTATATTCGTTACAGTAACAGTAACAATTAAATTTTACTTCCAGACAAGAACTAAACAATCTTCAGGCCAAGCTCATTGCAACGTATACGGAATAATGATGATGTGTTGTGGTGCCCTCCCTGGGTTTCATTTTCTTCCTCCATATAGTTTTAGTAGTTTCCAAGAACCGCAACTTAAACAGTTTTTGGTCCAGCGACAAATACAATAACAACTTGCTCTTCAAGTTTCTAGATAAACGATCGTTATGCCTTTTTGGGCTTTCGACTCAATTCTTCTTTTCTTTTGGCCCTTTCCATGGAAACATCTTTTAGAATTTAGTTGCAGAACCAGAAGTCCTAAATCATAAAGCTTATTTAAATGCTGTGTAAATCACTCATCGTGTTTAGTGGTGCTTTTGGGTTTTTTGACTTCTTCAGAATTATTTTTGTCTGTTATACAAATTGAACAAAATTAAATACAGGTCACAATACTCTTTTCAAGATTGAACCTAACAAACCGTAATCCTAAGCTTACTAAGGATCTCAAAGGACCATCTTCTGATTGACAAACGATTACCTATGATCTGCTTGGGAAAGTTTTCAACAAAGCAAATGTTTTTTTGAGCGTTTATGAAAGAATACAGCTTCATTCTACATTCTTCAACTACTGTTAAAAGAATATTTTACACTTTTCACACTTTGGCGGGGAATAGCCGAATCTGTCTGCGCGTTGAAGTATTTTTGATAATAATGTTATATAAAAGTAAATCACTTTGAGTTGCCATCAACTGAAATAGAAATAACATAAAAGGTGTCCTCTTTTTTTTCTTTAAAAATTCAAAAGTATCGCTTCCTCTGGCTCATCATTGGGATTAAATAAGAAAATCACCTTCTACTTTGATGAAAACTATTATTGAACAAGATTAGACAAGAGTTATTATTACACATAATCAGGGCCGAGATTATCGAAGCTCTCTTGGTATTAAGAAAGTCATAAGTACCATACATTTACACTGGTTTATGACTATCTTAGCACAAAGAATAATAAAAAAAAATTCCTGTAGAAATATTCTTGAAACCAATTTGATCTTATTTTCTCGCCCAGCGTCCTTCCTATTGGTCTTCTCTATATATATATATCGATTCTGATTGGTTGTTTTGTCCAATTCACAAGGTATAAATTCACGATTGAAGTTGCTCTGTTCACCCGAAATCAGTTTACAATATATTAATACATACAGTGACTTCCGACTATCCGACTGGTAACTTCGGAGTCGGTGTTCTGCTTTTAAGTGCGATTAATCTCTTTCCAAAAGGAATTAACCGTATTTGGTTTCGTGTGTTTACATGGAGAGAGCAAATTGTTTTGATTATATTTCATATTTTGTTCAAAAAAAGAAGTTTGAGTGATCAATCAGGGTAAACTAAGCTTTCCCAGCAGCACTCTTTCGAAAACGGCAACAAAACAATGACGTCATTTCGCGAGCGCTTCGGACGTCATAATCCTTATCACGACGTCACAGTGGTTTTCTGTTAGAGTCATCTATTTGCTTCATAGGGATGTTGCAGTCTTTGTTTACTATCAACACAAGAAAACAAATTTTTAACAAAGGTTTAATTTTGATGACGGTTTAATTTTTTTTCAATACTAAGATGCAAAATCCCCGATACAGACGAGTTCACGTTTGTCTCCTTAAGTTGGAACCTTTTAAACAATGCATTCACTAGGAAAAAGAGTTCAGCATTAAAATAGTCATGGTTGAATGGAGATAAATATAAACCTAGTGTGTTTGAAATCATAGACATGTTATACTGGATTGATAGCGAGTAAATTTTGAATTGAAACCGAAAGGAACACACTAGGTTTATCTCCTAATTTTCCCTCAGATCAAAGCTGTTCATTGCAAGGAGAAATGAAATCATGTGCACATTTAGAATGGCCAATACGGATGTGAAGATTTGGTGAGTGAGATGAGATCAAACTTTTGAATAGATATTTGGTTTGAAATATTTAATTTTAATTCAAGGTTCAGGGTTTATTATTTCAATTGTAAATGAACATATGTATATTATGTGGTAGATTTGAAGACCTAACACATAAGTTCGAGAAAGTTATAAACTTATGTGATGAAGTTTTTGCAGACTTGAATTATTCATTTTATATTTGTAAACCCTATGACAGCATTCCTCTAATATGTTTTACATTATATAAATAGATAGTAAATTAACGGATATTTAGTTCTCTGTTAAGACTTAATCTGTCCTATGTGATGTATCATTGCAGCTCTATGTGCTAAATATTCATTTGTTCCAGGGTGTTTAAAAGCCTTACTTGTGAGAAGCCGTCACTTAATAGTTCCGCTGTCTTCGTTTATTTGAAGTTACTTTGTCAAAGAATGACATGATATCAGGGGATAATGTATGTTGCTTTTTTTGACTGACAGCGCTGAGAAAACTTTTTTTTAAATTGGGTTCTGTTTGTTCACAGTTAGGAAAGAAATGATAACAATATCTCTGTGAAGGTTGAAATAATAACTATCCCATCCTGATCAACTCAAAATACTTAGTTTGACTGCCTTTCTTGAAGGAAACTATTTCACGATAAAAGTATATGTTAAATAGCAATTGAAAAAACTATGCATCCGTCTAAAAGATATTCAAAGTATCAAAAAAAAACATATAGGAAACGATAAAATGCCTGAACCCTTTTGTATATTGAGAAAAAATGTCACAATGTTAATGAATCAAATATAGTTACCAACTTTTGCTAGAGTTTGAAAAAATCATGGGCAATGTTTGGCAGGTGGTAACATTTCTAAACATGACAGGTTAAGAGATGGTTCTGTCATGGTATGGGGTGGGATCAAATATTGATCTATATTGTTTTTAGAATTGCATTATGACTAGTATACAATATACATATGACATGTCTAGGTCAAATGTTACGATGGAGCGATCGGGGATATTTTCATCCCTATGGACAATGCCTGTCCACATCGAGCAAGGGTTGTTGAACAATACATTCAATGAAAACTATTGAGCAGATGGAGTTGCCTGCTAATTCGCTGGATCTTAATTCATTAGAACATATATTGAACCTTCTCCAAAAACATTGCTAGAACATGTGGTTTAGCCACTGGAACTCAGAGGAGCCCTTTTGAGGGAATGGAACAGCAGCATATTCAGCGCCTCATTGCCAGCATGTGAAACGATGTCAATGTTTAGTCCATGCTAGAGGCGCACGTACATGTACATGTGATTGACTCGATGATCGTCGTTTTTGACTTTTGGTTATCTTCAGCTGCATTGATATTGTTGTTCCGCAGTGGTTTATTAAAGCGTAAGGATGGCAAACTTTCTCTGAATAGTGTAAGCCATCTTTCATGTGATGTGTAAGGTATTTAAATGTGTCCTGGTAACAAATGATCATGTTCCGTACATTATCGACAAAAACACAAAGAATACATTTCATGGTCCTTACCAAATGACTAATAGTAAATGTTTCTAAATTAAACGTTTTACACCATGTGAACGGACTAACAGGCTTGCTAGTCTTATTAAGACATTTATGTTTACCGAGTCATTTTCCACATATTTGCAAAACATATTACCTTTCTTTTTCAATAATTATCTTTGCAGTAACCCTAAAGGCTTAATTTTGAAATGATTGATTGATAATCAATTCCCTAATCGCTTTCTGTATTTCACCAAGGCTGCTTATGGAGCTTTGTGATTTTTGATAGAATAAGATTCTGGTTAAAATCTATATCTTCACACTCTTAATGGGCAATGACAAGTTAAATTAATGCTGCTCTATTATGAACTTCCTTTCCAATGTTATTAATTTCATTCGAATATTTCATGCTGTTTTGAATACAAAAAAGACTTTGAATAAATGTCTTTCATATGAATATTGAATTTGTAAAATGATTGATGTTACATAGATTGAATTCCCTTCAATTCCTATCTCAGGTGTTAATACGAATTATTCAGATGAAGATCATACATGATTTGTGTCATAAATGTTATTACACCCCCTGGGAAGTTATTTCCTTTGTTTTATTTGAAGGTTATATGCCATAACCACCATGTGCGCAGGTTGGTTATCTCATAACTACCATGGTCGGTTATGAGTGTGTACATGAGTTGAGGTTTAACATGATTTTCTAACAACATTTCATATATTAAACACTTGTCAGTTATGAGATGTTCAATGTGAACAAACAAATTGACTTTTAAAATTTTGAAATTTCAACAACCTAGAAATTTAACATTTATTAAGGGCGTAACTGGGATTCGAACCCGGGACCTATGTATTGTCAAGCAACACCTCTATCTCTTGAGCTAACGAGGATCCATGTCAGCTGAGGTACTTTTTGTTGTGTCATGTCTACACTGATTTCCCCCTGTATATATATATAATAATGGGTAATAGGTTTTGTATATTTTAATGTAAATGGGCTAGTTTTTAGCATTAAAATCTAAAGCAGGCGTGTATTGTAAATATTCTATGTGACTCGTTCGGTCAGAAAACATAAAGCCGCAGAGTGTTAAAATATAACGTTTATAAATGCAATATATATGAATAATTTAGTTTAAAATTATTTTACGAATGTTCCGCGGGAGTGTAAGCCAAATAATGACCTGCTTGCCTCGCTTTATGGCAATAAACTCGGCTCGGGCTACGCCCTCGCGAGTTTATTTGCCATAACCGCTCGGCACCAGGTCATTATTTACTACTTATCCTTTTTTTTATCAGTCACATATTTATCAGAAAAAATCTACAGAAATATATCAATGTAAGCTCTTGCTATTGTGGATATATATGAAAAATGTGTTGAGTCAAATAAAAGATTTGTATTAGGATTTTTACTCCTAAACATTATGAAAACAAGTAAATACAAAAATTCGGACTTTTGATTAGACTTCAATTTCAAGAGATTTCAACATGGAATTGCCATCCCATCGTCATATGTTTTAAATCATGTGTCTCTTCTTGACATTGAGGGACGATATTTATGTCTCTCATGGGCATCATACGATGACAGAGTGATAAAGGTTTTGTGAAACTTCGTAACTCCTATTCAAGTTGATTGGTAAATGGAAAAGGAAAATTTTGCTATTGAGCATATATCAATGCCTTGACAGGTAGAATGACGACATGTAAAAGCCAATTTAACTTGGCAGATTTTACTCCTCATGGACTCTGCTTCAATAAAAGGCCCTTTAGAGTTTTTGAATAACTTCTTGAGTACTTACTTGAGTAACTTTGGTTTTCATTATGTTATCTTATAATCAGTAACAAAATATAATAAATGAACAGAAAGTCTTTGATCGTTTTGATGAGTCAACAAAGAATCAAAGAAAGCATCAGACAATGTAAATTTTCCTCTTGAGTGGTTGATTATATTTTTAGGAAATTCTGATTTCATTATATCATATGATTGGTAATCAAATTTCATGTACCTACAAAAAGTGTTGTTCGGTTGTTTTGATAAGTCTAGAAAGAGTTTTTACCTTTAAAATGTCTGAAGGTTGATGTCCATCTCTTCTTTTAAAGGAAGTAATCTAAGACTACGCACAAAACATTAATAACCAATGTGAATGTGAATACGACTCAGGTCATTGAGGTGAACAAGGTCGCACGTGAAGTAAATGTATATTTGAAAATAAAATACTTCAGAGGACACGTGCTGTAAATATCATTTTAATGATGACTGGATGCGTCGCATTTCGGCTTGATTCATGAAAAGACATGATATCAAGCCGAAATGTGACGCATCAAGTCATCATTAAAATGATCTACAGCAAGTGTCGTCTGAAGTATTTTATTTTCATATAGGTTCCCCCTTTTCACTGATTCATGTTTCCAAAAAGAAATGAGAAAAAATAATTTAACTCTTGTTGACTCAAGCTTAATGCTTTTCCCACAATAACAAAGGATACTGAATGTTCTCACAATTCTGTTCTCAATATATGTCATTAAATGGATTTTTATTTAAGACAAACACAGAACTTTCAATTATTGTCATAATCAAAAGGTTTTAGAGAATGAATGAGTTCAGCAGCTCTGCAGAGATAGCTTTCGCTGAAGTGAAAATTCATAATGCTCGAATTAATTTAATCCAAAACCTTTTGAAACACAGTGCACTTATATCAGCATTCGGGTTAGTTTCTTACGATGTTTTAAAAACATTTAGTATTAAAAGTTCTAAGTACTTCAAGTAAGTATAAATTGATCTAAATTAACGAGGAATTTTGCTTACGGTAATGAGTAGGAAACATAATTACATATCATAAAAAGTGACATCTTTGGAATAGATGAACGTTTTTTTTAAGATATGATATTCAATACGGTGACTCATTTGTGGTTAAATATGTTTTATTTGCAGTTCAATATGTTTTTAATTTGTTTTATTTTCTAATACTGAAAAAAAGATATTTCAGTAAAAATATTGATACATGGTCTTTTTAACCTTACATAGAAGATCTTGTCACAATTATTTTGAACTTGCATGGTGTTTGTACCATATTTTTAACAGGATGTTAAAAGGGAGTACATCATGAAATTACAAAAAGACTTCCCAATAGTTTATCTGAGAATCCACGACCAGACAAATTTTTTCTCCGTTTATGAGCACGACGAAGGTGAAAACATACAAGTTCAGATTACGTTTCACCAAGCACGCTTGAATTTTCAAAGATTGGTATGTAAGGGTTGACACGGACGAGTTTGGACACACGCTAGGGACACTAGAAAGGAAAATTGAAAAGCACTAACGCAATAACAATGCAGAAATATTCCCGCTGAAACTCATGATAAATCATTCGTCAGTTCAAACTAACTCAAGTGCATGCCGCGAAACATGAAAAAAAAGAAAATTCCAAAATAGGCCATGAAGTACAAAGTAAAACCTGTTTTTAAAATTCTTCATGTTGATATTGGTGGACCGGCAACACTGAGAAAACTACATAAATCAATACTGTTTTTGTTAACTCCTTTGTTCTTTTTCTTTCTACTATTTTATTTAAAGGCACGGAAATAAGGTCCAAGTTGGGAAAAACAGACGTCTGAATATATATAACGTGAAAGGTCGATTGATGTTTGATAAACAATTTACTTGTTGTATGAACATACAATGGCCACTGACATGAACTAAGTATTGATTAAAACTGTTCATACCGTTGTATGATAGTAATGTTGCTCAGCAGTCATTATATTCAACTTGCCGACCAGGGCCTCCTTTCACAAAGCAACAGTTACTAAGGTCAACCTTAAATATGTAATCGATTCTATAAAACTGCACTAAGTTTCTCTCTACATTTCCCCCAGATATTAAATGCCTGAATGACTCGATACTACAATGAAGCTTTGTGATTGCGAAACGTATGTAATTTCGCATTACTGTATTTTCTATAATATCGAATATTGTAGCTTTAAAATGTTATTCAATCTAGAAAAAAACTTAATATTAGATATATGTGGGCTGATTTCAACTTGGAAGTTATTTGATTTACATACCAGTGTTTTAAGCTGGAAACATGAAACTATTCAATATTGTCTAATGTTTGAAAGTTGGTATTGCATTTATTTGTAAGTTAATGTGTGATTATTAACTTAAAGATTGACGTTATATTATAAGAGAATGTAGAAAATTTGCCATATCAAACGGAACATTTATGATCAGGTTTGATTATTTATAAATGTTTTGGTGTGTCGGTAAAAACTCAAAACATTTTTAGAAATTCATATAGATAACATCTCTAAGTTATAATTTTCACAAGTCGAGAAGTCCTTTACCTGGATCCTCTCACACTATGGTGAAACAACGAGAAAATAATTCAATCGTCTCTTTTCCGTTATGTATGTATGAGCTTGTAGTTTTCACATTTGAAATTTTTCAAATTTATTTCTCACATGATATATTTGAATTCGCTCAGCTCCTACCCAATACCCTGATCTCTTTCAAGCCAAAAGCCTCGTACGCGTACTGCTAGCATTCTAACCATCCAATAAGACTAATCACATTCAGCAACAGCGGCACAACCCGGATGGAAATATCCGATGAGTTTAAAATAGTAGCTTAAAGCCGCCTGCACAACGACATTTCAGTGGCTGGAAAATAACAAGTGAACTGTGCCACGAACATCAAGCCGAGCCAGCCGTACGAGTCATTTGGCCCGAAAGAGATCAGGGTATTAAGAAGGAGTTGAGCTGATTCAAATACGATGATTTAGCAGGATGGAAATAATGTCAATTTAAATTGATTAATAATTAAACCTACATTTAAATTATGTTTTCGTCTGAAATCAGATTTGACTAAAGAATGTATTTGTCAAGAAGGCGAAGTAATTGTTAAATCCTCTTATAACGCAATTTCTGGTGAGCCGATCTCTACTGAAATAATTCACTAACTCCTTATGATGCTTCAGTAATGTTCAAACACCACAATGATTAAATCCTGAAGTCCGATTAATGTGTCATCCCTAGATGCAAACTTTATCTTCAGAGAATAGATAAATTCGAGCGATTAGAATAAGCTTGAAGAAAGCTAAATTGAAATACATTTTTTGTATAACAACATTCATAAAAAAAAATAGATGTAGATACATGCAACCACCTAAAAAACACATTTGTTTGAGATAATGTTCTTCTTCCCATATTGAAAAAGTAAAGCCAATTGGCTCTGTAGCTCATCAGGCTGTCTACAATCTTTTTTAAAAAATGGGTCATCATATGAGCTGCTACAGAATAACCAAATCCATTTTATAGAATTATTTTAACTTTAAAAGCCTTTTGCTAAGAAGATGAAAATAGAGTTTCAGGGGGTGGTACCAGTGGTCTATATTTGAGGTCACACGGTTAACTTACCTATAAATTAGAATCACCCATCACCTAAAGAATGTGTACACAACGGTTTAGCTTTTGAGGCCTCTTGCTTCTGGAGAAAAAGATGAAAATATGTTTTTAGGGTGTAGATCTGTGACCCCGATAGAGTGTCTTAGGGTCACGAAATCTATAAATCAGAATCCCAAATAGCTAAGATTTCCTGAGTCAATGGTTTTGGATACAAAGATGAAAAATGGAAGTTTACGAACGGTCGGACGCCAAACCTTACCAAAGGCAAATCCTTTCAGGCCAGATGAAGCTTAAAATTAATAGACATATTCCTGTGTCACTGTATCCTGTTCATACATCATAAGATTCCTTTGGTTTATCTGAAAATGTAAATTTTGTGATTATTATATTTTTTAAAAGGTCATTTACCTGAATAAACATTATAGTTTGATAATTTTTGCGCGTTTTTTATCCGATTTTTCTGCTTGATTTTGATGAACTTTAAAGTTTTAAAACCCCATGAGCTTAATATGTTTTCTTTCTCATTATTGTATCTGTATCTGTTTCGAATGCTGTGTTTCAAGAAGCCTTGATCTAATTCGTTTTACTACTAATCAGAGAGAGGGATGTACTTTTCGATCAAAACACTAAGAGGAAGTCAAACAATGATAAACAAAATATGTTTTAAAAATTCTCGACGTTTTATCTCTCCTCATGTCACACTAATCCCACTCAGAAGGGAAACGACCTTAGAAACATTTGTCTTGGTATACCATAGAAAGTACTATCGTAAAACAATTAAAACACTCATTTCACTTTGGAGCTCATCGATACGAATATTGATGGAAGATCCTAAGCTAATGAAAGAAACAAGAGTTCAAGCACTGTATCGACCTAATGGACATATAGAGTGACGCTTGTTTAAGTTTTGTGCAGATGAACCACATTCGTGATCAATTAGAACAATACTGTCATTACAAATAACGTTTTAACATATTTCTTGCAGATCGGTTATAGAGTTTATGTTTGTTAACTTTACGTATTATTTGGATAAGACTTGAACGTATTTGAACATTTTTCATACATACGATCGATAATTGTTATCTGAAATCTTCATGATAGAATAATGAATTGAACCTATTATCTTTGACATTAATCATATCTACTATCATATGAAATCAGGCAGTCTTTAACATAATATTTGTGCGTTACCGTGTTATATCCTTTTTACTCAATTTAGTTGTACTTTACACTCTAGCTTGGATCCTCTAAAATGCCCTTTTTCATATTAAATCGACTTTAATTGGTGTCTTAACGTTTATCAAATTAGTAAACAATTTATAATTGCACTTTAAGTAAAGGAAAATCTACTAGATAAAAGAAGTGTGTACACAAGATTTTTTCCTCGCTTGAACATTATTCCTTCCCAATAATTTTTCTTTTTGATAAGTTATATGTTCAATGTTCCGCAAGAGATTTCATTAGTCATTTTCTGTCTTTATTCAGCAACTTGTAAACACCAATATGTTAACTATTGAACTACGTTGGTTATTAATGATTTGGGACAACCGCATCATGATTAAACTAGCTATACACAAAAAAACTAAATGAACCACTTTTCATTTTGTACAATGAAAGGCGGTGCTTTGGTAATGTTAGAAGATGTTAAATGAATTGCCCACTTCATATTCAGAACTACTTATTGAGTGGCTAAATTATTGAATTAAAAATTCAAACATTGATTTTCGTTTTCCATGATAATGTAAATTAAGTTTTTTATACCGAAATACCAAGCAGTCATCCAAGGACAGGATAATGTTAGTAATGTTTTTGTTTCTCAACTGCTACATAATCTACGCTCTATGTAATATCACCAACTTTTGCCCGATAGGTTGTCTACTTTTTATCAGAAACAATTTGCCGCTCAAAACTGTGGGTTGCTTATTTAAGTAGAACACGAAATGAAAGATGGTTGACTGCAGTGTCCTTTCCACTCTCCAGACTACTCCATCCAAATGTGAAACCAAATAAACACCCACTCCACGAGTTAATCCAACAAGAACCATGAATCAACAACGTACTAATAGCCTCTCGTTTTCAGCTATGCTTGACACAATAGCTGATATCCTCTGTTTACCAAGCTACACAAGAGTTACTGAGTTTGATTGCAAATTATTCACTTGAATTCAACCAAACTTCTCAATCCATGTGACATCAACATCCATGAACCCATCACTTAATAGTTTTTAAAACCTGTTTGTAAACAATGGTGAAAGAAACAAACTTTCACGTTAATTAGGCAATCTTGAATGGAACAATAGCCAATAGTTCCAAGTAATTAAATGATAGATTAATATCTTTGTTAAAATTCTTTTAATATATACACAGTACACATGAAGGTTATTTTTCTTTTACATGCAGCGATGCAAAATAGCACCCTTTAATCATGCAACAACATTCTGGAAACTTATATATAATTCACATTCTGGTTGTCTACTCATTCCAGAAGTTTGAACTTAGTACTACAATTCCTTCAACTAAAATATGTTCCATTTGCATTACTACCAACATTCACGGCACATAATGATAGTTGTAGTTGACGACTGCATTTGTGGGAATGACCAGATGTGAAGGTTGTTCCCCAGAGGTGAAAGACCCGGATCAATGTGCTAATGCTCACAGTACAGGGCTTGATATCTTCTCGGGAACTGGAATTAATGCCTTGTAAGACTACTACTCAGAAGTCTGATGGGTAAGATTAGTACAAGTGTGTTCAATGAATTGCACATTTGCCATGAACAATCATTGATCAATATTAGTCTTCTTTTACAAGGAAGATTAAAATTATAATCATATAATCACTCTTGATATATTATTTGAAATAGTAAAAAACAAAAGAATTTAACAGGGTTGTTAGCTTTTATTATTAGCAATTATTTTAAGTATGAAAATACATTTTTTACTTCCATAATTTTCAAAGCTACTTGATGTATATTTTTTAAATCCTTATATTCGCACCAGCTTTATTCCGTTAAACATTTAATGTTCATATTAATTTCAAATGTTGACAGGTTACTTTCTTCATTAATCCTGTAAAGTTCAGGAAACATATCAGAACACTAGCTATTCCTAACAGTATGAGCATGAACATATGAACATGCTTAGTGATTTACTTAAAAATTAACTTTTACCATATATATATATATATATATATATATATATATATATATATATTAACACAAAAAAACTTCTTCATAGTTCAAGTAATAAATAGATAAAAAACAAAAGTCTGGAAATGATTTAAATCCCCGACCGGTTTCACACTATTCAGTGATCATCATGGGGTCTTTATGACGTTGCCATGCTATGACGTCACAGAACAAGGGGCGCATAACTCTTGACAATCGATGCGTACCCACAGATTGGTGACGTCATTACTTTACATCAATCACATATAATAATACTAACAGCAGTTTTTAGATATGGACAAAGTTAGGTGACATTAATTGCATTTAATTGTGGCTTGAAAAGTTTAATGAAATAATGTTCTTTCATCTTTCTCTTTTCATCACTGTTCGACATGACTTTGTAGAAGGGGAATATTTTAAAATTATTCCCGGCGCATCTTTCTATATGTTTACTCAGTGGAATGTAGCGGTAGGACGGGTCCCTGATTTGCTGCCTATGGACCCTCACTCTTGATCTAAGTGTGTCCCCCGTTTGTCCTATGTAATCTTCGCCACAACCACCGCATTTGATAACATATATTAAATTTTGTGATGCGCATGTCATGTTTTCCCGTACGCGGAATATGTGGCCACTTTTGAAGTTATATTCTTTCCCTTCTAATAAGTACGGGCAAGTGCCACAATTTGGTCTTCCACACTTGCTTATTGATTTGTCAATTTGGCTTGACTGATCAAATTTAGCTTTGCTTATTATTTGTTTAATATTTCGGCTTTGCCGTTTACTCTTTATAAGTTGTACATGTGAAAGTTTATCTTTTAAGGTATCACAATTTTGTAGGGGGTGGAGCGTTTCTTTAAGTTTTGGGAATATCTCTGGGTTTCTTGGATTAAATGTTGATACAAATGGTAGTACCTTTTCTTGTACTTGCTCTTTAACTTTAAGGAGATCATTACGATTTTGCCGTTTTGCTTTCAAAATAGCGTCATCAATTATTTGTTTCGGATAGTGCCTTTTTGATAATAGATCTTTTAATTCATTCAATCTATAATCTACACGATCAGTATTTGAAACAATCATGCGGATTCGTCTAGCTAACGAATACGGAACGCTGTTTTTTGTATGGCGAGGATGGCATGAATTGAAATCCAAATATTGCTTAGAAT
Organism: Phorcus lineatus; assembly: GCA_921293015.1. Lineage (NCBI taxonomy): Eukaryota > Metazoa > Mollusca > Gastropoda > Trochida > Trochidae > Phorcus > Phorcus lineatus. The sequence goes on from OV121083.1 coordinate 17,184,582, forward strand.
CAGTTGGTTTGTAGTATACATCCGTTTCAACAAGATTATTTGAGATGGATACTTTTACATCTAAGAAGGGAAGCTGTGTATCATTTACCTCCTTGGTGAATGACAAACTTGGGTGTAAATTTTGTAATTCATTTGTCAGATGAAAAGAGAAAGATGAAAGAACATTATTTCATTAAACTTTTCAAGCCACAATTAAATGCAATTAATGTCACCTAACTTTGTCCATATCTAAAAACTGCTGTTAGTATTATTATATGTGATTGATGTAAAGTAATGACGTCACCAATCTGTGGGTACGCATCGATTGTCAAGAGTTATGCGCCCCTTGTTCTGTGACGTCATAGCATGGCAACGTCATAAAGACCCCATGATGATCACTGAATAGTGTGAAACCGGTCGGGGATTTAAATCATTTCCAGACTTTTGTTTTTTATCTATATATATATATATAGATTAAATATAACATACTTCAAATAGTCGTTTGAAGAATCATTTTAATCCGATACTAGTATTTCGTCAATAGTATTGACTCATCAGGGATGAAACGATATGATCGTTAACATCGCATTACAAGCGTTTTTATAACAAAATATACGTACAATGTACAAGGATATATTGTAAATTATGCTAATCAGGTGACATCATGGTTCTTCCTTGTTGGTCTTCTGATTGACACAATCACTCTCTTATGAGTTTACCCCTTACCCTATATATATATATATATAAAGCAAAACCTTGAAACCTTTTGTCATTACATATTATGATAGTAAATATGTACTTTACATATCTCCTTTCAACACTGTAACATGTGTTACCTATCTAGACTTTCTGAACATATTAAGTACCATATTGCACACTATTGTATATACAGACTACATAGAGAAATCACTTAAATTTAAAAACCAATACAAATGTTACCATCTTTATCTTACAAATACTTATTATTATCGTATTTGTACAAATACTTTATCTTATCTGATTTCTGAACTAAGATTAATTTACCATAAATAGTGTTTACATAATTATTTTGAAATTACATTTTTTTATTCGCATATTATACCATTCCATAACCTATGCTTAACCTTTGAAAGTATTAACTATAATTGTAAAGATAGTTAATAGGAGTATGGCCTTGTCTGATTTATAAGTATCTTTGCAAACGAGATATTTATGATATAAACTATGCTTAAATAATAATAATATGTATCACAAAAATGAAAAAAGTTCATAATTATCTTCATAAACTTAGGTTCTCATTTCATACTTTCATTAGGCACTCTAAAGTATACACATAGAAATTAATCATGTTGAGTTGTTAAAAGTTCAATTAATCCTGATAAATGATTGCCATTATTATGTCAAAACAGTTCATGTCAAATATCCTTCCACAGATTGAAAAAAAAATCAAACAGCCGAGTTGTAACAAGTCTTAGGAGACCTTAAGTTTCATTGAATAACATATTTTTTCGAATGCGCTTCATTGAATTTCTTCATCATAGTTTACGCTTGGTCTGAAAGTCTATTTCATTTTGATCATAAAGACTTAGATAAGTTTGAACGAAATTACAGTCATTAGATTGCAAACAAATAGCAGATATAAGTGATTCATCAAACCCATGTTTTATTAATCCATTCCGATGACATCAACACTACAATGAGTATGGAGAATATTTTTACTTTTGATGAGAGTTATGACGGTAATCTTTTATTAGAAATCACACCAAATTTCAGCTGATCGTAACGACCTAAGATTATAGCTCAAACTTTCAATGATCTTCCTATTGTGTTTTTAAACGTTGATGTCAAATTAGATTTTCTTTGAATTGGATCTTATTAAATCCATTTAAGTATCCACGATCACTAGAGGATGTATCATAATGCACGATTATGATTTTCCACAGTAAACGAGATATTTTCTGGATGACTTATTGAATTCGAATATACACGTAGTTTGATTATTAATTATTTCATAAGTATGATATAACTGATGCTTTTATATTTTACAAAAGGCAGCAAACGTATGAATTTTGTAAACTTTAATTGTCACACGTAGTAAGTATAGAAAATCAACACACACAACAACAACAAAAACTAGGTTTGAAGGGATAAGTTGTATAAGTTTGTTACCTCTTCCAGAAGCTTCTGCATGCAGAAGATGATTCCCAGACAAAATGTTTAAAGTTTGCTTGACCGAGGCAAATGAGTTTTACATGAACATGTAAACTCTCATTCTGCTAAATCAGCCGTATATGAATCCGCTCAGCTCCATCCTAATACCCTGATCTCTTTTCAAGCCAAAAACTCGTATCACTAACTACCTAACCAGCCATTGAGACGACTCGCATCCGGCAACAGCGACACAACCCGGATGGGAAAAACCGTTATAGAGAGTACCTTCACGATCCTTGCATAACGAAATTTCATTGGTAGAAATAATAACAGGTGAACTTAGCCACGAATATCAAAATCATAATTCAGTGTAATACTAGTGCAATGCTTTGTAGTTCAAACCAACTATAACGTGAAGTCCATCTCTGCAATAGTCTTATACTCAAAAACAAGTGTAAAGCGTCAAAGTAAATCACGTAAAAATAACAAAGTCACTTTAAATTGATATCCCTAAAGATAGCATAACTTAACAAGAAGCGTACGTGAGGATGGTTCCTCAAAACGGATATAGGTATATAGATCGAAGAGATAACTGAAGACCCATCTTTTGTTAATGAACGAATTTTTTTTCCACTTGGCAATTTTGTAAAACACAGGCACTACAGGCAGTAATAAAAACGGTAAAATACTCTCGTGTTCAATTGTATTGTTTATACACTCACACAGTATTCAATACCTTGATTCTGTGACTGCTACACTCCTTAGATATATTGCAAAGTTCAAATAGAATACTCTTTGATTTTTACTGTGAGAGCCGTCTGCCCCAAATCTTTCTGAATATCAGCGTCAATGTCATTCCAGGAATCCGATGTCAGATTTAGTATATCTTAGTGTGAGTCTCTAATACTTCTGTGAATGCAAATGTATCGAAAGTTATCTACATAGAAGGTTAGGCAATCTGAGTTGACGTGCGATGATACTTTTCAACACTGATGATCTCATTTATGAAAAAAGGATAATGTAAAATCATCAATTTTACTTTAACTATATTTTTTACCGGGGAAATTAAATTAAATAAACATAGTATCCCCGCTCATATCCAAGAATGAATACATTAAATTATCAGTTTGAAGCCTAAATGTTTAGTTTTAGTAGATCATGGTGATTTACTCATTACGGTTTTTTTAGTATTTCACACTACTATCTTGGTAATTATTCTGAAAAATTAATGTATCTTTTAAAGATTTTAATGTTAGGGTTGACACGAAAATGTTTGCTTAGACATCAGGGACACAGGAGAAAACATGAAAGAAACTTAAAGTCGATAAACAGTGTTAAAAGCTTGCAAGTTCAAGAGATCGGAAAAACTAAAATCATATTTAAAAACACTTATATTTCATCTGCACCTTATGATAAATTATTTTGTTCTCAAGAATGACTTCATTGCATTTCTACAATGATTGTAAAGTACACTGTTCAAAAAGAGTCTGAAAAGGTTTGTTTCATGTTTTCTTTGGTGCAAAATATCACGTGACGTCATACTTTACTACGTGGTTGCGTTGCAGATGTGGCGACGCAGGCATCATAACTACTGTATGCATTAAGTAGTTTGACGTTTTTTTACCAGTTTCATGGCATCGGTTATAAAAAAAGAAATTAAATAAGTGTCTATGCCATAATGCAACTCGTGTCTGGATATCAGTTTATCCCTCGTTCTTGCTCGGGAAATACTAGACGTATGCCCTCAATGACATAGACACTCGTCTCCTATTTTTGTTTCAATGGTTGGATACTCTGTTGATGAGAATCTTTTGAGTTTGATGGAACTGACATGTAGTCAACACCATCCTTATACACGGTTTTAATGGCCCCACCACACGAAGGTGAAAACTTCGAGAGTTAATTTAGTATTCAATTTACTCATAAATGTACGTATGATCGACATGGCATTGCACGCATATAAACATGGCACAGGATGACATACGTTTATATCAAACATATATATATATATATATATATATATATATATATATATATAATGTATGCTTGACCAGAGGCCCAAGGAACATTACAGATGGCAGCCTGCATATCAGACTGGGGTCAATACCCCTGATCATTTGATAGATACTTCTCAATATTAGGTCTTGCACTGTCTAGGGATCTGCCATTAGTGCATTGAAAGACAAATACCCATTAGCCTCGGATTTCTATAGGCCTGATAATATGTGTACCTTGAGACCTTGATCGAAATTATGATCTAAAAAATATTTAACTAATAGCAAAATTTACAAATTTCCAAAGGCGTGCGAGCAAGGGAATTAACGTGAATCACAATGACCCATTTCCATTTAAAATAGAGTGTCTCTCAATTAGCCGTAATTTTTGTTCGCTCTGTGACACATCAATTGCAGTTGTCTGCTTTCTTCCGAAACTACTTTTGACCACCAATTGCTCAGAGGAATTCTAAACAAGTACTTGCTCCCATTCTTGTACATTCAAGTTAATTCAGAATAATTCATCTCGATTTCGGTTATCAGTTCTACTTTAATCCAAAAATTTAAATCACAGTGGTTTTGACAAAATATCGATATCATA